>JARLTB010000088.1:5347500-6052500 GCA_030141615.1 Unio pictorum | reverse complement strand
GTATGTTTAAAAAATGTAAACAGCGAAATTTAGGGTTGACACTTAAATGAGCGCTGTTTTATAATTATTCATCAATTGTACTTTGAATTGTTATCAGTTATATTCAACATGTCAAAAACAGTCAAACTGTATTCATTGTAGGAAGATCGAACATGTCGTCAAAACAAGGACACTTTTCGACAAATGTAAGGGTATCCTAGTTTAAAAGTATAGCGCGTAAATGAGTAATATTGTCACCTGACACCTAAATGTTTAGTCTGCAACGAGAATAGAGGGACGATTTTACGTTAGTTTATGTCGTAATACAAGACTACTTATTGCTAGCACCGATGAAATATCTTTTTAAGTGCACTAACGTATCCACGAAGCAGTAAAGTAGTTTTCATCCGAAATAGATACGTAATTTGTGGTGTAATTGTGTCTTGGAAGCACTTCAATCACATATCGATTAAACGTATACATCTATCAGAACTCCGCTGGGAAAGTATAGCAGAAGCAAGTTATATGAGCCTCTCTGGAAACTAGTGAAAATTACCATTAGCTGATAGGCAGACAATATGGGTCACTCTTGGGACAAAGGTAAATACTATGCTAAAATTGCACACATATTTACAGTGTTAGGCCACTCTGGTGACAAGAGGAACACATAATATAACGTGTCCCAGACTTTCGTAGGGTCATATGGACAACACTGATGAAAAACTGGTTATGACAAAGTATTAATTTTATCTCCAGACCGCCTTAAGTGTTACGTGCTTAGGCTCGAATAAGCAGCAACATAGAAAGAAGTGAAAATAACAAGCTTGTAAAAATTTAACAAACAATTTATTGAGTACAAATATTTTCATAAAAGAAAATATTTAAACTTACAGTTTTAGAGAATCAAGTCCAAAAATTAATCCAAAAAGAATTCACAATATAATCCACTAGTGGAATTGCAAGAGTCCTGATAATAAAATGTCCTAATAGTTCCCGGTTCGAATCTTGACGATGTAATCCAATATGGACGACGATGTCACGTGATGAAGTCAGTTTAGTTTTATAATAATTCAAATGAGCACAAGTAATTTCTAGATAAATAACACAATAAATTCCTCTTGATCCCAAACGAATTGAAATGATTTACACTCAAACAATAAAACACATATCTTTGTATTCCAAAGGCCAGACTAACTACTGAACTGTTATCTCCCAAACAATAATTTAAATACCTGTTTTTACGTAAACAGGAAAGGGGTCACGACCTTCCAGAATTTCTCAGAACAATCTCACGTTCAAGAAATCACGCAAACATCGTATGACCCAACTAAATTAGAAAGATGTTTATATTTTACTCCATTTTGTCCTTGGAATCAACCAATCATTTTAAAACCTTGTTTACAATTATGTTACCAGGTCAGAAATGAGGTCCATACCTGGTGTTTATTCGTAAAGTATATAGGTCATCCATTTCTAGAAAATCTCTCCCAACTAACGAATTTTAAACCTAAATTGTCAAATTTGAATCTGACAAACAAACTTTAATGAATTAAATCAAATATACGTAACATAAGTCAGATTTGCCAGTTTATATTGAAAGAAAATTATGTTAATAGTTTTATATACAACCCAGCCCACACCTAGAATAAATACACACTGCTGCACTGGATCGAAAATAATATGATTGTTTAATCACATATAAAAAGACGGGAGATACAATAGACACAAACTCATGCACAAACATGCTATATTGTCACATTACTATATCCTCTAACGTTCCTTCACTCTTTTACTTTTTACTGATATTGACAACTGTTTCATTGCTTCTTTTTTTAAAAAATAAAGTGTATGATAGTATGATTAAAACATAGGAGCCTGTCGTTTTAGGGCTACATTAGTTCGTTTACAAGGGCAGAATTATCTGCTCCATTTACAAACGACTATCAAACATGGATTCAGACATTTATAAAACATTATATGACATAGTATCTGTGCCAACTTTAGCTCCAAATATGTTTTGTGTAGATTTTGTTCTCTTGAACTTTGTAATGTCCTTCCATTCTATAAGATAGGCATTTTGCAACTTTCGTTTTATTTCTTACCCTAATGTCCGTCTCTTGAAAATTAAATTGTAACGTTTTAAAAACAATTCGTATATGTGTTTGTACCATGTTTGTACGAGTATGAAATTATATATTTATCCAAGTTTATGTATTATGTGTACGTTACCATTAGATGTGTGTACAATATACCTTATGTGTGATATGTACGCACCCTTATCTCTAAATCCTTGTGTTTTTGTCTGTATACGATTTAGTTGACTGTCTACATTTCTCTATCCTATTTAGTTAACTGCTAGCCTAAGTAATGGTATTCGATTTAATTCTAATAATAATATCAAATTTAGTTGTTAGGCTAAGTAATAATATCAAATTTACTTGACAGTCTAAGCAATAATATCTGATTTAGTTGATAAGCTATATAATAATATCTGATTTAGTTGATAAGCTATATAATAATATCCGGTTTAGTTGATAAGCTATATAATAATATCTGATTTAGTTGATAAGCTATATAATAATATCCGGTTTAGTTGATAAGCTATATAATAATATCTGATTTAGTTGATAAGCTATATAATAATATCCGGTTTAGTTGATAAGCTATATAATAATATCTGATTTAGTTGATAAGCTATATAATAATATCCGGTTTAGTTGATAAGCTATATAATAATATCCGGTTTAGTTGATTGCCTAAGAAATAATATCCGATTTAGCTGAATTTCTATGTAATGAGCTGATTTAGTTGACTGTTTGTCTAAGTAATAATATCTAATTTATTTGACTAATTCATAATATCCTATTTAGCTGACTGTTTATCTAAGTAAAAGTATCAGATTTAAATAATAACATCCGAGTTAATTGACAGTTTGTCTAAATAATAACATCAGAGTTAATTGGCTGTTTATCTAAGTAACTGTATCCGATTTAGTTGGCTGTTTGTCTACGTAATTGTATCCGGTCTAGTTGGATGTTTATTAACGTGATAATATCCGATTTAGTTTGTCTAAGTAATAGTATCCGAGTTAATTGACTGTGTAAGTAATAATATCCGATTTAGTTTGTCTAAGTAATAGTATCCGAGTTAATTGACTGTGTAAGTAATAATATCCGAGTTAGTTTGTCTAAGTAATAGTATCCGAGTTAATTGACTGTGTAAGTAATAATATCCGAGTTAGTTGACTGTCTATGTACCGGTAATCACGTCCGATTTAGTTGGATGTTTGTCTAAGTAATCATGCCCGATTTTGTTGACTGTTTGTCTAGGTAATGGTATCCAATTCTTTTTCTCAAAGTAATGGTGTCCGGTTTAGTTGATTCTTAGTATAAATAATAGTTCTTCAGAGCCAATTGTATTTGTTCTAAAACTATCAGTTGTTAAATAACGTTTCATAGATCATATTTCCTCATTGTCCCAATTGTCATACATATCCAAAACCACTAATGAAAATTTACTTTGTATCTATAAAGTTTCCCTCTTCATGTACGTTTCAACCCCAAGAGAATACATTGGCCTCTTTGATAACTGCTGACTGTAACAGATTTGTAACCGAGTGGGTATTGGATCAAATGAATAATTCAAACAGAATGCGTGAAAAATAAAAATGTATTAACTTACTATGTAAAGAAAAAATGTATGATGTAAAAATACAATGATTCTCACACACGCTCAGTATAAACTTGATTCAATCATTCTATACTATCACACATTGACAATAAACCATTTATATATATATATATATATATATATATATATATATATATATATATATATATATATATATATATATATATATATATATATATATATATATATATATATATATATATATATATATATATATATATATATATACATACATACATATACAGCTTAAGGAAACCTCAATTTCAAATAATAGTACTCACTAAAATAATCATATAGTTTCACGTATATACAAGGCTTGGGATTCAAACAATCTTAAGTTTTCAAATACGTTAAAAATGTTCTGCACTGTCAGTAAGATTCACAAATCTCCTGGAATTCATCTAAGATTCAAAATAATCGTATGTAAATACAAATATACCAATTTAAACAACAATTGGAATAAACATATGCTTCTTGACCCTTGTACAGTCGCACGGTTCATCCGATAAACCGCACAGTTTCAGCACGTTCCTCGGGTTGACACTCTTGTATCGGCTGTTCACACCTTTCACGGATCCACTACATGTACAGTCAGTCATACGTATACACGTACAGACAGCATACAGCACTCTTGTATTAACTACGTCTACAGTCGTGGCTTCACCACATGTACGTACATACATATAGACATCTAGATAGCTCGTTACATCACCTCGTAACCACGTAGCCACCTCGTAGTCTTGTAATCTCGTAATCTTGTAACCTTGTAAAATTGTAAGCTACCATAAAACCAAACTGGTAATAATAATGATTTCTGGAAATACTAATACATTAAACTCTTAAAAAAACTATATATATATATATATATATATATATATATATATATATATATATATATATATATATATATATATATATATATATATATATATATATATATATAATAAGAATGATTAATACATCCCTCACCTCAGGTTTACACACAATGTAAGATGTGTACATCTCATGACGGTGTATACACATACCACTGTTTATTCTTCTAACTCTATAAATGACTTGTCATTGGACATATAACCATCTTCATGCACTTGCACGATTGTGTCAAAAACAGACAGACTCAGAAAATAAAAAATCTGTTTTTTAATATAAAAAATATATTCATCTTAATCATTTCTCAATAAAAAATCCTTAATTTGTTGTTGTTGTTGTTTTTTAAATCGTTTGAAATCAACGAACAAAATTCCCGGTCAATTTGACTATTAGATACTTGATGGTTTACTTACACATTTGACCTTTTTAACTTAACTGAATGGAACTTTCTTTCTTTGACGTGTCACTTTATACTGTAATTCTTAACCCCAAAAATCACCAGTATCAGAATGTTGAACAAAACAAATGTATAGAAGAAGGGAATCTAACAGCACCAGCAATTTTAAATATTCTAAAGACAGTCTGGTAGTAATGTGTCAAGTACAGCTGCTGAGATTGAGTCAAAAGACTTTATTAGTGTGTCTTGAAATGTTCCGCTTGCTATGTAATTAAATATAATCTACATCCTAAAAAGCTTTTGGAGCCTGACAGATATCACTCGTTATAATGATTACAGAGGTATCTGGCCTTAAACTCAGTATAGCCTATCAAGATCCTGTAATTATCATTATCAGCTGTTCACTATCAAGATAGAAAGGGATTTACGTTTAAAGGGTTTTCATTTTCTTTCCAGAAGACCTTTTGACGGACAACTAGTATTAGAGTAAGAGCGATTACGTATCACAGTACCAATTGTTTTTTTCCAAAGACCTCAATGTTAATGTTTTATAAAATAAATATACTTTCTATCCCATCTCAGCATGCATGTCACATACTGTCACCGAGAACAATGTTAGATTGTCAATTTGACAAGGACAAAACCAGGTACTCGTTTGCATGAGGAGAGAGAATTCAGCTGGAACTAGAAATGGTTAAAAGTTGTCTAGTCTCAAGAGAAACATTATCAGCCATGTGTAACACATTTTTATTTTAAAAAATCATAAAAGTACAAAATGTGATCTAGATATGAATTAACACAATCTCACATGCTGTGAAGAATATCCACTTTTTTAAAGCCAATCAGAAAGTAGAACTCTTACATAATGCACCAATCACAGCTAGTGTTGTTTATTTCTGAATACAATATTCCCTTCAACATTAAGCTCCGCCCACCTGGTGTTGTTCAATTGGTACTATTATACCTTTATACTGTGGTGCGCATTCCCGAATGAGTTTTATCTCGTGTGTTGTACATGAGTGCCTTTAAATGTCGTTGTTGTTGCTTTTGGGTTTGAATTCATTTCTCAGTGCAGGAATGACCACGCATGGCCAGTAAAAGTAGTGGAAAAAGAACCTATCAAAGCCCTTGTAAGAATCACCTTAAAATAGAAAGTGAATTTTTTTTTTATAAAAAAAAAGATCCATTTCTAGAACATTATAAGTTGTTAACACTAAAAGGTCTATTCCTAACTTTAGTAATAATACTGGTAAGAAACAAACTCAATTAAACACGTTTACATGCAACTAATAGTAAATATATTTTTATAATAAGAAAATGAGATTAATCGGTTAGGTTCTACATTCAACTAAACGTCAGTCAAACCATTCAAATTATATATATAGTCTCAGCTCAAATAACGTGACTAAGTGTAAAAGCTTACCAATTGAATCCCGTTGGTCGTTGGTTCTTCCAGGAATTTATTCGGCTTTTTCCTCAAACAAATATGTTGACTGCTATGTTGATCCGACCCAACCCACCCACATCAAAACCTCAACCTCACATTTTGGGTTATATTTCTCACTGAATAATAATAATTGCATGTTAATGGGTATTTTCTTGCTGATATTATAACGAAAAGATTGGTCTCCAAAAGTTACTTGTTTAATTGAGTTTGTTTCTTACCAGTATTATTACTAAAGTTAGGAATAGACCTTTTAGTGTTAACAACTTATAATGCATCGACAGAACTCGACGAAATTTGACTATGTCGAATGATTATTATACATAAAAGTGTTCGACAGTGAAGGCAATTCTAAGGTATATGAATATGATATGCACGCACAAATCTATACAAGCTGTAAGGAAGGCTGACAAGCAAGAGATTGCCCCCTGTCGCAGAGTTTTGTGTACAAGATCCACAACTACAGACGCCGCTATCTAATAAATTTGATACTTATATGATATATACTTTTAAGAAGTCGATTTTGTATGGTTTATTGCAAATAGGAAATGCATCCTCTGTTTCATTACAACATTACTTGCAGATTGTATCCCGTATTTCAGAACGTTTAATTTGTCTTGATTGAATCTCTAACTTGTGCAGAAGTATTCTCGTCATCACTACACTCTACAAGACTGAGTTTTACCGTAATTAAGTTTGTCTATGAATAATGTAGTTTCCATAACGTAATCTTTCTGAGAATAAGTGGATTTCAGTCCAATTTTATATGCAGCTTTCAACCGATGAGAACGTGAACAGGTCGATTCTCAGCATTCTGTATCTCCATATGGAGCAACGTTTGGTCTTCGTTATCCGTCTCCTTAACGTACGTTCTCACAACTTGAACTGCTGGATTGTAACCCAGAAGCGTAGCGATGATATTTTGCGCCCGGGGACGAACTATAAAATTGGCGCCCCAGCGATTTATTACCCTTGTTTACTTATTATAATGTAACGTTGTAAGCCTCGTTTTGGCGCCCCTGTACCTTGGCGCCCGGGGACATATGTACCCCCCTGCCCTCCCCCCAGCTACACCTCTGTTGTAACCCACAATTCTGTGTAAATATATAGTAATATGAGTTTTAATAAACGTAACTTTCCAGCATCCCACGTCATCACTTACATGTGGTTGTAGTTTCAGCAGCACACACATAGCTATTTGATATCAATCCAAATATTGGCATGCAGCTTTGTATTATAAAAGATTCAGGGAGTTTCATTTCCAGCTTAATGTCCTATTAATTAATGAATATGCTGCCCAAGAGTGCCTGTTCCTTTATACAGTAGAACATCACAAAAGAATGTTTGTTTTCTGCAAGATTTAGCAAGCATGTTGATTGTGATCAGACTTTGGAATGGGCCAGCCTTAACTTTTCCATTATTAAGAGTTGTTGATTCTTGATGCTTTAAACCTTGATGTATGTAGCATAACTATTACACCATTGCAAAGGATGATTGGTTTTAATGTGAGCTACTAGATACAACTTCTTCATTGATCGTTAATTCTTTCTAAAGCATTGTAAATCAATTCATACTCAAACAATGTGTCAACATGTTATTAAACTGTGTTTTTGTAACAATAATAAAAGGACATGTTGTTTAAAATCAGAAACTGTTAACAATAATAAAAGGACATGTTGTTTAAAATCAGAAACTGTTGGAATATTGAAGAACTTAATTTCACCATATTTAATTACAAATGTTGAAAGGGACTAATCGTGGAAAGTCTTGAAATCAAAATAGAATTGCTGAATATGAGTGTTGGGACTCTATGGTAAACAACATACGTAACTCAAAAGAAGCAAAACCAGCACGTTTTGTAAAACAAACAATTTAATTATTAAAATAATATGCCAACAATGTAAGAGGAAATGCATCTAGAATTTATCCTTATACAAGTCTTTGAATGTCCCAAATGAATGCAAATTCCCAAATGATTTTAATACCGGAAATATAATGGTCCTCCAGGAAACGTGACGTTGACAAGGTGTTCTTGTCCAGAATTATTACGAATGATTTATTACGGTCCCGGTTAATATTATTGTCCAAATAATGAGCACTTTCTATCACCGCTGAACAATCCTAACAAATGCGTGTCCTGTCCGATATTTTTAAATACAACATAAATTACGTTTGCAGACTTACATCAGGAACATTAAATATATTAATGACTCCAGGAATGAAACTGAATGCATAACTTTCTGCTTTTTTTCACCGGACATTGCGAATTCGCAATCACCCCAATGTGATAGCACACACTATTGATTTACGATATACTATGTCACGATGTACTATATTCACATAACATCAAGCAACCAATCAGGAATTCTTCTCGAAATTTCCATACCCCATCAGTCACTGAGAAACGACGCTATAGGCGCAATGTTAAGTCTTATTATTACGATTATTATTAATAATTGTAAATTCGTACTTAAATAACTATTGATAGTTCCCACGTGATTTATGTTTTAAACAAAGCCAAATTATTTGCATAATTTATATAAAAAAATTACTCTGTACGGTTTACGACCATGAATGAAAATTACGACAATTAAATAAAATCATACCAGAAGTTGCAGAAAAAGAGATATACATGTGCTTGAAAATGATATATAATTGTGTGATGCACCTTAACATAAATTCACGATTACCTGCTTATAAAGCGATCTACGGAGATGTTGTTCGAGGCTTTTTATAACAAAAGTTACAAAAGCAATACCGATAGCAAAACAATTAGGAATGAAAGATATTGACATTGTTCGGGGTAAATCACCTACAATCAAAGATAGATTATCACGATTAATACAACGAAAACCTCAGCTACCACTGGAATTACCCAGCACTGAAGTTATGATTACAAATGTCTGTAAAAAAAATCAATTAAGCTGCAAAACATAAATTAGAAGAGTTTCTTGGTCAAACAAATCAAGCAGGAAATTATTTAAAATATCACATTTGGCTGGTATACCTCTGGCAGAAAAGAAAAACAGAAACACATAACTGAAAGTTTGATATCAGGAAATGGCCTTCGTATTAGACTATAACAATTATAATAAAATGTTCAAACGTTTATCCGATCCAGCATTTTACATGGACGCACCAGATTGTAAAGAGGAGTCTTCGGGCGATTATCAGCATTATTATTACGATGTACGTGTACCTAACGCAAGTGGAAGAATCGAATTACAGGATCGGACAGAAGTAGTTATTTCTAGCCCGCTGAAGCGTTTATTTCAGTAGAGGACCTCTTGCATCATTGTTCAAGTACTGACAATATAACCTTTACCATTAGTATATGAAGGTTATACAAATGTGGTACTGACTTTCATCAGGGAAATCATTCCACATGATTTGTCTGAACCACTAAAAACAATGACTGATCCCCACAGCAGGAACTGCGTTGCAAACACAAACCTATAGCCTGACTCTTTGGGATCAAAGAGTCTTAAATATCCAGACTATTCTTGTTTTGGTGTATTTCACAATATTATCACTTCTACATAACACTATTAAATGACATCATATTAGAATGTCTACTTAACAGTCAGGAGAATTAGGCATAAAGGTAATCATTATATATGTATGTGTGTGTCTGCCGGCCTCTGTGTGTTTAAATCTGGTGAGGTACATTCGTTTTATTTTTTAGGTTAATCTTGGCTGTCTGGAAAACTCTTCCTGATTTGCCTGGATGCATGCACATACAGGCTGACATGAATCAAATCATAATATCATCTGAATCGGGCACAATTATTTCTAACACTATCTCAATGAACACCAGTCAGATCAGCCCTGAGATGATGAGTGATGGAATGAGTGATGATGATCCAAGCTCTCCAGAAAGCTCCTTTGATGCTTCTGATCTTCTTGCCAATAGAGTCACTGATGAAGTGACAGCCCAGCTTGCAGCTGCAGGTTTTATATATATATATATCTTGAAACCTAAAAAGTATTTTATACGTGTATGTTTGTGTATATGTATATGTGTACATGTGTAATGTATGCTGTATTTTTTATATACCACAAGCATCATACAAAATGTAAACAGCATACAGTGAGTGTTATATAAAAGATATCGGTTAGGTACGGTACACATTTTATTTATACCACATACAGATATACATTTCACAAAAGATATGATTGACTTCAGGAAGATGTGTATCGACAAAGCGATGTTACTTCAAGACGCTGGTTGACGAATGAATGTGATTGATGCCCTAGTAGAAAACAACTGATTAAATCACTCATCATATTATAATGTCATATATTCTCATTAAGGTCACCTTAGCTCCTGGTCAGGTAAAAATAAGTTACAATCAAATCAAATCTTGCAAGTATATGTGTAACGAAAATACAATTGAAGACAGATACAATAGCTATGTGTGGTTCAAACAAATTATCATTAAACAAAACGCAGAACTTTAGAATCTAAAAGAGGAGTTCAGCATAATCTATCTCCGAGTTCCAATGAAGATTCATTCAATTGTGTGGTATATATCCACTTCCTGCAGCTATACCGGTTAATAGGCGCTACTATACCAACTGGATCAAAAACCGCTGCGTCAGGTGCTCTTGGAATCGCTGCCGGAATGACACTAAGTAAAGCAACACGTCAAGGATTTATTCATGGTACGGAAACGGTCTGAGACTTCCAATAACAGTTCATTAGTTCTTCAGGTGTTTAATTTTGATTTAATTAATGCAGTTGAAAAATTAAAATTTAAAATTTACGGAAGATCTTCCTGTAAACAAAAGCACACAACTGACTGAATATCGCGCGAGAATGTAAATAAAATCATTAGTGATGAAATATCTGAATTGTTCAATCTTGCTAATGTAGATCGAAGCGAAAGTGTTGTATTTCAAGGTAAACATGGAAAATTATAAACAACTAATGCTTCATTGCAGTATATTCTTGTTAACATTCGTGAAATAACTGAAAATACATTTGTCATATTTGATACCGTTGGACGTATTAGACCGTATATACCTGTAAAATCGAATACATAAAATCGGCGATACAATGAATGGTCCACTCAAACTGTCTAACAAAAAACAGCCTATACTGGAGAACTAGAATCAAACAATGACCATGTAACGAAAAAATACGTCGACAATAGTAATATCCCATTGATGATATTGTTAACGAAAATCAATCATGGAATGGCCACATTTAAATCTTTTTAAATAGACATGAACAATTGTTTAATACTTTTCATACATAAATAGATCTAGTATTTCATTATTTGGAAATCCATCAGTCAACGACATTCAACTTGTTGACATACCCAATTTTACCGAGAGTGTAATATATACGGTAGTGTCTGGACAAGCCTTATGGACACCATATAATAAATCCATCAAGCATCGCGCTGAAGTTGTCGGTATATACAGGATATCAGTACTTGGTATTACAACATTTATAATATGTACCACAATTCTACGGCGTTGTCCCCTGACACAATTAAGAGGATCTTCTGGATCTATGTTAGTATTACTAGATCAAAACGACGAAATAACGTTTGAAGTGGAACCTGAAGAAAAAGGTATCGGCTCGATTTATCATTGGTGTCTTGAATTAGTCGCTAAATACCATCTACATAGTATGATCAGCTCCCCAATCAGCGTGCAACATATACAATCAGGTGCGTGAATGGCAAAATAATTTTAAAAAATACAGTTGATGAGTATACAGCAAACGTAACAATATATCGCAGACGTGTAGTTTTCGTTGACATAATTGCATATTCGGCGTCTTCTGTTATCGTTTGAACCAGCATGCTGCTATTAAAAATAACAATAACATCACCAGCAGTTGTAATAATTTGTGTTTCAGCTGCTATAACAATCAATACAGTTAAGTAAAAAAAAAAAAAAACCACGATGATATCAGCAATCTCGACCAATCCTGAACTTGGTGTCAACTTTATAACTGCTATTCCAGTCAAAGAAATTGCACTTGCACAATTACGAGTATAACATGGTTGGCCAAATATTAGATAAGAATCATTCGGTGGATTATACGCAAATAATAATTTAGTATTTGCAAATTAAAACAAACCAGATGGAAATCCCGATTGTCAGACTGTTTCTATTCCATCGGGCAGTTATAAAATCGAGCAAATCAACTATGAATTTCAACGGTGAATTAAATCTATTACAGGAAAAGAATCAAAATTAGTAGATATAACCGCCTTCTTACCAACATTACCAGCTACGATATAAACAAATTCCACGGATTATGTTGTGGATATCTATCAATCATCAACCCGATCAGAATGGCCTGAAATAGCACCAGAATATTATGGACCACCAGAACCAATACGAGATGAATTCTATACAGCTGACAAATACTTTCTAAAACTTCCAGAATATATAAATAGTTTACCATGGCGCTGTATAAGATAACAGATCCATCCCTACCTCCTTTGATACTGTTAAAAACCTGCTAAATTATGAACGTCAATATCTAAAATATATGATAAAACTTATATTTCATATATCGATGAACAAGTTATCAAAACATTTCCCGACGACATTTAACCTGAATACATTCGCAGCCTATATCCGATCTTAACCTTACAAACCGGATTATAATTTACAAACTTCTATGAGACGAAATAGTATCATCATACACAATCAGAAAAGAAGAAACTCAATACAAAATTAAACTATGTTTTAATCATTATAAAATAACTGCGGCGGTATTGCCAACATTTCAAGACTTTGAATTTTCCAACCATCAACTAAAAATATCACGGAACGATCTAATTAATGAGAATTTTTCACAACTCGCTGAGTCAAGGAGGCAAAAACTACAAACTACAGGTATTTTCAAATATAATAATGATCCATACAGTGGAGGTCGTCATATTTCACCATGAATTGTAAAAATAACATTAATGATTACAGTCAGTCTTGTTCTAACAAGAATCAGGGTGGGATTTAGGATTTACAGCACAACACAATTGATGGTGATGTAACTGCAATGTTCCATGACGAATGATTTGAATGAAAAATAAATTAAGATTAATATTGTGCGTGTATACGATCAAAATGTTGGATTAATTAACATAAACGTACATGACTTAAATAATACAAATGCAAATAAATGACCTTACACGGTAAAATGACAAGGGATCAATGAGTGATTTCACCAGGATAAGAATGAAGCGTTTTACCCAAACAGTAACAAATGTAGCATTGTACTAATATAGTAAAGATGTATTTACTCATATAGTAAGATGCATTCACTCAAATAGTGAAATTATGTATACTAAAAGGAACTGATATACAAATTATCTCTCCAGTCCCAAAAACACACTGGGATGTACGGACCCCACAAATTAGCCCACAGCTAAATGATTACATGCATGAAGCTATTGTAATAAATTTGGAGTAAGTGTTAGTGAATATGAACCATGCTTGGGTCGTTAGTAGTGAATTTGGGTACAAGCCGAATGACTGTCCCTGTTAGTAACATAGTCCATATTAAAATTCCGCGGTGTATAAAAGTGATGTGATTGAAATGGCAGTATTTATGGGGGGAATATAATGGAATCAATAAGTTGGAACTTGGTAGGTACCGTTTATGTGTCCATAGTGGAAAATGGGCGTATGTATATGAGCGTGATACGCCGGAAATTCTGTGGATTGACTGGCCTAGGGTCTCGCAGTTAAATATTTCCCAGTTAGTAAGGGAATACTAGTGGAATTTCTATGGCATGACGGGCTTGCGGTACGGAAATAGGATGATAATGAAGAAAAACCATGCTAAAGTGCGGTTAATGGACTCTTGGGCAAGTAGTCTCCTCTGGGTCGCCCATTGATTACAGCAAAGATTAATAATTATAGCAGACACGGCTTTCTTTCCATTTTACAACTCAAGTTGTATGGAAGTCTTTGGAAATTTGGGGAAAACATATGACTTCCAGCGTGACTCGCGCCAGGGTTTTGAGACCGCTCGGTCAAGTGAATACCCCTGTGCGTGTAACACTATACATTCCGTCACCAGCACACTCAGCTACCAGTCACACTCACCAAACCAGCAGTCAGTATCCCGTGTTGGTCAATTAAGCAATCAGCGCCCACCAATATCGGTCAGTAACGCCCGATCCCCTGCTACTTGACGAGCAACACTATTCAGCAATACAGCTGATATAGTTTTGCTTTACAGCTGATATAGTCGACTTCATAGTTATATGTGCAGCTGATACCACGACGACTCCGGTCACTGTGGTCACTCTGTTCAGCTATTCTGCTGAAGATTGCACATTCATGAAATTAGACCTCTCACTGAAAAGATGTCCCGTTATGTAAAGATTTTTTTTACTAATTATGAGGTATTTATACACAGATATTGTGTGTGAACTTGAAGCATACGGTTCTTCCCATCGAAAGTACTTTGCACGCGCGGCATAGGATGAACCGAACTTACTCTTGGGTATCGTTGTTCACAAAATCACCCTGAGGTATCGTTGTACACAAAAACAACACCTGAGTACATGCATTTGATAAATAAAATGATATATACAATTCCGTGACACTTATATGTGATAGCGTCAATGGCAGCTATAAGGAAATTCTTGGAGAATTCACTCAAACCCAATATGGAAATATTCTATATACATTTACACAAGTACCTTCTGGATTTTTGTGTCATAGAATTAGACAAAAAAATAACTGTGTTATGCCTTTGAAATATTTGGCTATTTTTTGTGCATGCGTCCAACGTTATCTAGGGAACAAGTGTTTTTTCAAGGTAAGCGACGGAACCAATGTATCTCTCCGGAAATTACTTACGGCGAGGGACATTGTAATCATGATATGTACCGTATTTTACTCTGAATATTACTCACTGTCCTATGAATCTAAGCAAGATCAGTTTATAACCGACACGCTGGTCGTTCTGGATCTTGTCGAAGAGTACACGTTCTCTATTTGTATTCTTAAGCCATAGGGGTGAATGTTAAATTTATATTTCATTCGATATGCGTAGTTTATTGAGTTTGTATTGTCATATCGTGTAATGATTCATTTATTACAACGCAGATTTAAAACGTTGCAAACTGTGAATTATAAGTTGCTATTAAGAGTTTAATGTATTAGCATTTTCCAGAACTCATTATTTTTACCAGTTTGGTTTTATTTGTAGCTAACGAGTCTAAACATTGTGACGAGTCTAGCTGACGAGTTGAGCTATCTATATGTCTATATGTATGTACGTAATTTGTATGTACGTATGTCTTTACATGTGGTGGAGCCACGAATGTAGACGTAGGTAATGTAAGGTGCTGTATGCTGTCTGTACGTGTATACGTATGACTGTACATGTAGTGGATCCGTGAAGGGTGCGAACGGCAGATACAAGTCTGGGCCAACCCAAGGACTCGGTGAAACTGTGCGGTTTATCAGTTTGTGAATCGTGCGACTGTACAAGAGTCAAGAAGCATATGTTTGGCCCAATTGTTGTTTCAGATGGGTACATTTTTATTTACATGAGATTATTTAGAATCTTAGTGTATTCAGGAGATTGATGAATCTCGCAGACAGTGCAGAAGATTTGAAACGTATTTGAAAATTTGAGATTGTTCGAATCTCAATCCTAGTCTATACGTGAAATTATGTGAATATCTTACAGTGCATACTATAATTTGAAACTGAGGTTTCTTGAATCTGTATATCAGATAGATGTAATAGTTTTGGTTTATTTTTAAATGTGCGAATGTTTGGATCAATCGTATGTTGAGAGCGTGTGAGAATCATTGTATTTATACTTCATATATTTTTCTTTACCAATTAAGTTCAAGTTCATAAATTTTCATCTTTCACACATTGCGTTTGAGTTATTCATTTAATCCAAAATTAACTCGGTTTCTATTCTGTGACAATTTGATTATACACGAACCCATTAATATGGGTTATTTACAATCTCATGATCTTCTGTATAATGGATATATTTCAAACTTACTGACTAAAGCTGATACCTTGCGTTAAGATATGGAGATTTAGCAATAAATCTTTACGTAACATCTTAACGATTTTTAATCAAGTTGGACATTTCACAATAATTAAAGGGATATATTATATAATGTACCAACAAATGAGGATTTGTTGTATGCACAACAAAGAGGTATTAAAAACGTCATCAGAACAATGTTTACACTTAACTCAGTCGGGGCTGAACAATTTAATGTTGATAAAATCATTGAAAATACAGCAATGAAGAGTTTTTGTTTACATAGGAACATGGAATGAACTGCGTCAAGATCATATTATTATGATTATGTGCGATAGAGATCAGATTCTGAATTATGCACATTTTTATATTGATTTTGATTGGATATAAAATATTATCTAATTCCTAAGGTTGATGGGTATACTGACTCTCAAAATAATAAAAATATCATCGAAAAGGAAATCATATAAAAAAGCGATATGTAAGAGAATTTTTCTGCTGATTTTTCATTAATTTGTTGGGTAAATAGTACTACAAAATAACTAGAATGAGTAAGAGTTTATGATTTCTGAAGGTTCAAAAATCTCAAGCGAATCCTTGTGTTTGATGATTTTATAAAAACTATCGCATAACACAATCTGAAATGATTTTTTTTAATTTTATTTTTGCTTGAATTCAGCTGATTTATGAGCAAAAAGTAATAAAATATCAAAATCATCAAAAACAATTAGAGACTCGCTTGAGTTGTGACCCTTCAACAATGTGCATATCGACTGATTTTCCAGAACAGAACAACACCTGACTTACTGATGCGAGTTTTGGTTGATACTAAGAATAATCAGATTAAAATTATTCATGGCGCCAAGAAAGAATTTCGCGACGATGGTGCATCTCAAGTGCGGTCAACATTCAAAAGCATACGCGACAATGATGTTATCCATGCTACAATGAACGACCAACAAGCAGCAACGATTATTGATTATCTCTACGATCAAAGATACATTCTTAAATGAAATATATCGTAATAGCAAACACAGACAATAATACTTGGAGTATCCGTGACAAACATAATCCTGTCTTTCATAATGAAACAAATTGCTGTATAGAGTAAAATTTCCAAACCGGAAATGTTGACTTGTATTGACAAGTCATCATATTAACGAGCGTATCCTGTGTTTATTTACAGGATATATCCGCTCAATGATAATCCCAGCGTTCATGGTCTAAAGCCAATGAAAGTTTCAAAAATAAATTGTGTAGCCGAACGTGATAACAGTCGAACAAATATAAGACTATAAAAAAGAATAAACTTCTTAAAGATACAAGAGCTTCTATCAAAGACGTTTCTGAGCTAGTAAAGACACTAAAATTTCCCATAATAATAAAAACGATAACCAGAGAGATTTTTTACGATTCAAAATAAAAATCAAATGCGGCTTAGATTTAAATTATCGATCACAATGCGCATGGGGTAGTTAATGCAGTGACGATATTTTCACGAAATCAAATTGTAAGATTTTATGACGGTGATATATTTGATTTTATTGAAAATATGTGTAAAAGCGATCATGTAATGGAAACTATGATCAATTTGTACTACCTAATGAAGATATTTATCGTTTAGAATCTCTCCACAAAGAAATTACAAATCTTGCGCAGAATTTAAACAGAATGACAATATTGAACAATTTCTGAATAAATGTTCTACCGTTATGTTAGTTTCTGTTCACTTTGCAAGAGAAAACAATTCGTCGAAGCCATCGCGATTTTAATTTATGGAGGATATACAACGTAAATTGTATCGAATATGGACACGGCGGATTGTGGGATACTTAATACGATTATAAATATGTTATTTCAGTTGATATGGCAGCTTCTTATCCAGGAAGTTTTCTTAGAATGATTGAATGTCATTGATATTTATTTTTAAAATTGGACATCCAACACACGAGCTGCCCCGAGTTGCGATAAACGGATTTGACCTGATTGGATTCGCTTGTATAGATTTGTATAGATGCATTCGAGTTTGCTAAAGATCTTCATCCTATTTGTTATGCATGGTTTGGTAGACACTTTTCAGGAAAGAAGTGGTTACCGATTGTATTGTTATACATATGATAGATGCAAAAATAATAATATTTCATGAAATAAATAACGCAATTATATCATATCGTTCGCAGAACAAACGAAATATTCCGATGATTAAAATTCTGACATAACCGATTTGTTTTGGGATTTTTTAAAACGCAAAAGATCCTGGCAGAAGAATACTTAGTACATTTACCCATGGAGGACGTTATGATAATAAATGACAAGAGTAATTATGGATGAATCTGAACTTGGTCTTATAATTGCTGATTCAACGGAGAGAAATATATTTGTTAGTCGAACGCTTATTTGTCTAATGATACTAAATTAAGTACAAGTTTTGGTATTTTTTGATAAATGTATTATCGATGATAAATCGATTTCCCAGACCTGCTATTAGAGTTGCTACGGAAACATTTTATATCGAAAGAAAATATTCAGAACTGCCGAGTCTATGTTATATAAGCACTGCTTACAATGTATAATGGGGCGAATGGAGAAAAAAAACAAGAAATGTTACATAATTATTCTGAATCTACCGACTCTAAAATTAAGGATATTTGCTACAAAAGAAATCAAACATTAAATATATCGTCTGCTGCGTCAGTTTATGATCCTGTGACTAGACATACGACATTTTATCTCAACAGACCGGGAGGTTATGGTAAAGCAACTCGTGCAATTGAACTATTTCGACAGAGTTCGATGTTATGATCGTTTTAACCCCTCACACAGACTCTCCAAAGAAATGAGCGAACGAGGAGTTAAATCATGCACATGATATAAATTATTTCGATGGAAAGGAGATAAATTAACTCCTCAAAGAATGGGTGATAAATATATCCCAAGGATCATCATTTGGGATGAAATATGTACAGTATCTAAAGATATATAAAAAATATTTCTTGATTGGTTGTTGACATAAAACACTGCTGTGATAATGTGCGGTGTTCATGGTCAACAAGCACCTTTTGTTGGATTGTCTCCGCATGAATTGTTAATAGTTTTTTTTAATTATTATATAGATTATTATGAAGAAATAACGGATGGCGATAGAGTGCTTGATCCAGAATTAAGGGAGCTTAACAAATTAATCAGATTACAACCGAATAAAGTTCACTGTGAAATGTGTGATATAATTTCAGAAATACAAATATGAACAATTTATGGAATTTGTGGAGCCCATATGACTTGATAGTTGATACAATTCAACAACATCTATTTCTATTACATAAAAACAATATTTATTTCAAATCTACTTGTACCAATGTGGTATCGCTCGGAAAATACACGCCAACAGAATATTGAAGTTGATATATCACGATCGTCAGAGAAACGAAATCTTGTGATAAATGATATTGTTTCAGTTCCTGTCAGTGTTGTTGAGAGCGCATTAGGTGGTAGGTACATTGGCCATATTGATATTAGTTTATTTACTGGATACTCCACAGGTTAGGGTTGATCTCATTTGTCAAGTGGAAGATCATGTTGGGTTCCAGTGAGTTCGTGGAAATTTAGAAATTACTGTAGCAATATCACCGCCACCTTTATATTGAATTTTAGGTAAAAATGAACTATTTTTCCTATTATGTATTACACATTTTCAACCACATGCTAATTTTAAATTTGTTGTTGTAACTGTAGCGAAATCAGTGATTGGATTTTAACTCTACAAGAAAAACAATATTAATTCATATATTTATAATACGAATGTAAGTGATTTTTGAGCGACACGAAACAAGAATCAGTCAACCATCATACAGCACTAACGAATAACAATAGTAGATCCATCTGAAGTGGAAAGAAACAACTATTACTTAATTTGATAATGAAATGTCTCAAGTGGGATAAATTATATGTAGTGGCACCATCTGTAGATCATCAGAGATGATACGATGTTCTTAAAGAGTTTAATGAGAACGCAAAATTACTAAATGAAGAAGGTGGTGATATCATTAATTTTATAACCGAGATTGATGAAATGTCAAGTTTTGATGAACTTAATGCATTTATTAATAACTTAGTTGTTTATGATGATAGAATGCTGGGCAAACAATCGAATCCGGCAAAAATATTTTCTCGAGGCAGACTTAAAAATATTGATATAACACAAATGCCTCAAGTGATCAGAGACAACTGTAATATTTTGGCTGTATTTAATGGAGTTGATACAGATACTTTAATAAATATTCATCAGACGTGGAGTTCAGAGGACATGGATATAATTAAATTAAAAATCTTCTTTTCACACGCGCAAACTACCACACACAGATTTATAGCGATAAATGTACATGCACAAACTACCCTACGCGGAATTATAACGATAAATGTACATGCACAAACTACCCCACGCGGATTTATAACGATACATGTACATGATCCTAGGTCGCGATATCATATAAGTCTTGATAAAATTTTCGGCTAAGAAACAGTCTGATATAATAATGATCTAATTAGAGCAGCAGAGAGGAAGAACACGACCTCAATTAAAAGTACGGCGGGTAAAAAGAAGAAACACAAAATTTGAAGAAGAAAAAAACGACAAAAATAAATTATCAAAAATGAACTAACCCAATTAGAGAAACTCAATTAGTTGGAGGCTTCGTTTTAGCGTTATTGACCTTGCAATTTTTATTTCGTAGGCAGTTTTGTAAGCAAATGCCATTTCAGCAAAAACGCAATAACCTTTGTGAGGGAACTTTAATAATCCTGATTTCCAGAGATTATGGCATCATTTAGAGACGTTATTTCTCATAATTGAGAGGAATTACTGCCACTGATTGCATATCCTCCTACACCTTCAGATTCTGCAGGACTGCTTGTCCAGGAAGTGTTCGATTTCTGCAATATTTGGTGATCGTTTTAAATTAGTGCCGCCTTACAAGAATTATATTCCATGCTTTATGCGTTGAATTATTTCAGTATTATTTTAATGTTCAAATACTGCTTTACATTGATGAAATCCTGCAAGTGCGTTATTTTCAGCCATCTGCTTCACATAAGAATAATTGGTCCTGAATAGTTCCATTAACGGGTTGGGTGCTGGCTTTTATTACCCTTGCAATCAAGCAGCCACTGAGTTCAAAACAATGTATTTGGCAGGGTTATATTATTAAAATGTTTTTAAAAAATTCGATAGTTAGCATTTTGCAACACTTTGACAGAATTCTGGCTATCAATGTTGTACGCTCTTTTTGTATCCAATATTTTCTTTTGTTTCGGCCAGTCAAGAAAAGTTGGTGTCTTTTACACTGAACTCATCACTAATAGCTCCAGTGTTTGACAAAGATTGTCTAACACAGTACTGCTATTTATAATTATGGTAAAATACAATCATTTTTTTTAAGCTTTCTTACTAAGTGCCCGCTGATAACAGTTAGCAGAGCCTGATAACAATATCGGCCAGACGAACAGCAGTCTATAGCTGATATTGATATTTACAATATGTATGCCTTAAAAATCCTGTTTTTAATATACTATTATATTATATTTAATTTTATGTATGCTTTCAGGTTGAACTTTATGGATTTGATAACTGCAGTCATTGTACATGTGTGAGGCTGAAAGAATTTGGAGAAGACCCAACTTATAGTATTGTGTCCATTGATTTTACTGGAAGAAGTCCTCATCTTAATTGTTCAACCTGCAAAGAAAGTGGCTGCATACATACAAAGGCAATATTTGAACAAGATAGTTCAACTTCAGATATATCTGGAAGGTTGATAGAGGTCATTAATATGCATACAGAATGGTGATCAAAATATATTCCTTGCCTGTCTCAGCCCAGAAAATACCATTTTTAATGAAATCCAAAGAAAAGAAGCAAAACAAAAGCTTTCTCTCCCTCATCAAAACGGATGGACATTTTTTTTATTGATACCAGGTCCAGATGGTTGTTGTACTGACTGTAGTGAGAATTGGGGTTCAGAAGAGCCATTTGAAGACTTGAAGATTTATACAGAAATGGATATATTATCTGCAAAAGGTTTACTCATTTATTTCCAGGATTTCCCAACATCCTTGGTTCATGTTCCATTTATCTAACATATCTTTTTTTGTCTTGAAGGTAACAGGTTTATGAAGTGTATTAACAATTTATTTAATTTAACTGATAATGACATTCAGTAATTTTAGCTTTTGAAGGTTTCACTTTTGTCAGATTTTTTTAAATAGGTGTCAATGACATGTTCCACTAGAACATTTTTTTCAAAATATGTTACCCAATCATAATACCTTAGTAGAACTATTACTATCTCACAGATTCATCCTTCCTAGATAACACTTTTAGGTAAAAAGAGATTAATGTTATCTGCCAAACTCTCTCTCAGTTGGGCAGAGTGATCTTGCCTTGATATTGTGATTGGTGGCAAAACCCATATATATCAATACAGGAAGATAAAACTGCAGAGATGATTTTGTCCTCTATTCAGCTTATGAATGAATAACTCTAGCTCAAATGAAATATTTACACATTTCTGCTCACGGGGTTAAAGCATTTATGACAAGCATAACCTTTGACCATAACTGTTTTGTAACTGTTATTATCCATGCAGTTATTTCAACAAGAAACTAATTTTTTCCCAGTAAAATATGTTTGTTACTGAATATTTAATCAGAACACAGTTACCAGTTACCCTCCCAGCCTACATGCACTTTCATCTGTGTAGAGATCATGACTTATGGACAATTAGTCCTAAGATATTCACAGATCTTGATGCCAATCCCTATATCAAAGGGGATCACTCTGACCAACGGTCACCTAGCCCAGCCTATAACATTTTGCTGTCTTTAGCTACAAGTATATTCTAAGATGGCAGGCTCTGTGAACTATTATTATTTCTAAGATATTCTTAATAATGTGATTATTAACAAACATATTTTACTATAAAAATGGAGTTTTCAAAACTAACATTATGATTTAAGGGATGGGGTACTCACATCACTTACATGAATATAACAAAATAATGACATAAAAAAAAGAGACCTGAAAATAAGGAAATGCATTAGTTAATAGTCTTTGATGATTACGGTAACTACATTTAAAATTGTTTGTTGCATCCCTATTCTGTTATACAAGATACCATAAGATTTTAATGTTCGAGAAATTCAAGTTTGGTTGGTTTCCACGAGTTCTCATTATGTGCATAATGAGCTGCGACAGATGGAATGGTAAAACAGTTACTCAATAATTCCTCTGTGTCACTCGAATATCTCATCGCGAGTTTATTCATCTTGGTATGGAGTTCTTCTGTGCAGTAAAATTCTCCATTAGGTTATACAAATTGATCATAATCATCATCCTCGGAACTTTAAAATAACCATACCGATACAAGATCAGTTTTACTCAGCTGGTAAATATAATCAAACATATCACCAGAATAATATTTTACTACTTGATCTCATGGAAATAGTCTCACAGAATTATGATCGATGATTTCAACCGGATTTACCCCATTTTATGTAATGTTTTGACTAGTGTAATATCTATCCGGTGATAGTGTTTACTATTATCAGAGTTTTTATTAAAAAAATTCTAACTCAGAAACATCATCTACTGAAGATCCAGTATCTTTAACTAATTCTGCCCACTTATGCATACCTGTTAAGGTTTAAACTGACATATGTACATCAATGCATTTAGATAAACTAATTAAAATTGTATCAATTAAAATTGGCTTATAATCCAATTTCAATTCCATTCACAGTGTGTTTTTCAAATATTAATGCAGGGCAACAACCATATAAAAATTGTTTCGGAATTTTAAAATCTCAAGACCATATGGCCTCAGTATATCACTCGGCCATATCAAATTTCCTCATAATGCCAATATGGTATGCAGCATGTGTAGTTTTATAAATTCACAATTAATTTCAAATTCATAAATTCTATTCAAGGAACTAAATTTTATGAAATTATAGCTTTTGGTGTGATAAAGGTCATCTTGAGAAATATTGCAAGAAAATGACATTAACATTAATGTTATGTGTTGTTGTTGTAGGGTTTAGCGCCATTTCTCAGCAAAGATATGCTATACATGGTGGACAGCATAAATGGTGGAGGAAGAACCCAGCAAAACCCTTTAAAGATTTACTGACCAACGAGAAGCTACTGTCAAGTGTTCTCACATTCCCACAATGGCCGAGCCCAAGACTCAAACCCACGCAAACAGAAGCCAGAGTCAAGAAATTAAATGGCAAAATAAGTAGGACATCATCTTCAATGAAACAATATCTGAACAGTTTAACCATTACACAACTCAAATATACCAAAGATGCATCAGAAGAAGACTGATGTATTTGGAATATGCTTTACAGTATGCAATTTATTAATACAAGTAAGATGTACCTTCAGCCAATGATTCTTAAAGCTGTGAAGAACAGAAGTCATCATAGATGAATTCATCACTCTTCCAGCTCCATTAGCTATGAAAATATATTTGTAAACCAATTTATAAATGTTATAACTACATTACATTCTATTGTAAGATTACATAAATATAAAAGTTTTACACAGATTTTAAGTAAATAAACCAATTATACCAAAACATGGATTTCAATATTAACCCATTTATGAAAATTATGAAGCAATCACAATACAGCAATGCAATTAAGGCAAAAGAGAATAAATGATGTGCTTTCATATGCATGTCTAATAACTAAAAATAACTTTACCTTGTCTTTTGGAATGGGAACAAAAGGGTATTCCTTCTGGCCAGTAGCAAGGACTGTTGGACTCACTATATGTGGTCCTCTCTCTTTCTTCTTGAAAAAAATAGTAATAAGATCAAGAATACATGAAACGTGTAATTAGTTATAACATAATGCAATAAAAATTATGTCGTTTTTCAACAGCAACAAATATCTGGATCATGAAAAATTCATATTCTGATTAAATTAACAGAAACAATCATATAACATTAATCAAAACATGTCTATTACTATTTATCATATACAATACATGCAATATCTGTGAACTGTGTATTCATATTCGCAAAATTAATCCATTCTGAACTAAAATAACAGTTCATGTATGCAATATAGAAATAAATTTTAATGCATTAAATTGAACATAATCGCAATTTCTTCCTTGATGAAAAAGATTAATAATAATAACTAATAGGGAATTAATATAGAATTTGACAATGTTTCTTCATATTTACATATAATTATTTACATAGAATGTTTATGAATAAAGGAAACAAAATATGACAAGACCTTTTGAGAAGTTCAGTTGCGAGTATGCATGTCAAAGAGTATTGTTTGGAACACGTCTCCAGTCAATATTCATGTCAAGCTTCCTCAGATTAATCTGTTTAGGTGCTGAAAAAATTAATAGAAATATATTATGAAAATGAAAATGGACTCTTGCAAGGAAAGGCTTTACCACTGATTGGGAAAATGACATCAGAAAATTATCAACAATACAAATTAAAATATCTGTAGGAATAAGACTTGCAAATCTGATATTCATTCAACGGACACAATTCTGGCAGTAGAAGTGAACAAAGCTTGAAAGCACAAGGTATCAGAATCAATCTTATGTAATTCATTAATACCAATATAATGATTTGCTTGAATTTATTTGCTTATATATGCATGAATTTATTTGTTTCAATCCGTAGATCAATTCTCTTGATATGAGTATATCTATCTGAATTTGTACAATGATCTTCTTAATATAAGTTTGATGAATTGTTTGAATTTGTCATCTTAATTGTTATAGGAATCTAAGAATTTCATGCATTACTTAGCTGATATGAGTTACAAGAATCCATTTGAATTCACCGCTCTTAGATGATTTCATGTATGCAAAAGACTTGAATGTGTGTATTTGCTTAAAATAATCTAGTTAAGCAATGTAATGAATTTCATTTATTTGTGTAATTGGAATGAGAACGGAACTGTTATGTCTCATGTGATGTTAATGTGAGTCAGTGATGGAATGTCCGTTAGGAAGCACTTTAATCTTATGAAACTAGGTTTGTTAAGGGTCTGCCATGTATAGCTTGACCAGATAGGCTGTGGTATCTGTTTGAATTCCGATAGAAACGATATCTAACATAACGAGAGGGGAGTAATGATCTACAGTCAACTCCGGTTAACTGCATACCCTCCCGTCACGAGACTGTGCACTTAACCGGAGTGTGCAGTTTACAGAAGTATGGTACAGTACAGTTTTAAGTCAGCACGGAATGAATATATATGAAGAATAAATTTAAGCAACGACTAGAATCCACTCTTTCAACTTTTACTTAAATGTTAAGCTTGTTTTCCTTCCTCCAAACACAACTTCACTGATTCAACCAATGGATCAAGGAATTATAGCGCAATTTCAAGAAATTCTATAGATTGCATGTTATTCAAAAACTGTTAAGTGGAGTCGACTGTATTCCCAGTAGGACAAATGACAGAAGATTTAGGTCGCTTTTCTGTTTATTTGGAAAGGGAAAACAGCTACACTGATATATCCATGTACCTACTTATCCAAGTATCTATGTATCTTCATACTTATGTATCTATCTATCCACACAAAGTTTGACGGCCAATAAGGGGCAAGACTGTAGGGAGGTCTGAGAAGGAAAAAGTAAAAGGACCGAGAAAAACAGCCACAGTGAAGTTGGAGTGAACTGGAATAAGCAGGTTATGATGTTGTACAAGACAATGACTTCGATTGCTTACTTGATTTTATGATGAACAAATTCATTTAAAACAGATCGATACAAATATATTTGTGTTTGAAATTTGGTGGAAGATTTATTTGAAAAAGATGTGTATCGTCCAAATGTAATGTATTATCACAGTTGTTTATGTAATTAATTAAATAGTTTATTTTTCATATATGGAGGGGTGGGTCGTGTCATTTTGTTCTATATATCTGCTCTGATCTTTATTTATTCCACATATAAGTTTCACACTTTGCATTAATATTTACTCGATCTGAGAAATAACACCGATGGTGAACTATCTCCTAGATAATGAGAACCGAATAAAGTGGTCTAAAGCGCTCACTCATATGGATCAATGCCATCTCACCTCTGTCTGTGTGGGTTTGTCTCGGGTGTGACCAATGTGGGTATGTGAGAAAGCTTTCCAGTAGCTTCTCGTGGGTCTTTGCTTCTTTCCAGGATTTTCTGGGACTCTTACTCAACCATTTATACTGACTGCCTTGTATAGCCTATCTTGTGCATAAAAATGGTGTTAATCCCTACAGCAACAACAACTTGCATATAAGAACATTTATTTACCTTAAGGTTAAAACCAGTAACTGCTTATCCCATATAAACTCTATCCCATCTTATGATTATACACACAAGTAAACAAAATATTAGTGAAATGTCATACTTACTTTAAATAGGTTTCACTGATCATTTAATCATTAATAAAAAATGAAAATGTTCATTACTATCATAGGATAACATGGTGGCAGTGTTTATAAATAAACTATAATGCAAATATGGAAAGAACAATTCATTCAAAATAACTATTCATTATACAATCAGATTAAAGGTAAAGCTTGATCACCAAAATGATTAATAAAGAAATGGAAAATTTGGGATCAATACAAAGTCAATAATAATAATGAGGATTCAGTACAGCACTTAATCTTAAAAAGCCCTATGCATTTTATCATCTTACTTAATGCATGAAGACATATTATATAAATGAACTCCAAAAACAATGAACTTACAAACAAATTATACTGAAAATAATTAAGGGTAAAGAAAGCTCATAAGTCTGTTCTTGCAGCATAAATCTCAAGCTTATTGCATAAGATATTTCTCTCAGCCAATGGAATCAACCATCACATGGCTTGTTGGCATTCAAGACACTATACAATAAACTTGGGATGCACACAATTCAGTTAATGGTCAACTGTTACAATCTTTATATCTTTCTATGAACCCATAGGCACCATTGATGAAACTCTATTATAAGGAAAATATCATATTTGATTGACTGGCATATGATATAGGCAACACGTAATATATAACCTGACATCAATGATATCTTTACTTATCTGTGTTACGGTAGTAACTTATTCTGCATAATCTTTCAAAAAGGAACAAAGTACCCTCTTGGACAATCTTATTACTCTCTTCCTCAAATTATTCCCATCCCTCCTCCAGACAGGTATGGGCTTTCTCTGAAAGACTGGAATTGGAATAACCAAAAATACTGAAAAGCAGCTTATACAATCACACACTAGTTATTTACGTTTCAGAATAATATAATGTCTGTGGAAACAATAATTAGGGCCCCTAAAGGCAATATATAGTTCTATCAACATGCTTTACTTGCTGCGTCAAATCATTTAAATGCAAAAGAAAACAAATCTTAATAAAATAATTAAAAAAATAAATACAAATATGTTCAAAATTATGACAACAAAAATGAATGAATTAAGTGGGCATAACATTGCATTAAACAAATTAGTTTCATAACTAGTTTAATGATCATAAAGCAATTAAAAATGTTATTAAACATAACAAAAACAGTAAATGACAGCCTGTACTTTTTGTATTCTATCTTAAATGGCATTTAAAAAAACTATACACGTTTCATGTCTGCAGCATATGCAAATAGACAGATGGATGGATGGATGGATGGATGGATGGATGGATGGATGGATGGATAGATAGATAGATAGATAGATAGATAGATAGATAGATAGATAGATAGATAGATACGAGAGTCTATTATGCAATTGTCACATATAAGGAATCAAACATTGTATGCCTCACTATTAAAAGTAGTTTATCTGATTATGAAGGAATGAAAACATATACCGCCGCTATTTCACCATTTTTTCTGTCTCAATGTCAGGCGCAGACACAACATATCAAAAGATTAGTGTCTTTTACACACATGAACGCAAGTTATACCTTTTGTATTCATCCTAAAATGTTGCAATCGAAGAATATAATGACTATCTTGACCCTGTTCTTGCACAATATTATAATTAGCAAGGGAGATAACTATAATAGCACATCATATTGAAAACTTAAATTATATAGTATATGTAATTGTATATCATTGGTTGTGTAAGTATAATTCTTAATTTGGATAATTTAATTATCGCTACATAATAGCATACATGGATTTAAACGAGTAAGTAAAATGAAGATAAAAGTGATAAGAAAATACAGGGACAGTATGCATATGTTATATTACAATACCTTTAGGTATTATATTCAATAGTGCATTTAATGAATTCATTACAAATAATCTCATATCTTATAATAATTAATTAATTAATTAATGGATAGATAAATAAATAAATTAATTCATCCATTCATTAATAAATAATTAATGTAATGATAATAATACTACTAGTACTACTACTACTAATATTATTATTATCATCATCAATAATAATAATAATAATAATAATAATAATAATAATAATAATAATAATAAATCAATATAAATTACATAACTGACACTACAATATATAAGGTATACTTAATTATAACAATTAAATTTAATTATTGCATTTCTAATTGATCCTATTTGTCCTGACATCAGAAGAAAAGAAACAAGCTATTAAAAGATTAAAAGAAGAATTATTTTTCATGTTTATAGAAGGAAAATTTGTTGCTTTGATTTATAAACATCATATTAAAACAAGAGAATAAAAATTATACACATCTTTAATAAATGTTGACACCTCATGAAATTAACCATGTTGTTTCTTCATGCCACCTTTTAATTGAACTTACAAAAAATGTACAAATTATTAAATAATATATAAGGAATCATTACTGAGTAATAGTGTTAAATCTTACTCTAATGTTATCATTGAATGTTATCATGTGAGATAAATTACAAACCAGTAAGTCTGCTTATTTTATTTTCATTCTTAAATTTAAAATTATTAAAATTGTGTAAGTTTAAATGAATGAAAATATTTAATTTAAAGTTAATGATATACATTTTAAACTTGATTTCTGGATATAGCTTATTTAAAGTCGGAATTCTTGATATATGTTCGCATTAATGATATGTCATTTCATTATTTTATTTTAATAATTAAATTTAAAGAAATTTATAGATATCATGAAACACACTGATACTTATATTAGGATACGAAAAAAAGTAATGTTATGTAGCTATTTAGTAAATGTTTATATTTGTAACATGTTTGGGGTGTTGTATATATAAAAAAATCAGTCATTAGTGAGGTATACTTGCATTAGTAAAGGTAACTTTTAAACAAACACATTCTTCCGTTTTCTTTGGACAGTCGGTGATGCACTACACATATTAGTTACCTTAAAAGAAGCTTCTTTTCTACACAGATTACTAAGCTACAATGATCAGTCCCTCAGCCAATACAAGAACTCGTGAGACAAATCTAGCTAAGGCTGAGGTCTCACTGGATAGTTTCGCATTTTGACACCTCCCTAATATTTAAGTTAGAAGGCATGGGCCTAATTATCACCATCCTAGCATTTTTCATTTCACACATAAGTTAAATTAGTAATGTGGGTTAGATTTACTTTGAGTTAGGCTTGGAAACTGGTTGACTTGTTGGTGACTGCATGTCATAGTTAGACTAGCACTGAAGATCAAATGTGTAACTTTGGCTTCAAATGAGCCGCGGACTTGGCTTGCGTATTTACATGTGTCTGCGTGAGAGGTAAATATCTAAAAATGTAGATGGTTGATGAAAAGTATGTTAATTTGTTACAGTACTAGTGAACTATTTTCATGTATAAAGCACATACTGATTCTTTGAACTCTTTTGTCACTGAAAAAGATTAAAAATACCCTTTTTCTGTAAAAAATGAGTGTAAAATAGAGGGGTTGGGGGCAGTGTTGATTCAGTATAAAAGCCACTAGTTGCATGAGGAATTAACTTTAATTACTCAGTCAGAATCTTACAAGCATCATTTCAACAAAAATCCTTAGTTTATTTTTATTTGTATCTTTAATGTAATATTATTATCATTTCTCTGCTACACATCATTGTCGGACAAAATTTTGCCAAAACAACTGTCCAGTGAGACCAGATCGTTTGAGCCGAGGGGGGGGGGGGGGTTGGTCCACGGTACTCTTCCCAGCATATATAGCTGGTTCGAGTTGATTGAGGAACACCGTCGGTTAGCCAATAGTGTCTAAAGTGGTGTAGTTTGTTATCCCTGTCCACCCATGAGTGTAAAAAATAATGTGTATTTCTGTATATTTATTTTTATTTATTACAAAAAATAAATTTGGATGACGGTTAATCTTTGTTTTGTTCATCAAATATATCAAAGTTTTATTTACCCACTAAGGAATTCAGGCTGAAAATACTCTCCATCACAAGTAAGAGCTAACTTGTCAAATACTGATTTCTTTACAATCTGATTCCTGAACTTAGGATCATACTCTTTTGCCATAAAACTATTAAGTTCCAGGGCCAATTTCCTTTCCTTTGTTAGTATAAGATTTATTAAGTATTACCCAGTTGACTTTGCTAGAGTCATTTGTCCATTGTGTGTGTATTTTGTATTTTTACAACAATTGTTGTAAGATGTAATTGTATGGACAGCACTATTTAAATCATATTGTTGAGTTATGAGACTATCAAAATTTTTATCGTGAAATTTTGAAACTTGTTTTGCAGTTACTAAAAAAAATAAAAAATATAAACTATAAAGATCTAAAGGTGCATTTTATTTAAATAGTTTATGTGTAGGTGTTTTAGGCTGATCGCCAGATTTGAGTTGCTATAATACCTCCAAAGAGACGAGAATGCTATGAATGATGGTGCAGTTGTCTACCTTGGCGGAAACGGAGTTTAATAGCCACGTCCGCCAATACACGAAACCGGCAGAAAAGAAATATTACATAGCAAAGGAGAGTATTTCAGACACCTAGGTGGCTTTTCTTGGTTATTTACTAAATTCACAATGGTATGTAGTCATGATTAAGTTATTCAATATGTATTTCATGCAATTTACTTTTCATTCCGATGTCAACCGACATTGGAACGTGCTATACAATCCTGTTATTTGGATAGTAAAGTAAGACACAGCGCTAAAACAAAAAAGAGCATGTGCTATGTCTTACATTGTAGTACTATACCTCAACAATGATATTTATGTTTTGGGAATCAGGGTCTTACTATGTAATGAAAAGTCATATTTTCAGGAATATCTCACACACTTCGCAGCCTCTGAGCCTATGCAAAACATTTGTTCCGACACATATTCCCATACTCGAGGATCACTTCACGAATTAATGTCAAAATTAACTATTTTTTCACAAATTTTGAGCCTGGAGGGTTGGCAGCTATGCTGACATAGGGAAGTTTACCCCAGATACATGTATTAGGAAAGGATGATAGTACAGTGTGAACAACCAGAGATTTGCCAAGTTGCCATTCCATCCATGATGCATGTGGTAATCTTAAAGTTCTTTGAAGGCTCAACATTAAAAATTCTGTACAATGTATATTAGAAACAAAAGTCATTGTTCTCTCTTCTGTTTTCTCTTTCCAGGTTTCTGTGATCAACTCTATAGATACATCTCATGAAGACATGATTGTAAGTTATTTTCAGTTAACCTGTCAATTTTGTTATGTTACTTAAATAGGACCTGTGCAGGCACATTCTTGTTTGTTTCCCATTTTGTATTAAATGCCTACTACTTTCAGCTGTTTTATTAATTTGATATAAAAATCTATGTCCAACAATTTTTTTCTTGGAACAATGACAAGAAAACCTGTCATATATGTAAAGAAAAGGAATTGTTTGTACAGTAAATGGTGTACGTAGAAAAGAGCTTTCTTCATTATTACACCCATCATTGTATTGCAGCTTTGGATATAGCATGTATATACATAAACTCAAACTTAAAAGTTCAAATATAGAAAGTTGTGTTTTCCAGTATTCATATTTTCTATTTAGTGAAACGGTTTCATTTATTCATGTTTGGCTTCATCAAGCCACATAGCTGTAATCCACATTTGTTATAAGCTGTTGTAATCCACATTTGTTATAAGCTCTGTTGTTTTTCAATTATTGGGGTACCGAGTGGTCTAAAGCGCTCTCCATTATGGATCACTGCTATCTCACCTCTGCGTGGGTTCGAGTCTAAAATTCAGCTAATGTAGTTATGTGAGAAAGCTTGCCAGTAGCTTCTCGTGGGTCGGTGGTTCTTTCTGGGGGTTTTCCCAGGTTCTTCCTCCACCAATAATACTGGCTGCCATGTATAGTTTATCGTGTGCTGAAAAATGGCGTTAAACCCTACAACAACAACAATAATTTCAGTTATTATAAGGAGTTGTTAGTCAGCTATGTGTTATAGAAAATTTAGAATTACTTTAAGCACCAATCAATGTGCTTGGTGCACTTACCAGGCTGTGTATCAGCATTCATTTGTTAATTCAGAGGTCTCACTAGGATTTTAAAACTAGGAGCCCATGACTCGGATTTCGGTAAAAATAGGAGTTACACAAGTAAAAGTTGCTGTCACATGCAGGGGTCAAGCATGACTTGAATTTTAGGGAGAAGTGACTTTTCATTTTGGACATGAGAGGAAGAAGTGAGAGCTGAACAGGGAGAAGTGGATGTGAAGCAAGAAATGCAATTATATATATTTAATTCTGCAGTTATAAATCAGTTATATTTTTCTTAAAATTCATGCATAAAGCTTTATGAAGTGAGTGAAATTCCAATAATATTTTTAGCCTAATCTTGAGATTGTTACCTTGTATTTCAATCATTTTGTAGGACAAGTGCAGAATTATTATCTGTATTCCAGTCATTTTGTGGGATATGTACAGGACTATTATCGGCATAAATCACAACTAAATTAAAAGTGAAAATGACCAAGCCGTTTATGAAAAGTACCATGTGTTTTATTGATTATTTTGAGATGTGGACCCTACATTTTACAACAAATGTATTATGGAATGTAAGCAACAACTTGCACATTTGGTGTTGATTTACCTCAATTTAGAATAGATTTCAAAATTATGAGACAAACATGTCAGCTTGATTACTGACTGCAGACTTTCCAATGCCACCAAATGTGACCTCTACATTACAACTTGGAATTTTTGAGATTTCAAATTATTTACTTGTATCAGTGCAACTAAATTGGTCACTGTGTTTTCGTCTTCAAATATGTTACCCCATCATAATATCTAGACTTAGGAGAACTATTACTGCCTTGTAAATCTAGCCTTCTCAGGATAAGATGTTTCAGCTCAAAACCTAAAATGTATCTGCTGATTTAGGTTGCATTTAATTCAGTGATCTCCTCATGATAGAGGGATTGATCCCATTGAATAATTAAGTTACTACAACTCTGTTGAACAGTGCACTCTCTACAGATAGGCTTTGCAAACCACATCAGAGCATTTTGAAAGTTTTCAGTGTCATCACTTTGTCATCCTCACATACTCAGACACAGATCGCAATCCCCAGAGTATCCCTACACATTGCTTTAGCTGTAGTTATATAGGTCTTGTGTGTAGAAGACTTGTATAATATTGCTGTAATTTATGCAACAGTTGGATAAATAAAGGTAAGTTTTCTATATTAATCTCACCTTTATGACCTCATTTTAGTTCTATACATTTGATTCTTTACTGATGGTACTTATATTGGCCCTTAAATTGGTCATTCATAAAGGTATCATTGTCATACAAGTGATATTATAGCATCCACTTTTTAAGTATCAATAACGATGCTTCAGTGCATTTTTATGTACGAGTGTATGGTGTGTACTATAGAAAACTATTACATTGGTGTATAATTTCTGCTACAGTCAGGTAAACAATACAGTTAAATCAGTTCTCATCCTCTTGATCATGACCCAAGGGGCACATGTTTTGGCATGGATGGAACAGGTATATGCATTTACATGGACTCTAGTTAAGTTATTTTTGCTTCAGCATGATGCCCAGCTGGATTATTATGGAACTAAATTAGCCACATGTTCATCGGACAGACTGATCAAAGTGTTCGATGTAAAGGGAGGACAGCAGACTCTTATTGCCAATTTGGCAGGGTGAGTAGTGTTTGGTAATTACCAATGCCATTGTATTAGTCGTCAGTCTTCATTACAGAAAAGACAGCATATTTAGGGGGTTAAATTTCTGGATTACTGATGAATTGTACAAAATATAGTTTACATAAAATAAATTGAAACAATGCCCATCCTTGTACAAAACACGGCATTTATGTGTATTTTATATTTTCAAAGCATTGCTTCAATCTTGATGATAATACTTGTAGAGGAAACCATCTCACACCAATACTGTTTTTTGACATATATGTATAGAGCAAAGTTAAATATGATTCATGGAAATATTGAGATGTGCAGTATATTTACTGTTTAGAGAAAACATTTTTTTTAAAAACTTGTGAAGACACCATTTTCAGTTAATGTGACAGATCCAGCAAATGAATTTCTAAATTTAGTTTATTCCTTACAATATTAAACCATTGGACATATTTAATATGCATAGTATATCATATATATATATATATATATATATATATATATATATATATATATATATATATATATATATATATATATATATATATATATACATAAAAAATTAATGACAGAAAAACTGATAAACAACAGTGCAACACCAGCCCATGTGCTTTTGAAATCTGCTGATTCCTTTTTCAAGACAAAAGACAGTTATGCAAATGAAAACATAACACCAAAAAAAACCAACACTAGAATGATGCCAAATCTACATTTTTATTAGGATATTATGAATATAAATAATTTTGGGTCTCTTCTGAGATTCATTATAAATATGTTTTCATATACATTGATGCATGTTAAGGAATGGTAAGAAGTGACATCCTGGTTACTAATTTTGAGTAATGTGTTTAATATGCGGTAGTTTACATGAATCAGTCTATCGAGTTATGTTAACATCTACCATACAAGTTTGTCCATTTTCAGTCATGAAGGTCCAGTGTGGCAGGTGGCCTGGGCACACCCAATGTTTGGCAACATAATTGCATCCTGTGGCTACGACAGAAAGGTCATTATCTGGAAGGAGACCAGTGGGAACTGGGACAAACTCTATGTCTACAGTAATCATGACTCATCAGGTAAATTATACGACACTGGATGTTCTTTTTTCTAGACGAAATTGGGGAAGTGAAACTTGGAGCTTACTTTTCCATAGTGACAGTTTAAAATAAGTTATATTTGTAAAACAATGTATGCAGTGATCATTGTTTTTATTGGATGTCTTTCAAAAGGATATATACATACAATGCTTTTGACATAATGTTTAGGGTTTTCAACATATTGCATTTTCTGCAAGACATATAATGATGACCAGACAACTACTTTTGATAATATAACTTGCAATATTTCTTTGACAAGTGTGTTTATCATCTATTTGCATAAATAATTATAGGAGTCAGATACACATTATTTTGGGAAATAATGAAATGGATGAAAATGAGACTTTTCTCTTAAAGGATGTATTTTTTGGCAGATGAAAATCCGAACTTGGATTGCCTATTTGTGTAGCTTTTAATTAAATATGTTGTAAATAGGCAGAGGTCGTGGGTTCAATCCTTGGCCAAGTCATACCAAAGACTTACAAAAATGGTACTAACAGATGTCTCGCTTGGCGCTCAGCAGTGAGAGGTTAGTGTTAGGACTGGTCGGCCTGGTGTCAGGATAATGTGACTGTGTGGGAGATCATGCTACATGTCTGCAGCATGATGCCCCAGTGCTAGACATCACTATAAACTACCTCACTGCAGACATTGTAGCGATATGACTGAAATTTTTTTTAAAGCTACATTAAAAATCCTAATCAAACAAACAAACAAAACCTTTTTAAACCCTATCCCCAAAATAGAATTTGAACTTGAACCATGAATGTTTTACCCATGCTCAAAGGATGTATTGTATAGATGATATTTAGATCTTGAAACGGTTTTGATTACCATATTACTGCATACATTAATTAAAGGTTTTGTCAGAGGCAGCAATATAAAAAAAAAACTGACATGTCATATATCCAAGGATTGATGTAGACAATTCACATTCTTGGTAAAGTGGATTAACTTAAATGGCAAAAAGTTTTTAAAAATATGTACAGATTAATATCTCTCTTTTTCCTCTGCAAGTAAGCTACATTAGAATGCATGGCCTCTGTTAGACTTCACATCTGGCAACAAATGCAAAAGAATTTTGAAAGTAGTGACTTTTTTAACTGACTGGTGAAGTTGCTGGCAGCAAATCTTTATAAAGTAAATTTTTAATCTTTCATTGATATAAGTGACTTGGGCCACTTAATACCTGTTTTCACTATCTGCAGCAGTCAGTGGATCATGTCGGTAGATGATAAGACGTTATTTGAACATGCAGCTAACTGCAAGCTGCCAGTCATTTTGAGAAGCAATTAAATGTGATTAGTAAGAAATAAGGAATGACCAAGGGATATACTCTGTTGTCCAACAGGTCAGCAAAAGGATTCAACATCATTTGCATTTGTTGTTATGTTTATTGAATACTTGAGTGTGAGATGTACTTGGGACTGCTTAGTGATTACGGATTACTTAGATAACACATTTTTATGGTCTGAACTTTCCATGATTTGCCCATGGTCTATGCTAGTCCTTGTAGAAATTAAAAACTTGCACCATATGATTTTTAAGTGTCTGTGCATTTCATACCATTTCAACAAAATATGTATAGCCTTAGCCATCGTTCAAATGACACCAGCAGCAAAAGTTGATATCTGTCTTCATTATCATTTGTTTGAGATCGAGTAAAATTAAATGTTATCTGTTGCTTATAGATGGCCTTTTTTAAATCTAGTTTTTGAGAAAAATTCTAAATTATAGTTTTCTAAATAAACAAAATACTTTTGCAAGCAACTAGTTTGAGAGAAACTGTGTGAAGCATTGAAGGACATGACTAAAACTGAAAAGCAATAATTGCTCATGTTAAGTAGTTTTAAAAAATATATTCATTATTTATTTTGTTAAGCACATTTATCTTTTTAAAATAAAAAATATTCATTATTTATCATGTTAAGTACATTTAGTTTTTTAAAAAATATTCATTATTTATCATGTTAAGTAGTTTTTAAAAAATATATTCATTATTTATCATGTTAAGCAGCTTTTTAAAATATATACATGTTTTATCATGTTAAGTAGGTTTTGTTAAATATATTCATTATTTATCATGTTATATAGGTTTTGTTAAGTATATTCATTATATATCATGTTAATTAGCTTTTTAAGTATATTCATTATTTACATGTATCATGTTAAGTAGTTTTTAAAAAATATATTATTATTTATCATGTTAAGTAGCTTTTTAAGTATATTCATTATTTATCATGTTAAGTAGCTTTTTAAATATATTCATTATATATCATGTTAAGTAGCTTTTTAAGTATATTCATTATTTATCATGTTAAGTAGCTTTCTAAGTATATTAATTTTTTATCATGTTGAGTAGGTTTTGTTAAGTATATTCATTATTGTTCATGATTTCTTTTTCAGTATATTCATTACTTATTATGTTGAGTAGGTTTTGTTAAGTATATTCATTATTGTTCATGATTTCTTTTTCAGTATATTCATTATTTATCATGATTTCTTTTTCAGTTAACTCAGTCGCATTTGCTCCCCATGAGTTAGGCTTGGTGCTGGCATGTGGAAGTTCTGATGGCTCAATATCTATAATAATCAGTACAGGTAAGTTTAAAAACTGAATCTACTGAAACTTCAGGGTTGAGTTACAAATCTGCCCACCTCTTTATGAAAAACTTTTTACCTGCTTATTGTGCTTCTATTGCATGGAACTGATTGGAGTCACATTGGACGATGTTAACAATCTCAGTAGTACATGTTGTCCTTATTAATAATTTGACACTGACAAATATAAGCTAAACACAGATCAGATGAAAAAATACATTGTTAAAGATTGCAAAGAAAGCTTTGGATGAAAAATGATTTTCATATGGAACAGGATTTTCCTATGAAACACAATTTCATTGTAACTTTTGTGTCATCCTCATGCACTTTTCGTTACAGATAACTGTTTTAAACACAGAAAAAATTGAGAAAGGGAAAAAAAGATCTTTTTTGTACATAAATTCTTTTTGCACTAGATTATGCATGGCTCGCATCTTTTGTTGTGGACCAGACCTAAAGTTGAACTAGATTATTGTGGACCAGATCTAAAGTTGAACTAGATTATTGTGGACCAGACCTAAAGTTGAACTAGATTATTGTGGACCAGACCTAAAGTTGAACTAGATTATTGTGGACCAGACATAAAGTTGAACTAGATTATTGTGGACCAGATCTAAAGTTGAACTAGATTATTGTGGACCAGACCTAAAGTTGAACTAGATTATTGTGGACCAGACCTAAAGTTGGACTAGATTATGAATGGATGGCACATATGCTATGTGTTGGAGCAAACCTAAAGAAAATCAACAATGATATTTTAGTTGTATTTACAGTACAATTCATATGTATGAGATATAATTAGTATTCATATATCCAAATGCAATTCATATTTTAGTAGATATTAAAAGTATTCATAAACCCCAGTACAATTTCATATTGTGGTAAATGTAATTAGTGTTCATAGATCCAAATATGATTCATATTGTAGTAGATATTAAAAGTATTTATAGACCCAAATATGATTCATATTGTGATAGGTATTAAAAGTATTCATAAATCCAAATATGATTAATACTGTGGTAGGTATTAAAAGTATTCATAGATCCAAATATGATTAATATTGTAGTAGATATTAAAAGTATTTATAGACCCAAATATGATTCATATTGTGGTAGGTATTAAAAGTATTCATAAATCCAAATATGATTCATATTGTAGTAGATATTAAAAGTATTCATAGATCCAAATATGATTCATATTGTAGTAGATATTAAAAGTATTCATAGATCCAAATATGATTCATATTGTGGTAGGTATTAAAAGTATTCATAGATCCAAATATGATTAATATTGTAGTAGATATTAAAAGTATTTATAGACCCAAATATGATTAATATTGTAGTAGATATTAAAAGTATTTATAGACCCAAATATGATTAATATTGTAGTAGATATTAAAAGTATTTATAGACCCAAATATGATTCATATTGTGGTAGGTATTAAAAGTATTCATAAATCCAAATATGATTAATATTGTGGTAGGTATTAAAAGTATTCATAGATCCAAATATGATTAATATTGTAGTAGATATTAAAAGTATTTATAGACCCAAATATGATTCATATTGTGGTAGGTATTAAAAGTATTCATAAATCCAAATATGATTCATATTGTAGTAGATATTAAAAGTATTCATAGATCCAAATATGATTCATATTGTAGTAGATATTAAAAGTATTCATAGATCCAAATATGATTCATATTGTGGTAGATATTAAAAGTATTCATAGATCCAAATATGATTAATATTGTAGTAGATATTAAAAGTATTTATAGACCCAAATATGATTAATATTGTAGTAGATATTAAAAGTATTTATAGACCCAAATATGATTCATATTGTGGTAGGTATTAAAAGTATTCATAAATCCAAATATGATTCATATTGTAGTAGATATTAAAAGTATTCATAGATCCAAATATGATTCATATTGTAGTAGATATTAAAAGTATTCATAAATCCAAATATGATTCATATTGTAGTAGATATTAAAAGTATTCATAAATCCAAATATGATTCATATTGTGGTAGGTATTAAAAGTATTTATAGATCCAAATATGATTCATATTGTAGTAGATATTAAAAGTATTTATAGACCCCAGTACAATTTCATATTGTGGTAAATGTAATTAGTGTTCATAGATCCAAATACGGTTCATATTGTGGTAGATATAGTGTTCATAGATCCCAATACAATTCACAATATAATATATATTATTCGTGTTCATAGTCGCCAATATAATTAATGTAATCATCTTGGAATGTGGATTGGGTTATCCTGGACCACTGTTGTAAGGAAGCTGAATGGGATGTCATTGATCAGATGAACATTCTTTTTCAGTGACATCTGCAATATGTATTTTGGTTATAATGTTGATGTGTTGGAGAAATCAAAAAATATTTTGCCTTTTTCAGGTGATGGCTCATGGGATGCAAAGAAAATCAATGGGGCACACTCAGTAAGTTGTAAACTGCAAATTCATGCACTTGTTATATATATATTTCCTTATATGCTGTTGTTATTTGTCGCTGCTGAGGGAGGAGTATTTAATAATCATTGTGGCTGTTACTTCTGCCTGGCACTCCTCATCCTGGCTAGGTTTTGATGGATTGCCATGAAACTTGGTACAGATCATTGTCAACAAATCACTTTGCTCCTGTAATTATTTTTGCTAAAATTTTATCTTGTAATGGTGTATGACATATTATTGTTTGTCTAAATATTCCTGCTTTTTGTTTGTACTTACTGCTTTTATTGTCCTGTAGCTTAATCCAGTGTATCACGCAATTGTTAGTGTAATAGTCTTTTGAGGTTTTGATGGATTGTCATGAAACTTGGTAAATATTCTGGTTATCACTGCCATCTCATTTCTCTACATGTACGTTCATGTGGTTGGTTCTTACCGGGTTTTACTCCTTCAACATCTAGATTAGCTGTCATGTCTAGCCTATCTTGAACTTGCAAATGGCGTTAAAATGAAAACAACAGGAACAACAACATTATCACTCATTGACAAATTCATTTAACTAGTTTTGTTAGAGTTATGTGCCCTTTTTGTTTAAAGCCTTTTGATACACTTTATGATACAATCTCTTTAATGTAACAAGTCGCACCGTATTTAAGGAATGCCATCAAACTTGCCAAATAATATGGTCATCGTTAGAGTTATTGCTCTTTTTGTCTTGTTACTGAATGCATTTTATGGAGCATTCTCCATTGTGCAAACAATCCTGCAGTTTGTCTGGATTGCCATATCAAACTTACTACATTTTTATATTCATCTCCTGAAGGTGTGCATGTCAACAGATTAATTTTCTGTCACAGTTTGGAGTTGCTGTCCATTCACATATTTGTATTTTAGCATGTTGCATTGTATGACACAGTATTGTTTGTGCAATTAGTTAGGAGTTTTTGATCGATTGCCTTGAAACATTACAGATGTTTTGGACCATCACCTGAAGATTCTTGTGTAGACAAATCACATTGTTCGATCAATTTATGTGGGAGTTATTACCCTTGTCTTTTTGCTTGATGGAATGATGAATGAACAATCTTGTTAGCACAGCTGGTCATGCAGTCTGACTTGTAGATTTATATGGATTGCTGTGAAACTTGGTACATAAAATGACCATTATCTAATGGAAGATACTGAAAAAAAAATTCCAAGACTTGTGTAAGAATTATTGCCTGTTTTTTAACTTTAAAAAATTTCATATTTGATCATTATTTTTCTTTTTTTTGTTGTATTGGTGAGTGTATATGTTATCTATCTATCTATCTATCTATCTATCTATCTAGAGAGAGAGAGAGAGAGAGAGAGAGAGAGAGAGAGAGAGAGAGAGAGAGAGAGAGAGAGATTTGGTTCATTTATCAAAACATGTTTAATCTAATTTAATCTATTTTAGAGCCAGTTTATGTTTTACATGAAATTATTTAGTCTGTTACCACATTTCACATTCATTGGTATGGAGAAATGAACAACCATCTTAAACTTTTACCATGTGAACACATTTCAAGTCAAATTAAGAAGACGCATAACAAGTTAGGATGAAGTTTATGTTTATGGACGAATTTAAATTGTAACATTTAATGCTTGTATCAAGTAATGTTTAAAAAAATATGCTTTTCAAGTCGAAGTTTTGAAAAATATTATATGAATAACAAGCTAGAACCTGGATGGAAATTATTTTATATGTCTTTACTAGATCGGATGTAATGCAGTGAGTTGGGCTCCAGCAGTTGCCCCAAATGCCCTTCTGGACCAGAGTGGAAAGCAGCAGCCAGTAAAAAAGCTGGTGTCAGGAGGATGTGACAATCTAGTGAAAATCTGGAGGTAGGCTATCAAGGGCAGACTAGGAGGTGCCAGTCATCCATTAGCCATTTAAGTTTATTAATTTAAATTGATTGAATTTTAGTTTTCAGTTTTAAAATAATCATTTTGAGCAACAAATTCGTCAAATTGATCCAACTGAAATTATCATGAAGACTGAGCCAACTGCAAAATAAACAATTGTTCTGAAAACATTGGAAGCCTAATAACAAAGCTAAATGAATAAGAATAGATTGTATTCCTAATTTGTAATTATTTAGGCTAATTGCTTGTCAAACTGAATCATTATAATATTATTATTATTTCAAGTTTGGATAAAATTCAAACCTTGGCCCTGAAACTTAGTTTTTCTTCTTCTCGTGATATACAATCATGCTATTAATACATTTGTATACTTGTACTGCTGCCAAGAAAGAAGGGATAGGGTTGATTGCTTATAAGTAGTAATCACCCAACCCCCTCACTGCCCATACCAAATGTTAGAGTCAAATAGTGATTTCCAATTGTCAATACATCAAAGACAAGGTGGTTTATACAATTTAACGTTAGTTTACTTTGGTATTTTATTTTTCTAACCATATATATGCTTTAGGGTTGTTTCATTTAAACATAAACTGTACCATGGTTCATATTAAACAGACAAGAAAATTATAAATTGCATCTATGGGCGAGTAATCTACTTTAAAAGTACCTTCCCTGGGTCCCATGTAAGTATTAATGGAATATTCCTTATCAATAAGTTAAACAGAAGCTGTTTAGCTTAAGGCTGTTATATCCAGTGTGAAGGTCATAGAAAATGTGTTTTTCTTTCTGCATACAAGTCAAATTTCCAGACCTAATTGTCATTATGCTTCTTTGGTAGACTACACTTGTTGGCTAGAGTCAGCTCCTAAATTATGTTGAGGTTGAGAGGTGAAAGGTCATTGGATTTGACATTTATAACTTGTTTTATTTCTACTTTTTAAGCAAGGCTTTTTGTGTTCAGTTTTTATCAAACTTGATTGGGTAATCTATACTTGGGCAGAAGCTTACTGTTAATTATATTTTAGCCAGAGGTCAAGGTGACTAGAGCTTAAAGTTTCATCACAAGTCCACTTTCTGCAAGTTTCTTGCAGCCAGTTTTTAGATTTTTCATAGTTATATTACATCATAAAGGGCAGTGACTTATTCAGTTTTGCAATTTTAGATTAAAGGTTAAGGTTATGTGTAAATTCAATTTTTATTAAATTTTGCACTTATAATAGATGTGGTCAGGAGAGATTTCTTATGATGACTGTTTTGCTTTTAATGAACCTACAACCAATCAAATTGTAATCAAGAATGCTATATATTTTCAAAAGAAAATGGAATGAAAATAATAATTGTTCACTAAACCACTCCCATAGTGCTATTTTACAAATAAACTTAATTTGCTTTAGAGACCTTTCACAAATGTTAGAAATTACATTAATATGTAATCAGCTCTTTCCAGTGCAAAGTGGTATTGCCTATACATGTTTTGTTACAGGGAAGAAGATGGTCAGTGGGTTGAAGACCAGAAATTAGAGGGCCACAGTGACTGGGTTAGGGATGTAGCCTGGGCACCGTCAATAGGCCTGCCAAAAAGTATTATAGCTAGCTGTTCTCAGGTAGGTTATTACTGCCTCAACAGGCGAATATTGTCATTATTAACTGGGTAGTTTCTTTTTCAGATATGTTAACTGATCACAATACCTTACAATAACTACTTCTACCCCAAAAAATATCCTGGTTTCCCAAGATAAAAGGTAAACATTATCTGTTCACCCAGGTGGCAGTTAGAGTGATCTCCCCTATTTACCAGGGTTACAAAATTCTATGAATAGTTAAGGGGGCGCTCACCAGTTAATATGTACTTTTCAGATAGTGACGTATGTGAGGTGAAGTTGTTTGCATTTGTAACATGCACAATGGAGAATATGTTGGCATATCTCAATGCTACTTTGATGTAATGTGGCTGATATTTCTTTGGATACTGCACTTGTGGAAATTGTAAATGATCTAAGCGCATGGTACAACAAAATGGATGCTCCCTTGTGCTTGAAAAATTAGCCAGAATTAATCAAAAGTACACTAACTTTAGCAGTTATTAAACTAGGGAAAACGAATTTTGCTGAAGTAGGCAATAGCAGCTTCTGAAAGTGCAATGAACAAATTACAAAATATCTGAAAAGTAAAAAAAGTTATCGTACCATTTTTCTACAATTTACCTCTGAAGTCCAGGGAGTGAAAATGACCATGCGGAGCTAGCAGTTTGTTTACATGAGCACATCTTATGTTAGCCCAAGCTGTATACTCTAGAACCTAAAGTACACCCATCAATCATACATCAAAATAAAGGGAATTGAAAGTTCTTCTCCCAACACCTAAGATATACAAAGTCTTTATTATATTGCCGGTATAACCAGTGAAGAAATCCCAGAAAATTATTTTTCTTTAAAATTCTAACCCTATGCAAAGTACGAAACTGTAGAGCGCCACCTTAAAGAACCACTAAAGATGTGTTTTCAACTTATTGAAAAACTTGTCATATTCTGCTGTCAATTTCAAACATATTGATATATCATACATGGTATTTACTTCCAAAATTACAAATACATAGTTAATTTACTATACCCCTCTGAAGTAACTTAAATGTAGCTTCATGACGTCAAAACTGTATTTTAACGTCACTGGGAAATGCTATTTTTTTGACATTAAAGAAAGACATTCAAGAATAAATGCATATGAATTATTTGTTTTATTTTTCAATCCAAACATCAAATAATGTATTTAGATCATTTCCAAAGTTGCAAACTATACTTGGGTCATGTATACATGTAAATCAAGTGAGAAAAGTGAGGAAAATTCCATAAAGTTTGAGGTAATAGTGCAAAAATTGTCCAGCATTGGATTAAGAAAAAAAGTCCTTGATGCTATAAATTCATAACAGTAGACATAAATATATATATTGTTTGTAAATAATTACTTTTTTCCCCGGCACTAGTAATCTAATTTGAATCTGCACTAATGCTTGTATGTCAAAGAATTGAAATGAAAAGTCAAGGGGAATTAACTCCTGGTGAGACCATTCCATGGACCAGGAATGTGATTGATGATTACATACATAATCGATTACAATGAAAATCAAATATGTTGACTGCTTTATACGGTAAAATTAATTATAAAACCAAAACATGCAGACTTGTATGCCAAAAAAGGGGGTAGGTGTGTTTCCCAACAATTTTAAGCCCCAGCCTGATTATGATGTTACATACTAAGATCCATCACAACCAGGAACAACTGGTAACCATGATGTCACTAATACTACATCAACCCACATTAGCCACTATCTAAGAAAACATGGCTAAAGGAAGAGCTAAGAAAATAGCTATTTGTCCACAAGAGTTCATACAACACAGTCAACCATAGGACTATGGATTACGAGTATCCAAGAGTGACCAACCTATTCAGGTTGCAATCTGGTTCTACATCTCCACAAATAAAGCGTCCAAGAATTGATGTATATGAAGAATCACTATCTTCCTGTGGCCCAAATAAAGTGCACCCAAGCTTTGCCCTGAATTGGAGAAAGAAAGAAATGAAGAAAACTTAATTGTTGGGTCACATGTTGCAGCGTGTTGTCAACATCAATGGAAATGTAATTATGAACATACCAAAACTAACTAGGATATTGGGAACATTGTGCATAATGTATGACTGAGCTGGAAATTGCAAGCGATATAATCCACCGATGTATAAAAAAGCAAAACTCAAGGACTGTGTGCCTTTTTAACAGTTAAATGTACAAACTGCAATCTGCAGGAAGCAGAACAGGCTGCCTGTCCAGAAAAGTGCCAAGGGCATAGAAAGTGAGGCCCAGGCACAGGAAATTTAAATGCGATGTTGGTACTTTCTTGCTACAAGGCCAAAGTTGGAGTGACTGACTTGCCCATTTAGCATCCTATTACTCAAAATTTTTGCCATATGGGAAACATTTAAATCTTTATTATATTAAAAAGCTTGAATATTTACTAAGAAATTTAGTCTTAGATGTCAAGCTAAGTAAAATTTCACACTTTCTAAACACAAATAAGTGCGAGAGCTTGCACAATATCATTTTTACCTATGCACCTAAAATATCAGTATGGAGCAGAAATTTTGATGCATTATGTCATTCATTCCCTCATAGCTCTGAGTATGGTACAGGAAACTTTACACTCCCACTGACCAAGTCTCATGGAATTGTTCTACTCAGTCTGATCCAGTATTTTAGCTCATAGCAGAATGAGATCAGAGAACAGTAAAAGATAGGGAGAGGAAATCAAGTCTTCAGTACAAGTACATATGCTACATCAAACACAAACAAAAAAGCAACAGAAAACTTGTACAAAATTCAATGTTTGCTAATTCAATAAATAATTTTATACCCAATGAACATCCATACACTTTAAATCCTTTAAATGAATGCATGTAACAATTATTAAATGTACCTGACTATCACAGTATACACCTCCCCCCTAGCCCATATTGCCTTGGCATTCACCATAGGCTTTACATGATTTTCTAGCCAAATTTTCTCTTTTTTGGTTCAAGTGATAAATGATCATGTTTTTGTATGGCATCTATGTGATACGTCACACTGATATGGTAGTGAATTTACCATAGTTTCAACATAGAACCTTAGTCGGTGAGCCAAAGCAATCTTTCTTTTCCCACGAAAGGTTACATAAATTATTCCATAACCATGTTGTTCATGTGAGCCTGTCCAAATGTGACACTTGCTGTAGACTTGTGTATGTTGAGTTAAAGCTCTTTTATATGTCATTATATCTTGAACTGTTAATTTAGTTTGAAATATTTCTGACTTAGCTTAATAAACCATGACCATATGATACTACAGAATTTTTTTTTATATGTCAATACAAAATTATTTAATACCAAAAAAATAAATTTTGTTAATAGTTTAATTTGACAATGATAAAACAGGGAAAAATATCCAAATTATTACCAGTTCAAAGAAGTACTGATAGCATCTTCCTTGAGAAATGTGAAATTAGTGAAACATTTTTAAAAACAATGACACACAGAGGTTTCTAATTGCCACTAGTCTATGTCGTATTGTGTACAATAGAAAGGGACATAACTCTTCTCAAGCCCACCTGCAGCCGCTTAATTAAAGCAGAATTTGGAATGTAAAGATATTTAAGTTCTAAACTGCAGTGAATTTAAACTAAATGAGCCAATATTAATACAAACAGCAATAAATATAACTCCATGGGTATACACCTGAAGGCTCTTTATGGGGGCGCTCACCAGTTAATATGTACTTTTCAGATAGTGACGTATGTGAGGTGAAGTTGTTTGCATTTGTAACATGCACAATGGAGAATATGTTGGCATATCTCAATGCTACTTTGATGTAATGTGGCTGATATTTCTTTGGATACTGCACTTGTGGAAATTGTAAATGATCTAAGCGCATGGTACAACAAAATGGATGCTCCCTTGTGCTTGAAAAATTAGCCAGAATTAATCAAAAGTACACTAACTTTAGCAGTTATTAAACTAGGGAAAACGAATTTTGCTGAAGTAGGCAATAGCAGCTTCTGAAAGTGCAATGAACAAATTACAAAATATCTGAAAAGTAAAAAAAGTTATCGTACCATTTTTCTACAATTTACCTCTGAAGTCCAGGGAGTGAAAATGACCATGCGGAGCTAGCAGTTTGTTTACATGAGCACATCTTATGTTAGCCCAAGCTGTATACTCTAGAACCTAAAGTACACCCATCAATCATACATCAAAATAAAGGGAATTGAAAGTTCTTCTCCCAACACCTAAGATATACAAAGTCTTTATTATATTGCCGGTATAACCAGTGAAGAAATCCCAGAAAATTATTTTTCTTTAAAATTCTAACCCTATGCAAAGTACGAAACTGTAGAGCGCCACCTAAGTTACAACTCATGCCAGGTCACTTAGAGTTTTTACAGTAAGTATCATTGTTCTTTACATTTTCTACCAGTTTGCAAGTTGGAGGAGTCTTCACTTTGAAGAAAAGAATGATCCTTCTAATTCTTTCAGCTTTCCATGAGACAGAAATATATACACTTGATATTGCTGTAGCTGTATTTAAATAAGTGTAGGCCTGGTGAGTGAAACAGAAAACTAATCATATTTCTGTATAATTGGTCAGATACATACAGGTAAGTTTCATACCCTAATTTAGGGATAGTATTATATATGCAATGCTTCACTGTGCAAGCTGTCTTTTTGCCTTTCCTTCAGGCAACATTGTCTTAGATTTATATTATAGTGACCACTTCAAAAAGTGTCAATAGTGATGCTTCATTGCATGCACTCTTATTGGTTGCCATGAGTGCCATTTTTCAGTAAGCATGGTTATATAGAGTATAGCTGTGTAATGCCACTGTTTTTTAAAACGGCTCACATATAGCACTACACGTTTGCTCTATTTATTCTTACAGACCATGGGGAAGACTAAATGCATGATTTGTAAATGTTGGAAACATGCTACTTACAACCACCCTATATTCTGTACCTTGTTCCAACCTCATAAACATTTTTCCGACTGAGCTGGTCCTGTTCCATCATGATTGTACTCTGCAATATGTTTTCTGATTGCAGTGGGTCACTACCGCATTTCCTCAGTATCAGCTAGCAGAAGAACAATCTTTGTCCAGTTTGCAGAACCCAGTTTATTTATATTTTTATTTCTCATGGATCTGTCTAATCCACATATTGCAACGAGGAACTCGCAGCAAACAATGACTAGCTTAGTGGCAATACCTGTTGATTGTCACTTGACTTTGTTCTCAAGCCTTTGTTACTCAAAGGGAGTTTTTAAATACTGCGACCACTTGGAACTCATCATATCAAACTCGATGTGTTCTGCGAGTATAGTGATCCACCATCCTCAACATTCCTCTTCAGTTTCTTCACAGGTACCAGAAGAGACATCAGCATCATATTAGTTAGATCTTACTATGATGTGCAAAGATTCTGCCTAAAGTATTCAGTCAACTGCCACTGGAGTTCCTTCTGCCTCCTTTTCCATCTATTGTCTGGTATAAAATTCCAGCATCTGTTGACTTATTGGTCAAAAAGGACAAACCAACTTTCAAATTACTTCCATAGTCATTTAGAGTTAATGACTTTTTGGGCTACTTACATCATCAGTTGCATGACCTGAGCATGAGCAGACTTTTCTTGCAAATGAAAATCCCACCAAACATAAATCGGCAGTACTGTAAAACCCACACTCCTGTTTTTCACAAGGATACCCCATCCATTGACTGAGACATTACAACTTTGAGGATTACAATGCATACTCAGAATTCCATGGATTTGAAATCTTGAATGAAACATAGCAGTTGGTGTGGGATGTTGTGGCCATTGGGTCTATGTTGGATCTGTTATCTCATCCCCTAAATCCCACAGGACATGTGTTTCAGTCTTTTTTTTTGTCCAGAACAGCCCATATCTTAAACAAAGCTGCCCAACTTACCCTGGCTAATAAGATAACAGCAGCTACTAGCTTGCAATGGGCAGAATGAGATGCTATGCTTTCTACCGCCATATTTCTTCAGGATCACTATAAGACCAAGCCTTTGTCAGCTAAGCTCATTAATGGTCAAATGGACAAATTCTGCAAACAATCCACGAAAGAGACCAATTTCCCTCTATCACAGTCTCTGGTACAAAAGTGGCATTTTCCGGAACTCAATTTAACGATCACAAGGACTCCTACCTACTCCACAACTGACAAAAACTACATTTCTGACTAACAAAAGTGGGCAAGAGGCAGAGAGAAGGTGCTCATTTTGCCAGTTTCTATGACAGCCTTCCTAACCCAAAATTAATATCATCCTTATCACATATCGTGTTTAGGGGAAGGCACCAATTCTTCATTGCAGAATGGGACAGGATTTGCAATAATGACTTTTGGACCCAACAGGTGGTTTCTGTGGGGACTCTTTATCACTTTTAGTGTACCTACTTCTTTGTCCATAGTTCATTCAGCTACAGTCATCTCCATTGACCCATTAAAAACCACCAACTTGCAGCAAGAAATTAACAACCTTCTCCAGAATAAGGCAGTAGAAATCATTCACAGTGTACGTTCTCTGGGGTTTTATTTCATAAATCGTCTAGTCTTTTTCCTGTCATTGACCTGTGATATAGCAGTGATAGGGACCAGCTTGGCACTGCTTAAAGATACTGCCATAAAGCAGAGAGGCTTTGACTTTCCACCAGACTCACTATTCACAAACAAATCTATGAAGCTGCTAAGAAGAATGTCACAAACATAGTCTATTAAGCCAAATTATCCCACTACAGTACTAAGGTCACAGAGAGTTCCAGCTGCAAAGAGCTTTTTGAGATAACTAACAAACTAATGTCAAGGAACAAATGTACACCACTTCCAACTACCTTCTCTCCAGTAGACCTTCCGGGCCTATTTGCAAATTTCTTCCATGACAAAGTACAAACCATTAGAGATTTGCTTGACAACACAATTTCAATTGACTTGTCCTCACCATACAGTTATGATACAGAATTTCAGCGACAACCTATAGGAGCATTTGAACCTGTCTATGAATTTAGTGTGGAAAATCGTGATTAAGAGTGCACCAAAGTCATGTGCATTTCATCTAGTTCCAAGATCACTGCTGCTCGAGTGCTTAAATCCAATATTGCCTTTTCTAACTGATGTTATTAATATCTCTCATCCAGGGAATTCCAATCATTTTTCAAAACTGCCATCGTCAAGCCTCTACTAAAGAAACCAACACTTGACCATAATGATTTAAAGAACTACTGCCCAGTTTCTAAAAAAAATATTAGAAAAAGTATGTTCTAACCCAACTTGTATCTCATATGAATTCAATCAGTCTTTTTAGCCATGTACAGTCTTCATATTGTCCTAGCCACAGTACTGAAACTACTCTTATGAAAGTAGTTAATGACATTCTCTCTGCTTTTGGATAGTGGAAAGATTACAGTCCTTACCCTCTTTGATTTGTCAGCAGCATTAGACACAGTAAACCATGATATATTACTTCACCGTCTGAAACATGTATTTGGCATTCACAATACAGTCTTACTGTGCTTCAAGTCCTACTTAGTCAACAGGACACAAATTGTATCTGCAAATGGAATACACTACAGCCCAGTTGATATATGTTGTAGTGTTTCACATGGGTCTGTTCTTGGACCTGTTCTCTTCATTCTATACACTCAGCCACTCTCAAGTGTCATAGATCATCACCCAGTGTTTCACCAATAGTACATTGATGACACCCAAATATACAAGTCTAGCCACCCAACTGAAGTTGATGCCACCATTCAAGGAGTAGAGTGGTGCATTTCTGATGTGAAATCATGGATGACATGTAACAAGCTGCAGATGAATGATGATAAAACTGAGGCCATTCTGATCACAACACAAAGACTTTCTTATTCACATCCTTTACCTCAAACAATAAATATCAGCAACACCAACATTAAATTCAGTCAGTACGAAACCTAGGTGTTACTCTAGACAGTACTCTTACATTGCACCAACATATGAACATATTCAAAGCTGCATATCTTTAGCTGAGATGCATCAGCTCCATTCACAAATATCTTTCACTTGATTCCACTAAAACACTTCTATGTTCATTAGTACTTTCAAGACTGGACTATTGTGACTCAATTTCTGTCTGGTTCATCTCAATATCTACTCCAGAAACTTCAAAAAAGTTCAGAACACAGCTGCTCGGATCATCTTTAGAGTACCACAATCAAAGCACACCTCCCCACTGCTCTGTACCCTACACTGGCTATCCCTTCGATCCAGAATCAAACTAAATTAGTTTTCTGTGATACGTTTCCCTGATGGACTCCAGTCCAGCATACCTTTCCGGCCTCACCTATGTTTTCACACAAGCAAGATAGTTATGCTCCTCTTCTGACAATGGCATACTCATTCCCACTATGAAAACGAAGTCATATGGACAATGGTCTTTTGCATACCAGGGCCCAGCAATGTGGAATAAATTGCCTATTGAAATTAGACACAAAGACAGTGATGCCTTTTAAGAGTGCTCTTAGAACTCACCTCGTTCGACTGCAAGAACAAACATAAAAACCTCCAAAAATTCCTACCTTAAATATTTTCAGCAGCTTTTTTGTTTTCCAATTTCATGGTTTTTGTTTTTTGTATTCATATCATTATAGATGTTGTAAAGTTCTTAAGAGCTTCTAAAGATTAGGTGCCACACAAAGTCCTCATTATTTTTATTATTATTCTCGGCATTTTGCACCAATAGTTTCTTCAAAGGGAGAACACTCGAACTGCCGCCTAGGTAGGTAGATAACTTTAGCATTCTATCTTGGAAGTTTCAGCAGAGAGGGCTGGATTTGTGAGATAGTAGTTCTCCTTAGGTATTATGATTGGGTTTGTAATATTGAAGAAACGTAATTTACTATAAAAATTGGTATCATGTGGGCATTAAATAAAGTAATTATTAGTAAGAGTCGGTGCTTTATGGTAGAATGGTCAATGATATGGCTAGAATACTGTTAGTAGATTTGCACAATGAACATAAAATTTACATTTTATCAGGTATATGTGGCCTCTACAATACCAAAGATTTTCATTTTCAATGCTGCTTGTTCAAAATTGAGATTTTAACATAATCTAAATGAATTTAAAGTTATCCATCATATTTAGTGATACATTCTGTGCAGACTCTTTTGTTCAAATAAAGCGAAGTAATGTCAAATTTACTATCAGCTGCCACAAATGTTTTCCCAGTAACACCTAATATTATTCTTATAGAGATGTTATCCATCATTCTTATCAAAAATATTTTCACATTACTAAACTTGCTTGTTCACAAATTGTGTTGTGGTAACTATATATAACATCTACTTTGAGGGGCTTGTATATGTGATCTATAATCTTTGTAGATTCAGATTTCTTCTTATCTACAGTTCGTTACTGTGTGATACATTTCAGGATTGTAGAGTCATAATTTGGTCCAATGATGGTACCTTCAACAACTGGACATCTAAAGTGTTACATAAATTTAATGATGTTGTGTGGCATCTCAGCTGGTCCATTACAGGAAATATTCTGGCTGTTTCAGGGGGAGATAACAAAGTAAGTATAATGACTGTTTAGAATATCTATTCTTAATACTGTACAAAGAAGATTAGTGGTACTTCACTGAATGATGATAATACATAAGTAACAGGTGATTCAAATGTATCATGATTCATCCTTTCTTTGCCATAAGCTCCTGCAAAGGTTTCGAGTCAGATCAGAGATTGTCCATTATGAGCAAGGTATCCTTTATATGGAGGCAACTTTTCATAGTGCTTTCACTATTTCATAGCATATTTCCTTTAAAAGCAACATTGTATTTGCTTCAGGAGTCCCATATATTTTTGAAAGTTAAACCAGGCCGTACACCAGCTGTCAAAATTGGTTTTTGCTTCGACAGTCTGCATTACCTATATAATCTTGTTACTTATTCACATAATTGTGTGACATTCTATCCCGTCAGCTTTAATTCTTAAGTTTCATAGAAGCTGTATATAAGCATCTGCCTTTCTTATTTGGATGGTTTACTTCTTTGAGAAAAGTGGTTGGAAATACTTAGAGACAAAATGTTTTTTTTCTCTGCCGACAAACATTTTACATTTTTAAAATCACTTAGTATACAAAAACATATTCTTATTTATTTTCAGGTCAGCTTATGGAAGGAAAATTTGGAGGGTCAGTGGGTGTGCATCAGTGATGTAAATAAAGGTCAAGGTCAGATCACAGATGGACAGTCAGCCATTTCAAGTTGAGGCAGTAAAAATGACTTTGACTAAGTGCAAATTAATGTCATAGTTTCAAAACAACATTGTTTACATTCTTAATTTGGATTCTTTTGAATCTGTACAAAATGTTTGCATGGAATTTTGTCTGTCTTCAGAACTTTGTATCAGGAATCCATGAAAGGGGATCAATTCAAGATGACTTTTAAACTTTTTGAACCTGCTCTGGGTGACACAACTGTTCATTGACCTTGTCATGTGAATCTGTTTGATAAATACATTACCATGCTGAAATGATTCCCAGGAAAAATTTTCTTCATTTTTTTAAGATCTCACATGGAAGTGAATGCAAGAAATTATTTCAAGATATTTAGGCTTCCATGCTTTGAAGTTGAGAAGAAATGGAAGTTGACTGCTCTTTGAAATGGATCAAGTCCAAGTCATCATAACTACAAGAGCTCCAGTGAGCGATTCTTTGAGGAAATACATTAATTTCTCAATATCAGTTAATCAAAGACAATTTAGCCAGCATAGTTTTGTCTAATATTTTATTATCAATAAAGAATTTTACTGATCATGTTTTTAAACTGTTTTTGGCAGCAGTGGAGCTTTTCATTATTGGATTAAGAATTGATTTTGACTGCAAAATAAATTGAAACCAGAGTTTAACTGAGTCATTTTACATAAATGAAGTCAACAGTATTCCAGAGTCTATATTGATTGCAGAGTCCCAAAAGAAACTATGTTTGACCTTTTGACCTTACTTCTCTGGTGGCCTAAGCAGTTGGATCATCCACCTCGGATGTGTGAGGTCACATGTTTTTAACTCCAGCCGTAGCTGGTACTAGGAGCTGCCTTTCCTGGCATTCAGCATTAAGAGATTAGTGTTAGGACTGGTCGGCCTGGTGTCAGGATAATGTGACTGGATGGGGCATCCTGCTACATGTTTGCATCATGATGGCCTAGTGCTAGACATCATTGTAAACTACACTGCAGATATTGTAGCATTACAACTGAACAGTTTTAAAATCTACATTAAAAATCCAACTCGCACACACACCAGTTAATTATAAACAGTTTTACAGATAACGAGCATTTTACTAAAGAAAAATTTTGTTTGAGAAGTTACTGGTAATGCAATGTAGTCTTTAGGCAACAACAGCAAGCATCTCCAAGGTTCATAAAGCCTTGAGAAATCATTAATATTGTGGGGTGTGCCTTGAAATCACCTTTAAGTTTTTAAAAAGGTGTGTTTTTGTGCTTGAAAAGTCCTTGCAATAGTTGAGAAAACTAGTTTTCAGATAACTCCATACATTTATGAGAACTGCTCCAGTGGCCTAGTGGTTAGAGTGTCCACCATGGACAAATGGTACTAACAACTGCCTCACTTGATGCTCAGTATTAAGAGGTTAGTGTTATGACTGGTACACCTGGTGTCAGGATAATGTGACTGGGTGGGACATCATGCTACATGTCTGCGGCATGATGCCCCAGTGCTAGACATCATAATAAACTGCCTCACTGCAGACATTGAATCAATATGACTGAAATTTTTTTGAAGCTACATTAAAAGTCCTAATCAAACAAACAAACATTTACTGTAGTATCATCAATATTCGTGGGGGATCAATTTTCGTGGTTTTCGTGGTTGCCACAAACCACGAATTTAAATCCCCAACGAAAAATGAGCCACATAGGTTGATGATCCCCCCCCCCCCAATTCCCGACCCGTTTTTTTTTTTTTTGGTAAGCGAGAGCCTGCGCCGGGTTCTCAGCTTCTGATGGGTTAGGAAGTCCAGGTTCCGAGGGTGATCTAAGTTGAATTTTACCACTCTTAAGCCACTGTGTTAACGCCATGATAGTCATAAAGTACTGATATTGCAACTTTATGGACAGTGGTTTAAGTAAGAGATCATTCAAATGTACTTTAATAACTGATTGGTCTGGTTTTGTTGGCGGCGTCGGCTTCCTTTGATCTTGAACACTCAAACGAAAACATGGCGAAACTGATTAATCCTGACGGGTGTTTGATATGTGCTCACATAGGTGGAAGTATTGTTTTAGTGTTGTTGGCTGAGTCTGCTTTGACAGATGTTAATCACTTGGTCAAAAATACGTTGTAAGTATTGAACTTGCCGGGTCTTAGATATGTACTCATATAGGTGGTAGTTTTGTTTTAAACATTAATGTGACCGCCGTTTGCGTCGGCATCGTTTTATGCTTTTGTATTCTTTATTTGGGGTACTTGTAGAGGTTAAACCATGAAATTAACTACCTTATAATATGCGAAATTTGACAGGCAAAACCACGAATTTACGTCCCCACGAAAATGCCTTTTCTTACAAAACCACGAAAATTGAGCCCAACGAAAATAAATGATACTACAGTATCTGATGAAATACAAAATGTTAAAATTGAATAAAAATATATCACTTTAACTTAAGAATCATTTTCTATTTGCATATTTTGCAAAACTTGTAAATAAAATGGGATAAAATTGTGTGGATCAAACAAGACATGAAGGTAGTTACAAGATGCTTAAGTGTCACACTGGTTGCGTGTTTTATCTTCTACCTTTTTTTTATCAGTTTTTGAAGTAATAAACAAATGGAATGGTTCCATTTTTACTAGAAAGCTGAAAGCTCTTAACATTAAAAATCATGTCTCTGATGCACTCCAAAATATGTAACATGATGTCCCACCAAGTCACATTATCCTGATTCCAGGCTGACCAGTCCTAATACTAACCAGATTATTGAGACTTCACTGTCATACATGGCCCTACTTCAGATATCATAACAACCGACTCTGTCAAGCATGATCCTAATGAAGATGTGTACATCTGATAATGATTGTCAAGTGAGGCCCAAATTAAAATGTCCCCCTATGTACATCTGTCAAGCATGGCTCTAGTTAAGATGTCCCCAACTGTACATAAGATTATGTCAAGCATGGTCCTACTTCAGCTATCCCCCTATGTACAACTATCAAGCATGGTCCTACTTCAGAGATCTTCATTTGTACAATCATGTGCATATGGTTCATAAAAGATAACAAACATCTAACATTGCTAATATTATTTTATTGATGCATTTTGCTAAGAAAACATTTAGTCATATTGCATAATATTGTATTATATTTTCAATAATGACAGTAGTTTGTGGGATTTCCTTGCAAATGTGTAACATTCAATGGCAAAACACCTTCATTTTTGGATTTCAAATACAGGGCTGACAAGACTACAGAGTGAAAAACTGATAATGAAGACTTATTTCATTGAAACCCATGTATCAGTGTTTTAAGGCTGTTCAATATGAATATATTTTTATACAGAAAGTAATCAAGAAAGTGATGGTCAGCTATTGGCAGTGGGTTTTACCGAGAGTTGCGTTTGTACCATGGTATGTCCTTTCTGAAAGAACAGCCTCTGTCCAAATATTTTCCATGTAAATTCATTTTGATCTTTACAAGATTATTCCTGTTGTTAAATTCATTATCTTATCCAATAAATTAAAATTTAGATGTAAAATTATTTGAGATTATGTTCAAACTAATGCAAAAATCCAACTTCCAGCACCAAGTTACATAGCTATAACTCAGCCTCACATTCAATAGCTGCATATATATATATATATATATATATATATATATATATATATATATATATATATATATATATGATAAAAGATTTCTACAAAAAGAGTCCCATGAAGGGAATGCTGCTCTACTGGGTGAAAAGAATTTACAGAAATAAAGATAAAACCATTTCTTCTTTTTAACTGCCAAGTGTTGAAATCATGTCTGATATTCTACAGGGATGGTGAGATTTTCAAATTTGTGGATATCAAGATTTACACCATTTGGGATAGAGTAGACATCATTAGAATTATGACCATCCATTCAGGAGGAATAAAAACAACAGGATTTTCAACACGACAGCCATGAGGACCATATTTGATAAGCAATTTGAGTCATTTTCATTTAGGACCAACTTAGTATATTCACAAGTTTTCTGTTGAAAATCCCATTATCATGGCCATATTGAAAAGCAGTTTGCCTTGTTTTCATTAAGAACATACTAGATACCATAAGAACCTTTTCGGTGAAAACCCCATATTAAAGTAACTTTCCATTTAATAAATACAGTGAGAATATTTTCAGGATGGCCACCATGGTGGATGTCAGCTCAGTATCATTTTAATTTAAAACCAACAAGACAGCATTAAACATGAATCCTTATGATGATATGACTTGAAGTCTTAGCGCCAAATATTAAAATTCTTTCCACATGGCCTGTAATAGATGTCACATGATGCTGCCTTCATTTCTTCATATTTGGAATATTCTGTTAAGTTTTGTTTCGTTTATTTTTGGTCTTTTTCTAATCCATCTGTGAAATTATTTGAAAGGAGATATTTTACTCATATACACATCAACTAAACTAAAATTTACTTTTTAGCGCCAAATACCTTTAGACTGGTCGTGAACTAAATATGAATTAGAACAAAGAATCTGTGCATAAAAATTAAAATTAGAAAACCAGTCTGGTCTCTCATCACAAAGCCATACAGCTGCTATAAATAGAATAAGAGTTTTAAAGTAGAACAATGATGTTTCTTGGTAATAGGATTGTTGCTATAAATAGAACTTGATACTATTGGGAAAGTGGACTTACGTGCACAAAACGTTCTCTTTTAGTGTACTTACGTAGAAGCCGTCTTTGCTAAAATATGGTCTGTGGGAGTAATGGAATTTTAATGAAAAGGAGAAAACAAATAGTTGAATTTTGTGGAAGGTGGATATACTGTAAAAGCGTAATTCTGATACATTTACGCATAAGGCTTAATTTAGCACCAAAAAAAAGAAATGATTACGCCAAAAGCATAATGGTTGGCATGTATGTTACAATCATCTATTCTTGAGGACATATTTGGTCTCTCTGACTGGCATCATTTTCACTTAGGACCAACTATAGTAAAAGTCAATCAGGTAATGTAGGCATTCAGTACTAACTATTTCATTAATGTGTTAGTTTTTCGAATTTGATAACACAAACGTTTAAATATTGATTATTTACTCAAATCCAGTTCCTAAATTCTACATTCCTTTGGAAGGTCATTATTTACATGCCCGATGGAACATATGGTAAAAAAGACAATATCAAAGTACATGGACATTTATAGATGAGGTGAACCCAAAGGTATGATCCAGTACAAAGATTGAATGTCATGCTCTGATGTTAAAAGCTGTGCATCTTGAAAAATGTGTGCTATCCTGTTACGTAGTCTGAAAGACCAATATCTTCTTGTGTTGACCCAGTTTACAATCTTACTACCACTGTAAAAAGTCCCTAGTGATCAATAATTTTCATCTGGATGTTTTGATGATATTTAAGGTACAGAACATTTTCAACAATCATGTCTGAAAAGACGTTAGTTAAACTATATTGATAATAAATTTTAAAATAATAACAAATAGAGTTTCATGGTAATCCTTCAAAGTTCAAGAGGCATAACAAACTTGTGCTGACAGATGACAAACCCATTCCATAAGCTTGTATGCTCCATGTATCTGAGTGACATCAATAAACTAGATCAATGTTAATGAACTTTCTTAAATTGTATAGACAAACATATATATAAGAATTCACTAGAATTGTTTTCTGTTTAAATCATTCAGAAATTATAAACATGAAAGAGATTCAAAAGAACGCACACACAAAAACCCCCAAATACTCACAAAAACTGGTTCATCACATATACTCTAAATATAACGTGTCATTTTTCACATTTATGAAAGCAAACCATGCCGATTAAACAACTCATTGAATGTATTTCACTAATTACCCAATTTAAATGTTTTACAAGACAGTTCAGAAATGCGTTTGAATGGACATGGTCACAGACATATTTCTTGATTTGGGTTTAGTGTTTCCTGAAGGGGCAAATTATGTTGGAAACAATGAAATTTGTTCAAGATACAATTAGAATTTGGTGACCAAGAATAGATAAAGTTTATTCAAATAATTTGCAAGATACATCCATTTTAAAGATCTAGACCAATATTAACAATACTAATATCCTACTAAGACAATCTCTTGAATTGAAAATAATAGCTATACTATTCTCACACATGGATAAACAAACAGGAATGATCTTAATGTATGCTTGATTTAAATTTTGTTCAAACAACAACATCCCAATCTTGTATTGTATTAATAGCAATGTCAACAAATTAATTTATCTGACTGAAAACAGAAAATATATTTAATAAAGATAAAATTTGCTAAAGAAGTTAAACACTTCAATTAAGGTACTAGTAAATTGCATCAAACATTCTTTTACCTGCAAGTTTTATGTATTATCTTAACCTGTAACTGGCTACCGGTAATAGTACACATTAAAAAAATTCCCTTCACCTTTAGTGAAATTTACATAAATAAATGACAAGGTGAGACACATATGCAGTAATAGTAACATGATTAGTAATTATTTTATCCAAGCAACACGAGATTCTTTCAGGATGCAGAGAAGAGTACATAAGCCTTGTGGTGTGCTTTGGTATTATTCACAAAACCACTCTATAAAACAATGTGGGTCTTGTATTTATTTGCACTAAGACTGATTCAGAAATGAAAGGAATATATTGTTAAAGTTTTCTTCAGATAAAGCAAGCTGACTTGCAGAGATGCAAGGCTAACACACAATAAAAATTGTCCCCAGTATGCAAATCAAATTTCCCTTCCCCAGTATGCAAATCAAATTTCCCTTTTTATGACTTTAACCGAGGCAAGGAGGCATTCTGGTATGCACTGAAACCTCAATGTAATATTCTTTGTATAATGCAAGTTTAGATATAGCAGTCTCCCGTATGTCAACAAATTCACCAATTTCTAAAGTACTGTAACAAAGCTTTAGTACCAAAATAATTACAAGTCTGATTTAATAACTTGGCCAGAGGAGTCTGATCTAATAGTTGGTTGGATGAGTCTGATCTAATCACTAAATGAATCAATAAATTGTGAGCATTAAAATTGTTATGTCTTTAATCTGCTGATAGACGATAAAATTCGTTGATGAAATTTGAGCTGATATTAGCGATTTTGATTGCTACTTACACAAGCACACAGAATCTCACAGCCATCATTTTCAAATATTGTAGAAAATAATAAAATGAAAGTCATAGACTGGTTGTAATAAAATATAAAAACAAAAGAACACAAAATTCTCTATTATTTATTCCGAGACCAACTTCTGAAGTTTTGCATTATCAAGTGACTACCACGTTGACATGTGCTCTCTCATGCAGAGAACATAATTAGCAGGGAACAATACTTCTCTGCTTGATGAATCAGACTAGCAACGTTTCTTGTAGTTGTTCTTGAAATAAATATATCTTGAGAATTATTTTCTTTCTGCTTTTTATAAAATGTATCAGACTTTCATTTAGTATAATTGAAATGTAAATGTACACCAACATTAAAAAGTTTGTTGTTGATATCACATGACTATAGGAATTCAGATGTCATTGAGATTTTAAAAGTCTTGTAACAATTAACGCAATCTACCAGGTAAGGTTTCATCTATGCAGAGTTTCGTGTAGTCTGTCAGTGGATTAAAGACAACGAATATAATACTTCCCATATTTTAGAAAATAAATAATTTTCCTATAGATTTCATGCAGATACAAGTTGATTTAACATTCGAGTTTGCTAGCCCATCTGCTAGCGGCTATGCAATAATGCTAGCATGTTTGCCTCTTGTGATCCTAGAAAGATTTTCATAACAACCATAAAATAGATATATTGATATTGAGCTGTCTTTGAAACAAAAAGTCTACTAGACAAATCAAATCCATCAAGCGTTTGGATTGTCTCAACAAAAATATAGTTAGAGCAAAACACCCAATGATCCATACTGCAACTTCCTAATATTCTGGTTAGAACTTGATAAATGTAACTCACAATCAGTTCAGTTTAGACTCAATTACAATTTTGGGAGTCCAATTATGGAGGAAAATTTCAGGATTTTTTTCTCCAACTTTTGACAACATTTGGAAATTTTCATTGTCGGGAAAATATTATCATTGCATTCAACTTTTTCCCAATTTCCTGGTAGTATGGGAACCCTGTATGAACTTAGTTCACACTAATCAGCAGCTAGGTTTCTCATACATGTATACGTGTGTAGCAATAATTTTGTTATAACGTTAACGCCATTTATCAGTGCAAGATAGATTATAGATGACAGCCAGTATAAATGGTGGGAGAAGAACCCTTGAAAACCCCAGAAGAGCCACCGACCAACTTTCTCACATCCCCAAGATGGTATAATGCATCTACTAAGATACACCGATTAAAGATCAAATAATGCATCTTATAAGATACACAGATTAATGATCAAATAATGCTCTTATAAGATACACAGACTAAAGATCATATAATGCATTTTTTAAGATACACAGATTAAAGATAATAGCTTGCTCTTATAAGATTCACCAATTAAAGATCACATAATGCATCTTATAAAATACACAGATTAAAGATCAAATGATGCTCTTATAAGATACACGGATTAAAGATAACAGCTTGCTCTTATAAGATACACAGATTAAAGATCATGTAATGCATGTAATAAGATTCAATGTTTAAAGATCAAATAATTATCTTATAAGATACACCGATTAAAGAAAGAAAAAATGCTCTTATAAGATACAAAGATTATAGATCAAATAATGCTCTTATAAGATACACAGATTAAATAGATCAAATAATGCTCTTATAAGATACACAGATTAAAGATCATATGCATCTTATAAGATACACAGATTAAAGATCAAATAATTCTCTTTTATGATACACAGATTAAAGAGATCAAATAATGCTCTTATCAGATACACAGATCATATAATGCATCTTTTAAGATGCACAGGTTAAAGATCAAATAATGCTCTTATAAGATACATCGATAAAAGATCAAATAATGCTCTTATAAGATACACAGATTAATGATCAAATAATGCTCTTATAAGATACACAGACTAAAGATCATATAATGAATCTTATAAGATACACAGATTAAAGATCAAATAAAACTCTTATATGATACACCAATTAAAGATCAAATAATGCTCTTATAAGATACATAGATTAAAGATCAAATAATGCTCTTATAAGATTCACCAATTAAAAATCATAATGCAATTTATAAAATACAGATTAAAGATCAATTAATGCTCTGATAAGACACCAATTAAAGATCAAATAATCCATCTTGAAGTTATAAGATACAAAGATTAAAGATCATATAATGCATCTTATAAGATACAGATTAAAGATCAAATAATCCATCTTTAAGTTATAAGATACACTGATTAAAGATCAATTAATGTTCTGATAAGACACCGATTAAAGATCAAATAATCCATCTTTAAGTTATAAGATACAAAGATTAAAGATCATATAATGCATCTTATAAGATACAGATTAAAGATCAGATAATGCTCTTATAAAATGCACAGATTAAAGATCACAGCTTATTCATAAAATTCACTGATTAAAGATCAATTAATGCTCTAATAGGATACACAGATTAAAGATTATATAATGCATCTTATAAAATACACAGATTATAGATCAAATAATGCATCTTATAAGATACAGATTAAAGATCAAATAATCCATCTTTAAGTTATAAGATACAAAGATTAAAGATCATATAATGCATCTTATAAGATACAGATTAAAGATCAGATAATGCTCTTATAAAATGCACAGATTAAAGATCAGATAATGCTCTTATAAAATGCACAGATTAAGATCACAGCTTATTCATAAGATTCACTGATTAAAGATCAATTAATGCTCTGATAGGATACACAGATTAAAGATTATATAATGCATCTTATAAAATACACAGATTAAAGATCACAGTTTGCTCTAATAAGATACATAAATTAAATATAATAGGTTGGTTGAGTAAGATATACACAGACTAGTGTGAACTGTTTCACTCTGACCCAACCAGAAAACTAGCATCAGATCTAAATTCTGACCTCGAAATCCTGCGATGCTGATATATGGCAGGCTATAATAATATCCCATGCTTTTTTCATCTAGCTGAGAATCTTTAGTTCAACGTTTTGCATTTAGTTGCTTTTAATTATTATGAGCCTTTGATTCTGTACAGATCAAGTAATGTTTTTACTTTACAGGTTTCTATATAAATGTGGATGTACGTGTCATGTAAATTCATACACAGTGACAAAATAGTTTCGTCACAACAATTTGTAAAAACAAAATTTCCATAATTTTAGTACATAAAAAACTAGAGTCTCTTGACAGGCCTGCTGCTCTATTAGGCAAAAGGAATTTCCAGAATGTACAGCAATTTCTTCCTTTCAGTTGCTTAGCACTGAAGCCATCTGATAATCTATTCTTCAGTGATAAAATGATTTCAAATCAGCTGCAGTGGTGGATATACTGAATTTCTGATTGGCACCATTTTCATTTAGGACCAACAAGACATGAGAAGAAGTCATCATTATGTCTTTTAGTAAAAACCCCATGACAAAAATATTTGCCATTTGGGAGGAGATAACAATAATTTCAAAATGGTCAGTGCAGTAGCCTTGTTGAAGGTCAATTGGCATCATGTTCAATGTGGATCAACAAGGCAAAGTCTTCTAGTGGAAACCCCATGGTGATAGGACTTTCCATTTAAGAGTTGTAACACCAACAAGATATTCAAGAGAACTACCACGATGGTAATATTAAATCTTCTCGAAGAAAGCACAATACTGATATTACCATCCATCTAGGAAAACAATAATATCTTCCAGAAGGTCACTGCAGTCACCATATTGGAGTTCAGATTGGCATTATTTTCATTTACTACCAACGTAACATTATAAAAAGCATTTCAGTGACAACCTCATACTGATATGATCATTCATCAAGGAGGAGTAATATTAAAATGAGTTTCAAGTTGGCCTAGTTGAATGTAAAAGCATTTTCATTAGAACCAACCAAATTGGTATCTAAGTTTTCTATTATAAACCCAATGCAGATATGACATAACAATCTATTCGGTAGTAGTTGTAAGGTTTTCAAGATGGCAGTTGTGGTGGCCATAATCTTTGTTAGGACTAATTCATCAGATGAAAATGTGTGTCAAGTTCATAGCAATCCTCAAAGTATTATGGGAAGGGTAGTGATAACAAAGTCGTTATAATGAACATAAAAAAATCTTCTGGTTTATTACCGGTAGAGCTAACAATGGTCCCTTGAAGGGACTGGCACTCTACTATAAAGAGTTTCCAGGCATCAAGACCATTTCTTTTTTTAAACTGTTAACTGTTGTAACCATCTTGTGTCTATACTGAATATTAAACTGGCACCATTTCCATTATGACTAAAAAATTAAGAAGTCTTTTACTTAAAATCCATGTAAATATTTTCATCTTTTATTGGTGGAGTAGTTACAAAAGCTTTTTTTAAGATGGTGGCCACATTATATCAAATTGGCATTATTTTCATTTACAACCAACCAGACACTGTAACAAGTGTTCTGGTGAGGGAGTAAATCGACATGATTTTCCATGTAGGATGAATAGCAACAACATGATTTTTAAAGATGGTTGCCATGGTGCCATGTTGCATGTTAGATCTTCATTTTCATTTAGGACCAACAAGACATCATATTAGTAAGTCTTTCAGTAAAAGAACTTGTCAATATGACCATCCTCTCAAGAGAAGAGCAGCAAGATTTTTACATGGCCACCATAGCAGACATACTGGATGTCAGATTGGCATTATCTTCATTTAGGACCTACTGGAAAACATCGTAAAAATACTTCACCACCTCAATACCACCATTAGATAGAAGGAGTAGCAATAAACGAGATTATCTGACTGAATGCATACTGAATGTTGGATCAGCACCTCTGTCATTAAGGAGCAAAAAGACCTCAAGAAATCTTGTATTAAGAACTTCATGTCAATATGACCATCCATTATGGCCACCACAACAGCCAAATAGTATGTCAGATCAGCGCCATTTTTATTAAGGCCAAACCAGTCATCTTAAGCAGTAATTATTCCAAAAATTAAATTAGCCTTTCAGCCCTGATATGTCTTTTGCTAATGGAATAGCTCCAGTGCTTCTTTTCACTATAACCCCACCCCCATAAAAAAACGGAAATCTCATATATATTCATATTTTGGAATTAAATCTTCAGACAGATTTCTAATGGATTATAACTTCTAGATGAAAAATTAAGGATACAAGATGGCACAGAACAAAAATCTCAGATACAGTAAAACAATGTAAACAGTTTCAATGTACAATATATACAAACATATGCTTTCACTGCCAATACAAATGACAAATGTCCCTACAGCCATATATACATGTGCTACACTGTGGTAGTATGTCTCTATTTCTAATCGATACTGGTCATACAATGGCTGCCATGGTAGCCACATATATACATAAATCATGTTTAGAATATAGAAGTATATGAAGAGTGCCAAAGCCTCATAAAATTTACCAGAAAACTACTGGATCCTAGAAAAGGAAACTCAAGATGTGCATACATCACAATTATACAATTAAAATTACCTGTACATATATTATCCAATCTTCCAAGCCATCAAGACAATGTAAAGATCTCTGCAGGTACAATTTCCTCTTTATGTCATTACTTATCTAAACAATCAATGATCTTGACAAAATCCAAGACTCCATCATAGAGTCCTGATAAAACTAGGGTGCAACAGTCTTGACACATTTATGACTCCCAAGGAGTTCTAATAAACTAGGCAGTCTGGACAATATATATGACCCCCCCACCCTGCCCTTGTGGGAGTCGAGGTAAACTAGATAGTAACAGTCTGGACAACATATATGACCCCCCCCCCCCTACACTGCCTTTGTGGGAATCAATATAAACTAGATAGTAGCAATTGGGACAAAATCTATGACTCCAAGGAGTTCAGAAAAACAACGGGTTAACAGTTTTGACAAAATCCATGACCCCCAGGGAGTTCAGATAAACTAGAGGGTAAGTCTGGTCAAATAGATGAATCCCAGGGAGTTCAGTACAACAAGAGATTAACAGTCCAATGTTTGAGGATTTACATATGTAATTGGTAGTTGACAAATATTGAGTTTTACATGGAAGCAGAGATATGGATATTATAACATGCCCCACTATAAATTGGTTAAAAAATGTAGCTGAAATTTTATCTTTTAATTACTTGAAGTTATGGACAGTGATGTTGTACCAACATCTTCATAAAGTGCCTCAAATGAATAATTTCTGCCAGCAGAATGAAAATGGAATACAAATCGAATTAAACCACATGTAGAGTTAAAAGAACCAAGTTGCATTTTCAACAAAATGAAGAGCAAGAATACTGAGAACAAAAGTCAAAATGATATCAGAATGAAACATAAATGGCACTAAAATTTCCAGTCTCAATCCCTCCATACATGATAATTCCAGGCTCATTTCTTAAACACTTGTATAATTTTTCATTCCTTACATGCTATGATCTTATCTTTGTCAAGGCAGATGCAAAAGACAACAATTAGTGTGATGTCATCACCATTAGATGTACCTAAACAAGTTTTACATGAATGATGTAAATTAATGTAAAGATTGTTCAGATACATCTAATAGTGATATCTACTCCAGAATTATTTTTTACCCTTACTACAGTGGCAATTACATTTCAATTTTTCATAAATCCAGTGCTGTCTTTAGTATTTGTGTGCTTGCTTTTTTCATGAAAGCACTTTTAGCAGGACAAAACACACCATTCTACGAACACTAACTTTAAGGAATTGCATTTGCATTACATGCAATGTGTGCAACAAAAGGAAACAATGGATGAAAGCAATCGACACATCTGAAGGTGTTTTTCGATACAAATTCCCCTCCAAAAATGAAGGGATAATGCAAACTGAATGTAGAAGAAATGCGAAAAATGCAAATTTGGTAAATTATTGTTTTGAGGTCTGTTGTTGTTGCAGTAGGGTTTAACACAGTTTTTCAGCACAAGATAGGCTATACATGGCAGTCAGTATTAATGGTGGAAGAAGAACCCGGGAAAACCCCAGAAAGAACCGCCAACCCAAGAGAAGCTACTGGCAAGCTTTCTCACATACCCACATTGGCCGAATCTGAGACTCGAAACCATGCGGACAGAGGTGAGATGGCAGTGATCCGTAACGGAGAGCGCTTTAGGCTGCTTGGGACCAGAGTAAAGACTGTACCATAGTCAATATCAAGTGAAAGTGCAGAGTCAACTATATGCTGCAATATTTTCATAATTTTCACAAACTATAACCAAGCTTACACACATTCAATAATATTCTTTGCAACTGAATGTGTAATTTATAAATGCAAGAGCTATACATTACACAAACTCCATGCTTCATGTATATATAACGAGTGCAACTAAACTAATTATAAAGTACTCCTCTCCTATGCATGCTAATTGTTACAAAATACATGACCAAACTCGTACACTGAATTGTATTTTGTAAAAAGACTTGATATACAATTACAATACATGCATAACTGGTTTCTATGCATAAATATGCTTCATTTTTATATTATAAACCTGACTACAATTCAGCAAGAAACATTTCAACACATTTCCCCCAAAAACCAAGAGATATGTGACTGGTCATCAAGCTCACGTCTATCATATAAATGCTAATAAATATGAACCATGACAACAATTTAAGAATTCAATTTTTTTTAAATCTTCTGATATTGATAGCATTTGCAATGAAAACTATTGTTTAGTAACAGTGGACATATCTGATTATGCACTGGCATCATTTGTATAAACAAGAAAGGCCATCAAATAGGGACGATTTGTCAAATTCGTCAAAATTATGTTGAAAAGTTGTTACAAATGATTATTTAAACCTTTTTCTATTTATTTATATAAAATTAACCATATATTATATGGTGGATCAACATCAAAATACATCACTTAAAAGCTCTTCATGCCGGAGTTGTTTCAGTCAGATATGGTTAAATCATGCTCTGCAGTTTTTGACTGGCAATTGTTTTGGCGCTTTTCTACTTTAAGTAATGATGGCCATATCGAATGGTGATCAGAACCTTTTGTAAAAATCTGAAAGTCAGAATGCTTTTGTCAGATTAGGTAAAATTCTGCTGGGTATTTTTATGAGAAGAAATTGTTTAAAGGTTATTCTAGCCATGGCATCCATTATTTGATGGCGTATTGGCATCAGATGTATAAAATTGAAAGATCTTCCAATGAGACAGCAATCAATTCTGGTCAAATTCTAAAAACAGTTATTTAGTAAGTCACTGAAATTGTTCTAGATTTAGTGATGCTAGCAGTATTTAATGGTACATTGGCACATTTTATACAAATATGTAACCTATTCATGCCAAGGTGTTTTCTGTGAAATTCTGTCAAATTATGTTCACTTTGATTTTTCCCCCTAAAAAATACTGTTGAATGGTTTCCTGTTGGTAACAGTGCCCATACCAGGATACATTTAGTCGAATTTGATTTTGTTCAGTGGTTATTTGAAGACGTTATTTCATGTTTTTATATTTTTTTGAAATCACAGTCATATTTGATGGTGGATTTGAATAATTTTAATCTGAAAGCCTATCATGTCAGGGTGCTGTTAAATTTGATCAAATTCTGTTGTTTTATAGTCTTTTAAAAACTTTTTAAGTGTTAATGACAGTCCTGTTTTATAATCAATCAGTATAATTTATAAAAATGCTAGGTCTTTCCTGCTAAGATGCTTTCTACAAAATGAGACATAAATTGGTGTCTGGTGTTTTCACTGAGAAATTTAAATGGTAAATGTTGATTGATGACAAATATGAAAGATGACAACAGGGCCTTACCAAAAGCTCACTAAGCATATGGCTATCTCAGCTAAGTAAATTTTTTAAACTAAAAGAGTGATGTATGTTTATGACCATAATGATAAGATCTGACTAATATCCATACAATTTATAAAACCAGCAATTCAGATCCAGTACCAAAAATCGATCTTGAGCAGCAGTTTATCTTAGCAGGCAGATAAACTTTCTCAATCATATATATATACATAAATAAATTGCCTTTTCTGATCTCCCAGTGGAACATGCCTTCCTAATCTGCAACACTTGCTGTGAAGATACTTTAAATCAACAATTCAAGTTTCTCCAATTTTACAATCTGCTTTATCACTATTTCTACTTCAGTCTTTGTTTATAAAGTCTGAAGCAAATCTGTTCACCATATCAGCAGTTCAAACAAGTCATCATTTAATTTGCAACCCTAAAAGCTGCATGTTTTACATCTCATGGTTTTTCAAAAATTTGTAAAATATATATTAAGCATTGTGAGCAAGATTTCCATCAGACTCTTCACCACTCTCCTCATTTTCATTTGTAGTTCCGGATAATGCACCAACTCCACCGAGGAATAGAGTTTTGCTGCTGTTACTTTCAGACTGTGTCACTGATTGTGTGGCTTCTTCAACCTGAAAAAGAGAATGAATCACTCAACAGACACAGTCAAAGAATCAGTTTTAGTTTATTAATTTATTTATATCATGATAAAATCAATGCTAGTATTGATCCTTTTGACATAAAATGCTGATTAACACTGCCTTATTCTCCCACCTATTAAATTCTCTGTACTAAAATCTAGTCTAAATGTCACATAATCTGAGTTTTGCTGTACCTTGGCCTTTAAGAAGAAAAAAGTACTCAAAACACCTCACCATGTATGATAGTCACATAAAACAAAGCAATGTAACCAACAATTCTTTTCTAATTCCTATATTGATACACATGGTCTACTTGACTAAATCCTATATGTACTCGTACAAGCAGTCCACCTGTCTAATTCCTATACTCAATACCACAGTCTACTCATCTTATTTCTATACTCGTGCATGCAGTCTACTTGTATAATTATTATACTCGTGCATGCAGTCTACTTGTATAATTATTATACTTGTACATGCAGTCTACTTGTCTGATTCCTATACTCGTACATGGTATCTACTGGTCTAAGTACTATCCTTGTACATGCAGTCTACTTGAATACCTCCTATACTCATACATGCAGTCTACTTGTATAATTATTATACTTGTACATGCAGTCTACTTGTCTGATTCCTATACTCGTACATGGTATCTACTGGTCTAAGTACTATCCTTGTACATGCAGTCTACTTGAATACCTCCTATACTCATACATGCAGTCTACTTGTATAATTCCTATATACTTGTACAATGCAGTCTACTTGTATAATTCCTATACCTGTACATGCAGTCTACTTGTATAATTCCTATACTTGTACAATGCAGTCTACTAGTCTAAGTCCTATACTCATAAATGCAGTCTACTTGTATAATTCCTATCCTTGTACACGCAGTCTACTTGTATAATTCCTATATTTGTACATGCAGTCTACTTGTATAATTCCTATACTTGTACATGCAGTCTACTTGTATAATTCCTATACTTGTACATGCAGTCTCATTTCTATAGTCTCATATATGCAGCATACTTGTCTAATTTCTATATTCATACAGTCTACTTATCTCATTTAAATACTCAAATATGCAGTCAACTTGTCTGATTTGTATACAGTCTACTCATCTCATTTCTATACTTATATGTGCAGTCTGTCTAATTCCTATAATAATAAATTCAGTCTACTAGACTAACTCCTATCCTCATACAGTCTAATAATCTTGTTTCTATACTCATACATGCTCTGCTTGTCTAATCCCTATTTTCAATACCACAGTCTACTCATCTAATTCCAATACTCGTATATGAAGTCTTCTAATTCCAATGCACTGTTTTTCAAATTCTCTTATCAGTCACTACTTGAAAACAAAAAGTGAAACACATACTCTATTTGGAAAGCTTTCAATTAACTCAATGTGGGAACACACAATAATCAAATAAAATTCACTCATTTCTGGTAAATGACACCTCAGTCACTGATGACCAGTATTAATGGAGCTTGAAACCAAGAAAGCAACAGGATTTGATCAGATTGGTCCAAAACTCATTAAAAACTTCTGCCTCAGCTATTTTTGATAGCAAAACATTCATAATCAATTTAAGCATTGCAACTTCAATGTCCCTAAAATATGGAAAACTGCATAAGTACCGTAATGCATATTAACAAATCTGCTTCTAAGGATGATGCTGATAACTAATGGCCAATTTCAATACTACCAAACTTGTCAAAACTGATTGAAAAACATATCCATGACTCATTCATGTCATATTTAACCAAACACTTGCTGTTACACCCTAATCAATTAGGTTTTAGTCAGAAACATTCATATGAGGCTTTCTTGATCTCACTAACTGGCTTAAAGCATTTGACCATGTAGAATAATAGGATCTGTATTGGTTGATTTCAGGAAAGCTTTTGACATGGTGGATCATGAAATCCCTTTGAAGAAACTGAAAATCAACCAATGAGATGAAAGCACAATTTGATGGTTTACTTCATACTTAAGTGGGAAAACACAACATGCTTATATAAATAATGTTCTGTTTGAACCTAAAACATTTAGATATGGTGTACAAAAAGCTCAATTCTAGGTCACCGTTCTGGTGGCCTAGTGGTTACAGCATCCGCCGCGGAAGTGGGAGGTTGTGGGTTTGATCCCCGGCCGAATCATAACAAAGACTTACAAAAATGGTACTAACAGCTTCCTCGCTTGGCGCTCAGCACATTGTAGCGATATGACTGATTTTTTTTTAAAGCTACGTTAAACATCCTAATCAAACAAAAAACAATTTTAGGTCCATTACTATTTATATTTATTAATGACCTACCAATAAGAGAATATCATCTACAGATCTCTATGCAGATGATACAACATTGTCAGACATTCAAAACACAAAAAGCATGAACTCGAAATTTCTTTGTTTGTTTGTTTGTTTGATTAGGATTTTTAATGTAGCTTTAACAATTTTTCAGTCATATCGCTACGATGTCTGCAGTGAGGCAGTTTATAGTCTGCGGCATGATGTCCCACCTAGTCACATTATCCTGACACCAGGCCGACCAGTCCTAACACTAACCTCTTAATGCTGAGCGTCAAGCGAGGCAGCTGTTAGTACCAATTTTGTAAGTCTTTGGCATGACTCGGCTGGGGATCGAACCCAGGACCTCCCGCTTCCGCGGCGGACGCTCTAACCACTAGGCCACCGGAGCGGTTCAAAATTTCTTTAAAGGATGCCCTAAACTAACCGGACAACTATTGCCCATTGAATGGCATGGTAGTAAATACTAGTAAAACTAGAATATTACTTATCTCAACACGGCAAAAAAGAAGAAATCTTTATAGTGATGAATCATGTCTGACATGGAAGTGTAAAAATTTGCAAATGGTGTGTCATGATAGACTAATCTGTCATTTTGAAAAATAATAACCATCATGGACTGAACATGTTAAACATAAAGTTCATTCAAGTTTATGGCTTCTCAGTAGGAAAAGATATTTTCTCCCTGAAAGGCACTGAAAACTATTTTATAATAGTTACACACAATTCTATTTATACTATAATTCAAATGATAAAAACACAGCAAAGCTGGCACATCTTCAAAAAAATGCATTTGGGCTAATATCTGTCTAGAGAGAAAGCAAGGAAGATTTAGCTGGTAAGTTAAAAATATTACCAATTAAAAGACTGAATCTGGCTGAATCTGGCTAGAATCAATCCAAATTAATGTACAAGAATTCCAATATTAATGTTCCTGAATAATTACAATCACTATTCCAGTATAGGCTACCCCACCTACAATCCATGTCTACCAAACAGTATAAAATTCCCAAACCAAATAAGACATTATTCCAAAAAAAGTTTCCAATATTCTGTAATTCTGCTACAGATTAATTTTCCAGTTAAACACTGCTACCGAGTTCATTTTCTTTAATCAGTTCATTTCTTTCAATTCAGCATAGGCAAACTATGTGGATGCTTAACATATCAGTATAAAGCAATTTGATATACCAATACTGTTGATCCGCACATGCCACATTAATACATATTCATTAACATTATTTTAATAGTAGGCTGTCAAGACTCAATGGTAAATTTCTTGGCTAAGAGGCACACACAGACTATAATCTATCTAATACTTATTTATTTATATGTTTTCATTAAACCTAAAATAAGGTTCTAAAAATTAAAATCCCCAAAGGTGCCACTGCCCACACTTCTCTTGGTTTGTCTGTCAGTATATTATCTCTCTCTAGACCATCGGAGTACAATAAGCATAAAATTGTGTGAATAAACAAGCATAGCTGATTTTCACCTGTCATATGAAGACATATCTATACCTATAAATGATGGTAAAAGTTAGTCAAGTCAACTAACAGAATGAAAAAAAGAGATAGATCTAGGATAAAAACAATTTTATTGTCCGGAGCAGTGATTTGAATAACTGTTCACAATCAACCTGGATGATGATGTTGATCAATCAAACTGGATGATGATGTTAAGTCAATCAATCAAGCTGGATGATGATGCTAAGTCAGTCAATCAAGCTGGATGACACTGTTAAGTCAATCAATCAAGCTGGAGGATGATGATGTTAAGTCAATCAATTAAGCTGGATGACAATGTTAAGTCAATAAATCAAGCTGGATGATGATATGAAGCCAATTAATCAAGCTGGATAACAATGTTAATCAATCAAGCTGGATGATGATGTTAAAAAGTCTATCAATCAAGCTGGATGATGATGTTAATCAATCAAGCTGGATGACAATGTTAAGTCAATTAATCAAGCTGGATGATGATGTTAATCAATCAAGCTGGATGATGATGTGAAGTCAATTAATCAAACTGGATAACAATGTTAAGTCAATCAATCAAGCTGGATGATGATATGGTCAATTAATCAAGCTGGATATCAATGTTAAGTCAATCAATCAAGCTGGATGATGATGTTAAGTCAGTCAATCAAGCTAAATGACAATGTTAAGTCAATTAATCAAGTTGGAGGAGGATGATATTAAGTCAATCAATCAAGCTGGAGGATGATGATATTAAGTCAATCAATCAAGCTGGATGACAATGTTAAGTCAATCATTCAAGCTGGATGACAATGTTAAGTTAATCAATCAAGCTGGATGATGATATGAAGTCAATCAATCAAGCTGGATGATGATATTAAGTCAATCAATCAAGCTGGATGATGATGATGTTAAGTCAATCAATCAAGCTGGGTGATGATATTAAGTCAATCAATCAAGCTGGATGATGATGATATTAGGTCAATCAATCAAGCTGGATGATGATGTTAAGTCAATCAATCAAGCTGGATGATGATGTTAATCAATCAAGCTGGATGACAATGTTAAGTCAATCAATCAAGATGGATGATGATGATATTAAGTCAATCAATCAAGCTGGATGACAATGAGAAGTCACTCAGTCAAGCTGGATGACGATTTTAAGTCAATCAGTCAACCTGGATGACAAGGTTAAGTCAATCAATCAACCTGGATGACAATGTTATTTCAATCAATCAAGCTGGATGACAATGTTAAGTCAATCAATCAAGCTGGATGCTGATATATAGTCAATCAATCAAGCTGGATGACAATGTTAAGTCAATCAATCAAGCTGGATGATGATGATATTAAGTCAATCAATCAAGCTGGATGACAATGTGAAGTCAATCAGTTAAGCTGGATGACATTGTTAAGTTAAGCTGGATGACAATGTTAAGTCAATCAGTCAACCTGGATGACAAGGTTAAGTCAATCAATCAACCTGGATGACAATGTTATTTCAATCAATCAAGCTGGATGATGATATGTAGTCAATCAATCAAGCTGGATGACAATGTTAAGTCAATCAATCAAGCTGGATGATGATGATATTAAGTCAATCAATCAAGCTGGATGACAATGTGAAGTCAATCAGTCAAGCTGGATGACATTGTTAAGTTAAGCTGGATGACAATGTTAAATCAATCAGTCAACCTGGATGACAAGGTTAAGTCAATCAATCAACCTGGATGACAATGTTATTTCAATCAATCAAGCTGGATGATGATGTAAAGTCAGTAAATCAAGCTGGATGATGATATTAAATCAATTAATGGCCATAACTCAGAGAAATACTTTCCAAAACCATTGTTGTCACCATCAAAAGGCCATGTTGGGAGAAGCTATCAGCAGGAAAATTCGTTAAATCAAAAAAGCAATATGGACATATAATGGACTGACAAATAGCAGATTTTAGTATTTTCAATCTCCACACAAATATTTGCTGCAGAATAAGTGCTAGATTGGTTCCTCGCACTTTTATATATACAAGAATAAACCTTATAAGTGAAATTAAAAGTTAACTGCAATTTAACATTTCTGTGCTAAACTTAATTTGTAAACATGTAAAATGCCACTCACCTGTAATCTGCTACAGATAGTCTGGTAGGTTTTAGTATTCAATACATTTTCTGGCACACCTTGTAGTTCAAAGTCAGAGTAACATTTCTGAAAAGGTGTCACAAAAAATTCAAGTCTGATCTTGTTACAGCCATGTAACATGCATCACAAACAATCAAGTATAGTGTCTGCTACTTGATACTTTCCCTTTGTTCAATACATATCAAATGAACAACCCTAACATGCCAGCATTTTTATGTGACTGCAGATCCAGGTCTCCTTTTGACATCTTGATATACATTGGTAATGAATGAACGCGGTAGTAATATGACCAAAAACATGTAATTACAATAATATTTATATAAAGATATTCATTTGAACTGTTGAGACACGTATCATTACTGCTGATTCAATATATTTTAGAATTGGGTACACATTGTGACTAGTTAATTTACTTTGAAACCTCTAAAAAAAACATTTTTTTATGTTCTGATATATTCACATAGTGCAAATTAATTATGTTATAGTTAAACAAAATACTTTTGGGACATACAGATAAAAGAAAAAGCATCAAATAGTTATTGAAAATCAATCCGCCTCATTTGTTTCTTTGTAACAGACTAAATAATTACACCATTCTGTACAACCTTCATAAATTCAACCTTGGATTCATTGTGATAGTTTATTACCTTGTTAATGGCCAAAATGCATGTCAGTTGGTAAGGATGGAGGGAGAGGTCTAACCTGTCCGTCAGCCAGTCACATATCATCTTGATCTGACCTGTGTACCATTGCTGAAATAATTGTAAGCAAACATTTAGCTTACCAAGTGTACACATTCAACTGTTTCCATGCAAATAGTGAAAGTAATCATTTCTTGTCAACTTTCACAAATGTACGAAACCGGTTATAAAAATATGGAATAAATCTTGAATATCTAATCCAATGTATATTTTCAAAGAGAAAAATACTGTAATTGTGTAAATATAGAAATTTTAACTTCATTATTACATTATATATCACATGTATGAAAGCTTGAAAACTGAAACGTTTTGTCCTTGCACTTTTAAAAGATAACCCAATATGCCCCATTCTGGTCTACAATAGATGTTTAAAAAGGAAACTGAGCAAGCATGACCTAGTTAATTTTAATGGAACCTAAATTTGAAGCTTGGAAGCTATATTTACCTAATTACATGCTACACCATCAAATTAATTCTGAATCTTTGTTAATACAGTGTGACCCCGCTATAACGCAAATTCGGATATAACACGGTCATGGCATGGCTCCCGAAATTTCGTATATTTATTCACACATGAAAAAATATTTTGGGGTTCAAAGTTTATTATCAGGATGGGACGAGATCGCATAAGAATTCGAATTTAATATGATCGTGGTGTAGTTCCTGCAATTTTGATTACATGTGTATTTTTCTTTTTTGAAGTACGAGGAATGGTGTGTAAAACATTTATTATCATTTTGGGGAAGAGTTCTAGTATGAATTTGAATATAATACGAATATAATAGCTTCTGAAATTTAACAATTTCACTAGATTCGTCAAGTGTTATGCCAAAATAAACATTATTGGCAATGTTACTTGTTACTGATCAATGAGTAAAGCCAGAGAGTCATCTTTGTGACTGTCTTCAATTAATTCTGTATACAATCGTTGCACAAACAATAACTGACCTGGTTGGGTTTTTTTTCACTGCATACTACACAACCAAGCAGAAAGTACGAAAAATAAAGTGCAAAATGTTTATTCTAGAATCGCGTAGGGCTTTGCCAATGTCGCAAGTTGCTATTTTATTTTCCTTACTGGTGGCAAAACATGGCATCTGGCAACTTTTTTGTACTTGGCAACGTTGTTGGCTGTTTAAATTTGTATATACAACCATTGGTTTGGAGTGGAGAAGTTCAGATGCCCCATGAAAGGCAACCGCAAACTTGATATAAAATGCACAAACCACCTTAACATGTACTGTTACATCATAATCCGCTTATGCTGACATCGAGCATGAATATGGTATGTTTTGAGATATCTGCTTGTTGACATTTCTGGTAGCGGAGATCAAGTGGACGAGGCATTGTCTTGTAATATATATTGTCGGATTTTCGGCCGCTCGCTAGTAATTAATATATTTACTTAGACTGATATTTGTATGTGGATGGTAGGTAAAATTCCTTTTCTTTCCATTCAGAATTAAATCCTTCAGAACACCTACCTTTGTAGTAATCTTTGTCATCAGACCAGAGCACATGCATCTCTATTATACGTTGACCCTTTGTTAAATTTCTGACGCACGAGTGCAAGGCAGCATCACTCCGCAACCACAAATGTAACAAAAAATAATTTTTACAAAAAATCTTGTAGTTTTATTCAGCAGGCAGGAGGATTTGTAACTACAATCGACCAAACCACGGCCACTTCATTTTTAAAAATGCATCCTGATAAAATAGTTTGCTAAAACTTCAAAAGAAACATATTACCTTTCATGCACCGAATGTTATGAAAATGTACTCAGCAAATGGAAACAAAATTCATGTCAATCATGCAATACAATTATTTGATGTTGCCGCCACAATAAGAAATGGGCATTTTGTTTGGTTCTCCAGAGCTATCTTTTAGCGGTGACTTCAATTATGCATGCACCAGTCATCAAAGAAAGCCGACTACACTCTTTCAATAAAAACAAGGAGCTTTTTTATTCAAAGGAAGTCAGTATCAAACTTAAATAAATGTGATGAAATCTGATGGATTTTGTATTTTCCAACCTGACTGGAACACGTTTGAAAGTTTCCTTCTTGTTGGGAAAACTCTGATGCTTACGAACACTACCGCTGTCAAAACGCAAACGAACTTTTACAGACTTGGGATGTACTGAAAAGTAAATGTGCTTCATCATTCATTACACGAGTGTGCTATGTTTTTCCACTGAATTCAGATCAATATGACCTGTGAAAAAATTATTGAATATTTTAAAGCTGTGTGTGTGCATATTTTCAATGGAATCACTTGTAGTGTGGATTCAATGTATATGATGAGGCTCGTAGGCGAGTACACGGTGTTGATACTCTATTCATGCTATACATTAGACATGTATTTATAAACAGTATTCGCATATATGTACCAATTCGTGGTTCTCTAAATAAAGTAAACTATTATATGTATTCACTAAAGGTGTATTTCTCCTTTAATATGTATCAATTTAAGATGGTAACTGTGCCGATGTAGACATATTTTACAGCCTGTATTTATTACCTATCCCCCCCCCCCACAATGTTTTGGGGTACATGTATCATTTTCTTCAGCTAACTGACCTGGTTGCTTATCACATGGTTCGGTCTATAATGCAGTCAGATTTTCTGGCTCCCAACTACATAATTGCGGGGTCACACTGTACTTTCTGCTAGTTTATCAATCAAAATGATGTGACTTAACAACAACAATGGTCAGTAAGAAAAGTTTACCTCAAAAATGGACAGGATGAAAAGTTAATCAATGATCTTGATTGAGTGTGTGATTAGGATTTGTAACCTAGCTTTAATAATTTTTCAGTCATATCACTACAATATTTGCAGTGAGGCCGTTTATAGTGATGTCTAACACTGGGGCATCATGCTGCAGAAATGTAGCATGATGTACCACCCAGTCACATTATCCTGACACCAGGATGACCAGTCCTAACACGAACCTCTTAATGCTGAGCACCAAGCAAGGCAGCTGTTAGTACCATTTTTATCAGTCTTTGGTATGACTTGGCCAGGGATCAAACCCATGACCTACCGCTTCTGCGGTGGACACTCTAACCAACAGGCCACTGGAGCGGTTGATCATGATTGAACTTCTTACCTCAAAAATGGACAGTCAGAAAAGTTAATCAAAGATCTTGATTGAACTTCTTACCTCAAAAATGGACAGTAAGAAAAGTTAATCAATGATCTTGATTGAACTTCTTACCTCAAAAATGGACAGGATGAAAAGTTCATCAATGATCTTCTGTCTCAGGATTTCCAGATTCCCTCTCATGAAGTTCACATAGGCTTTCCCTAACTCATCTACTGGTTTCTGAAATGTTTGAAAATGGTATTACTCTGATTGTTTTTGTATTTTATGGTTTAACAATATTTTTAAGCACAATATAGGCTATACATGGCAGCCAGTATTAATGGTGGAGGAAGAACCCAGAAAACTCCCGGAAAGAACCACCGACCCCAGAGAAGCTACTGGCAAGCTTTCTCGCATAACTACATTAGCCGAATCTTAGACTTGAACCCACACAGAGGTGAGATGGCAGTGATCCATAACAGACAGCACTTTAGACCACTCGGGGTTCCTGTATTACTCTGAATTACATTACAAATAATGATTTAAAGAACAGATTTAAATATTTTCTCTCTGAAGCTGTAAAAAAAAAAGTTACTTAGTTATTACTGTTTTATAGGCTACACAAAGTTCTTTTGCATACCAGGGCCCAAAAATGTGGAATGAATTGCCCCTGTATTACTCTGAACTAACATTACAAATAATGATTTAAAGAACAGATTTAAATATTTTCTCTCTGAAGCTGTAAAAAAAAGTTACTTAGTATCTGCACAAAGTTCTTTTGCATACCAGGGCCCAAAAATGTGGAATGAATTGCCCATTGAAATTTGGCACAAAGACACAGTGATCCTTTCAAGAGTGCTCTTAAAACTCACCTTTTTCGACTGCAAGAACAAACTTAAAGACCGAATAATATTTTGTACCTTAAATTTTTTCAGCATATATGTTTTCCACTTTCATAGTTTTTGCTTTTTGTTTTTCTGTAGTCATATCATTATTGATGTAAAGCGCTTTGAGCTCATAAAGATTAGGCGCTATACAAAGTCCTCATTATTATTTTTAAGACCTAATAATGTTTCCTACATTAAATATTTTCAGCAATTTTTTTGTTTTCTAATTTTATGGTGTTTTTTTTTGTTGTTTTTTTTGTATTCCTATCATTATATATGTTGTAAAGCACTTAGAGCTTCTAATGATTAGGCGCTATACAATGTCCTCATTATTATTATTATTTTAATTATATATTTTGTTGACATTGACATGAATTACAATAATTTTCAACTATTTGAAAATGCTGTACATTTTCATGAGATACAACAGACAAACTATTTAGCAACATTGTGTGTTGCCTTCAATTAATTGTTGCTTTCAATTATATGTTGCCTTCAATTAATCGTTAACTAGCTTAAGCTATTGGTTTTGATTACTAGATCTAAATTATTCTCAACAAGTATTGCTATAATAAAACTGATGCTCTACTGGCCAAAAGAATTTCCACCAATCCATGATAAGATAGCTTCATCCTCTTAACTACCGTCTGTTGAAAACCACCACTAGTGCTCATAGTGAATTTATGATTGGCAGCATTTTCATTTAGCAATTAGACATGACAAGAAGTCTTTTGGTGGGAAACCATGTTAATATAACCATCTAGCCAGAAGGAATAGTTTGTGTGTATGTGTGTGTGTTTGTGTGTGTGTATTTTTGGACTATTAACATAGCTTTAACATTCTTAGTCATATTCCTATGGTATCTGCCATGTGACAGCTTATACTGGTATGTAGCACTGGGGAATAATGCCGCAGACATATGGCATCATGCCCTACAGAGTCACAATATCTGAAGAGCAGACAAACCAGTTCTAGCACTAACCTCTTAATTCTGAGTGCCAAATGAGGCATCTGCTAGTATCATTTTTATAATTCTTTAGTATGACTGATCTGGGGTTCAAACCTGTGACCGCCTACATCCAAAGCAGATGCTCTCACCATTTGGGCCACTGGAGCAGTCCCTCTGAAGGAATAGTGATAACACTATTTTCAAGATGACTGATATTGTGGGCAATGTTGCATTCTTTCAAGTTAGTGCCAACCAGACAGCATAAGAAGGCATCAGATGAAAACACTTAAGTTGATACACCTATCCATTTTGAAGGAAACATTTTAGCTAGACTTTACATGGTTGCTAAGGTAGTTATATTGGCTGCAACATCTACACCATTTTCAATAAGGACAAACACACAATTTTAATTGGTATTTTGCTAAAAAAAACAATTTAATGTGGCCTATTCATCCTGGCATAGTGATACAATTTTAAAGCTGGCTATGAAGGTGGTCATATTGAATGTCAGGTCAGCATCATTTTCACCTAGAACCAACTAGACATCACAAGACATCTTTCAATGAAAACTCCATGTTAATATAAACAGCCATTCACTAGGAATAACAATATTTTTTTTATAAAGGTGACATTATACACTATACTTAATCAATACCCTTTTCATTGCGGATGAACCATATATTGAAACAAGCCTTTAAGTTAAAACCCAATGTTAATTCAACTATCAGTTTAATACAGCAATGAAAAGATTTTCAAAATGACATGTTTGCCGAGGCAATCATACTGCATGCCCCAGAGGCAATATCTTATTTAGGACTAACTAGATCTTGGGATTAATGTCTGTAATATTTAGTGGCAATAATGCAAGTAGTTTTAGGAGTAACACAAAATAATCTGGACCTTGGGATGAATGTAACATTTAGTGGCAATAATGCAAGTAGTTTTAGGAGTAACACAAAATAATCTGGACCTTGGGATGAATGTAATATTTAGTGGCAATAATGCAAGTAGTTTTAGGAGTAACACAACATAATCTGGACCTTGGGATGAATGTAACATTTAGTGGCAATAATGCAAGTAGTTTTAGGAGTAACACAAAATAATCTAGACCTTGGGATGAATGTAATATTTAGTGGCAATAATGCAAGTAGTTTTAGGAGTAACACAAAATAATCTAGACCTTGGGATGAATGTAATATTTTGTGGCAATAATGCAAGTAGTTTTAGGAGTAACACAAAATAATCTAGACCTTGGGATGAATGTAATATTTTGTGGCAATAATGCAAGTAGTTTTAGGAGTAACACAAAATAATCTAGACCTTGGGATGAATGTAATATTTAGTGGCAATAATGCAAGTAGTTTTAGGAGTAACACAAAATAATCTAGACTTGGGATGAATGTAATATTTAGTGGCAATAATGCAAATAGTTTTAGAGTAACACAAAATAATCTAGACCTTGGGATGAATGTAATATTTTGTGACAATAATACAAGTAGTTTTAGGAGTAACACAAAATAATCTAGACCTTGGGATGAATGTAATATTTTGTGGCAATAATGCAAGTAGTTTTAGGAGTAACACAAAATAATCTACACCTTGGGATGAATGTAATATTTAGTGGCAATAATGCAAATAGTTTTAGAGTAACACAAAATAATCTAGACCTTGGGATGAATGTAATATTTAGTGGCAATAATGCAAATAGTTTTAGGAGTAACACAAAATAATCTAGACCTTGGGATGAATGTAATATTTAGTGGCAATAATGCAAATAGTTTTAGGAGTAACACAAAATAATCTAGACCTTGGGATGAATGTAATATTTAGTGGCAATAATGCAAGTAGTTTTAGGAGTAACACAAAATAATCTAGACCTTGGGATGAATGTAATATTTAGTGGCAATAATGCAAGTAGTTTTAGGAGTAACACAAAATAATCTAGACCTTGGGATGAATGTAATATTTAGTGGCAATAATGCAAGTAGTTTTAGAGTAACACAAAATAATCTAGACTTGGGATGAATGTAATATTTAGTGGCAATAATGCAAATAGTTTTAGAGTAACACAAAATAATCTGGACCTTGGGATGAATGTAATATTTAGTGGCAATAATGCAAGTAGTTTTAGGAGTAACACAACATAATCTGGACCTTGGGATGAATGTAACATTTAGTGGCAATAATGCAAGTAGTTTTAGGAGTAACACAAAATAATCTAGACCTTGGGATGAATGTAATATTTAGTGGCAATAATGCAAGTAGTTTTAGGAGTAACACAAAATAATCTAGACCTTGGGATGAATGTAATATTTTGTGGCAATAATGCAAGTAGTTTTAGGAGTAACACAAAATAATCTAGACCTTGGGATGAATGTAATATTTTGTGGCAATAATGCAAGTAGTTTTAGGAGTAACACAAAATAATCTAGACCTTGGGATGAATGTAATATTTAGTGGCAATAATGCAAGTAGTTTTAGGAGTAACACAAAATAATCTAGACCTTGGGATGAATGTAATATTTAGTGGCAATAATGCAAATAGTTTTAGAGTAACACAAAATAATCTAGACCTTGGGATGAATGTAATATTTTGTGACAATAATACAAGTAGTTTTAGGAGTAACACAAAATAATCTAGACCTTGGGATGAATGTAATATTTTGTGGCAATAATGCAAGTAGTTTTAGGAGTAACACAAAATAATCTAGACCTTGGGATGAATGTAATATTTAGTGGCAATAATGCAAATAGTTTTAGAGTAACACAAAATAATCTAGACCTTGGGATGAATGTAATATTTAGTGGCAATAATGCAAATAGTTTTAGGAGTAACACAAAATAATCTAGACCTTGGGATGAATGTAATATTTAGTGGCAATAATGCAAATAGTTTTAGGAGTAACACAAAATAATCTAGACCTTGGGATGAATGTAATATTTAGTGGCAATAATGCAAGTAGTTTTAGGAGTAACACAAAATAATCTAGACCTTGGGATGAATGTAATATTTAGTGGCAATAATGCAAGTAGTTTTAGGAGTAACACAAAATAATCTAGACCTTGGGATGAATGTAATATTTAGTGGCAATAATGCAAGTAGTTTTAGAGTAACACAAAATAATCTAGACTTGGGATGAATGTAATATTTAGTGGCAATAATGCAAATAGTTTTAGAGTAACACAAAATAATCTAGACCTTGGGATGAATGTAATATTTTGTGACAATAATACAAGTAGTTTTAGGAGTAACACAAAATAATCTAGACCTTGGGATGAATGTAATATTTTGTGGCAATAATGCAAGTAGTTTTAGGAGTAACACAAAATAATCTAGACCTTGGGATGAATGTAATATTTTGTGGCAATAATGCAAGTAGTTTTAGGAGTAACACAAAATAATCTAGACCTTGGGATGAATGTAATATTTAGTGGCAATAATGCAAGTAGTTTTAGGAGTAACACAAAATAATCTAGACCTTGGGATGAATGTAATATTTAGTGGCAATAATGCAAATAGTTTTAGAGTAGCACAAAATAATCTAGACCTTGGGATGAATGTAATATTTTGTGACAATAATACAAGTAGTTTTAGGAGTAACACAAAATAATCTAGACCTTGGGATGAATGTAATATTTTGTGGCAATAATGCAAGTAGTTTTAGGAGTAACACAAAATAATCTAGACCTTGGGATGAATGTAATATTTAGTGGCAATAATGCAAATAGTTTTAGAGTAACACAAAATAATCTAGACCTTGGGATGAATGTAATATTTAGTGGCAATAATGCAAATAGTTTTAGAGTAACACAAAATAATCTAGACCTTGGGATGAATGTAATATTTAGTGGCAATAATGCAAATAGTTTTAGGAGTAACACAAAATAATCTAGACCTTGGGATGAATGTAATATTTAGTGGCAATAATGCAAATAGTTTTAGGAGTAACACAAAATAATCTAGACCTTGGGATGAATGTAATATTTAGTGGCAATAATGCAAGTAGTTTTAGGAGTAACACAAAATAATCTAGACCTTGGGATGAATGTAATATTTAGTGGCAATAATGCAAGTAGTTTTAGGAGTAACACAAAATAATCTAGACCTTGGGATGAATGTAATATTTAGTGGCAATAATGCAAGTAGTTTTAGAGTAACACAAAATAATCTAGACTTGGGATGAATGTAATATTTAGTGGCAATAATGCAAATAGTTTTAGAGTAACACAAAATAATCTAGACCTTGGGATGAATGTAATATTTTGTGACAATAATACAAGTAGTTTTAGGAGTAACACAAAATAATCTAGACCTTGGGATGAATGTAATATTTTGTGGCAATAATGCAAGTAGTTTTAGGAGTAACACAAAATAATCTAGACCTTGGGATGAATGTAATATTTAGTGGCAATAATGCAAGTAGTTTTAGAGTAACACAAAATAATCTAGACCTTGGGATGAATGTAATATTTAGTGGCAATAATGCAAGTAGTTTTAGGAGTAACACAAAATAATCTAGACCTTGGGATGAATGTAATATTTAGTGGCAATAATGCAAGTAGTTTTAGAGTAACACAAAATAATCTAGACCTTGGGATGAATGTAACACTTAGTGACAATAATGCAAGTAGTTTTAGGAGTAACACAAAATAATCTAGACCTTGGGATGAATGTAATATTTAGTGGCAATAATGCAAATAGTTTTAGAGTAACACAAAATAATCTAGACCTTGGGATGAATGTAATATTTAGTGGCAATAATGCAAGTAGTTTTAGGAGTAACACAAAATAATCTAGACCTTGGGATGAATGTAATATTTAGTGGCAATAATGCAAGTAGTTTTAGGAGTAACACAAAATAATCTAGACCTTGGGATGAATGTAATATTTAGTGGCAATAATGCAAATAGTTTTAGAGTAACACAAAATAATCTAGACCTTGGGATGAATGTAATATTTTGTGACAATAATACAAGTAGTTTTAGGAGTAACACAAAATAATCTAGACCTTGGGATGAATGTAATATTTTGTGGCAATAATGCAAGTAGTTTTAGGAGTAACACAAAATAATCTAGACCTTGGGATGAATGTAATATTTAGTGGCAATAATGCAAATAGTTTTAGAGTAACACAAAATAATCTAGACCTTGGGATGAATGTAATATTTAGTGGCAATAATGCAAATAGTTTTAGGAGTAACACAAAATAATCTAGACCTTGGGATGAATGTAATATTTAGTGGCAATAATGCAAATAGTTTTAGGAGTAACACAAAATAATCTAGACCTTGGGATGAATGTAATATTTAGTGGCAATAATGCAAGTAGTTTTAGGAGTAACACAAAATAATCTAGACCTTGGGATGAATGTAATATTTAGTGGCAATAATGCAAGTAGTTTTAGGAGTAACACAAAATAATCTAGACCTTGGGATGAATGTAATATTTAGTGGCAATAATGCAAGTAGTTTTAGAGTAACACAAAATAATCTAGACTTGGGATGAATGTAATATTTAGTGGCAATAATGCAAATAGTTTTAGAGTAACACAAAATAATCTAGACCTTGGGATGAATGTAATATTTTGTGACAATAATACAAGTAGTTTTAGGAGTAACACAAAATAATCTAGACCTTGGGATGAATGTAATATTTTGTGGCAATAATGCAAGTAGTTTTAGGAGTAACACAAAATAATCTAGACCTTGGGATGAATGTAATATTTAGTGGCAATAATGCAAATAGTTTTAGAGTAACACAAAATAATCTAGACCTTGGGATGAATGTAATATTTAGTGGCAATAATGCAAATAGTTTTAGGAGTAACACAAAATAATCTAGACCTTGGGATGAATGTAATATTTAGTGGCAATAATGCAAGTAGTTTTAGAGTAACACAAAATAATCTAGACCTTGGGATGAATGTAATATTTAGTGGCAATAATGCAAGTAGTTTTAGGAGTAACACAAAATAATCTAGACCTTGGGATGAATGTAATATTTAGTGGCAATAATGCAAGTAGTTTTAGAGTAACACAAAATAATCTAGACCTTGGGATGAATGTAACACTTAGTGACAATAATGCAAGTAGTTATAGGAGTAACACAAAATAATCTAGACCTTGGGATGAATGTAATATTTAGTGGCAATAATGCAAATAGTTTTAGAGTAACACAAAATAATCTAGACCTTGGGATGAATGTAATATTTAGTGGCAATAATGCAAGTAGTTTTAGGAGTAACACAAAATAATCTAGACCTTGGGATGAATGTAATATTTAGTGGCAATAATGCAAGTAGTTTTAGAGTAACACAAAATAATCTAGACTTGGGATGAATGTAATATTTAGTGGCAATAATGCAAGTAGTTTTAGGAGTAACACAAAATAATCTAGACCATGGGAGGAATGAAATATTTAGTGACAATAATGCAAGTAGTTTTGGAGTATCACAAAACAATCTAATTACCAGAGGATAGGCCATCACATGAGCTCTACTGCACTCATATGATGTATCCAAATATACGAACTAATGCTACTTTGTATCATGGACATCAAAATATAATTCACAAAATATCTCCATACAGTGAGAAAGACATAATTACAATAATTAGAAGTTGATTAGAAATTCCATACAATGACAAAGATAATTACCATAATTTGCAGTTGATTAGAAACTCCATACAATGACAAAGAAAACTGCAATAATTAGAAGAAAGTACAGCTAAAGCTTGAATGTATTAAGGGCAAAGTAAGGAGAAGTCAGTATACTTACTGTAAGTGATAAGATGGAAGAAAAGAATGTTCCCTCATCGTAACGAGACAGCTTGCTTAGAACTGATTCCAAGACCAACACGAGCTGAAACAAAAACGATGACGTGTATTAGCATTATACAGATCTCCCAAAGTACTTGGGTCCATACATGCCGAACTGAGCCATGGTTAAGTTAGAATTATTGATTATGTAAATGCTTGTGTGTGTGGTTTGGAATGAGATTAAAGAAAATGCAAGTCCAACATGCAGTAATAATATTAGTTTATATAAACTGGATATTTTATATGTACAGTTCATTGTGGCTAATAATATTGTTTGAAAATGAATATAAAGATTCTGTCATGCATCTGATAGATCAGATCATGAGCAAATTTTAGTCATTAACCCTTAAAGTGCTGCATTGTTTTGCAGTAAAATGTCCCTCAGTGCTGAACTGTTTCAGGGTAAAAAAGAAGAAAACTGCACAGTCTTTAAATTGCATATATTTCATTAAATATACACTACTGATAGACATACCCTATATAAAAAATGATGGTGCGTGTCTATACTTTAAGATTAGCATCAAGACACGTGTATGTTTAACATATTTGCAGGTACAGGTGTAAATACAGGTAAAATGACAAGTTACAATTGTATTTCATCAGTATTTTTGTCTGTTTTTGATGGAAAAGTTCAAATATATCTTAGAAATGTTATATTCTTTAGTAGTCCAACAATGCACATGTTATGTCTGTCACAATGTTATATATAAATTGTGAAAATCACAGGTAAAGGCAGGGTGACAGTTTTGCAAAAATCCACTCCATGAATGTCAGAGGTATGCTTAAACCCTCCAGTCAGCAATTAATGTTCATGAAAAACTATCACCTGTTATTTATTATAATATCATCAAACCGAGGTCCATATCTGGTGATTAAACCTCAGCAACGGCTTTATTTTTGTTCAGTCATTGGGATGATTTTGTGTGAAGAGTCACCTTAATTGTTCTCATTGTCTGACAGGTGTAAATTATTTGGAATAGCTTGAAATCTATCCCATACTTATTTTTTTGCTGAAGTATGCGGATGATATCACATCACCAATAGCCCATTAGGAATCGAGAACAGACCCCATGAACTCTCTGATCTGTATTACGATTTGTCATCTAAGAAAAAGTCTTCAATAGTCCGTAGGTTCATTATTCACCATCTCGACATTTAATTTTGAATTACCAGTGAATGGGGGTTGACAGGCGCACCATCTTTTCACGTCAAGCGAGCATGTACATCAGACTCCAGTTCCACGTAAATTACTGGCTCAAAATCATTCATGTGTATTTAAATCAATACCTCGCTTGCTCCAATAATGTTATTTTTCTCAAATTATTCAAAGTCACTATTAGCATCACTATCAAAAGCGAATATTTGTTGCAAGAAATCACCTTCATATTCAGCGTCGGCCATTTTAGCTTTGCACAAGTACCATGTGTTTAGAAGCGAGCATTTGTAAAACATCGTTAATAATATAGTAAAGTACTGTAGAATGCTTGTTCCGGGCCTTTATAAACCAATCAAATATAGTTTTACAGGCATTTATGGCAAGATGAAGTTATAGAATGCGATCAGTGTTGCTCACCTCGAGCACGACTATAGTCGCGACACGCACTACGGGACCAAAAACAACAGCGCGACTATAGTCGCGACACGCACTTTAACTCATTCGGCCCCGATGCCGTGTTTACGCGTAATCCAGTTTCTGCATTCAATGGCCGATACCGTATTTTAGCGTAGATTTTCGACTGCATTCAATGGCCAGTACCGCGTTTATACGGTCCGAATGTATGGTCGAGAGAAAGTCTCTGATTGGTTACAAATGGGGCTTTTCCTAGCATCAGACCCACATGTAGCCAATCAGAAATGAATTTACGTTCGTTTGGGCAAACTTTAAATGTTCGGAAACCAAGGATTACTGCTTGGCATCCGTTCCAATCCACGTGTTTTTTTCTTAAAAAATCGTAAAATGATGGCCAAGGCACGAGTGGTTTTTGATGGCGGTGAGGGCGAGAATGAGGAGTTTTTTGGGTTTGATCTCGAAAATATTGAGTAATTAGAGGAGAGATATGTTCGACAGTTGGATAATTTGCGAGATTTCGAATGGGACATTGAAGATTCTTGAGATTGAATAGTCAGAAAAAGCGGATGCTGATAGCGAAAATGAAAGAGTTTCTGCCGATCTAGCAGATTGAAGCGATCGTCTTCTGTCTATCCAAATCAACGATTTTAGTGGAATGAATCCTGGAACTACAACATACAATGACAAATTGACAAGGAAAAAAGAGAAATCTTTTTTCACTTATAATTATTTCCGGAGAAACTTTACACGGACATCGCAAACGAAACCAATCCATATGCCTAAAAATGCATATTGGTATCACCAAACAAACGTAGTATTCAACCTGAAAAATGTGTTTATTGAACAAAATTCTATCTTAACCAGAAACTGGATGTGAACATTGCCAAGTAATGTATGTACAAATTGTTTCAAACCATATCACATATTAAATTTTCCTGGTTTATTTTAATGGCTGATGATGTGATATTCCTAACAATGTTGCACATAATTTTGTAAAAAAAATGTATAAATAAATTGTGAAAGACTTGGAAAAATAGAAAGAAAAATAGATCACTGTGTAGACAAATTAATTTGGATTATTTGGTGAAATTTTCATGGATTAATATTGGATACAAGAAGAGAAATTAAAGTAAATGTGAAGGCATGTGCATGATTTCTACAAAATTTTCCAAACAGGTAAAACACCCTGGGGCACAAGCAGCTAGACATAGCTTAGTGTGGCTGGGGCACAGTAACAGTGTTACTGATAAGTTTCTTGGGGCTGAAAGAGTTGAGGGTTAATGTAACAATACGCACTTTTCTTAAATGTCCTTGCCAATCAACTTTTTTGATCCACTGTACTGTCAGCATTTAAAGTGACTAGGAGCTCAAGCACATGAATTTACTTTTTTGGAATTACATAAATAAACATCTATTTGTAAAACAAATGTAATGAGTAATGTTATTTTTGCAATAAAAACAATCCCATGTTCCCATGTTCAGTTCAAAGCACCAATTACATACGCCAATTACTGCCTGAATGACATCACATAATTTACAATAAATGTTTAGCCATTCAACACAAAAAAAAAAAATTTACATATGTTTATGTAACCTATTTGTAACCCAATGATGTAAAGTATAAGTTCCATTTGTTCATAAAACATGTAACAATCCAAAGAAACAAGAGTCCCTTCTACCTGCATTCTACTTGCAGAAAATAATTTACAAGAATTCAATATAAGACCATTTCTTCTGACTTGTTAATTGCCAAAAGGATGAAACCATCTTTGATCTTTTTCAGCAAACACTAGATTTTGTAATTAGCTGCTGTGGGTTATCTATTCAGATGTGTAACAGAACAGCAAAATTGAATTAGGAAAAATCTGGAGATTTGCTACATTTGGTCAGGAGGGATGATTTTTCAGTGAATAATGGCAAATTTTTCATTGTAGCACATGTCGTTGACTTACTTATCCAATCTGGACACAAAGAATGGTTCACTGTGTGAGTAGTTTTCATCAGCAATTATAAGAACTTTTGGACAATTTTCTAAATCATAGAAAATTCTTTACTTGAGATCTGAAAAATGATGTGGTACCATATAAGCGAGATTATTTTGGGCTATAATTTGGCAAACTGCGTCTTGGCATATATACCTTTATTTACATTTCATGAAGATTCCATAAACATGGAATTCATAGATGGCATATTCATTCTCATGTTTAATAAGTTTTCCATGATAATGGGGGTTTCTGCTATCATTCTTACCACAAGAGCAGATTTTAAAATCAGCTTAACATGAAGTTCAGAAAGCATATTTATATTCTTTGAACTTGATTCCAAACACTGAATTTCCAGTCTCAATCCATCATTGATTTTCATGGTATATTTTGGTTGCTTAGATTTTGGCATTTATTTAGCGTTGAGAGATAATGCAATTTTAGACATCCTGATATACTTTAAACACCAAAGCCAAAAATGTTTTTTTATGGACTTAAGTGTGTGTGTGATTTGAATTTTTAATGTAGCTATAAAAAATATCAGTCATAGCACTACGATGTCTGCAGTGTGACAGTTTATATGATGTCTAACACTGGGGCATCATGCCGCAGACATGTAGTATGATGTCCTTCCCAGTCATATTATCTTGACGCCTGGCTGACCAGTCCTAACATGAACCTCTTAATCCTGACACCAGGCTGACCAATCCTAATACTAACCCCTTAATGTTGAGTGCGAAGCAAGGCACCTATTAGTACCACTTTTGTTGTTGTTATTGTTGTTGTAGTAGGGTTTAACGCCATTTTTCAGCACACGATAGGTTGTACATGGTGGCCAGTATTAATGGTGGAGGAAGAACCCGGAAGAAAAAAAAACGGAAAGAACCACTGACCCATGAGAAGCTACTGGCAAGCTTTCTCACATATCCGCATTGGCCGAATCTGAGACTCGAACTCACACTCACAGAGGTGAGATGGCAGTGATCCATAACGGAGAGCTTTTTTGACCACTTGTGCCTGTTCCACTGAAGTTGTGCTTCACAGATAAACTGAGTAATTATGCCTATTTCACTGATGTTGTGTTTTACAGGTTATACTGAGTAATGTAACTATTTTCTATGTTAAGTTTACAGTATGCTCCAAAACTTGTCACTGGCACTTCATAAATACGTTGTATTTACTGTCAAATAAAACCATTTGTAATAACTTTGTAAATGCTAACAGTTTTTAAAATGTACTACTTTCAGCCTAAATGAAAAATTTACAATCCTTTACAATGTATTTATTCTGTATAATGTTGTCTGTTTAAATATTTCTGAAAGAAGAGAGGAACATATTTTGGCTTTATTTACTATTCTTTTTATAGGTTGGGATCTGATCTTTTTTTCAGTGGTGTCGCTTCTAAGAAAAAGTCATTTCACCAAGGCATCCAAAGAGACTTATATCCTTTCTATAGCATATTAAGCACTTCATTAGAAGCCGCATATATATATATATATATATATATATATATATATATGCAAAAAACTGACAAGTAACAGTGCAAAAACTAGTATCACTCTAGCCTGAACGCGTTCGACTCTCAACGAGTTTTTATCAAAGGCAAATACAGAACATAGACAAGACAGACAATTAAAATACAAAAACCGTGTTTACAAAACTTTACATGCCTGTTTCTACAGGAATTAAACCTTGAAATTTATTATGTTATAACTAGTTTCTTTTAACTTGTTGCGGATGCTGTAAAATGTGAAATCGATGAGCCAAAGCGACATCTGTTTTTGTATGTAAATTTATGTACACGCAAATTATATCCTGGATATTTTATATTAGTAGTTAGAGGCTATTAAGCAAATTTAGAGAATTATTTAAAAGAAAATGTGTCAGCTGGAAAAGATAATTACATTTGTGCATGGCTGTCTTTGGCTTATCGATTTCACATTTTACAGCATCCGCAACTTGTTTTAACATAATAAATTTCAAGGCTTAATTCCTGTAGAAACAGGCATGTAAAGTTCTGTAAACACGGTTTTTGTATTTTAATTGTCTGTCTTGTCTATGTTCTGTATTTGCCTTTGATAAAGACTCATTGAGAGTCGAAAGCACTCAGGCTAGAGTGATACTAGTTTTTGCACTGTTGCTTGTCAGTTTATTGCATTTATCTTATTCAATCCCTGACACACGTGATCCCTTGCTGGATCCAGTGCATTTGAAAGGACTGTTATATGCCATATGATTTGTATTCTTTATATGTATGTATGTATATATATATATATATATATATATATATATATATATATATATATATATATATATATATATATATACCTCTCTAGTCGAACAGAGTCGAAACTGCCTCGGGCACAAGCGTGTCAACTTTCATGTAGCAAAGACTGAATAAACAATCTCAAACTAGTATTATATAAATACTTGTGTAAAGCTGAATTACACATTTTAATCTATGCAGCTATAATTATGAAATGTTTTATAAACGGTTATTTGCAGAATAATTTTCTCACATGTGATGACTACTGTACAAATAATATATAGTTTTGAACATGCTCATTAGAAAACTTTGACTTCTTGTCATCTGCTTGATTTATTCAAGAAAAAACCTCAACTGTTTCATACTTATGAGGGGAGGGGGGACAGAAAAATACAGACCTTCTCAATGAGACACTTGACCATCTGGACTTGTACTCTCTCTAGGAATTCATCAATTGTAGTGTGATACTGATGCTGAAGAAGAGACAAGACACGTGTTTGAATTTATTAACCTGATAATCACTATACCCTATACAAAGATATAGTAAACCCTACAGCTGGACAAAGAGATTGAAGTATTTACTCATGCATGATGCATGTACAATGATGACATTATTTTCTCTTCCATAACATGCCAGTAGCTCAGGACATATGTTGTTTTTGTTAGAAATAGTAGGAATGAACATTACAACCTCTGTCTGCTGTGTCATGACATGCTAATAGATGAGGATTCATACTGTGTGAAACTTTAGGCATAATGAACAGTACAAACACTATCTGCTGTGTCCTGACATGAAAATAAATGCGGATCCATATTATGTTAAATGGTATGTAGAACGTACAGGACAGACCCTCCCTGCTGTGTCGTGACACTCCAGAGGATCCATATTGTTTGAAACAGTAGGTAGAATGAGCAGGACAGACCCTATCTGCTGTATCATGACACTCCAGTGGATCCATATTGTGTTCAACTGTAGGTAGAATGAACAGGACACAAACCCTATCTGCTGTGTCATGACATGTCAACAGATGACGATTCATATTGTGTTAAACTAGGTAGAATTAGCAGGACAGACTCTATCTGTTGTCATCTTGCACAAAGGCAGATCTGTGTCTGCACTGTTTTGGAGTATGTTATATATAATTAATAAATTTCTAATTCATTGAATGGAATTAAATCGTTCTCATCTGTTGTCATTTTCAGGTCAATGATGCAAAAAGAAATCTTTATTATAGCTTTTGAAGAAGGAAAATATATTGTTAAGCTTACTCTTTCTGTAATGACACATGATGCACTATCCAACTGGTCTAGAAACTCTTGAAACAGCAGACATGCCTACCACCACCACCCACCAAAAAAAAAACTTTTCTGAGAAACACCACCACTAAAAATGAGGTAGACAGCTCGAAAATAAAGGACACAAATATGTTAGCATGAGTCAACAAAAATAAATTCCCTATTAACATTACTAAATACGAGGAATGCATGTTTACCATATAAATTTATGTATTAAACCTATTTACAATAAATACAAATATACAAAAATCAAGTCCAATCAATTTGTGCTACAGGTCCTGGTGTATGTTCTTTTCAGGTAAGATATTGTCTGAAGCTGTCCCTTGTCTACATTTTGAAATTTGAAAACTCTTTTATTATTTCTATCTAGGGAGATAACTTGTTGTTGTTTAGTGTTTAACGCAATTTTTCAGCACATGATGCACATGATAGGCCATACATGTTGGCCAGAGGAGGAAGAACCTGGGACCACCCCTTGCAAAGAACCATCGACCCATAAGAAGCTACTGGCAAGCTTTCTCTCATACCCACACTGGCCGAATCTGAGACTCGAACCCACACAGACAGGTGAAATGGCAGTGATCCATAACAGAGAGCACTTTAGACCACTCAGCCACGAGATAACTTGTTCACAGTGTGCTGATGTCTGAGGTATTGCTATTAATGAAAGCATGATTCAGAGCAATGAAGGATGTGTTTTGTTGATTTCGCACACCCTTTTCTTTACATACAGCCTTTTGGAGGATGTGTTTTGAAGATCATTTATAGGATGTTTGTTTGTTTATTTGTTTAGGATTTTTAACGTAGCATTAACAATGTTTCAGTCCTATTGCTACGATGTCTGCATTGTGGCATTTATAGTGATGTCTAGCAATGGGGCATCATGCCACAGACATGTAGCATGATGTCCCACACAGTCACATTATCCTGACACCAGTTCAAACACTAACCTCTTAATGCTGAGCGTCAAGTGAGGCAGCTGTTAGTACCAATTTTGTAAGTTTTAAGTATGACTCGGCCAGGGATCAAACCCACAACCTCTTGATTCTGCGGCAGATGCCCTAACCACTAGGCCACTGGAGCGGTTTTGGAGGATGTAATGAAGGATGTGTTTTATTGATCGCGCACACCCTTCTCTTTACATACAGTTCTTTGGAGGATGTTATGTTTTGGATATCAAACATCGAACTTAACTTTTTACAATCAGTCCTTTGGAGGATGTTATGAAGGCTGTGTTGTGGAGATCACACACAATCTTCTCATTTTGCAATCAGTCCTAAGCATACCAGAGCAAAGATATTTTTTGTCTGGTCATGTAGTCACTGTGCAGTCAGTGATCAGACTACTTTTGCATAACATCAGTTGAGTGATTGGGCTACCAGGCGAGAAATTTTCCCTCCTTTGCAGTACATCAGCCTCCCTCCTTGCTGACAAATTGAACTCCACAATAGTGATAGATAACATATTAATGATATTAAATTTAGCTTTTATAGTTGGGTGATTTAAGCTTATTTTAATTATGCATGTCCTGTCTATCTGCTCAGATGTCCTTCATTAGACAGATGTGATCTGTAATGAGGATGTGCCATAGTGCATAGGCCAATGATGTGGGTCAGACTGGGTCAATGCATCAGTTTAATGACTTATGCCAAAGATCCTGCATTTTGTGCATTCGGCTCACAAAATACCTTTGCATACTGCAAATACACATTTAGCAATTGAAAAGTGGGGATAAACATTCTGCATATCATAAAATATGCTATAACCAACAAGTGAACAGGAATTTTTCAACCCTGTGCATGCACATTGGTTTAAAAAGCCATTGCAATCACATGCATGTTCCTAGGCAGTGCTGATCTGCAAGTCAACATTCACAGATTCTTTTTTAAATTCTCCATATTTTCAAGCTTTCTTTTCAATTCGGGATGAAAATTAAAAAAAAGATCATGGCTTTAAAAAGACAATTGGATTTTGACGAAAGTTATTGCCATTAAAAAATGCACACTGTAATTTTGTAAAGAGTACATTGCCTAGTAAAAATTCAGAAACAATGCAGACACAAATTGTAACAGGATAACCAGATGGGATTTCCAGATTCACAACAGAACACATTTGATATAGGGGCCATTAGTGACCAAATAGTCTAAAGCACTCACCATTATGGATCACTGTCATCTCACCTCTGTGTGGGTTCGAGTCTCAAATTTGGCCAATGTGGGTATGTGAGAAAGCTTGCCAGTAGCTTCTCATTGGTCATTGGTTCTTTCTGGGGGTTTTCCCGGGTTCTTCCTCCACCACAAATACTGGCCGCCATGTATATCATGTGCTGAAAATGGTCTTAAACATAACAACAACAACAATGATATAAATACATTTGTTTAATAATGTATGACTTGAATGAGCAATTAATTATGAATACATGCATGTATATATAAACCAATAATTGAATTAATTAACATACGAACACACAAATGTACATGTAATACTAATGAAATATATAAATAAATGACCTTAAAAATTAGAATGACAAGGGGTGAATGATTCACAGTGAATACACAATGAAAAGATAGGATTTAGTTTAATCAGCTAGTAAATAATGTGGAATTCTACTCATTAGTACTATGATTTCACTCAGATAGTGAAGTTATGCAAACAAAAAGGGACAGATATACAACTTATCTTTACAATCATTGGTTAATTTTAGGGACAACATTCTATTTTTAGTTCTTAGGGGTAAGAAAAATCTAGAGTATGTTATTTTTAGTAAGGTAGTCTCTTTCTGTGACCTTCCATGACCTTCTATCAATTTCTAGAAAAGAGCATGATCACTTGTTTACTTCAGAAAAACAATATATATATAGCTGTATTTTAGAAGCTGACAGTAGTAGAAGTATTGGGCTGTAAGTTATTGGTTGTGTATTTATGTTTGAGTGTTAATATTATTCTGGACTTGTGTCAATTCGTTGGAAAAGAAGAATTATTCTATTTATCTGGAAAAGGACATATGTTTCATAATTTCATCTGGATGATTTAAAAACAAGAACTGTACCACGTGACATTGTCAGCCATTTTGGATTATTACATCGTCAAGATTCGAACCTGGAACTATTAGAACATTTATTTATTAGGACTTGCAACTCCATTAGTGGATTATTTTGTGAATTCTAAATTTGTTGGATTTGATTCTCTAAAACTGTAAGTTCAATTGTTTTATTTAAATAATTGTACTTAATAAATTCCCATGAAAATGTGTACTACTCTGAAGTAAAATCTTATTCAGTGTGACATCTCTATAGAGGTGTAAAAGCTCTGCTGACAATGTCATGACCCTATATAGACCATGTGTGCCTTGATGTCTTTGCTGCAACCTCTAACAGCCACTGCAAACATCAGAAGATAATGAGTCTTCTTTCAACATCGGGACTGGTGGCTTCTTTTATAATGTTGGCTCTCCCCCAAAGAAGGAGCACAAGCATACTACGGTAGGTTTATGTTGTAAACATGAACCTGATTTATTTCAATCATATGGCTTATGGAATATGAAAGCAAGAAAATATGCCAGGATTGTACTTCTGCATTTAATGTGCAGTATTTACATATGTTCTTTGCTCTTAGTGAAAACATATGTTGACCTTTTTCTCTTGATTTATTGATGACCACATTTACTGTAGATGTAGCACTTGTTGCTTCAATTTCTTCAATTTCCAAAGAACGTTTTATTTTATAATCTACAGCAAATTCCCTACACTTTAATCTGATTGTTAGCGAGTTTTTTTCTTCTAAGGGTACATCATTATATACATATCAGGGACTGCTAATACATGTGCCAATAAGACTACAGAGACTCGTAATAACAATTAATATGGGGTTTGTAGTAAACATTCATAATAAAAGTGAATATAGGGTTACCAGTTATGCAAGGTGAACAATACAGTTCACATTTATAATAACAATGAATATGGGGTTTGTAGGTACAGTGGGTCAATAATGCAGTAGACATTCATAATAAAAGTGAATATGGGGTTTGTAGGTATGGAAGGTGAACAATGAAGGACACATGTATAATAAATTGAATATGGGGTTTGCAGGTATGGAAGGTGAACAATGAAGGACACATGTATAATAAATTGAATATGGGGTTTGCAGGTATGGAAGGTCAACAGCAAGTTTAAACAGATACTTCCTTATTTGACATTTAAGCAATACTTTTATTACCGAGTTTGAATTAATGGCAATGATGGCATTTATGCAGGAAAAATAAAGGGAAAATGAGAATATTTTCTTGAATTCTGATGTACAACAAACTGTCTCATTTTCTTTATCTGGACATCAGTTTGATATTAAATGCTATTTTAGTGCTTACAAATAAGATCTACATCTGGCTGTCTTTTTCTCTTATTTGCCAATGTTTTAGGAATAATTGTAAAGAAGAGTGAAAGATAAATCTAATCCATAAATGTCTTTCAAATATCTAGGTTTTAATAACTAGAGATGATCCATACAGTACACCAGCAGTAATTTTAAATAGTGCTAAACAGCAGTTAATCTGAAAAAACTTTATTTCATATGCAGTACTTTTTATTCATGTGTGCCTATGATAAGGATGTAAGGAAAATGGAAACAAATGACCACAGATACGAAACATACATATATACACAAAGGAAGAGACAAAAAAACTACTCACTGTATCACCAATATCAAGAGCACACAAATGCACAGCCTGAAAAACAAACAAAATAACATTTTAGAACACACAGACTGAAAGACAAACAATATAACATTTTAGAATGCACAGCCTGAAAGACAAACAATATAACATTTTAGAATGCACAGCCTGAAAGACAAACAATATAACATTTTAGAATGCACAACCTGAAAGAGAAATAATATAACATTTTAGAATGCACAGCCTGAAAGACAAACAATACAACATTTTAGAATGCACAGCCTGAAAGATAAACAATATAACATTTTTGAATGCACAGCCTGAAAGATAAATAATATAACATTTTAGAATGCACAGCCTGAAAGACAAACAATATAACATTTTAGGCTCAGGCTATTATTTCTTGTAAAGGATTCACTAGAGGCTGTCAAAGGCACATAATATGCTGTACTGTACTATAAAATGACAAATATACATCTTGTACCAATGATGACATAAGGCTCAGACTGACAGTTCTTGAAAAGGAATGTACCATAAGATGACAAAGGCATATAACATGCTGAATTCTACCATAAAATCACAAATACCACATAACATGCTGGAATTGAATTATAGAGTGACAGAGACTTAAAAAATGCTGGACTTGCAGTACAGGATGACTAAAGGTCATATAACATGCTAGATTCTACCAAGGTACCATCATATGATATTTTTAAAAGGCACATATTGTGATGAACTAACTTTCCAATGACAAAGGCACACAAAACATGCTGGATATGTACTTTATGATGACGAAGGCAAATATTGTGCTAGGATGTACAATAAGAAGACAAAGGGGTATTAAACATACTGGACTGAACAAAAAAGATGACTTATAACTTTATGGTCTTTAAGTAATAGAAAAGACCGAATACAAACAAGTTGTGCAAAATTCAACAATTAATTTACTTCCCAAGAATACAAAGTGATACAATTTTTTAAAATTACAGTATTGTGTATTAAATCCCTAATAGTTCTATCACAAGTCCAAAGTATAGAGCATTCTGAAAGAATTCAGTGGTGTTCCGAATGAATTCCAATACTGAATGTGCTGATGTGCCAGTAATCTTGAATGAGCTAATGTGCCATTAGTCTTGAGGTATCACAATGTTATAATCCAAAATGTCCTTGCATGAATTTAAAATAATTCCAAATTAGTGGTATAATTCTATAGCAATGAACACTTCGTAATTCCAATAAATAATTTAAAATAAATAAAATCCACTCAACTTAACACAACTGAAACTGACTGAACCAAGACTGATTTTAAAATGTGGAGTAATTTTGTGTACATCTCCCTTACATAAAAGCTATGATACAATAACAGAACCTGAATGAAGTTCTTTTTCCCATCAAATTCATAAATAAAAACTGTTCTAGAAGCTTCCAAAGTCAAAAGCCATATAAACATGTTTATCTCCAAGTAACATTGATCTTAATAATTATATCTAAATATATCAACAAGAAATAGATATGTAAAATGTTATTTATGGGCCCAACTAAGTCAACCACACAATAAAAATTAAATATACATAAATTAAATATACAAAACAAAAGGCACACTTCATACTGAATTTGGATGGATAAACTACATAACATGCTGGGTTGTACTATAATATCATAAAGGCACTTAATGACTGGATTTGTACCATAGGATGACAAAGGCAAATAACATGCTGGGCTATACTAGAAGGCAAGGCCACATAACATGGTGTACTGTACTACAGAATAACAAATGCACATATGATGAACTGTACTACAGAAACAGCTGATCTGAGTAACATGTGCTATCAGCACATTTATGACCACATTCATCATGCATAGATCAATTATATTACATAAATGCACTCTCTTGGAAGATGACCTGCCATGTGCAACTTGTGATCGTAACTTTAGTGCACCTGTTGGACCCACTTGTTTTATGCAGTTAATCAATTTATTATTTATGTAGTAGGTGCCTTAAGACTTTGGTTTTCACTGTAAATAAATTTTATCGTAGCTACAGACATGCTGCAAGGAAATTTTACAAGAGAAGGTCCCCCATATCTAGCTCCAAAGAGGAGATATCAAGGAGGTCAATGGCAAAAAAGAGCTGACCAGTTTTGACATTCATAAAACCAGCTGGTCCCAGTATTACGAGGTTAGTGTTAGGCCTGGTGTCAGAATAATGTGACTGGGTGCGACATCATGCTATATGTCTGCGGCATGATGCTATAGTGCTAGACATCACTATAAACTGTCACAATGCAGACATCAAAGCAATATGACTAAAAAATTGTTAAGAGCTACATTAAAAATCCTAAACACACACACAAACATACACAGTAGATCAATTTGTTATACCTTTCTACATGCCAAATCAGAACCCCTGAATAGTTTCTGCAAAACCCTGCAGCAGATCTTAAATCATAAAGATATGTGTATTCAAACACTAAATATACCTTTTTATAGCATGCTTGAGATCACTTGCAAAATGGTTTAACAGCACTTAATTTGACAAACCATTATTTTTAATTTTTGTCTGAACCGCAAATAATTTATGAAACCTTTGAGAAGTTGTGCGACTAATGGTTTTCATTGTGAGAAACCCACAATCCTGTGGACTGGCAACATCTCTGTAGCTAACATTACAATCCTGTGGACTGGCAACATCTCTGTAGCTAACATTACAATCCTGTGGACTGGCAACATCTCTGTAGCTAACATTACAATCCTGTGGACTGGCAACATCTCTGTAGCTAACATTACAATTTACATGCAGGACAGGTATTATCTTGTTGTTATTTTGCAATTCATTATCCATAATTCCAAAAGACATTTTTAAAGAAAAAATAAATTTATATTTATGTTTGATGCTTTTAAGTACTATATAAATTGTTTTATATACATGGAAGTCCCATTATTGAATTTGTTTGTCAAACTATGATACAAATGTTAATAAAGTCAGAAAACAGATTGAAGCAATTATTTCTTAGTAAATTCTCAACAACAGAAGCAGATTTACTGACATTTAATTTTCCTGGATATAATGCATAAGATATTATCAATGAATATTTTGCTAAAATACTTAAATGGAAAAAAATAAAACTGCAACAGGATAACATTCTTTGCGCTAACATAAATAAATAAATAAATTCGGTGATGGCCACCATGTTTTGCCGGGAATCATAAATATAACTTCAACGATCGCAGATAATCTTGTATGTGATGCAGCTATCATATCTCGATGTAGAAAAATCAAATTAAGCTCAGCAAATATATATTCTCTTTATGTTTAAACCACAAATTACTCCTGGATATTTAATTGTGCAAGAACTTATTATTCCTTGATAATCTGCTATCATTGCAAATAAATTTCAAACCAGTTGACCAATCTAGACACTTATTTGATTCATGCCAGGAAGTTTTAAGTTTATCGCTGTATGTAAGGTCATAACCATGATGGGTAACAATACCATATTGGTAACAATGATGGTAGTTATGGCAAACAATTTTAATTGCAATTCTTTTATCTTGACAATGAATTTATCATGGTACTAAAACAATGACAAAATGATCATTGAGCAAGCTATAACACACGTCATGTGGTGGCAGTATTCAAATAATGATCAAAGACAATTTACCGTAGATAGAAAAGATAGTCTTTGTCATTCACACAAAATATACAATGTTGACCTATCTTGCGTGTAACTGAAGTAGAGGCACTGGCACCTTACAAAAGTGATGGTAATTGTTTGTCCTTGGGAATTACATGTAGTTGTTAACTTGTAAATCCACAATGAAGAGCGGTTAAATCTAATCTTTATATTGCAGGTCTACCCGTAGATGTAACCACGCTGGAAAATGAATGTGTCATACTACTCCAGATAGGATCAGTTGCTCTTTTTTTACCACCTTCAAGTTCACCAGACTCATACAAATATCTCACAGTCACTTACTATCACTGATTGTTTTAAAAAATTATGTCGTTGGACAGGTATATGTTGTTTTGTGATCGCGTTAATAGGTTTCAATGCATTTGCACAAGTTACTTCATTATTTAATGCAGCAATCACATTTGTTAGTTTTGTAACCCATTCACAAGATTTCATATTTTTTTTAAATTATTTCCTTTGCAGTGATATCCAAATAACCGCTCAGCAAGTGTTCAATTAAATCACTCAATGACTGCCTGATCACAATGAATTGCGGAATGTCATCTTATTTTGATGTTATGTCATTTCATCAGCGACGATACTGCACCCTACACTTCTTTGCCAGGATCAGCCTTTAGTAGTTGAGGAATACTCATTGACAAATTTGTTCAAATGCAGATGTAACATCAGTTGCTGTCTTTGTTAATAATGGCTCTGCTTCTTTATATCTACTTGCAATGTCAACAACAGTTAACGCATATTTTGATGTTAATTTGACGTCTTCCAATTTTAATAGTATTGTGTGGTAAAAATAATATATCTGCCTGATGAACTACATTTGGAATGCTGACATCAAAATGTGCATAATGGATTTGTTTAGGTGGTGGTATATAAATTTGCCATATTGCCAGTCATGCTAACTTATTTGCTGCAACAGACTGTGTAACATTTGCTGCATCAGCGAGTTTACAAATCGCTTTCCTACCCCTCCAATATTCTCTTGGGCTATAATAAATAAATTCCATTATATCAATTCCAGTTCTAACTTACCTTTCACAGTGAATCTCACTAACCAATTAGCTAATGATTCTCTAAAAGATTTTTTTTATCGAATTTAATGCATGAATCAGCTTCACATCTGCAATATGATGTTGCTTAAGATCCTTTACTCGATAAGATACATCATGAATATGACATGCTCAGCAGCAGAGAGGGCGAACCCTACAACTTTTCAGGCAAAAAATAGATTGAATCCTTAAAACAAAAAATAGAGCCTTCCAACGAAATCTCATACTTTAACAAAAAAAAATAAGTCTCCATTTAGCAAACGGAGACTTTACGATTTTTCAATCAATTTTGGTCGCAACGTTGTTGTCATTCGCCCTCTCTGCTGCTATGGGTTAACAAAAAATAATAAATGATTTTAACCGAATATTTGATCGAGTCCGATACGATATCGTGTCCGAGGATCATGCAAATTTATTGTTGCGAATCCGTACGGGGTTGACTGAGCATTACTAAAGAAATTTCTAAATTGATTATGATCCATATCACCGCAGCACCAAGTTTGCCAAATATTTCTAAGAGTATGAGTATCAACTCTGTTGAATACAGCAAGAACATTGCAGTTATCTCTGATGACTTTTGGAATCTGAGTGTAGCGTTGAGTGACATATATCACGTCAGTGTTTTTATGCCTGCCTCGGGAAAATATTCTAGCAGGATTTTTTTGTTTATCTAACATTACATCATCATATACGACTAAATTGTTAATATCTCCATCAATATCATCAATGCTCGGTGATTCATCGATATCGGTTATAAATTCAATAATACCCTCGCCGGATTTTTCTACCGCGCTATATTTAAAATCTTTTAGCACTTCATAGCATCGTTGATCATCTACGCTAGGGGCAATTAAATACAACTTATCCCACTTCATCCATCTCATTATTAAATTGAGCAACAATTGCGTTTTACCGGATCCAGATGGCCCGATTATAATCATCCGGATAGAGTTTGGTAGCGCTGCATGATGCTTAACCGGTTCTCTTGCTTTAGTCGCTGAAAAATCAATTATATCCATATTTCTATACATAAATTATGGATCTATATTGTGTGAAGTGTAAAACGCGTACTGGCACAGATGACTTGACGACGATTACAACTAAAAATAACCGATCAGCGCTTTCTGGTAAATGCGTGCAATGTGGTACAAAGAAATTTAGATTTGTGTCTATGAGATCTGCAGGAAATGATGATTTAAAAAAAAACGAGGAGGTGATATAGCAGCTAAGCTAACTAAACTCCCTGGAACACCATGGGCAAAATACCCCGGAGAAAAGCACCTTCCAGGATATAGCTACTGTGGACCGGGAACCAGACTTGATATCAGACTCAATAATCAAAATCAGCCCCGACCCAGTGAAGAACCAATAAACGCCATTGATAAGGCCTGTCACCTTCATGATGTTGCTTATAAAAGCAATAATCTGCAACACAGGCATCTAGCAGATGTGAAATTAATTCATGCGTTAAATGCTATTCCTGATAAATCCTTCAAAGAAAAATTAGCTTCATTTTTGATAAAATCGGCAATGAAAGGTAAATTGATGTTAGGTGCCGGTAATTAATAACAACATGGAATCTATTTATTATTCTCCAAAAGGATACTGGAGAGGCAAGGCAGCATTCAATAAACTCGCTAGCGCTGCAAAAGTGAAAAAGGCCACTGCGGCTAATTGGTTATCCAAACAGGCACTATGGCAGATTTATCTACCACCGCCTAAACAGATTAATTTCTCGCATTTTGATGTGACCTTTCCTAATGAAGTTCATCAGGCTGATATATTATTTCTGCCACATGATGGTGGTTACAAATACGCATTAACCGTAGTTGACGTTGCGAGTCGATACAAACAAGCAGAACCGTTGAAAACAAAGTCGGCCACTGAAGTCGCTTCTGCATTTGAAAGGATTTATCGAAGGGGTCCTCTGCACTGGCCAAATCTATTACAGGTTGATCCTGGCAAGGAATTTCAGGGTGCAGTGTTATCAATAATGAAACATCATAATGTCACCATCAGACGAGGACATACTGCGTTACATCGCGATCAGGCAATTGTTGAACGATTTAATCGGACACTTGCTGAGCGGTTATTTGGATATCAATACGCGAAGGAGTTTATTCAGGATAAAAGATCCCGTGAATGGGTCAAAAGATTACCAGCTGTGATTACCGCACTGAATAACGAGATTACTAGAACAATCAACATGAAACCTATCAACGCGATTAAAAAGAAGTCTATACCCGTACGACCACAAAAAGATTTCAAAGAACCAATTCTTGGTAGTAATATCACTGTTAGGTATTTATACGAACCAGGAGAGCTTGAGGGTGGTAAAAAAAAGAGCTACTGATCCTATTTGGAGTGTTACCGCGCATAAAATATCCGGCATAACACGATCAACTGGTAGACCAGCAATCTATAAACTGGATTCAACTGCTCCTCAGCGAGGATTTACTCGACAACAACTACAGGTAATTCCCGAGGATACTCAATTACCACCGCATGGTCTTAACTAGCACCCAGGGTGCTGGCACCCCGGCGTCTGTTGCACTCAAGACAAGTCAGCATAACGTTATCTCTAGTATGACCAATGCTGCTATTCCTTCTGTCTACGGTAAATTGGCGAGGATCTTTATCCGACCAACTCCAACGCATCATACAATTGCAACTCGCGCAGTGATTATTCTGTTGTTGCTTCAGCGAAATTATTAATTCAGCATCAATGTCAAATTTTCTATCATTTTTTTTATCCTGTTGTTTATAACCAGAGAGTTTTTTTCTGATTATGTCCTTGACTCTATCAACGCTGACAATATCACTTATTGTAGTGTCATTATCGTCACTGACTTCGTCAACAACAATTCTTCGGAGTTGATTTATACTTCGTACTCTGGATACTGCGAGATAAACTAAATTTGACCACTCAATGCGATTATCTACTATCCAAATAATTGTGTCTGTGATAGTTAATCCCTGTGAAGAGTGTATTGTCGCTGCGTAACCTAACGTCCACGGGGATTTATCAGCACGCAATGCATCTTCGACGATGCTGATATCAACCAGCACAATATCATTTAATACTAAATTCTGCTTTTCACGTTGTCCAGGAATGTCAACGTCGATATTCTGTTTTCGTGTATCCGAAGGCCTATAACACAACGGTACTGGAAGTGTTGCAAATTTTTCTTTATGTAATTCAAATAATTTCATCTGAAGTTTATCTCTGACTATTTTTCTACTTGCTACTATCAAATCGTTTGGTCTCCATGCTTCCCAAAAATTATTCATGGGATTTTCTGAAATTATTTCACGCATTATTTCACATTGGATTCTATTCGGTTGTAATCTGATTAGTTGTTTAAACTCCTTTAATACTTCATCTAATGATCTAATGTCATCATTCATCTCTTCGTAATAATCAACGTATTTTTTTAGCCATTCATGAGGAGATTCACCGAAAATTGGTGGTGGTTGGCCTTGATCACCACACATAATAATTTTTGTATTTTTCGTTGACAGCCATTCAAGAAATATTTTTAATACTTGTAACGGTACTGTACAAATTTCATCCCATAATATCACCGGTAGAATAAATTTCTGTCCCATTCTTTCAGGGGTCCACTTATCGCCTTTCCATCGAAAGAAGCTGTGATAAGTACCAGAATTTTTTACATCTCGTTGTTTTATGTCTCTGGCGAGTTTATGAGTTGGCGTTAATGCATTCATGTTGATTTTATCTTTGAATAAATTAATTACTCGTGTTGTCTTTCCTGATCCTCCTAATCCGTTTATATAAACGATTTTATATCGCGTAATTGGATCTGATATCGATGGCGCAATAGATAATTCTGATTGAATCTCAGAGAGATTCTGGTTGCTTTTCAAGTATTTATCATCCATGGCAACGTCTGCGGATTCACAATACTCTTGTAGCGTTTCCTTTTTAAATCGCCAACATCCCCACGCTTCCTCCTGGGATGTGAATTTAGCTACATCTGATTTGTATTTCTTGTGGATATACATAGAATCAGTGGCTACTCTAACCGCGGTATTAGGAAATCTATTTATCATCGAAAATAAATTGATAGAAGCATAAGCCAGCATAGAACCTCTCAAATGCGTATATTGTTTAATATATCCATCACAATAGGTAACAATTGTACCTAATCGTCTTCCATCGGATAGGAAAGCGTCTTTACGATTTATAAGTTTTCCCTGTTTCGTTAAATCCGTTACAAAAAAATCGTATTCAGCGATGTCTATGATCAACCGCGAAGAATATTTTGCATTGTCGTATCTTCCACCCTGGGTAAATTTACCGATTATTCTTCGTCCAAAATCTTTTGCTTGTTCTTTTTTAATTTCAAATAACTTCTTAGACTAATTCATGATTTGTTCTTCATTGAAATCTGGAAACTGCTTTTGCTGTTCGCTGATTATACGATCTAGATCGGGTTGTGGTAGCCAAACTTCTTTCTGAGCTCGATAGCATATAATAGCCTCGGAAACAATCAACGATATTAGCATACCACAATCAATCATATATCTCAATAGCACTATTGGCATCCAGTGTTTTTCAGATAGGTGTCTACCGAGCCAAACATAACTACACGGATGTAACCCTGTAGCGAATTCGAATGATATCACACGAGCGAATCCGGTTAAATCAAAATCAGGCAATGGACCATTAATCGCAACACGAGTCATTTCATGTATGGGGTGTCCAAATCGTTTGAAGTAGTTACTACATTCTCCATACCCGAGAAAACTTCCAGGATAACACGCGGATATATCAATTGAAATCATACCGCCACGATGGTATTTTGTATTCCACAGTCCTCCATGACCAAATTCGATGCAACTCAATTTAACGTCCTCGAGAAAATCACTTTGTGTTGGGCGCCATGAGTTTTTTTCTCTTGCGAAGTGAGCTACCACTTAATGATGTTTCTAATTTAGCTATATCAGAAATCTTTGCACCGCGCTGTTTCACTGTCAGTTCCCATTCGGTTATTTTCCTACGTCGCAGATCAGTTAGTTTATTTCCTCGGGATGCATTTGTGAAGTGTTCCATTACCCGTGTTGCCACGCAATTCAGTGAACTAGAATACTTCATAGGAGCTAGTTTTGCGATATCGGGTTTATCATTTAACGGATATATCCCATAAACGATTGCTGTTACGGGATAAGATCTCTCGTAGTATGGTTTGTCGATTCCAGTTAGAATTCCTGGTTTGGAATCTCTACTCACAATGACAGCTTTTTTATCCTTAAGGATTGGTTCAAATTTATCCCTAATAATCCATTTGCCTTCGACTTCGATAATGAATTTTATTCTGAAAAAATACTTCTGTTGAGAATTGCTTTGCAATTTACCCTTGGATTTCCACCCCGTTGGCTCGCCAAGGTGTGAGATTATCTCAGCTGCTCTTTCATCGTTCATGGTAGCATCGATGTTGGGTACATTAACATCTTCATCAGTAATTCGAAATGTCGACCAACAGTATGCTGCACCGTCTCGGTAGAATTCATTAAAGCACTCCTTGATTTTAATTAGTATAGTTCTGTCACCGATTAGACGTTTTGGTGTATTAGAGACTCTATCGAGATTGAATTCATTATTTTTCCAGGGCTTAATTTTCGATAATCTCTTGAACTCCTTATTGAGATTGAATTTAACATTTTTCCAGGGCTTAATTTTCGATAATCTCTGGAATTCTTTCAGTATAATTCTATCATTGATTAGCCGTTTTGGTGTATTAGAGACTCTATCGAGATTGAATTTAACATTTTTCGAAGGCTTAATTTTCGATAATCTCTTGAACTCCTCCATACTATAATTAAAACAAGCATTTAAATAGAAAAATATAGTATAATGAATCACTGCAAGTGGCTAATGATTGGATCAACAACCCCGTGTAACAAATCATGTGGGTATCATATGCAAAGCTTTCGTCGTGGAAGCCTTGGTCCGTTACCTTGTATACTATGTGGGGTTGGGGTTAGGGGAAAATCTCAGTTGTGTTTGAATTGCGGTGGCAAACGATACAGGGAGTTGAAGTGTTATTATGATAAAAGAATCAAAAATGGATTTTCAATCAAAAATTCTGACCCTGAAAAAGTCCCTGACACTGACACAGTCCTTGACGCTGACACTGTCAGTCAGAGTCCCTGACAAAGTCAGCGACAAAATCATAAGAACTCCTCAAGACTACATTGAAAGATTCATTATTAAACCAATACATTAGACAAATAGTATAGTATATAATGAACCAAGAATTCAAACCGCATCCGTTGATTACAAATTATGAAGCATCCAGTGATGGTGTTGTAAGAAACCGTAGACTGAAGAAACCAGTTGGTGTTGTGAATAATCATGGATATTAGAGGTTTGGCGCTGGAAAGAAGAAATATCTCAATCATCGTTTCGTATTTGAATGTTTCAATGGATTGATCGAGGATGATTCTGTCATTGATCACATTGATTCTAATCCAATGAACAATTCTTTATCAAATTTACGAGTTGTTACACAGAGTGAAAATAATTCATCTGGAAGGACTGGAAAATGCTCAAAAAAAGCGAGACCTGTGAAATCTTTGAATACAACAACTAACGAAGAAAAAATATTTCAATCAATAACTAGCGCCGGTAGGCATTTCGATATTTGTTCACCCTCAGTACGATATGTTGCAGAGGGGATTTATCGATCTGCGATTTCAAAAAAGACCGGACAGAAAATTCGATTTAGTTATGTCTAATGCGTCATATTTTTCATTTAGAAATATGTCATTGTTATAGAATATGAATTCTGAAAATATGAATAGCATTATTGATGAAATTCTAAAATTGAAAAGTCATGATATTGAACTATCAGATGGGTTAAATCCTGATCAAATCATGTCAGATTTTCAGGATATAGAATACGGAGTTAGCACTAACAAGTATATGCTGCCAAAGAAATACGTGCTCATCAAAAAAATTCAGAATTCTATTCGAGACTCTCTTACATTTTCCAGTGACGTGTGTTTGTTCCGTTATATACTATCGTAGAACGAATACGAAAAGAATTAGGTAACGAATACGAATTGAAAAAGGAGGTTAATTCTAAAATTAGAAACCTACAGGCGTTAATTCAAGAAAATGAACAATTTTGATTGCCCGACCCTTTATCATTTTTTGATTGTGACCGACCCTCAAAGAGATTTTCATTTTTTTTAGCATTTTTTGATTGACAATGTCAAAATCAGTGAAAATATTTCACATTGAATAAAAAATATTTCACAGCAATAAAAATTGATGGACGGTTCAGATTGATCAATGGAAAAGTGGCGAATCGGCACTTTACATTTTATTTTATATGAAAAGGTGCCATTTCGCCATCGATGGTAGAAGCTGTTATAGGATGAAATAACACTTCCATGACCGTGTTAAAATCAGTGAATAAAAAATATTTCGCACTGAATAAAAAATATTTCACACTGAATAAAAAATATTTCACAGCAATAAAAAATACTTCACACTGAATAAAAATTGATGGACCGTTAATGGACGGTTCCGATTAGTTCAATGGAAAAGTGGCGAATCGGCACTTTACATTTTATTTTACATGAAAAGGTGCCGTTTCGCCATCGATGAACGAAGGTGTATCATGATGAAATAACACTTCCACGATGGTGTTAGGTCGGGTTCGGGAAAATTGTTTTACAATTTAAAAATTGTTTTGCAATTGAAACATTGTTTCTGATTTCAAATAATGGTCAATGAAGCATTAACGACCCGATTGGCTCGTGAACGACTGGATGCAATTAAGAGATTTATACCAATTCGTGACTCTGTAAGAAATAAACTGCAACAACGACAGAGTTTACAAACTGACTTTGCTGCGGGATCTGAAGAATTGTTTAAACCAGTAACCACAGCAACGTACGGGGTAGAGCGTGCTATACGGGGAGATGTTCCCGAGACGGGGAAATCTGTTATTGGTGAACTTGAAAAAATAGCAGCGAAAACTGAACAAACAAAACAGGCTGTACAAAAAATGGAATCAAAAAGAACAGTAGATGATTTACGCGTGAGATTTAACGAGGAAGGGTTAGCAGAAATTGATAAGACTGATCCAACAGAAATTCCTGCGCTTGTTGTTACGTCTTATGAAAACAGAAAAAAAATGTTGAAACCAGAACATCATAAATATGTTAAGAATTTCGCTCATTGGGCTGATATATTCTACAAAATCAAAGATAAAAAAAGTCAGATTAAGACAGATAGTGCATCATACATTGAATATATCAATGCGGTGGGTATAGTGTATAAACAATATGAAGAGTTTAAACAACAACAAAAACCGCAAAAATTGCAAAGAAAGCGACAGCAACCTGCAAAGAAAGTATCTTTTTCACCTAAAAAACAACAACAACTACCTGATGATACTATTGATTATTTACAACCCACGGATTCAGAAAAACTAGATGAAACAGCTGGTTATAGCGGAAGTGGATTGCAAGATTCCAGTGAAAATCTAAGAATTTCATGTCCTGATAGTGTTGTCAGTGATATATCACGATTAGAGGTTCTTGTAGGAGGGTTCCGAGCTGGAAATAACTCACCGGAAATAATTAATGAAGCAGCTGATATCTGTAGATGGTTATTTCAAGGTGGTATCATGGATATCAGCACATATCGAGATTTCATTGGCGAGTTAGTGGAAAGTGGGTATCATAGTGACTGAATTGAAAAATCTAATGACGAAGTCAATTGATTAGATAAAAAACAATTGAAAACACTAGTGTTTTTATAATGATGATCATACACTACAATCATGATAAACCAACCCCCGTCTATGTAGTTAATTCACGGTTTCCAGTTTATAGCGCATATTACGGAGATGGTTTCGGTGATACCATCTTAGGATTATTTTCAAGAATGGCTCCAAAAGTGATGCCGTTAGCTAAACAATTAAGAATGAAAGCCATTGATGTTATTCGTGATAAGGGTATTAGCAAAATCGGAGATTTCGCTGGAGATCTTACCGGAAAAGCGTTTTCAGCTGCGAAGAATAAATTAACATCATTAGTCAGACGAAAAAAGAAACCGTTACCGTCTACAGCGGAAATGCCTGCAAGTGTTAGTAAAATTATAAATAACGCAGTAGATGAAAAATTAGCGCAATTGACTTCAACCCCCGACCAAAGCAATATTGCAAATATGATAGCAGGAAGTGGCTTTAAAAAACTATGACGATGAAATGGAAAATCGTGATTTAGACTCTGATAAATAGAATAAAATGTTCAAACAGTCACGAGATCCAGCGTTTGATATAGACGCCCCAGTTCGCAAGGATGATTCTGTACGCGATTATCAATATTACGCCTATCATGCCATAGACTCAAATAGTCGATCGCGAATTGAACTTCAAGTCCATGATACCAGTAAATATTTTCTACCCACTGAAGCGTTTATTGAAGTAGAAGGAGAACTTGTAACAGCTGCTGATACTCCTGCTGTACCAGCACCGTATCCAGCTGGTACTCAAGTCGGGTTTGTTAATAATGGTATCATGGCGCTATTTGAGAGTGCTAGATATCTCATTGATGGAAAAGAAATTGAGTCGATAGATCGTGATGTTGATGTGGCTACAACAATAATCGGGTTAGCGAGATATTCCGATGATTATACAAGATCCGCGGGTCCTTCTATGATGTTTGCAAAGGATGTTAAAAATACCGCTGGAGGAAATCAATTTGTTGTAAGACGACCAAAGAATAATGCTGGTGCCGCTGATGTTGATGTTGAAAATATGATTATAAACAACGATCCTAATTTCAATCTTGGAGCTGCAACACGTATATCAATGTTGGAGGGGCGGCGTAAATCATTTTCATGCGCGATTCCACTGCATCACATATTTGGATTCTGTAGAAATGTACGAAAAGTTATTTATGGAGCGAAGCATACAGTAGCACTCGTGCGAAAGGGTGATGATAATGACGCAATCTGGAGGATTCCAGCAGATGCTGCAAATCCAAATGCTGATGCCGGTAAAGTCAATTTAACAAAAATATCATTGTGGATGCCAGTGTTGACTCCATCAATCACCGCAGAAGAACGATTACTATCATTTATGGACCATGGAGGAAAATCATTACTAAGTTGGCTAACGGTAAGTACAGATGTTAAACTATCAAATCTGAACGGGTTATTCACGTGGAACCTAGCATCAAAACAAGGCGTTTCTGCGCCACGTCATATATTTATTGCATTACAGGATAACACACGAGTTGGCGATCAACGTTTCAGTCATATGATATTTGATCCATTAGGTGTTAAAGACGTCTCACTGAGAATAAACGGCCAGCAGGAACCATCCGAGGATGTACAACTCGATTACGGTCAGAATCATATTGCACGCGTGTATCATAGGTTGTTGTCGTTTATGGCACGTGATCAAAATGTCGATACTGGTCTGCAAATATCACAATACGACTTTAAGAGTTTATATCCTATCTATTACTTCTCACTGGAACATCTCGATTTAATGAGACAATCCGTCGTTGATATACACTTTAGAGCTAATGTGACTCGTCCTGGTATTGCTAATTATAGAGCGGTTGCTGTCATTCTCAGTGATAAATCAATGCTACTCGAAGGTGTTGGAGGAAGAATGAGAGTGGTAGATGCGCCAGTAGAAAATCTATGATTGAAAATTCTATGAATTTTTCATTGAAATTGTAAACGATTGCTTTACAATTTACGATTTAGAATCAATCTGTTATTGTATAATGTCGTATAGTAATATCAATGTATCTTTGACACCCGGTCAATTAAAAAAATTACAATCCAAATCGGCTAAGCAATGTGGAACCACAATCACGCTGAAACCCAATCAAATGACTGGTGGGGGAAATAAATTGTCGCTGACAACTCGTCAAATAAAACATTTCAATGATGCACTTGTAGCAAAGAAAGGTGTTCAGATTACTCTTTCTGCGGCTGCTATCAAAAATATGATTAAAACAGGCGGTATATTCCCGTTGTTAGCTGCGATTCCAGCCTTGATTGCAGCAGCAGCCCCAGCAGTGGCTAAAGCAGCGGCGTTAGGAGCCGTTGGCACTGCAGCAGGAATGGCACTAAAGAAGGCAACTGGACAGGGATATAAAAAAAAGGGAAAGGATCTAAGACTACCAGGAACCCCATATTCATGGTACAGCGGCAGATCCGTGAACGGATCAGGCCTGAGACTAGGACTGGTTTATTAATTCAGAAATCTTCGATTTCCGAACCTATGGTTCCCAAATCTTCGATTGGAAATCCTTCGTATTTCACGCCAATGTCCAATTTTGATTTACTCGATGCTGCTAAAAAACTAGCGATTAAAAATTTCAGAGGTGTTTTTATGAAAGATCAGTTACCGGCACAACCCAATGATGTTGAAACCGGTATTATTAATTTAGATAACAGCACCGGACCCGGAACTCACTGGGTTGCATACGCTATTGATCCACGTGCAATCGTCTATTTTGATTCATATGGATTAGCACCGCCAAAAGAGTTTATGCGTTACATAAAAAAATTTCCAATGAAGACTTGGTATTCTACGCTACCAACACAACAAATGAATGATCCACCAATATGCGGCAGCGAAGTATTAAATGTCCTTGACGCTATTTCTAACTCCTTGGGTAACCCAAGGGGGAAACCACCTCATATTGTCGTAAATGAATACTCTAGCAATCGCTGGCAACGACGGAGTCGTCAAAAACGATTTTAGAGAGAGAAAGAGTTTTACAATAACATGATTGATATTTGGGGGAGATCTTTGAAACCCAAACCCGATGACACTGCGACAGGTGATATAAAAAAAAAATTAAAGATGAAATAGCTGAGACGTTAAATTTAACAAGTGTTGACCCGAATGAAATAGTTGTATTTCAAGACAAACAGGGTAAATTGAAAACCAGTGATGTGTCGTTGGATGATATTTTGATACGGCAGCGCGACGCCGCTGAAAACTCTATTGCGCTGTATTCCAGCGGTGGACGACTTAAAACCAGTAATATATCCGCGGATGACATTTTAACACGGCAGCACGCCGCCGCTGAAAACTCTATTGCGCTGTATTTCAACGGTGGACGACTTAAAACCAGTAATATATCCGCGGATGACATTTTAACACGACAACGCGACGTCGCTGAAGACTCTATTGCGCTGTATTCCAACGGTGGACAACTTAAACCAGGCGCACTTGTGTCTACAATCACCGACGCGATTGCTACCCATGACAACAAGATTGCCGCCCAAGACAACAAGATTTCCACCCACGACAGCATAATTACCACCCATGACAACATGATTGTCCTTCACAGCCGTGAGCTGGATGATCATATACGAGGTTATAATAGTTTTCGCAAAAATGTCGTACATAAATTCTTTGGAACCCCGCTTGTGGTTGGCATGACTCTCGCTGAAATTAAAAACTTTTTATCGCTTTTCTTTTTTAACAAGGAGGCGGGGAGGATGATGAATGAAAATGAAATCAAGGCAAATTATCTCGATATTTCTAAACTAATAGAAAATCTTGAAAGGGTAAAGATTCCGTACAAGAACATTAAAAATATCGTGTATACGGTCAAACATGGAATCGTGGATTGGATAAGAGACAATGCTCCTAGAATTACCGCCGATCTCTTGTGGGGTGGGGAAGCGAAGGTCGATGGTATCTATAGGTTAACGTGGGCCTCTATCGATCAATTTAATATGATCATGGACAATAGAACCTACTCTGGTGGCGTCGCGACGTTAATTATCGAGACTGGCATAACACCAACCTTTCACTTCGTCGCGGTTGATAGCTCCACCATTAGATCAAAAATAGCCTGGTGTATAGAACTTATAGATCATTTTTCCGGCTAAAGTACTAGCAATTCCCGCTAACGATGGCGAATAATTGAAAACACAGTGTTTTTAAAATAAAAATGATTTCATCAACGCAATGTCGCTATTATCAGGTTAGAGAATTTCAAACTAGACTCAAAACCCTCGCATAGGAGTATCAAATAAAAAAAAAAAATACTGACGAAGAATCACCGCAATTGATGTTACTATGTACTCGGTGTCAAGCGTTCTCGCTGGCGCCGGAATAATACTTGCATCGGTTACAATGATTGCCCCGGTCGTAGTTCCAATTTGCATTTCTGCGGTGGCTACAATCGCGGGTATATCAACCGGGATAGCAAAAAAGATATCATCATGCAGCCAGAGTAAACTGCAGGATTACTTAATTCAATTTCATACTCGCAATTATCCTTGATGATATCGTCGTCACTCGACAATACAATTATATCAGATAGTAAGTTCTCAGCTATGGCCAGTATTTATGACTCCGCGATATCAAAATTAGAGCGACAACATGAATATAATAACAATGACAACACCGATGGAATTGGAAAACACAAACCCGAAAACCAGAATGATCTCAATAACCTCAACGATATCAGATAGTGAGTTCTCAGTGATGGTCAGTATTTACGTTTCCGCGATATCAAAATCAGAGCGACAACAACAGTATAATAACAATGACAACACCGATGGAATTACTTCAACGAATAGTGGAGAACACGAACCCAGTACAAACAAGCATGATATCAATAACATCAACGAATCCTGAATTCAGTGTGAATTTCCCTAGCCCAGTCCCCGTGAAGGAGATAGCGCTAGCAAAACTACGAGTGTATCACAGTTGGCCTAATATCAGATCAAAATCATTTGGTGGTCAACAACCGAATAATTCACTGGTATTTGCGAATAAGAATAAAGACGACGGGACTCCAGACTGGAACGTTGTTTCCATACCAACCGGATCATACCAAATCGAACAAATCAATAATGAATTCGCACGTAGAATAAAATCGATTACTGGAACAGAATCGAATATCGCTATAACAGTTCATGAGCCGACGCTATCATCCGCAATTGAGATAAGCACAGAAGGATACGTCGTAGATATCTATCAAAGTTCTATTAGAACCATACTAGGATGGCCTGAATTACCACCAGGGGGGAAAACCGTTGATTTACCAGAACCACAAAAAACTGATTATATCACTGACAGAATAAAACCTGATAATCCAATAAAGAGTTATAAAGATCACAGATTTACTATAGAGTTTTTTGGTTTCGGATATCAACCAACTGTAAGAGAGAAGGAAGAGGATAGTATAGAGGGATATCATTTTGTTAACGAACCTAAAATTGTTAAAAATTTCACAGCAATGAATAATGATTTTTCGCTGTTGTTAATATCTCTTAAATCCGGCTCTCTCACCCGAGATGAATTTATCAGCGTCGTAGAAACATGCAACAAAATTATCGACGATATGGAAACATTTAATCTGAAAATTATTCAGGATATATTAGATGACGATAATCCCCTATCGAGAACAACATTTGCATCAGACTATAAAATCCCCGTCAAAGATATCCCCACATTCAAACTACCGGGACATAACGTACCAGAACTAAAAAAACTTCTCAGTGACACCATCGATGTTGGTTTTAAAATAATTCATGATGCATGGAAAAAAACAGCATCACAGGAAATAAAAATCCTCAAACATAATAATGACCCAGATGGTGGCGGCAGGCATATCGCTCCGTTCAACGTGAATATTTCATCGGTGATTGCGCTCAATTTAGTATGTGATGTTATCGAAGGAAGCTATCAAATTAATCTCGAACGATCAAATCAAGCTCAGCAAGGATATATTCTTTATTCGTTTGCACCAATAGCCCCTCCAGGATTTTTAATAATCGAGTCTCCGGTTAATCCAGTCTATATGCGGTGTCATAATGATTCATTAACCAGAATTAATATCAAACTCACAGATCAATCCAATAATCTAATTGATCTACAAGAGGAGGTGTTAGCGATTAGTCTGTTTGTGAAGTCCTAAAGACTTGATCAAATATTCGGTTAAAATCATTTATTATTTTTTGTTAACCCATAGCAGCAGAGAGAGCGAATGACAACAACGTTGCGACCAAAATTGATTAAAAAATCGTAAAGTCTCCGTTTGCTAAATGGAGACTTATTTTTTTTTTGTTAAAATATGAGATTTCGTAGGAAGGCTCTATTTTTTGTTTTAAGGATTCAATCTATTTTTTGCCTGAAAAGTTCTAGGGTTCGCCCTCTCTGCTGCTTGTTCAATTAATTTCATTTATTGGATACTCTCCAGGCTTGGGGTAATTATATCCTGGAAGATATTTTTGTCCTGGGTACTTAGCCCACGGAACTCTTGGTAATTTTCCCAGAAAAGCAACAATATCACCACCTATTTTCCATGACTTGTCAAGGGAGATAAATTCATATTTTTTGTACCACAATTCACACATTTGCCTGTGACCGCACGTCTGTTATTTTTTTTTATATAGTCCATCTGTAAGGGTAGATGTTCTGCATTTTACACAAAATAAATCCTTATTATTTATCATATTTCTACAACATGGATGTAATTTATTTCTCAGTGACACGAGCATGAGAGCCAGAAAAGCATCATCTAGCATTACCAGATTCTATCAGAATGATAATAACTGCTCCATCTGGGTCTGGTAAAACACAATTTGTACTCAATATAATAATGACATGGAACAAGTGACAAAAATTATTTTCAGTGGCACCATCTTAAGATGATCAACAATATCATAAAATACTTAAGAGATTTTAACAAGAAGGAAAAACTGTTAAACGAAAACACCAATGATGTTACTGAGTTTACTACTGATATTGATGAAGCTCCATCCGTAGATGACCTTAATGGATTTATTAATAATTTAGTAGTAAATGACGATGTAATCCTGGACAAACAATCAAATCTAGTAAGAATATTTTCTCAAAAAAAGACATAAAAACATGGACATTATTTATGTTACTCAGCAGTATACACAAATATCTAAAGTGATCAGAGATAACTAATATTTTAGCTGTATTTAATAGAGTTAATACATATATGTTACGAAATATTCATCAGACTTGGTCTAGCAGTGATATCGATTATAATATTTCACAAAATTTATTTAGTAAGGCATAGTTATTGTCTCATGGATTTATAAAGATCAATCTGCAATCCCCAATCACAATATTGAATCAGTTTTGATACAAAATTTGCATAGCAGCAGAGAAGATTTTGCACAAAAAAAAAGAGCCACAATGGGTAAACTGTATGGTGCAATTTTAGGAAAACACGAAAAACACGAAAAGAGCAAGCTATTATCCGGAGAGAACCAACAGCTCTTTGCTAGTTAGCGACCTCGGTTTCATGTATTTTTGCCATGGTTTTTTAAACAAGTAAAAGGTGTATTTATGAAAAAAATTGCATGAAAAATAGGTGGGTAAACCATCTCTGCTACTATATTAGCTCATATAAATGTTTCAATTATGCCAAGAATGTCTTATAAATAAGAATGTAAATTGGCCATAATTGCATTTAAAATTGCTCTAATAGACAGTATACAAAAAGAAGTACCTTGTTTTTGCAGTCAATGATGACATTCATCATCACACCAATTTCTAAGGGTATAAAGTAGTCTGGACTTTTGCCACCCTTCTTCAAACAAGTCTCAAACGCCTTCAGGGTTCTGTTTAAAAAAATGATACACTAGAAATGTGTCCAAGCAACATGGATATCTCTATATTTACAATATAAATGAGGAATAACCAAGTCCAAAAGTGGAAAATGAGCTTGACCAAGGATTTTTTATTGTAAACCAAGTACCAAATTTGTATTTTTCTTCTTCTACAAGTCCATTATATGTTAAGCTGAAGCAAAATTCACCGTGGGTGTGACAGATAGGTGGCCACTGGTTACATTATATGGCCACTTGATAGATATGACAGTGGCATGTGTGTGTGTGTGTGTGCATTTTACTGCTACATCAGTACAATAATGGCTATATGCTATTGTCTCAAAGCAAACATTCAAAATTGTAAAAATAACTGCCCCAAAAAATTTGAAAAATACTTTTCAAATAAATGTAAAGATAAAGTAAAACAGAATAATAGATCTAAGAGTGAAACTGATGAAATTTCGTACATGTATATAAAAAAAAACATAAATTACCTTAAATAATAAAATCCTTAAAATACAGGTCAAATTGTTTTACATAAACTGCATAATATCAAGTCTAATAATCATGAAGTTCATGAACCAAATTCACATCAAAAACATCCGTCTCACAAGGTGAAGGTCCAACATATAATATAAATGTGTGCCAGTGTAAATGATCACTACTAGATCGGTATGCATTCTAGTCAAGGCAGACTTGGGGCCCTGAGTGGCCGAGTGGTCTAAAACACTATCTGTCATGGCCATCTCACCTCTGTCTTTGTGGGTTTGAGTCTCGGATTCGGCCAATGTGGGTATGTGAGAAAGCTTGCCAGCAGCTTCTTGTGGGACGTGGTTCTTTATTTATCTATATTTGTCAACCAATCTGAGGAAGTTCATTTGAAGTGTCGGAGCTAATATTCAGTTAAACAGAACAAGAATTGGAATGAACAATGTCAGATTCATAAGCTGTGTCAAGCATATTTTTTTTTCTCCAGGAATATAATAACATGAACTATCTGAATGCCGGAAGTGTTGCAAAAGTCCCTCATTTTGCTAAAAAATACATTTATATTTATCATGTGATCAATGTGCCCTTCAAACAATGAAACCAACATACATTATTTTCTATGTAACTAATAACATGAACACATTTTTAGCTCTATAATTCTTTTTATTTTTTATGTATTCACTTACCATCCAAATACAGACTCTTAACTTCATTTTCAAACATTTAACTTTAATGTTTAGTCTTGTGACCATATGAAAACAGTTTGTTCTTACAAGGAAAACTAGTGCTAATGATCAAACCTTTTAGCAGCAGCTTCAATCATGTCAGCAGCCATAAGTTTCAACCTGTGGTCCAGATGTTCAGCAAACACTTCCTCTGGCCAATGAAGATCTCGGATGAAAGCCTGAAGTGCATCCAGCTTCCACAGCATGTCTTCTGATGATGCACAGCCATTTCTGAAGAGGTTATTAATTATTTATATTATGTTTTAATTGTAACATCAGTCAAGCTATTTGAGTGGCATAATCAAGCATGATGAGTCAGTGGAAATGCTTGCTAAAGTTCAAGTGTATAGTGAGTCATTATTTATCTTGCTTACACCCCTCAAAAATGTGTGGAAGGACCAAGCTATTATATCTGTACATTAACAAAAGTGTGTGTCTCTGCACAGCATCACTAAATATCAAAGTCGATGCCTCTATGAACAAATCTCTTCACCTGTATCTCTGAAAACATTGTTCCATTAGCAACATATACATCAACTATATGTTGTAAGAGGTTAACATAAATTCCTCAATTTTAGCCACCTCTGTAGTGAAATTATTGCCTGCCATCATAATAATGTTTGTTTATAAAAAAAAATTTTTTTAATGAAGATATTCATCTTCTGTAAAAATAATCTTTATTTTCAAGATTACCAACCCAGAAAGTGTTTTAAAAACATTACTCTGTGAGGTTTCAAGACATATAATCTGTATCTCTGCACACATTGTTCCATTAGTAAAATACTGATGCTGTGATATCATTACCAGTAATAGTGCAATTTCTTCTCAACCTTAAGGAAACCTCTCAATGCTAATTTACAATAATGAATTAATCTGAAAAACAATGCTTTTCATACACAGGATATTCTTTCATTTGCTTCCCTTGCTATTATTAATTACATCTGCTTCTCTTGCTATCATTAATCATGTATGTGAATTTGTGGGACAAATGCTAGCCACAGTTACCACATATACTCGCATGTAAGCCTATTCATGTATAAGCCACACACACACCCAAACTGAATAGGTAAAAATATTAAAATGTGCATGACCCGTGTATAAGCTGACCCATATGTTCTAGACTACATCACAAGATGCACTCAGCGAGTTCTAAATGCATTTATTTAGGCAAATTACATTACTAATATAAATGTTGTCTTCAAACTTAATGAAAAGTAAAAAAGGAAATTTATATGTTGAAATAAAAACAATTTATTTTCAATGTCAAGTCTTAATTGAAATTTATAAATTGCTCAGTCTAAAATAATATATAATAAAGTTCTATCACTTTTAGAATCGGTCAAAATCTGGCTCTGTATCGGAATTGCCAAACAGTTCATAAAACTCGGCTTCTGTTATGGGTGTGCTGTCATCATATATGTTGCCATTGTCATCATGGTCATCTGATAGTGTGTCATTCTCCATCTCATTCTCTTCGTCATTGTCAGATTCAAATATGGCATCATCCTCAGTATCATCCATGGCATTGCTGATACAGCACTTTCGAAATGATTTTGCAATCATTTCCTATTAAATTTAGTCCCTTACATATATGACCAATTTGGCAACCAAGTCTATGTCCAGACTCATGAAATTCCAGCCTTTTGTCATCTTCACAGTGCCTGAACAAACCTATTCAAACTACATCTTTCATAACTTGTCCTTAAACAGCTTTTAAAGGCAGACATCAAGAAGTTGTAAAACTGATGTTAAACCTCCTGGTATCACAGCCAATGTTGTTTTCTTTTTCTTTGCAGCCCTTTTGACTTCATCTGTCTTGTATGCTTGAAACATGTCCCAGACAAGCATTGAAGGTTTCTGAAGAAGTGCACCTGGTCTCTTGTTCCAGGCTATCTACAATCATTCAATCATTCCACTTTTGTCCATTCATCACTTTTGATGTACATGAACGATGGCACCAGCAGGAAATTTCATACCTTTGGGCATTATCTTCCTTTTAAAAATAATGACAGAAGGCAACTTTGATATATCAGCTAAACAGGCCAAAGTAACCGTGAAATAAACTTTTTCATTGCCAGTCATTTTTATCATAATAGTTTTCTCACAAACAACATTGACCGTTTTATTGCTTGGCAAGTCAAAGGTCATAGGCATCTTATCAATATTTCTGATTTGTGATAGTTCAAACAAGCACTCCTATCTGTGTTTAATGATGAACTGCTGTAATGATATAATGTTTTCTTCCAAGTCTTTTGGATGCTTTTGTGTTATCTTTATTCACTGAGACAGAAACCATGGCAGTTCACAAAATGAGAACACAATCCGGCTGATGCAATAAATTTTAAATCTGCCATCTTTTTAATTTGTCTTCTTTCGCCATCCGCATAGCACACCGACGAATTAAAGTTCATGTGACAATTTTTTCCATGGGTGGTTGGTTATCAATTTGTATTTGATAATTATTTATCATTGTTTTGTTCTTTGGGTTTTTTTATGATTAGCATGATTCTGTGGACCAAAATATGATTGGTTTCAGCGTGGACATTGTTCAAGTATTGTGACAGTTTGAGCAGAAATGGTTTCCACTACCTTATCTCATTAAACAGTACATCTGAGAGACGGTATGTATTAGTAAAGTCATTGGCATTGTGCAACAAAACAAACCCATTATCCCTGAGGCATTTACCACAGATTAAGCATATCGGAAGTTACTGTACAACACACTACGGCTAACAATCCACTTTGCTTTACAAACACCTAAGCACTTAATTAGGTTCTGAGAGATGCTTGCAGACATAGCTGTGATGGTAGACCAATACTGAATACATAAGAACATACATCATTTATGATCATTACAACGAAACTAAATTAAAAGAATTAAAACATGAATTTCACTTGACAAAACTAATGTTAATAATAATAATAGTAACAAGGATTTTGTATAGCACCTAATCTTCAGAAGCTCTAAGCACTTTACAACATAAAAATTATAAGACTATAAATAGAACACACCATGAAATTAGAAAACATAAAAACATGCTGAAAATATTTAAGGTAGGAAACATTGTCTATTTTTTCAGTCTGTTCTTGCAGTCAAAATAAGCGAGTTTTAAGAGCACTCTTAAAAGGGATCACTGCCTTTGTGTCTAACTTCAATGGGCAATTCGTTCCCTGTTGCTGGGCCCTGATATTCAAAAGAACATTGTCCTTATGACTTCATTTTCATAGTGGGAATAATGAGTGTACGATTTTTAGAGGAGGAGCATATGTATCTTGCTGGTGTGTACACATGGGTGAAGGTCTGATAGGTACAATAGGCTATACATGGCGGCCAGAATTATTGGTAGAGGAAGAACCCGGGAAACCCCCTGGAAAAAACCACCGACCCATGAGAAGTTACTGGCAAGCTCTCTCACATAACTACATTAGCCGAATCTTAGACTCAAACCCATGCAGACTGAGGTGAGATGGCAGTGATCCGTAATGGAGAGCGTTTTAGACCAATTGGACACTCAGGGCCCCTTGGTATTCCATTGTACATAAAATGACAACTAATGGCTGGGAAGATCAAAACAATTTTATTGAACTATTACTGCAAGTGTTTGATAATAACAAAGAAGTAAAGCATCATCAGGAAGAGATATCACTAAAAGATGGGTTTCAGGAATAAGAATGTCATCATGTTACGATATTAACAAAATCATTATTGCATATTAAATTTCATCGTTGTAGTTAAGTTACTCCATCAGATTTGTGAGAAGACAAAAACAGTGTTCCGATCTACATGATTTTTGGTGTTTACCATTATGTGGTATTCTTAATACAGCAAGCTTTGGAGATTACAAACTCAGTGTAGCAATGTTCCCTGGGAATAGAGTAATTTCTTTTACATGGGTTTGGTAATGAGCAATGTAGTGTTGTTACTACATCAGGTTTTGGTGATTACAAATCAGTTTTACACTGTAATCTGGAAATAGGGTATTCTTACTACACCATTTTAGGGATTAATGTAGTAAAATCATCAGTTACCTTGGTGATACACAATGTGATACACAATGTAGTATTGTTAATACATTAAGTTTTGGAGATTACAAAACTTATGTGCATGGAAATAGGGTAATGTTACTACATGGGTATGGAATTAATCGTATAGTATTATTAATAGCAAAATTCTTTTAAAAAGGACAAGCAAGCAATTCCTTTTTTATTCTGACAGCCATTTTATATTATTAAAGAGCAAGACTCTTAATACCTTACATATATACAATTTAAATATAAACAGCAAGATAAAATCTAAATATTTAATTCTTATTTGTCAAAAATGTGTTTTAAATAGTATGTTCAAGTTAAGTCAGCCTAAGAGCTGTTTGCATCTAGGTTACCTTTTCTCTTCACTGGAGTGTACTAAACTGTATGCTATACTTAGACACATTGCCATTTGCAGAGTGAATTTGGCATTTTAAAACCCGTGTAACATAAATCAATGTTTATACTGTCTCCAAAAATTAACTTGTTTTATTCGCACTAGTGAAAACATTTCTTCATATCAAACTATAGCCTATATTATCAGTAGTCTGGAGCCAGGATCTAAGTGTTTCATAACCTTTTGAACCATCACTGAGATAATTACTAATTTGCAGGGGGCCCTGAGTTGACTAATGGTCTAAAGCGTTCTCCGTAACAGATCACTGCCATCTCACCTGTCGGCGTGGGTTTGAGTCTCAGATTCAGCGAATGTGGTTATGTGAGAAAGCTTGCCAGTAGCCTCTTATAGGTCAGTGGTTCTTTCCAGGGGTTTTCCCTCGTTTCTTCTGCCACTATTAATACTAACCACCATGCAAAGCCTATAGTGTGCTGAAAAATGGCATTAAACCCTACATTAACAACATCTAATTTGTTATGATAATAGTGTCACCTCTCTTTAAAACGGCTGATTTGACCAGTGCTTTTCTACATAGATAATGAAAAATGATTTGATGGAGCTAGCACTCTTTTTGTGTAAAATTGAAAGATATGATTGAATAAAGGAACAATATTATTGTCATGTGAGTATTGTAAAATCATGTTCATTGCATACTGCAATCCATGGAATATCTGCTAGAAGTAACACGTCATATTACACAGGTCAATGACTAATGTGTTGACGCAATGTCAAATGAGTCATTAGATTTCAAAAGTGAAGGCAGGTTCTGCACATAAAAACTGATTTAACAGTAGCATCTATATTTGCTGGTCATATGCACTGTATCAAAAGAAAAAGGTCACTTGCATGGGTACTGCCTGTTTCAATAAGGAAAACTCTCAAATAGGAAATAAGATTTTTCTTGAACTAATGTCTTTTAAGACGAACAGACATGGAATCTTACTTCAATGATTAATACACAGAAATTACATAGACAAGGCCCAGCAGAAAATACTATGACAAAACCTCCATTTTTAACAATATTATTTTAAACAGGTTATCATTTTATAGGATATTTTAATTATTCCTAAACAAATGCAATGATAAAATTACCCTTGAGGGTCCCATCTTTCTTTCTCAAATCCACGGTGAATAGACTGGCCTATTGAGGACTCCATCAGATCCACATAGCGGACAACTTGTGGGGCAAACGTATCACGAAGATGCATGTGAAACCTGCCATTGCATAAATTTTCTGGGGAAAAAAAATACAGCTGAAAGGATATGCGTTAAAAAAAAAAAATATTAACCTTTTCAAAGCATCAGGAAAGTCAAGACAACACACATCAATTTAAATATCACATCACAGAATATTGTAGAATATCTCTTCAGTTTTTTTCTTCAGAACAGAAAGTATCACCAAAATATACAGATTTTGTCAATAGTTTATAAAAAAGAATATTCTATATTTTGTGAACCACAAATAGGACAATGTACTACAAAAAAAGCAGTCACAATTTAGTAAATGAGTTGTCAAACATGCATGGTATATAAAGAGTTACAATTGTAAAATTGATGAATGTAACAAGATTATTTCTTCCATACATAATAATGTGCAAGCTAGAAGACTGGATATTCTATGGATTAAGACAGATAAAAGTTCTGCAAAATAAACAAACCATCATTTCTCAGGTAGTCATTAAGAAGCTGGAAGAGAGGGAAACTATCCCATGTATCTGGAAGTTGTGCTTCGAGGGTAGCATCCATGTCTACTGTATACAGTGACCAAAATATTTCTGCATGCTCCACAAGAAGATCACTGAACCATGCAAATGCCTTACAAAAAGAGAGAAATATAAACAAGAATTAATCATTTAAATTATCAAGTACTACAAGTTGAGCAACATCTTGAATGAACTTCATGAATTTCCATTGCAAACGAGATAGATCAAGATAAAGGATTAGAAAATCCTAGTCAATGCCATTTATCTTACTTATGATTCTAATCTGACAGTCTTAGTATGCACTGCCAAATCCTAGTCTATGCCATTTATACTACTCATGATTCTAATCTGACAGTCTAAGTATGTACTGGCAGATCCTGGTCGATGCCATTTATCCTACTCATGATTCTAATCTGACAGTCTAAGTATGCACTGGCAGATCCTGGTCTATGCCATTTATCCTACTCATGATTCTAATCTGACAGTCTAAGTATGATCTGAAAGAGAAAGTTATGACTTAAATAAAAAATATGAATCAGATTCTTGGTCAAAATTGATTAGTATAACAATGTATGCATTGCCCCCATGTACTGAGAGCAAAATGATGTAAGCAAGCAATGTTAATTGATCTAAGTGAACAACTTAATTTACAATATGCTCTACAGTCAACCTCTTTTTTTATAATTGTCACAACCAGTAATCCTTTCTTTATAAATGGCATAACCAGTAAACCTTTCTTTATAAATGGCACAACCAGTAATCCTTTCTTTATAAATGGCATAACCAGTAATCCTTTTTCTTTAAAATTGGCTCAAACAAAATAGATCTCAAACTGTATAATTGACACAAAATTCAATTGACATAGAAAGGAATTGTGAAGCTGTTATGATTAATAAATACTGCATGATCTTCCTAAAATTGTCAGACAAAATATCCTTATTACATACAATAGGTGTATGCAGCCCTAAAAACATCTTGTATGCTATAAGTATAATGCCTAGAGTCCTCAATCTTGTATGCTACAAGTATAATGCCTAGAGTCCTCAATATTGTATGCTATAAGTATAATGCCTAGAGTCCTCAATCTTGTATGCTACAAGTATAATGCCTAGAGTCCTCAATCTTGTATGCTACAAGTATAATGCCTAGAGTCTTCAATTTTGTATGCTATAAGTATAATGCCTAGAGTCCTCAATCTTGTATGCTATAAGTATAATGCCTAGAGTCCTCAACCATCAGATTCCTTTATCTAAGATATACTGGTTAAAAATAGAAAGCCGATCAAATGATCACACAATGACAAACAATAATATTGATTGATATTGGTTTAATGTTGTCTTATAATATAAAAAAATTCACTAATTTAAATTGTACACCACATCCAATTTAAGTTATAGTAGTAAAATATAAGTAGGCACCAATAAATCAGTTCTCCATGACAATGATAATGTCTAACATCAGTAGCACTAATAAATCAGTTCTCCATGACAATGATAATGTCTAACATCAGTAGCACTAATAAATCAGTTCTCCATGACTATGATAATGTCTAACATCAGTAGCACTAATAAATCAGTTCTCCATGACTATGATAATATCTAACATCAGTAGCAGTAATAAATCAGTTCTCCATGACTATGATAATGTCTAAAATGATGTCTAATGATGTCAGATGATTTAATGATATTATATATCATAGGGGTCATGGGGAAAAATCATAATGATGTCTAACATCAGTAGCACCAATAAATTGATTCCCCATGACCACTATGATATATAATATCAGTAAATCAGTTCCCCAATACCATGACAACATCTGAGTTGGCATCAAAAAATCAGTTTTCCTTCACCATCATGATGTCTAATATCAGTAAATCAATACTCCTATCCAATGATCTATTTTTTAACCTCATACTTCCTGTAACTTCACAAGTTCATTTAGTCAAAGATTTGAATAATATTGTCCGAGATGGACAAATAGATGACATTGTTTGACACAATATTTTTTATAACAAATGTGAATCTAAATGGCTTTGACAGTATAAGCTGCAATGAATCAGTTGCAAATTTCTAATAATGAAAGATATACAAATAAAAGTAATACAGATACTACAAAACCACCATCACCATGACAACTACCAAGAATATAATAAATATGATGACTATGTATTATCTATGCATTGCGGGCAATGTACTGAGTCAGTAATAAAATTTAAAAAAACAGATCATTATGCCCATATATCGTCTATGCATTGCCGAAAATGTATTGAATCAGAAGTGAATATCATAGATCATTATGCTCATATATTGCCTATGAATTGCAGGCAAAGTATAGTCAGTAGTGAATAATAAAAATCATAGATCATTATTCCCATATATTGTCAATGCATTGCAGGCAATGTATTGAGTCAGTAGTGAATAATATAAATCATAAATCATTATGCCAATATATTGTCAATGCATTGCAGGCAATGTATAGAGTCAGTAGTGAATAATAAAAATCATAGATCATTATTCCCATATATTGTCAATGCATTGCAGGCAATGTATTGAGTCAGTAGTGAATAATATAAATCATAAATCTTTATGCCAATATATTGTCAATGCATTGCAGGCAATGTATAGAGTCAGTAGTGAATAATAAAAATCATAGATCATTATTCCCATATATTGTCAATGCATTGCAGGCAATGTATTGAGTCAGTAGTGAATAATATAAATCATAAATCTTTATGCCAATATATTGTCAATGCATTGCAGGCAATGTATTGAGTCAGTAGTGAATAATATAAATCATAAATCATTATGCCAATATATTGTCAATGCATTGCAGGCAATGTATAGAGTCAGTAGTGAATAATAAAAATCATAGATCATTATTCCCATATATTGTCAATGCATTGCAGGCAATGTATTGAGTCAGTAGTGAATAATATAAATCATAAATCTTTATGCCAATATATTGTCAATGCATTGCAGGCAATGTATTGAGTCAGTAGTGAATAATATAAATCATAAATCATTATGCCAATATATTGTCAATGCATTGCAGGCAATGTAGAGTCAGTAGTGAATAATAAAAATCATAGATCATTATTCCCATATATTGTCAATGCATTGCAGGCAATGTATTGAGTCAGTAGTGAATAATATAAATCATAAATCTTTATGCCAATATACTGTCAATGCATTGCAGGCAATGTATAGAGTCAGTAGTGAATAATAAAAATCATAGATCATTATGCCCATATATTGCCTATGAATTGCAGGCAATGTATTGAGTCAGTAGTGAATAATATAAATCATAAATCATTATGCCAATATATTGTCAATGCATTGCAGGCAATGTATAGAGTCAGTAGTGAATAATAAAAATCATAGATCATTATTCCCATATATTGTCAATGCATTGCAGGCAATGTATTGAGTCAGTAGTGAATAATATAAATCATAAATCTTTATGCCAATATACTGTCAATGCATTGCAGGCAATGTATAGAGTCAGTAGTGAATAATAAAAATCATAGATGATTATGCCCATATATTGCCTATGAATTGCTGGGAAGATATAGTCAGTAGTGAATAATAAAAATCATAGATGATTATGCCCATATATTGCCTATGAATTGCTGGGAAGGTATAGTCAGTAGTGAATAAAAAAATCATAAATGATTATGCCCATATATTGCCTATGAATTGCAGGGAAGGTATAGTCAGTAGTGAATACAAATTGCATGTCATTATGTTTTGCATCTGTAATTCTTTTATGCATGCATATACTGAACAACACTTTTAAAATTTCTGAATTGTTTTGTTCACTGTTAATTAACTGTTTGCATGCCAATTATTTCTTTGTGCAAGCCTAATACCATCTCGTTAATTAACTTTCTGCAAGACAATTATATCGTTGCACAGGCCTAATATCATCTCGTTTATTAACTTTCTGCAAGACAGTTATTTTTTGTGTAGGCTTAATAGCATCTTGATAATTAACTTTCTGCAAGAAAATTATTTCTTTGTGCAGCCCTAATACCATCTCATTGACTTTCTGCAAGATAATTATTTCTTTGTGCAGACCTAATACCATCTCATTAATTAACTCTCTGCAAGATGGTTATTTTTTTGTGTAGGCTTAATAACATCTTGATTTTTAATGATAATCTGAATGCTGTTTCAAAATGAACAACAATGCATCATGAAATTTTGAATGTCATTATTATGCTAACGATATAAGTAGTACTATGCTGAAATGCCAATAAACCCTACAAAAACACACATATATATATACTTGGCAGTAAGCAAAAATGTTTTCAGCAGATTTTGTGTTGCAGTAAGAAGTGTTGACAAATCAGTTCAGAATTTTTAATGTGTGTATAGGTGATCACAAGAAAAATATTTATAAAAATAACAATCTAATCAATCTAGTTTTCTCCATTTTAATGGAATCAATTGCTGGATTAAAATAAGATTACTATAGGTGTTGTATCACACTGGACAAGAGTACGAGCTAACTCGTGCAGACATTGTAAAATTTTACAGTAAAGATGTATTAGATAGTACCAAATATGTGTAACACAGTGCACACATTTACTGATGATGATGAAGGAAAATTTCATGCATAGCTCTTCATTATATTGGTACACATCTTGTCAAATAATGTAATATTCATATAATGTATTCTAAAGTTACTAAATAGAATTAAATGCTCAATATGTTGAACATCTGTGCTCAAAATCAATGACAATGCAAATTTACTTCATGTTCGATTCCCATAAAACATACAACAAAATGTTTTGTGATAGTGTCACATTTTTAAAACACTTACCCCTTTACATATCTACAAGAGTTGGAATATAAATATAAAAGTTGTTAATAGTATTAGGAATATATATTACCATAGCAAAGCAGGTATGAGAATTTATAATCCATAGAAAACTATCTGGACCTTAATATAGTGGAGTAAGTATTCTGGGCAACATATAGCATCACTGTAGAGGAACAGTGAGCAATTTGCTCATGTAAACTGCTCCTGTGTCCTACCCTTACAAATGATGGCGATAATTCTAAAATCAAACAAGTACAGAACTCATCTGAAAACAGACAAGCACAATTGCTGGTAAATATGTATACTTAGTATGATAACCATAATATGTATAAATTCTTATAGCAATCTTGAAAACTGAGTATTTGCATTCACAAAATTCTACCATAATTTCCTTCATCTAGCTAAAACAAAACACAGCAATCACTCTTATGGCAAAAGTAGAGTGCATGAATATTATATGTACCTGCCCAATAAAACTGAAATTTTGGGGGCATCAACACTTTCTATTCTTTCTGCACAAGTGACCCTGGCTACTGATATTTTGACACACACACACACAGACAATGGACTTTATCCTTATCCCAAGTCCAAGTCATCCACAAAGGTGGAAACCATTTTCATTCCTTGAGTCTGTGACCTGACCTTGACCCTGGTAATGATAGGCTTCTTCCATACAACTGGTGAAAGCCATCTACAAATTTGGTAACTGTAAATGGTAGAGAAATAATTTTTCTTCATTCAGTTGCAGTGAACTTGATCTCTAGGATTAACATTGATAGGGTTCTTCTTTACTCAAAATGCAAACCACCCACAAAAACAAAACTGGTAACAGATGGTCAAGTTGATTGACAGACAGCTTAATGGCATTTTACCTTCCACCTTTTGTCTCAAACTTTAGCTTGGAGAAGAGTCAACATGTGCATTTTTAGATTACGACTGTATTATGCTCCAAATTACTGTGATTTGTAAAAAATCTGCATTTCAACATGCATTCACAATGTTTTGCAATACAAGTCATTCAGCTGCAGAACAAAGAGGCCAATACCTGTAATTAAAATTACAAGAGTACAGTGACAAGCCAATATGCACATCCTTAGATGAGGACTAAAACTATTACTGTGATGATCAACTCTAAGACAAACTGCATCCTGAAAATCTGTTACACACTGCACTCTTCAACAAGACAAAATGCATCTCAATGATCTGTTAATACACTGCAATCTGCAGCAAGACAAACAGCATCTACAATATATGCACTGCAGTAAGACAAACTGCATCCAAAGATCTGTTATATACTGCACTTTGCATCAAAGTCAAACTGCACTTACATGATGTTATTCACTGCTCTCTGCAGCAACACAATCTGCATCTACAATATGTCATAAACTGTACTCTGTAGCAAGTCAAATTCAATCTACAAAGATCGGTCATACTCTTCACTCTGCACTAAGGCAATCTGCATTCACAAAATCTGTCACGCACTACTCTGCAGCAAGTTAAATTTTATCCACAAGATCCATCATAAATTTCACTGACAATCTGCATCCACAAGATCCATCATACACTGTATTCATGAGCAAGTCAAATTTAATCTACAAAATCTGCCATACACTTCACTCTGCAGCAGACAAACTGCATCAACAAGATCTGTCAACCACTGCACTCTACAGCAGGGCAAACTGCATCCACATGATCTGCAATACATTGCACTCTGCAAGAAGTAAAATTGCATTCACAACATCTGTCATACATTTTATAGTTTCTGGTACCACAAGATGAAATATATCGAATATTAGCATAGGAAAAGAAAATTCTTTTTACTATATACTAAACATGCTTCTCTTTCTTAGGGGAAGACCATTTAATGTGTTTCTTGCTCTTATTTTCTTATACAAAGGACACTGTGCCATTCCTTCTTTTAAAATATTACATGTCAGCTATACTATATCGCAAAACAAGCACAATTCGCTTCTTATATGACAGGCAAAATGTGGCTTTTTAGAAAAGGTGTTCAGCCACCGGAAAAAAAAGCAACAGCTGAATGAAAATGACATAAAAGACAGGAACAATTCTTATGATAGGGAAAAGCATAATCAAATGTTTCAGAAGACGTGGACAAAAGACAGGGAATGGCTGAATTATGATGACAAGAACATTATACAGTGTAAATGGTGTATGGAATTCGCTAAAACAGAAAAAACATCCAGGTTTGTTGTGGGTTGTTCGAACTTTAAAACTGAATTGGTAAATGTAAATGAAAGCTGTGGGCAACACACAAAGTGTTCCAAGATAAAAGCAGCTATGCAGACAACACAAGAAAAATCTACCACTGGCAAGATCTTGGAAAGTTTAAATCAGAATGTATTTGACTGGCACGTTAATTTGTTTAGAAATGCACATGGCATCATAAAGAACAGAAGAACCATCACTGATTTTGTATGGATGTGTGAGCTGGATGAGATGAAAGGAGTTGATTGAAGCAAGGTTTCTTACAGAAGTGTGCAACAGTTGTAATGACGGTTCAATTTAGGAGGAGGAAATTGTATATATTATAATTTGCAAAGGATGAGAGATTAAATCCTCATTCCTAGAAATTTATAGTGTATAGAGCACAGATACTGAAGGGATCCTGAAGGTGATAACCACTGCATTGCAATATTGCAACAAACCCCAAATTGACCCTGAGTCCAGGTGGAGGATGTGAAAGGATACCTGGATTCCTTTTTGGAATTGGATCCAAATTATCATGAGAAACAAGAAATGTGAATTGACTAATTGATGATCTGAAGCATGATTTATACTTCTGAACTTCTGCATTTCATATGATAATGCTATTTATGAAATAAAATTGTAGTTTAACTCTATACAAGTGTGTGACATTGTTTTTTAAGGATTTGGCAGGACTAGTACTTCTGGCTACAAAGAAATCTATGTCCAATTTGATTCCTGTATATATCAAATTTAATTTCCAGTAATCTCCTTGGACTGGAGAGGGATGGGCTCCGGAAGATGACTTTTGCCCTAGACACACTGATAATGCTGGACATATCTGAACTTAACATACCAGATCGGTCGTGGCCTGGGTCAACAAGGACCGCACATGCCGTTGTCCACCAGGATGGAGGTGACATGTATGCTTACTGGTACTTTGCATGAAATCAGAGTGAGAGACAGCATCACCATTGCCACCTGAAACATCAGAACTTTGGCGCAAATTGGAAGACTCCAAGAGGTGACACATGAGCTGGAACACGTCACAAGGCACATTCTGGGACTCTGAAGTCAGATGGAAAGCCCAAGGAGAACACTCAACTGAAGATGGGAATAAATTTACTACAGCAGAGAGTTGGACATGTCCATAAATGGAGTAGGCTTTCTTGTAAACAAAGCCATCAAGGGATCTGTGCTTGAATGCCTCCCCATATCTAGCAGAATCATCTCCATTTGTCTGAAAGCATTTCCCTTTAACATCACAATTTCCCAAGTCAATGCTCCAATTACTGATCATGATGATTTGTTTTGTTGTTGTCGGGTTTACAGATATTTTCAGCACATGAAAGGCTATACATGGCGGCCAGTATCAATGGTGGAGGAAGAGCCAGGGAAAACCCAGAAAGAACCATTTACCCACGAGAAGCTACTGGCAAGCTTTCTCACATACCCACACTGGTAGAATCTGACACTTTAATCCATGCAGACAGAGGTGAGATGGCCGTGATCTGTAACAGAGAGCCCTTTAGAACACTTGACCGCTCGGGATCACTCGATCATGATGATGAAAAATAAAGGAGTTTTACAACAAACTTCAGGGTATTCTAAACATGGTCAGGAAAAAACCATCTTCATCATCCTAGGAGACTGGAATGTCATAGTTGGCAAAGATGCTCTAAAAGACTGGGATCATCATTGTGGACCTTCTTGCAATGAGCCTACCAATGAAAGAAGGTAATGGCTGATGGAGTTCGCAAGCTACAACAACTTGGTACTAGCCATCACCCTGGGCCAACATAAAGCTTCATGTTGCTGGACATGGCACGCACTCAATGGAACCCATCATAACCAGATAGACTACATACTGGTTCAAAACTGTTACCGATCTGGTATCAATAGAGCAAAACACAAGAACATTCCCAGGTGCTAATATTGGATTGACCATAACCTCGTGATTATGAACTTCGAGTTAGACTGAAGAAAATTATCAAGCCAAAGAACATCAGGCTCAAATTCAACCTTGAACAACTGAAAGACCCTAACAATTTGCAAGTCATTCCAAGCCACAATTGGATGTTGATGTTAAAGTGATGACATAGTCATGACAACAGCTGCCAAGGACATCATTGGCCTCCATTGCCCAAAGAAAAAATCCTGGGTTACAGAAGAGATTCTGAATTTGTGTGATGCCTGAAGAGACCTCAAAAACACCAGACACACAACAGGGGCAATGGAGTATAGAGAAATAAACAAGAATATCAGAAAAAACTTAAAGGAAGCAAAAGATTGGATTGGACAAAAGTGCACAGAAATAGAGAGCAGTCGGATAAAGAATAACAGCAAAAAGACATTCTAAATTGTGAAAGACCTCACCAGGTGAAAGCAACCAGTCAGTACCATTCAAGACAAAAATGGAAAATGCCTCACAGAAGCAAATGACATTGCTGAAAGATGGACTGAGTATTGTAAAGAACTATACAAACATCAGTCCCCAGGAGACCATGAGATGCTTCAAATTCCAAACTCCACAAATGATTTCCCCATTCTCAAAGAAGAGGTTGAGTCAGCAATATGAGCACTGAAGAATGGGAGGGCAGCTGGAGTAGACAACATCCCAGCTGAACCTATCAAGAAGTGGGGGAAATCAGTGATAGAGCTAATAACAAATAACAAAAATATGCAACAAGATCTGGCAGACAGGTGAATGGCCAACACAGTGGACCCAAGTCTATGATTATTACCCTCTCCAAAACAAGGCAAACTCCAGCTGTACCAAAATTACAGAACTATCAGCAAGTAAGGTGATGCTGAAGATCACCACAAGCAGAAGAAATTAGTGCTGAAGAAAAGACAGAGTTCTAGAGTGGAAGAAGCTGAACAGAAAAAATATTCAAGTCCAGGGTCCTGTGTGAAAAGTACTCGCAACATCAACAAGACATTTATCATGTGTTCATAGATTTCAAAAAGACCATTGACAGAGTGTGGCATGAGGTACTGTGGGCTACAATGAAGAAGTACAACATGGGTCAAAAGTTGACCAATACCATCAAGCAGCTGTACACCAAGGCTACCAGTGCAGTAATTGCTCAAGGTTCTTTGGTGGGACTGGTTCCAGACATCAGTTGGTGTACGTCAGGGCTGTCTTCTGTCACCCACACTTTTCCACATCTACTTCAAGTGCATTATGAGTGAAGCCCTGGAAAACCACTTTGGGACAGTCTGCATTGGAGGGTGTAACATCACCAATCTCCGCTTTGCAGACAACAAAAATGGTGGGCTAGTAGACAATGAAGATGAGCTTGCCACCTTAGTAAAGAACCTGGATGAAACATCTTCCAGATTTGACAGAGATAAGTGATGAGAAGACAAAGCTGATGACAAATAGTGGCAAACAAATCTCGGCCAAGATTAAAGTCAGAGAACAGAACTGGAAACAGTGGCTAGTTCAAATATATTGGTTCCATAAACACCAAAGAGGGATCAAGTGCAGAAATTTTTTAAAGAGCAGCACAAACAACAGCAAATATGTCAAAGCTAAGACCCATCTGGAGAGACAAGAATATCTGTCTGAAAACTAAAATCAGACTATTGAAAGCACTAGTCATATCAATCTTTTTGCATTCATGTGAGGCCTGGACTCTGACAGCAGAATTACAACGAAGAATCCAGGCACTTGAAATGAAATGTTAGAGAACCATCTTTTGGCATCTCTTACGTGGACCACATCACAAATGAAGAAGTGCGTAACAATATCAGACACAAAGTAGGCCAAAATGAAGACCTCCTCACCACCATCAAAAAGAGAGAGCTGAAATGGTATGGATATGTCATTAGAGCCAACAGTCTATCCACAACAGTACTGCAGGGCAGTGTCGAGGGTAGCAAAAGGAAAGGTAGATAGAGGAAAAAGTGGACTGACAAAATCAAAGAATGGACCAGGAAAAATTTTGCAGAGACAAAGACATTGGCACATGATCAAGACAAGTGGAGGGATCTGGTCAGATGTTCAGCAGCACAGTGCCTCGACGATGACACTAGGTGAAGATGATGATGATGAATTTAGATGAAATCAGTGTTTCCTTGGAAAAGTCCTAATGTGAAAAAATCCAGAGTTAGGAGACAAGTCAATCAGAGGTCACAACTTGTCTACATAATTCGACACACTGGAAATAAACTCATTCAAGGTTTCGCCAATATTATGCTGCATGCAATATTGGATTTAAATCTAAAATCATCAGCAAAGTTATGCTGTTTGATACCAAAGTTAGAAGGATGAGTGGTCAGTAACCATAACTCCTCTCAAAAATAATCTGGAAAGATGGGAATCAAATTCATAAAGGGTCTCATCAATAAAAGCCCCTTTTAACTGAAATCCAACAATTGTGCTTATTTAAGTTACTGGAAAACAGGGCTCATATATCCCCTAAAGGTCAATACACAGCACTAAAAATCAATGCTCAAGACCATATTAACTTATCATGGAGATTTTTGTAAGTTTGCCTGAAATGGGAGTAGGAAACAAATTTTGGAGGTTACTTCTAAATACATCTGCTTCCAGGAGATCTTCCTTTCTCCAGAAGACTAGTTGTGTTGAAAACAGTTTTCTTGGCTATTTCACTCGCACATGTGCAAGGGTAAAATTTCAATTTGTAGTGTTGCTTACTGGACAAATCACTTTGTCCTAGCCACCTCTTACTCCAAATCTGAAACTTGTCCTACTTTTTGCAAAGGTTCACATGTCCATGTGCAGTTCAGACTGGTAGCCTTATATTTCAAGCCAAAAAATCAAAATCTGGTTCCGACAACTGGCAAATGTTTGGAGTAGAAATAAATTGGGTTTCAGCACTTAAATTTTTCAATCTAATTTGTAATGCAAGTAATAAAGTTCTGATTATTTGGTATCATTATAAAACTAGTTTTCTGTAATAACACCCACTTTGGTGTATCTTAAATGACATTCATGCTACTGTGCCTGGAAGTAAGATACAACCTCAGCAAACCTAAATGCGGCACTGGGGCTTTATGAGTTTAACATAAAAGTTTTAAGTCATATTTAGCTGAAATCAAATATTTCTTCCTGAAGTTATGCAGCAAAAGCTATAGTTAAGAAGACAGGAATGATAAAATGAAAACAAAATAATTCAAGGTCTCATCAATATATAATTTGGTTTACCAAATTTGGTTTGAATTCTAATTATTTTCATGGTATAATTATCTTAGGGAAATTAATTAAGGAAATGGATAACATGGTGGCATAATTCATGTAAATTATAACAAAGAAGAATGAAATGTGAGCTCATTCAATGATTCTTCAATATGAAGCTGAACGCCAAAATTTGATAACTTTATTTAAATAACACAGACTCTGATCTTGCATGTCTTGCAATGACGGTCAAGGTCAGAGTCTATACTGTTGACAGCAGACTGAATGTAATCAACAGGCAAGTACACTATCCATTTTCAATGCTTACTTCTGCATGGTGCTCTTCATTTTGTTGTAGTACTTCAATACACAATTCAGCCAGGTGAAGAACATCTTCCAAACGCTTCTTTGGTGAAACATTCTCTGCATAAGACTCTGAAATTGGATTACATCTGGCAATGAGCAAGAATGAAATGAAAAATCCAGAACTTTCCTGTCATGAAGTGCAAACAAGTAATAAATTTACATTTCTACCCTTTTAAATGAATGTATTTTCCACAGGTGGGCAAAGCAATATGAAGAAATGTGTAAAATTCAAGAAAAAAGATATTTCATAAGTATCTAATGTTGTAAATTTGAGAAATTTTTTTATTTTCAGCAGCACTTTGATTGACTACAATGGGATAAATTCAATTTATATTCAGAGAATGATCTTTGTTGATTGGGTCTTTATATTTATCACTAATAACTAAGCAACAAAAAAAAAAAAATTGAAACACCATGACTAAAAGTAATTTCACATTAATGGGCCTGAGAAATTAATGACTACTAATTTTACCAAACATTTCTGTAATAAATAAACAAGATGTGGTTAGACTAAACACCATATCTTACCTGCAGTATATGTTTTACCTGCAGATGGCACAATGTTTTACCTGCAGATGGCACTATGTCATGCATGCAGATGGCATGGTTTTACCTGCAGATGGCACTGTCATACCTGCAGATGGCACTATGTTTTACCTGCAGATGGCACTATGTCATGCATGTAGACAGCACTGTTTTACCTGCAGATGGCACTGTCATACCTGCAGATGGCACTATGTTTTACCTGCAGATGGCACTATGTCATGCATGCAGACGGCACTGTTTTACCTGCAGATGGCACTATCATGAATGTTATTTGATGTTTAGAAACTTGAAAAGAAAATCTTAATTATCTTTACGGAGCTAATAACAGTTGTTACCACAAGCAAATGAAATGTCCATGCTGATGCACACCTTATCAGAACCGTGAGAACCCTGTTATTTAATGAGCTTGAAAAACAATCCATAATAACTGGATATTATAAAATCCCATCATACATTTTGAAAAACCAAAAAGATTTTCAAAATTGAATTGAAAGAATAGCATTCGTCATGGAAATGTTTCATGTGTCTCTTTCAAATTTCATAAACTTCAGAGGCAAAAGTAATCATGTTCACTCCATACTTTTTTTTATACTAAAATCATGGTACCAAAAAGTGTCCAACAGTGACTATGAAAATACACATATCAACTATTAAATGATTTCCATCAGTACGCTTTACATCTACTGATACTAGTAAAGGAAATGGAAAAATAGAGTTCAGAGTTTAAAAATACAACAAATAAAAAACAAAATCAAATTTTGCTGAAAGAAAACTTTGATAAAATCTTTCTTTTTCACTTACCTGTTCCACCCAATTTCATCCAAGCCGCAAGAGAAAAGCCCAAAGAATACTTATAAATTAAATATGCATTAGAGGGTTTTGGACCCTTTCAATCAAAGGATCTGTGCTTTTCAATAACATTGTAAAAATAATGGATTTATTCTATGATTAAGGTTATTCTATAGAAGCAACTGCATGCTGGAGTTACTGTTGCATTATATATATAAAAAAAAACAAAAAAAAAAAAACATTATCAAAACATCAATCACTATATAGCTTATCAGATATCTGAGCCATCAAATTGTACCTCAAGATAGCCAGCCTCATGCTGGGATATATCACACTTAACAAGAGGCCCAGTTCATCATTTCACTCAGTAGGCTTAATATGTAGTATTGCAGAAACACAATCTAGGTAAATTATCTAAAAATTTATATTCTGTCAGATTTACATTAGACTGATAAAAACTCTTTCCAAAACAAAGCATATGATATACATTGCTTATATTTGATCCTAATGTACTAAATTTTATCACAATGAGACATATAAAATTTATTGAGGTAACAATCACAGCCACTTAGATGCAAATCAACTCATGAATATGTGCAGATCTCGCTTTCATAAAAGCTGTTCATGACCACCATATTAGCTTATATCCCAAGCTGAAACATAAAACAACTAAGTGGTAACAAGCTCATCCAGTCTGACACATGATTATATAATAAACCTGCTACATGGTTCCAACTAATCATTTTCCAACAAATGTTATTAACATATGTATTACCTACTTGAATATTTCAATTTCATATTACCAGTTCCAAAACACAGGATTATTTTATATTGTCAAATGAAGACTGCCAAACCTACCCAATTCCCAATAAATTAATTCTAGTCATCACATCTTTCCTTATCAGCCAGGAACTGATTCATCTACCAAGCTACTTTTACTTTACACCCTGCTACTTTAAAAAGAAAAATTATATGGATTCCTCTTGGATAATGTCTCCCAAACCTCCCGCTTACTTTGGCAATTCACCCTCCAACTTTAAATCTAATGGCAGGCTCTGGCTATAAAATGAAAAAGGTGATATTCAAATGGTTATACAAAATTTAAATTTGTATAGCAACAGAAGTACAAGCCTTTTGAACAAAATGTATGCATATAGAAATGGGACAATATTTGCACACTTTGAGGCACCTCATATATAATTAAACATTTTCTCACCTTATACAAACTAGTTCCAATAATCTCAACATATTTACTCTTTAAAGGTATAAAAAAAGCATAATAAGTATTGTACATTCATCATAACAGATGCATAATCTATTGTATCAATGAATCACATAATTCTACATGTCTCATGAGATCTACTAATATCACATATAAATTTGCCATGATACATAATACATACTATATTAGTAATTCATTTATCTTTTCATATTTCTTCTTCATAATCACATTCATCCAATATCTTAATGAAGTTATGTCTATTTAACATGCTTACTCAAGAAACAGTCTCTGGAGTGATAAAAACGCTCGATCAATCAGATTCAAAATCATCCATTAATAAGCACCAATTTTTGCTCATAAAACTGGCCAAAAGTCTTGATGGTTTTAGCAAATCTACCATGATTGATCAAAATCGGGTCTGAAATACCACCTTTCCAGGGGTAGTAAAATCGTCCAATCAAATCACTGCTCTGGTGGCCTAGTGGTAAGAGCATCTGGTACAGAAGCAGGAGGCCATGGGATGGATCCCTGGGCCGAGTTATACCAAAGACTTACAAAAATGGTACTAACAACTGCCTTGCTTGGCACTCAGCATTAAGAAGTTAGGTGATTTTGATTTTTAACGTAGCTTTAACAATTTTTCAATCATTACTATGATGTCTGAAGTGAGGCAGCTTATAATGATGTCTAGCATTGGAACATCATGTAGCATGATGTCCCACCCAGTCACATTGTCCTGACACCAGGCCAACCAGTCCTAACACTAACCTCTTAATGCTGAACGTCAAGCAAGGTAGCTGTTAGTACCATTCTTGTAAGTCTCTGGTATGACTCAGCTGAGGCTCGAATCCATGATCTCCCATTTCCATGGCAGACGCTCTAACAAATAGGTCACTGGAGCAGTAATAAGCCTATATACCAAGTCTGATAAAAGATGGACCAGTAATATGGCCTAAAGAATGGAAACAAGGTCACTCAAACTGATGTAAAACAAACTCAATAGCATGTGCAGATAAAATTATCAAATTTGTCAAAGATTTGGATGACTTTAGTTTATATTCCAGCTTTAAATAAAAACTCAAACCAGAAGCATAGCATCCTGGGTGTCAAATCAGTATGATGCATGAATCTTGTTCACAATCATACTTATCCTATAAATATCACAATATAAAAATATATTCCAGTTCAGAAATAATGCTTTCATTGATAACAAGGTCAGAGAAAAAGATGCAAAGTCATGTCAGTAATGTATGTGGATCTCACATGTTGCCAAAAATGACCAAGACTCTGATATTAGCACATGCCCCAATTTCGACCAAAAAGGCCCAGAAATATCATCTGCCGAGTTGTAACTCATGTACTGTGAATGGCACATTATACACTAATCACATTCTTAGTCCTCAATATAGCTAACTGAATTACTTTTCAGCAGAAACCAATTTTCTTCTTTCCAACAGTTGACATGACCTTGGACCTTCTAAGCCCCAAATCAATAGGCTTTATCCATACTGCAAACATAGCATAGCCTACAAGTTTGGTTCAGGTATGTGATGTAAAGCCAATGTTATTGGGTGGAAACCATTTTCCTTCTTTGTAAGTGATGGTGGCCTTTGACCTTTAAACCCATAAACTGATAGGCTTCTTCCCTACACAGTGATCATCAAGATCCTGGTCATGTCTGGCAACAAGTGAGCTCCATATATATATTTCTTCCTCCTTCAATCAGTCACTTTAACCTTTGAAAATTGGATGCTTCAATCAATAGGTCTCTTTATTAACCTCATTCTAAGTCATCTACAAAGTTTGGCAACTGTAGTGGTACTTGAGTTATTATGCAGAAACTATTTTACTTCCTATTGTCATGACAACATTGACCTTTGACAAAAATCGATATAATTCTTCCAGACACCATGTGCAAGCCAGATGCAGATGGTTGGCAACTGTAGTTATTGTGCAGAAACCATCTTTCTTCTTTCAGTCATTAACTTTGGCCATTGAGCTTTTGACCTCAAAGCCATATGGTTCTTGTTCACACCATGTGCAAGCCATCAACAAAGTTTGATAACCTAATGATGGACAACTCAAGTTATTGGGTATGGTAATGAAGGATGGATGGACATCAGAATACACTCAATCTTATAGCAGTTATATAACAAGCTCAGGCAATGAAATGCAAGATCACCTCATTATTTTTGTAAATCTTGCTAGTTATCAAATTTACTCAAGATCATAATATAAACCCACATTCTAAGTCTGATCAAAATCTTATCATAATAATAGCCGATCCTCCTTGTTACCAGACTTGTACGAGATTTTAATGATATCAGCATATATTTCAAGTCATATAAAATTGACCAGAAATCTAGTCTCCTGATCGAATGGCAACACACACTACCATACAGTCACCACACTAATATTTATTAAGACAGCTAATTACTAAACTTCTGAGATCTTGATAATGTCCAGAGTAGTAGCAATTATAAGGAATCAGATGCAAAATCACCACACTAAGTATGTGTCTGTGATCTTGATTATTTCAAGTTTCCAGAATGGTAACAAAAAACTGTTAGCAGATGATGTACATAAGGTCAAGCTACTTTACTTAACAGCCACTTAAGCTAAAACAGAACTGTCAGTAAGAGAGTGCTTACAGAATACTACTTTACCCTAAAAGTAACAACCAGACACAGCCCACATATATATTCAAACACAATTTGTTAAAAATGCTCTAAAATTACAAATCTGGCATGAGACACAAAATCTTGTCATTATACAAATGCATGCAATGTTTCATGAATATCTTGGGCGATTCACTATATAAAATAATGATGACTGAGATGAATGGATGGTCATTCAAAATTTACAATAAACAAAAAATTCACAAAGCTGACTTCAATATGAGTCTCAAATTCTTTTCATGATAAAAATGCATACAAATTATATATGGACATATAAAGCAGTACAGGAGATAACAGCCAGCAAAGTGCATGATTGGTGGATAAATGGACATAATTTGAGATAAAAGTCGTTAGTCATGGCTCAGGAGACATTAGCCTGGCAAGAGTGGACAAATCAACACAACTTGAGATCAAAGTCTATTTTTGTCAAGGACCAACCTGATATTATGGCAGGTGTTTTAGTGATTACCTCAATATGACTGTATATTTCATAGTGGAAAGAACAAAATCTTTAAGATGGCCATAACAATGGCCATTCTTGAAATCATTTTCAGCCCTATTTTCATTTAGGAACCACTAGACACCATGCAAGGTCTTTGACAGAAATCTTCATGTTAATATTTACCATCCATTAAAGATGAATTGCAAAATATTATGGCCTCCATAGTGGCCATAATGAATTTTAGACAAGGAGCATTTTGATATGACCATCTGTTCCGAAGCAGCAACTTTTAACTATAACATGAGTTTCAAACTAGCTGCCAGTTGTTACAATTCTGGATGTCTGGGTGCCATTTTTTTTCGGGACCAACTAGACCTTGGGGAAAATAGTTAGGAGGAGTAGCAAAAACAAAAAAATGGATGCTGGACACCAGATAAAAGGACATCACAAAAGCTATTCTAGTTTATGACCAGTAGGGCTAAAAATGAAATATGACCAGTATAACTACCTTCCACAACAACAGACTCCAAACACATCTTGTTAAATTCAAAATGTGACATTCTTCTTGCTCTCCTAGCAAATGTATGACCTGAGTGAACTCTGTGTGTGTGTGTGTGTGTGTGTGTGTGTGTGTGTGTGTGTGTGCATGTGCGTGCGTGTGTGTGTGTGATTTGGATTTTATTGTACATTTTAAAAAAATTCAGTCATATCACAACAATGTCTGCAGTGTAGTCTATAGTGTTGTCTAGCACTGGGGCATCATGACGCAGATATGTAGCATGATGTCACACTCAGTCCCATTATCCTGACACCAGGCAGACCAGTCCAAACACTAACCTCCTAATGTTGAGCACCAAGTAACACAACTGTCAGTACAATTTGTATAAGTCTTTGGTATGACTCGGCATTTGGGATTGAACCGATGACCTCCCACATCTGAGACATGCTCTTACCACTAGGCGACTGGAATGGTCTCTGAATGAGCTGTTATGTGGAAGGCAGTAACAACAACCAGGTTGGATCTTTTTTGACTGCGAGTTTCAAACAAACTGCAAAGCTTAAATAAAATTACACTCATAATGTACGTGCACATATATGGGGAATTGTTACATGCAAGAAAGGAAACCATAATAGCAAAATCCTGAAAAGCTGCAACATTTGAATGCTTTTTTTTGAGAACTAAAAAACTAACCAACCAAAAGTGAATAAATTGGGCCTACAGCAACTATTAGTGTATGGGTTTTGATGTGCAAATACAGTGGACACCTCTTAAGAGATCCATCTCAAGACCACCATTTTTATAAAGCCACCTTTCCTGAGACCAAGCTAGCGTCTTTTAATAGCTCTGTATCCCTCATGAGAGCCCCCACCCCCTTTATAACCTTATGTTTAACTGTTGAAGTTTTTGATTTATAAGATGGTAATAGGGGTATTTTAGTTTTTTGTTAGAATTCAGAAAAAACTTGGGACAGAAAAAGAGAGAAAAAAACCCAACAATTTTACCCTGTCTGTAAATGACATAATTGACACAATGCCACTTAACCAAACTGTTAAGAAACTCCATTAGACTCACTTGCAAGCACATTAGGCCTATTTATATTGGCAATGTCAATGCTGTACCATGTTCAACTTAAATAGTTTTATTTGCTGTCTTTTACCTCCTGTTATGACAGAACTTGGTTTCTATGGCTTGTCTTTGTTGAACCTATCAGACATTGCAAAACATAGGATTGTTGTGCTTTCGTTTCATACTGCTCTGTATATATCCTTGATGAACAAACTGATAATGCAACCAGACACACTGAGTGGAGATGAGCAATCAAATACCACATTGATCAGATGCATGTTACTGATTTGTAAAGCTTTACAGGCAGCAACAGATAACTCACATGTTTGCATGGGTTCAAGTCATGGGCTTGGCCAGCATGGGTTTGTGAGAAAGTAGCCAGTAGCTTCCCTAGAGTTTGTGTTTCTTTTTGGCTTTTACCCACCATCAGATATAATGGCCACCATGTATAGCCTAACATGTGCTGAAAATGGAATTAAGCCCACAACAAGAACAGGCATTAAATTAAACCAAACCATTTACATGTGAAAACATTGCAGCATTAATTATAAAAGAAACGGTCTTTATCTCAATAGGAATAAAAACAATGAAGCTTAGTCATAATTTACATTGTATCAGAACCAAGCAGTAAATAAATATAAGAACTCAAACTTTTGAAATCAGATTAAATAAAGGTCACATTTATCTAGAACAAGGGGATCCAACTTTTTTGGAATAATTTTCTCGCTCAAGGGGCATAAATAACGAAATGTTATTATGCCAGACTGAAATTCTGGCCAGCTTGATTCTGGTCTGTGAGCAGTAAGTTGGACAACCCTGATCTAGAAACAACATAAATTAGGTACAGTAATCAAATTCACCTGGCTTTCCAGACTGTTTAGCTGTAAATTGAACAGAATCATAAGCATGAGACATCATTTTGTTCCTCATAGTTACATTATGTTGTTGTTCTTAGCCTCTGTCCAACTGAAATTGTAAGAAGCCAAGAACCTTTAACTATAATTTCTCTTATTTCTAGGGCCACAACTCTACCAAAAGTTTAAATTAATGAGATTGAACCAATAAAAGGAATATTAAATTAATGAGTCAGTGTACACACCAATTCCATCAGAAGATACTTAATATTTCCTCAGCTATGCTGGTTATAAGTATTGTCAAGAGTCTCTCAAAAGATTGACACTTTTGACCAAAATAATTTATATTATTTGACTCCATTTATACTGTCCTTTTCTTTTTTACAGCTGAGTAATAAAACCATCTGTGATATCAAATTTAGAAATAAAATTATTTTCTTGCATGCTTTAGTTAACATGTTCACAAGATAAGAAAGCAATGAACTCTTTCACAAATGAGTGAATATGTTACTACCGTATTTACCGTATGTATTCGGACACTTTATGTTTTCGGACACCGTTTTTTTCGGGGAAAAATCATATTTAAATGCCTTGTAAGTTTTCGGACGTTGCTCCGCTATAATTGTTTCTACAATTTATGTTTTCGGACACAATCTTGGATGATCTACTTCGTCGTTTTAATGTAAAATTTACAGCGTGTTTGCCGTTAATTTAACATATACAAAGTTCACTTCATTTGGTCGCCAATTATTTAATGCGATCATGAACGTCCATGAACTAATATAATTTAAAATTATTAATTACATGTAATTCGGGATAGTGACAACACCTGCTGCATTAGTCGGACGTGTTATACGAGCTCTAAAGTGTATATCAACAACGGATTGTCTTGTTAAATCAAGATGTTCCAACGAAAAGTAACAGATCGGATATAGATTTCTCAAATCATATTGTGATATTTGCAGACCGGTATCGACATTTTAATCGCGTCACATATATGACAACATACGATGATACACGCGTGCTATTTTATTTTGATCAGACTCGTCATCTAGAGCAGCTTTCTTCGTAGGCAGTTGTTTTTGTGATGCTTCCTCAGAATCATTAATTCGAAGTCGCTTCTGTGGACGGCCTACTGGTCTCTTTGGAGACGATTTTGGCAAGGGCGAGTCCCTCCAAGAACTAGGCAGTGCCTCCTCACTTGTTGCATAACGTATGATAAACTTATTCATCAAATTTATTACAGTACTAACAATATTATGTTTCACAACGATAGCTATCCAGTATACTAACTTTTGTATGTGGTGGGTATTTTATTTATACTTTTTATTTTAATAGTTTGATTCAGCTAACAAAAATATGATTGGTTGTCAGTATAGACATTGTTACACACGAAACCACTTCATACAGGTGTGACAGTTATGGCTTTGATTAGAAACCATGACCCCTGCTTTATATCATTAAACAATACATCAGAGTCGGTATGGATTAGTAAAATTCATTGGCATTGTCCAACAAAACAAACCCCTTATCCCTGAGGCATTATATACAAAGGTTTAAACATAGTTATTGTTCTACAGGTAATAAACCTCTTGGTATATATTTGATTGTGGGTGCTAAATGTTAGGTACATCGTGTGCTCTTTTAATAAAATCCAGATGGCTGCCTTTTATTTCCGAACACATCTGTCAAAGAAATCCCACCAGTTATATTATTAACAATTAACACCCAGACACTTTGAAATCTCTGACATGCATCACTACAATCTTCGAGCAGTAGATCGTTTCCAGCTGGCAAGCTTTGCTCATTTTAATCTACCCTCGGCTAGGTGGAAAAAAAAGAAGAGAGAACCACAACAAATGCATCACCTTTATTTAAAACAAATATCAACATATTAATCACGCCGACTCGTATATTGCAAATTGCTTTTTATTTTTACCCTTCGTAGGCGTACATACAACACTCACCCCATTTGGAGCCTCTCACCCTTGGTGCTCTAAGAATAGCCATCATACATGTACCGGTGTTTCGACTCGCGATACTAAAATGTTTCTGCCCAAAATATCTTAAGAATTATAACTCCAAAATCTTTTTATTTAGTTTGTATTAATATCTTAATTACACAGAAATAAAGCTTGCGTGCATTTGTAATGTAGATTTTAATGATCATTAGCAGAAGGTTAAACTGGATTGCAAGATTACTATGTTAATATGGCGGTTCTTTCGGAAAATACGTACACAATCGTGGCTCTAATACATGTATGGCTTTGTTTTCTGGTGGATGGACATGTATCAAATTGACAAAATAGGCAAGTAATGCCAATTTTTCATTAATTATCTTTTCCGTGGTGTTAGATAAAATACTTGTTTTACTTCATGGCAGCACGTTGTCATGTGAGCTAACGGTAACTTCGTTACGGACGGGTAAGGGGGGGGGCAGCATAATTCTATCTTCACTTCTATGTTTTCGGACACCTAATCAAAGAATTTAATATGTATTCGGACAACAAAAAAAGTAATTATTTGTTGCAGTCCGAAAACATACGGTAAATACGGTAATCAGATCTACATCATCATCAATCAAAATCACCTTATACCCTGCAGCAAGTGTTTACATGGACACTTCATGTCAATGCTGCCATCTGTTTAACAGGAACTGAGGTATAGATTTTATTTAATAGATGGTCAGATGAGCAACATTTGTATTCAATCACTTATCACTTGGGTGAGTTAGTAAAAAGGTCACGTCAAAATGCCAATCAATTCTTTAGTAGTAAGGATGCAATAGCAGTCTGACTGATAAAGTATCAGTCACCATTATCTTAATGGTTGTTGATTCAAAACAATCAAAAGCCAGTCCAGGTCAGCTGCCTAAGTTTGTCCTTAGAAAGACACTTATTCCCAGCATGATATAAGGGACTAAAAATGTCCTTAACTCTTTCATGGCTATGGAAAAGTTTACCAGTCATGGGGAAGTAAGTCTGTACACCTTATGGACCATTTTACTGGTCTGGGGCAGTGTTCTTCTGGACAGTCATAGTACCAGACTATATAAACATCGGGATACCTCTTATAACTTCCTTCTTGTAATATAGATATTATATTTGTATTATCTTGTAAGTTAAGCTTGAATATAACTAAAAATCTCAAGGAAAGAAGACACTTTTTGAGCATGTTTTCCAATTGGAGAATTTCAATTAAAAATGGCCGAGTACAAAGTAAGATGAGAATGAATCGTCAGATAATGAATTACTAAAATATTTTGCTGTTGTGACCTAACACAGTTGATTGAAAATGAAAGAAAACATCTGAGAGGCATTTGAATGTGTATGTGGGTGACTGATGACGATGAAGAGGACTTTGAAGATTTTGGACAAGAGAAGTGTTAAGTACACATATTTTTGTTCTGGATGAAACTCTTAAAACCAAAAGGATTTATTTCAGTTTTCTGGGAGAGTTGGACCCACTGGAGTGTTTAATGACTCAAGAAAATCTCTGGAATACTTCAAATCCTTTATTTTGATGAAGTTTTCAAAAATATTGTAAATAAAAAATTGCTTGTGCATTTTACCTGTTGTGTTAACTGTTTGCACCTGTTTCTTAACAGTTATAAAACATATACAAATTTTGTTGCATTAGCCATACAATCTGACTTTTAATCTTTATTTTGATAACTAATCCAGCCAGATATCTCTAAAATTGGCAAAGTTATATTATTTCAAAATCCACAAGTCATTATGCTTTACAAGTCCAAAGTTACTTAGTGTTCAGGGCTCTATGCCTACAAAGTTACTTAGTGATGAAATGGTTAAGACCAAAAAAACAAATTATTCAAAAGGAAAGACCATGTCATCCTTTAAAGCGTGATTGGTTGAAAACACCTAAAATATTCTCAGCAATAGCAAGATTTTAAAATCAGCTGCTGTTGTTGACCTTTGGATATCTGATTGGCACAATTTTCATTTTGGACAAAGCAGAAATCATTATAAGTGTTTCGATAAAATCGCATCTCATAATAATCATCCAGCTTTAGTAGAAGTATTCACAAGATCTTGAAGACAGCCATCATGGTAGCTATATTGGATATACAAAATTTTCATTCAGGCATCATACGGAGTAACAAAACCCATGTTGATATAGCCTTCCATTTCTGAGAAGTATAACAAATCTTTTTGAGATAGCATATATACTAAGGGTTAGTCATTTTCATTTAGGACCAATCAGCATATATTAAGTACTCTTCTGTTGAAACCCCATGCCCAAATTTCTTTCCATTTAAGAGTAACAAAAATGAGATTTTCAAGATTTCCACAAAATTTCCATGCTGACATGACCATTTATTTAGTAGTGGTAGTGATACATTTTCAAAATGGCCATTGTGGCTGCCATATTGGACATTACATTGGCATCAATTTCCTTTAGGTCTAACTAGACAGCATAAAAAGTGGTCACAACATTTTCAAGATGGCCATTTGTCATCAAAAGTCTTCTGGTTATGTTAATATGACATTCCATTTTGAAGGAGCAGCAAAAAAAAATTTTACCAGATGACTGATTTGGAAGCCAACTTGCACATCAATCAGCGCCATCTTCACTGAGGACTAACTAGATACTGTGAGATATCTTTCAATGAAAACCTCATTCTGATATGAATATCCAGTCTTAGAGTTGCCATAGCAATATTTCCAAGATGGTCACTGCTTGTTGGTCATAATGCATGTCTGATCAGCACAATTTTCATTAAAGACCAACTGGACATCAGAAGAAGTTCTTTTATGAAAACAATAATGTCAATATCACTGTTTAGAAGGAGTTGTGACAAGATGTTTAAGATGGCCTCTATGATCACCATACTGGATGTCATTTATTTAGGATCAACTCAATATCATAAGAAGTCTTTCAGTATAAACCCCATGTTGATATGAACCATTTATGTAGGAATAGTAAAGATTTTTAAAAAACAATTAAAGTTGTCCACTATGATCGTCATATTGTACTTAAGGTCAGTACCATTTTCATTGAGGTTTGGTGCTTTATGACACAGCAACACAATTGGCTTATTTAGTGCCAATGCAACTGAGTAAAATATCTTGCCCAAGGATACACCATTGTAGCTGACCCAGACTGACCTGATGGTAAGATTCAGTTCAACACTCTTTCAGTCATATGTCTGGGATGCTAAACACTGGGTCAAAAGAGCTTCCTTTTCATTTAGAACAAACTAGACATTTTAATGAAAACCCAATATTAATATGACAATCAATACTGGAATAACTAGATTTCAAAATAGTTGCTGTGGTGGCCATATCAGACATCATATCTGAACCACTTTCATTTTACTGAAAACCCCCATGTTGAGGAGCTCAGATAAGATTTCAAAATGGCTGCCACAGTAGCTTTGCTGGAGGTCTGATCAGCACAATTTTCATTTAGCAGCAACTAGAAATTGTAAATCTTTTTAGTCATAATAACCAGGCTGATACAGTGAAAACCCAAGCTTTAAAACTTAAATTTGGAAAATGCATGGACATGGCAAGGCTCTAGAAATTATGAAATATTTTCACCATGTCATGAAGTACTGCAAAAAGTGTTCTACCAATGTAAACAAGATATTTATACAACAATATGTGTCTTATCAGTGCATTATTCTTGACATGAAAAAAAAAGATATTAAATCGTTGTATATCAATGTTCATTACAAGTGTGTCTTCAGTGCATTCTTTGAACAACTGTTGCTTAAAAAAAGCTGATAGGTGTTTGCTCATTCAACTGGAATACACAATCAAGAATCAGATAATGTGTTGGTGAGAAAAGGTTCTCATGCAAATTTGTAAGTCAATTAATTTAAAGTAACAGGCCTATGATTTGTTGTAATTGCCAGACAACCAATAAACAATCAATTGACCAATGACAATTACCAATACGAATGACTGCATTGTCCAACAACAATTATTGTTGCTGAAGTCATTCAAACATGCATATTCAACAGCAGGAAGTCGTTAATCAGTAGATACCTAATTTGCATCTAAGCATGCTTAAGGTCTTTGCTCTGAACTTAATTTGAAAATTTTTTATTTTGATTTGTAGCAGAAAAAATTCTAGTGGTATGAAATTTATACACTACTTAATAACTTCAACATGTAATCAGACAGAACCGTACATGTGCCTCGTGTTTCCTCATGTAATTTTTCTGTGTATGTGTGTACTTGATTGAGCCACATAATGACATGGCAAGGAAAAAGTGTAATCCAAGTAGACAAAAAGAGTAATCCAAGCAGAAAAAGAGTAATCCACATATGATATGATACAAATTTAATGAGCATATGTATAAAATGATTTATTTATGCCTCTGGACATTTAACATCAATTACTGCTTAAAGTTTTCATATGCAACACTTCGAGCTATAAAAAGCCAGACTCTCATATTACATTTCAAAATACTTTGTACCAGCTGAGACTATGAATGTTTTGCATAACAGTAGAGAAATAAGTGTAGGGTTACAAAGAATGGATTTAAATTCAGTTTTATTTTTGTTAACAATACTGAAAAATCTCTCAGTCAAGATTTGAATGGTAAAGAACCAATATTCTTTTCATAACCTGACAAAGAAGATAAATTTATATCTTCCAGCATGGTTGCACCCAGGATTTGAAAATGGTGGGTACTAAACAGTGGGTACTTGCCCCCACTGAATCTGAAAAAGGGGGGTGCTAACATAGCCATATGATGTCCTTCCAGTATAGTGTTAAAAAAGACCTTAATGCATATCACGTCTTCTTTATGTTATACTATAACACTTAAAACTGAAATCAAAGTCTTATGTTTTCTAATAACAATATTCAATCTACACACTAACCGTTAAAGAATCAAACCATAGACTGCAAATAGTGTCACTCCTCTGGCCAATCTTAAAAATCAGCATTATGTACTTCCTCTGTGTTAAATGCTCAATTCTGATTGGTTACAAATCCATACTATGAAAGATCTGAAGAGCACATATTTTCCTTTTCATGGATGTGTATGTGTGTATATATATATATATATATATATATATATATATATATATATATATATATATATATATATATATATATATATTTTAAAAAAAAAGTAAACTCTTAACTAGAAGATATATACATCTCACTCAGATCTGCATACAGACTGACTATTATTGTGACTGCATTATTTGGCAAATATGACCAATATTTCCTAAATAGCCTTCTGTCCTTCCTCATCCTCCACTCTACCAATGCCTTGTTAAAGTTAAGTTACTCTGAGTAGGTAATTCATGTGAAATTATCATGAGTCTGTTGAGAACCCTTTCTTCTAGACAGCTTCTTCCTGCAGTTTTGATTTGATTTTTTGTCATCATAATCACTGCTCCTGTCTACTGCAATACTAAATGGCCCAATTTTCATGACATCTGCAATTTTAAGTGAATTATCTTATGCTAAACACCTAACAATATTTCATGATTTTATTCTTGCACATGCATATAATCTGCAATCAGAATTCTGGAATCAGGAAAACTCATTAGAGCAAAGGACCAACATAGTCCTCTACTACTACAGGTAGTCTGTTCTATTAAGAACTCGGAAAATAACATGGTCCTCTGCATTTATAAATTCGTGTCCACAATTTAGTTATGCTGTAAAACAGAAGTTACCATAGTATTGGAGTTAATAAAATGAGCTAACTCAAGGTTTCTTTGTTTTATCATGATGACCATATTTAACAAAATATCCTTGTACATAGCTAGTTTTGCTCCACATCAAATGTACCACCATGAATAACATTACAATCTTTTAAACAGTCTGCAATGGTCGTGAAGCTGCCCTAGAATGGAACGTCTTTGAATCAGTTTAGACTTTTTCTAATCCATCTGTGAAATTATTTGAAAACATTTTTGCTCTAACATGTGCATCAACTAGAATATATATGACCTGACTTTTAGTGCCAAATACCTACAGACGACTAATTCTAAGCCAGATATGAATTAGAAAAAAGAATCTGAAAAAAAATAAAAATTAGAAATCCAGTCTGTTCTCTCCTTATTGAGCCATAAAGCTTATATAAATAGAAACAGAGGTCTAAAGTTTAAGTAGCAACCAACATATTTCTTGGAAATAGGCAGCTGCTATAAATAGAACATAATACTGTTGGGAAAGTGCATGCAAGTCTACAGAAAAACATACACTTATGTCACAGTTGCACAGAACTGTCTTTTCTTTAATATGATCTGAAAGATTGGATGTTAATAAAAATTAGGAAGCAAATTATTAACTTTTTGGGAGGGGGGATATTCCGAAAATGCATAATCTAAACACATTTGCACGCAAGGCATAATTTAGTGAGGAAAAAAAATGTAATGGGTACGCCAAATGCGCAATGGTTGGCATGTATGCATATGGACTAAATATTATACTTCTCTTTGCATATTCATAATTAAAATTGTTATGGAATCACTCTTACAGATGCAATGAGAGTGGTTTGTGAGCACAGTATGGGCGCTGATAAGTTAACTAAAGTGTATAATCTTGCTATAGGCATGTATGTCCTGTATGTGTACCAATGCATGGGACTTTGAAGAAAGTAAAATAATAAATATGCAATCTCTGTTTTCATTCTTTCTCATTTAATATACACTGATTTAAGATGTTAACTGCCCAAATGAAACATGTAGTTCAACACTCATTCATATCACCCCAACCATTTTTTTGTAGAGCTTAGGAAATAAGCATGGATTGCACCATTTAGTTAAATTACTTGTTGCATATAGATATAGATTGGTATGGTATGGTACAAACTATTCTGGCTCTGTCGACCCTGACCATCATGTTATAATGGGGTTTCACTGTACAACTAAACCCATCAAGAACAGGAGTGATAAGATTTTCAACACAGCCGCTATGAATATCATATCTGAGCAGTACGATTTTAGTTTAGGACCAACTAGATATCATAACAAATCTTGAGCAAAATCCCAAGGTTGACATGACAGGTTTATCTGTTCAGGAATATTGACAAGATTCTCATGATGGTCACGCTGGCAACCTTACTGTATTTGTTAGGGGCAACATTTGCATTTAGGACAAAACAGACCCTGGTATGTATGTGTTTGTAGACTTAACGGTGATCCTTTCAAAAGTTTAGGAGCAATAATGAATTTGTGATAGAGAATGCTAAGGCTGTATCATAAGCTCTTCAGGATAATAACCAGCAGAGATTAAGACTAAGAAACAGCTATGACTATCAAAACTGGAACTGAAAAGGCAAAGCTATCAAAGAAATCTCTTTATGTAATAGGCAATTCACCTACTAAATGACATCCAGATATGTGCAAGGTTGTAAAATTCTTGTAGTTACAAGAAGTGTAAATGGACAGATGCACAAAGAGAAAAAGTAATTACTATAGTACTCCACAACCTCAATCTGGTGACATTGGCTATATCTCAATATATTGGTTTACTGGCTATAAAACGCAATGATAAACCTACATGACATTCTTTTGGTAATTTAACCAACCTTCAATCTTGGCATATTCCGAGATCCTGGTGTAGTTAACTAGTGCTGCATTCTCCAGACACTTTTTGATGACTCTTCTCACTTCTTCTGGTGCTACAGGTGTCACAATGTCTTTCATCAACACCTGCAGCAGAAGAAAAATCAGTTTAACAATTTGAGTCTATGGTTAAATCAAGTGTATTGCGAATGGCACATTATATAACCACCTCAAGTTTAAAAGCAGAAAACCATTTCCTTCTATCAATTACAGTTTCCTTCATAATTAAACTATGATATCAGCTGGCTTCTTCCTTAGTCAGCAATGATTTATCAATGTGCATATCTTCTGAGGACCATATTGTATTCAAAATTTTACAACAATCCACTAAAATATGCAGAGTACATTTTTGTGCAAACTTTTACCATGAATTGCATTCTGCTGCAAATACAAGGATAGCAAACCTTACAAAAATCATTAGGGGGAGGAGGGACTTGCCAATATATACATCTGTAATAATGTTTCCAAGTATTGCAGCAATCTATTAAAAACTGCAAGATAATTTACATATACAAGATTGTCTTCCACTGCATCCAGCTGCAGAACAGAGCAAAAATATAAATTGCAACAGCTCACCAGTTTCTTAATATGCACATCATTAGAAGATAGATGTAACATGTTCAAAGCTTTGCGGTAATCTATTGAAAATGGAGACTTATAACATTCTGTCACACATTCAGCTCCAAGTCAAAAGGACCAATAATTCGAACAAAAATTGCCAGAACATGGTGGGCTATTAAAACGTATATTTTCAGATGATGACAATAATATGTTCCAAGTTTCAGGAACATCCATGAAAAACTGCAGGACTACTTTCAACACAAAATTCTGTCATGCCCACATTGCAATCAGCTTGAAGACAACAACAGAAATATCTAATAAGCACTGAGGAAGGACAATAACTTGTTGACATGCACATGTTCATATGATGACCATGTTTCATGAGACTAGTTGTGTTCTGTCATATACTAATACAGTAGTCCCCCTCTTGTACGGCCCCCCTGACCAGCGGCCACCCGCTCCTAACGGCCAGAATTCGTTGGCACCGACGAGTTTCTGTTCAAAAGTACCCCTCACGAAAGGCCACCCGGCTAACGCGACCAGCGGCCAGCATTTTTGTGCAATAATATAAAATTTACCCCTCACGAGCGGCCACATTTTATTTTTAAATGCATCCAGAACCAATAATTAATTCAAATCTTGACGTAAGGTAAGCAATTTTGATTATCTCTATAGTAGATAACACGTCTCCGAGCGTCAAGTCGCCGTTAAAAGTGTCGACCAAAAATTTATAGTATATCGTTATCTGTGAAAGTCGATGTTTACAGGAAATGGGCTCAATAATGTTATGATAGAGTTTGGGGTTTAACACCTATGTTGAGTTCTTCTCGTTGATGATTATAACCAGACGTAATTGTTATAATCATAACAAGGTCAGCATAGGCTAAAAATAGATTTTGTACATTGGCACACACAGACAACCTTAAAAACCGGAAAAATCACGTGACCACACAAAATGGCTTCCTACGAAGGATGTATTTCGTAGACTCGACACAAGTTTTGTCTGCATAATTAAATCGCATACAGTCAGCAATAACCGAATAAATCATTACCAAACATTAAAATGCCATCACGTTAACGGATACATTATTTTCGAAGAAAGTCGGTTATTCTACTCGACGACATCGGGGTGGGTGGGTGGCATGCCGAACAATTGTATGTACAAAACGTCAAAAGACTCGTAAAAACAAGTTTATGTTGAAATAATTTGAATAAACAAAGTAATAACCGATAAGAAGGTTATTCAGTAGCAGTGGGGAAATGGAGAAAATGGAAAGATAATTATGTATGTACCAAGATGTAAATGACGTTTTTGAATCCATTTGCAATGTGCATGAGAACAATACCCGTTCGCATATCAAGCTTACGCCAAGAAAGCAAAAATAGTAACGTATATTCAGTTGAAATAAATTTGTTATTATAACAAAAAAACTTGTATTGATTAATGTTTCATTTAGACGAAGATATTTAATGTTTTGAAGTATGTAGCTTTCTTACTACGTACAGTACATATACATGTACTTCTCATTATAAATTTAGCCCCCCTCTGGAACGGCCACCCGCCTTATAAGGCCACTTTCTCGGTGCAGCAGGGGTGGCCGTATAAGAGGGGGACTACTGTACATCAGGCTTCAAATCGGCAATAACTAACAATGGATCAGTGATTAGTGGATATGTAGGTGATAACTATATCTACGAATTGATTAGTGGATATGTAGGTGATAACCATAATATCTACAAAGTGATTACTGGATATGTAGGTGATAGCTATAATATCTACCAACTGATTAGTGGATATGTAGGTGATAACCATAATATCTACAAAGTGATTACTGGATATGTAGGTGATAGCTATAATATCTACCAACTGATTAGTGGATATGTAGGTGATAACCATAATATCTACAAAGTGATTAGTGGATATGTAGGTGATAGCTAGAATATCTACCAAGTGATTAGTGGATATGTAGTTGATAACCATAATATCTACCAAGTGATTAGTGGATATGTAGGTGATAACCATAATATCTACCAAGTGATTAGTGGATATGTAGGTGATAGCTATAATATATACCAAGTGATTAGTGGATATGTAGGTGATAACCATAATATCTACAAAGTGATTAGTGGATATGTAGGTGATAGCTATAATATCTACCAAGTGATTAGTGGATATGTCGGTGATAACCATAATATCTACAAAGTGATTAGTGGATATGTAGGTGATAACCATAATATCTACCAAGTGATTAGTGGATAAGTCGGTGATAGCTATAGATATATGATTAGTGGATATGTAGGTGATAACCATAATATCTACAAAGTGATTAGTGGATATGTAAGTGATAACCATAATATCTAGAAAGTGATTACCGGTAGTGGATATGTAGGTGATAACCATAATATCTACAAAGTGATTAGTGGATATGTAGGTGATAACCATAATATCTACCAAGTGATTAGTGGATATGTAGGCAATAACTTTAATATCAAGTGATCTGCTGATATGTACCTGAGAACCACAATATAGTTTTTAAAGTTAGAAATGCATGGACTATCATTTAAACAGATGTTGATCCCTACTAACTGTACATATGGATGATTTCTATTATCTGATACTGAACAAAGTTTATACTGTGGTAAGATTGGTTAACGTGTATAAGTATGGGTGTATCCTTTTTATTACAGATATTCCTGAGGTGTTCTAATATTTTCACATGTAATTCTCTTTTTAGTCTCACCTTAATATTGTCTGCCACAGAGTTGACAGGTAAGTAACTATGTAAAATTACCTGTAGTAAAATTACCTCTTAATATTAGTATGTTTTCAGTTAGTAAATGTGCTTGTAAATACTTTAGATTTTATGCTTGAAAACAGTCAGCCACTTTGGTAGTTCCAGCTATTTTGGTTTCAGTTTCCTAGCTTCTTTGAATAAAGGAATCAAGTGGTTATTTAGTGGCAAATGCTTGGTTTGTTTGGAGTTCTGCAACTGGAATATCCAGTTCTCTCTTTGTTTTTAGTGTTCACATCTCTTCTAACCACTGTGTTTGTTGAGAGGCTACACAGAAGTGCTAATCCATAGAAACTTCTCAGGCTCTCTCTGGATTTGGGATCTATCAAACAGGTTTCATGCAGAGGGTCACCTTAACTTAAGATTATATTTTAACTTAAAGTGAAGCCTGATAGGATGTAGAGGCATACCCTCTCATCTGATAGGGTGGTCTAATCACCACCTGCCCCTCAGCCATTTCATTATCTTTGTAACTCATCAGACGAAAATGGTCTTGTTTATTCATTTAAGCTGAACCCTGGCTGTATGACAGTTCTATCATTCAAAAGCTGGTCAATGCTGTCTGAAAATGTGCACACCAGCTGCAACAGTCACCCATACAGAAATTTCTCATGGATTCAATATGGAATACCTCAGGAATCTGCATGGAATGGAAGAGATACGGAGATATGGACTGATAAACTTATGGAATCAGACAATTTATTCCGTATCAATTCCATAAGTACTTAAAAGCAAGTGAGAATTCAATATGGAATAAAGTTGCAGCTTTAATCCATAAGGACTTTTTTTCCACATGGAAAGAAGGTGCATGTGACATAGTATCATGTAAAATACTCTGAAGAATTAATAACCTAAACTGATTCAAATAAAAATATTAGTGGAGTACATGTATATATCGGTTTAGCTGATGTGGAAGGATGAATATATACTCATATAAATTTGAAGAAACACAAGTCTGTCAGCTTTCTTTAAATTTATTTTCAAAGATGTTTAAAAAACAGGCAAAGACATAACCAAAACTGTTGAGAAAATGTAAACATGATCAGACTATTAATATCAGGTAGCACAAGCACAGATGAATCTTTGGACTTGGAAAATTTGGCGTAACGTGGATTTTGGACTTTATCTGATGTTTACTCTGAAAACTAATTGTTTTTGCTTCTTATTAAAATATGCTCTACAAAAATCATACCCTAGTGAAAATGTGACTAATATTTCAGCAAAATCCCAGTGAAAATTTATTGACATTCACTCAAATGTGCATTTTTCACTAAAATTACCGTATATGTTGGGACACTGTATTTGTTGGGACACAATAATTTTATTTTAAAAGTAATTTTTTTGTGCACTGTATATTCTGGGACACATAGCTTTTTTTGAGTCGTAAGTTGTGGGACACCTTTCAAATCATTAAAAAAGTACATGTCAGAAAATGTACTCAAACGTATATTTTATTAAGTAAAATTTTAAAAAAGAAAACTCTAGAGTGTTGGTTGTTTTCACTTTTCGTAAAAATATATTCAGAGAGAAGAAGAAAGAGACAGAGATATAACAGTAGATAGTGACTGTACTTTGTTTTCTAATAATTTATGTCGACAAACTGCCAGTTCCGACCCATACTTTATTCAACAATTAGTTGATCTTGCCGCCAGGCTTTTGATGTTGCGGTCGGATAAAAAAAACATAGCAGCACATTTTCTCACCACTCTTCAGCTAGTTAAGTCTTTGATCTTGCCGCCTCGCTTGTGGGTCATGTTCTTCAGATGTACTCTTACAATGACAGCACGTACATCTCTGGGTCATTCAGCCACTGAATTTTCTGATTGTAAATATCAGCACAGCTAAAAGGATCAATTGATGAAAACAATTTTCCAATCAACAGGTGGTCGAAGCACGACTAGCAAGCCCTTAAATTTGCCGTCCAGGATATTGATGCGTACAGAGGACTCATGTATATGTGATTTTCTGAATCCCATATATAAAAATTGCGTGAAAATATGGATTACGTGCTTCCGAGACATTTGAAAGTGATCGGTGATTAAAACAAGTTTTTTTTTGCTATGTAAGTTTCGTTTTTAACACTATTTACATTTACGATGGCTACCAACAGCAGGGTAAAACGCAAATTAAATTTACAGTTTCAGTTAAGGGATGAAAATCTCACAAAGAGGTCTGTGAAATTTTTTGATAATGTGATAATGCTGACGTTGAATATTGTAATGTTTTTCGTATCAGGATGTGATCAATGCAATATTTTAATTTGGATTTTATTACACAAAGGTAGCCAAAATGTAATTTGTCAATATACAAGTGTATTTCACACTGATACTGTCTTCATGTTATCTTTTTTTCAGCCCCCCCCCCCCCCCAAACACTTATCTCAACATCCGCCTATGTCGACAATATTTCCTCGGGCCCGATGATAACGAGATAAATGGGTAGGACTGTACCAACAAACTTTAAATAATTTTCAGATCAGATCTGGCTTGTCCTGAAGCGATTCAACTGCTTTCACAATACAGTCCACAACTGTTTGTTTATCTGCACTCTTAATACGAGATGTGTAGTCATTTTCCTTGGCTTCCCTATGTCGGCCGACTTTGTATACACATGCATAGTTAAAAAAAATCTCCACGCTAATAGGAATCCAATGTCAGCTTCCGGAGTCGGCTTGCTTTGTAATAAATTAACCTTTGTATTTGATATCCTGCCAGTAAGCTCAAACAATGAATTTATGGCTGTTACAAGGTGTGTTTATTCAACACCTGGGCTTTCATTTATATGCCGTCTGCAGTCATAATTGATACAAACTGGTTTAGAGTTATTCGGTAAATAGTATATACAACATTAACTTGCTTTAATAATACTTTTTGTAACCTATGGAATCAAAAAGATTGTCATTTGTACTCACAGTGAATGTATTTCTAATAATGATTTTAGTTTGCGAGATATTGTCATATTGTTACCCTGGATATAATACACTCTTGGTTATTTTGTACCTTACACCGTATCACGCGTAATGTCAGTTGCTTTCGACCAATGGGGCTGATAATTCTCACTCTTTCTTTCTCTATCTCATTCATATGTGATTTTGCGTAATCCAATTTTCATTTTCATAACATTCAAACCTTTGAGGACAACTAAACATGATTCGTTTCTCAATATTCACGTCAATGACTAATGTGTTGCGTTGTCTGACGAAAGCTATTACACTATGGATTCATGCGCTACTCATACGGAGTTTGTGGATGTATTTTTCCTTTAATAAAATGCTAATGTCGACAAAAAATGTGAATAAATGATAACAGTACAAGGTTAGTTTCTTTTTTCTTTCATTTTATTATCAAATACGCATTTTATTTATCTATTTTATTGTAACATGCAGTGTGGCCAGATGTTTAAGGGGGGGGGGGAATTGAACATGTTTTTCATTTCCTAAGTCTTGGTACACATGATGTAGGTTTAAAAAAAGTTCACCATAAGTTCTGGGACATGAAAAAAAATAATTATTTTTTCGTGTCCCAACATATGCGGTAAATATGGTAGGTATGTTTGAAAATTTTACCAAAGCTTCTGAAAATATCAATTAAATTTTATGATTGAAATTTCACAGAGTTTGTCAAAAATTCTGAAAAATAGTGATATTTTGTGATTGTAAAATCACTGACATTTCACATTTCATTTTAAAAGATATCAATAACATATAATAAAAGTTATTTTTTTGTTTCTTGCACAATTTGAATGATTTTCAGGAACATTTATATTTCTTGTTTCTGATAGCTGTAATTTTATTGTTCATTTTGGGTACAATAACTATCTATCCTTGTTATATTTCTTTTTCAAATTTTTGTTGTATTTTTGTTTAACTGCCTCAGAACAAGTTTTCTTGTTTACCGTTTTAAATTCATTTTCCTAAATATGTACCCTTTTATAATATACTCTCTGTAACATTTTTATAAAATAATGCTCTATCTAATCCCATTGCTCAATGAGTTTTCTAATAAGTATTATTTCTATTTATTTAACAGATGATTGCTGTAAAAAGCTTTCTGATAGGTCAAAATTTTTTACTTGCCCAATGAATCGTTGCATAACGGAAGCTGAAGGGTTTTTAACAGATATGAGTTTGAATAATAACTATCTGAAACATGTGCGGCAATGGTTCTCCACTTGAATGCAAAGTCGGTGAGAACATAATTGGTCAATCTGTATGAATTCTGAATTCCAGGACTAGCATTTTGCTTTTTGTGCCCTAACATGCTAAATATGACAAGGAATTAAACTAGGATGATTTCAAAGTTATATAACTCCAAACTGATTAACTTCCAGATTTTAAGGCGGACCAGCGTATAGATCATGGTGGGAATTGTTGCCAGATACAAATATATTTGCGAATATTTCTTGGCCCACAAGTAGAACCATCTTTCAATATTCTTAAGTTTTATTATTGTTTATATTATCAAAATATTATTGGTTAGAATTCTGTGTAAAAAAAAAAAAAAAGGAATAATATCAAGATAAACATTTGTGATGGCTGCTTATGGAACAAGGACTAAATCAAGAGACCACAACAGCCTCCTAGCATTTCTTCTTTTCATAATCAATGTATCAAATGGATGCTTTTCTATAATTTTGCTTCATTTTCACAGTTGAATTCTTCAATGCTGGATAATATTTTATAAGTTTAAGTGTTCACAGATGTGCATATGTTATCACATAATTCTATAAATCTTTTTATTAAATACATGTACTCTGGTTTCATCTGTATGTGTACAACTTCATCCAATGCTGCATATGTGAAGTGCTTTCGTTAAAAAAACCGAATGCACAGACAACATCTGTATATAAATGCCTCACCATAGGTAAAAATGTTTACATTATGGAACGTCTTGTCAGTGAGCGGTCTACTTTAAGGACCTGCACATCTTCAGCTGTAAAGCTGACCAGAGTGACCAGAGTGATCAGCTGTAGAGCTGACCAGAGTGACCGGACTGATCAGAGTGATCGAAGTCAACATGGCATCAGCTGCAGAACTAGAGAAGTCGACCATATCAGCTGTGAAGCAGAACCATATCAGCCATAGTGCTGAATAGTGTTGCTGGTCGAGTAGCAGGTGATCAGGTGTTGCAGAATGAGACTGGTGGGTGCTGATTGCTTGAGTGACCAACCTGAAATACTAACAGCTTGATTGACCAATGTGATGGAGTGTACAACAACATACATGTAACCATGGGTTAATTTTGGGGTTCATAAAACCCAGGGTGTTCTGGGGACTACTGAGATAGTTTGTATATCTGTTTCTTTTTGTTTACATAATTTCACCATTTGAATGAATACATTTTACTATACAAGTAAAATACTACATTTTTTATTGTCCGAGTATAATGCATTTTTCTTTTCAAGGGGAAATAACTGTGAATCATTTATCCTTGTCTTTGTACTGTGTAGTTGTATTTTCATTATTTCAGTCCATGCATTTTATGTTAACTGATACAATATTTGGATCGTTTGCATGTACATATTATTCATAATTTCTCATTCTAATTATTTGTCATTAAACATTGCATTTGAATCACCATCAACTGTGTTGCGTTGTAAATCCAAAAATCCCACCTGGTTATCTTGTTACATATGTCCTAGTCTTCATACTTTGATTTTTAAAATCACTTATTTACTTAGTATCCACACAGATTCTTCACATCATGTTGATATACAATATATATTGTACATAACAAATAGAAGGCCTCAAAGTAGATTAGTTCTGTAACTAACTGAATTACCTTCTCTAAATAAAGTCTTTATTATTATTATTATTATTATTATTATTATTATTATTATTATTATTAATTAACATATCTCTTGCTTTAGATGTCATATAATTACAACAGCTGTATAAAACAAAATTATGTACCCTGAAATATCACCTTGGTTAATAAAATCCCGTTTACTTCATTTCCACTATTTGAAAACTTTTGAAATGTTTGAAAAACTACAGAAATTTCATTAAAATGCAATACAATGAACAAAATTTTAGTGAAATTGCATGAAAGTTTTAGCAAACTCTCACAAAACTTTCAATGAAATGTTAAGACATCTTGCCAAAACTTAAGTGAAAGTTTAGGCCAAATTTTTTGTGAGATCTCACCACAATTTAAAGGAAAGGTTTGGTCGAAATATTTGTGAAATGTCACCAAACTTTCAGTGAAATGAAAAAAACTTAAGTGATGCCATCATGGATTAGGTTTTGTATGCAAGAAAGAAAATGAGGACAAGTAAAACCTAAAACGTGTTTGATAATGTCTATATAATTATATAATTAATGATTCATTATAAAATTATTGTGAATATTTATCATTTATTCCCAATGATGTCTAAGAATTGTATGGCAGTTTAATAGAAATATGAAGCCGATTTTGTATGGTTTAGGCAGAAAGTGCTTACAAAACCAGTCTGGAAATCTGTCTTAAGTTTGCCTGGACATTTTTTTACCAGATGGCAAAAATTCCATATGAACTACTTACATATTCCATATAAAAATTCCATATGGTATATTTCCAAACTCCACATGGACTATTGCCAAATTCCATATGGATTATTCACGTATGGATTCCATATCCACTCCATATGGATATTTCTGTAAAAGTTAGTATGGATTCTATATCCACTCCATATGGAATTTATTTTACGGGTAGGTCATGACAATATAAATAATTGTCACATGAACAAAAATGCTGCTGTACTGGTAGCACAAGCAGCTATGGGTATATAAACTACTCACTAACAAGATATGGTGCTCAGCTGGATAAATTGATCAACATGACCATTTCCATCAGAAGCGTTACCAAGACAACACAAGCGGTCAGGGCCTGTGGGTGCCTAGATGACCACAGCAGATGGTAAGGTACATCTCAATATCATATCAGGCATAATTTTCCTATATTACAGTGATTTGTTCATATGTAGGTGATAACCATAGTACAGCAATTTGTTGATATGTTGGTGATAACCTTAACAGTGATTTGTTGATATGTTGGTGATATCCACACTACAATGATTTGTTGATATGTTGGTGATATCCACACTACAATGATTTGTTGATATGTTGGTGATATCCACACTACAATGATTTGTTGATATGTTGGTGATATCCACACTACAATGATTTGTTGATATGTAGGTGATAACCATAGTACAGTGATTTGTTGATATGTTGGTGATATCCACACTACAATGATTTGTTGATATGTTGGTGATAACCACAATACAATGATTGGTTGATATGTAGGTGATTACCATAATAAGTAACGATAATAAGGAGATTTGTTGATATGTTGGTGATAACCATAATAGTGATTTGTTGATATTTTGGTGATAACCACAATACAATTATTTGATATGTAGGTGATAACTATAATTAAGTCACAATAAAAGGTGATTTGTTGATATGTTGGTGATAACCATAACTGTGATTTGTCGATATGAAAAAAGAATATTTTGCTACTTATTATTTTTGAGCAGTGATTAAGAGTCTTACTCTCTCCAACAATGACAATGTGGCTTTCAAGGCTCCTTCAGGCCTGCCAAAAGGAAAGCTGTACCTGAAAGTCAGAAAATTTATGTCAATTGTGACAAGAAAATTTAACAAAAATCAAAAAGATTTTCCAAGAATTGACCTGTTTTACCAAACTATCCTATTCTTATTCCTCTTTATTCATCTAAAACAAAATCAAAGGACTATTAATTTAATAAATTGTCAAGTATCACAACATGAATAGGTGCACTTTTGTAATTATTTATAAACATAGTAATTATAAAATTTAATGTTAATTAATAGTATTACAGTCATTCATACAACTGTATTCTTGACATTTTAAAGCAAAATTCATTCAAATTCTGTAAAGATACATGGAAAACGAAAGTTAAATCAATCTTTTAGTAGATGGTATACAATTACAAAAGCTAGATCCCATTGTATGTAAGACACCTAAAAACCACCCAAGCGGCTACTCGGCTATATTTATACAATTTAAAATAGATGGAATGGTGGACAGTAGACCCTAACTGAAATTACTTAATGACCCAACACTCATGTACCGCAAGCTGGACTGGCTGACACGTGAACTGCATAAATGATACATTAGTGCATAAGAAGAACAAATAGAGAAGTAGTCTCAAACTCTTTAATTCACAACTATTTAGCATCATAAAACAGTACAGAAGTATACATATTTGGCATTCCTTGGGTCTCACCCTCTGCTGCATGTTAGATGTGGTAAGATGGTAGAGAAGCATGCAGTAACTATGAGGCGGAATCGCCAGTATGGCTGATGTCAGGGCTGAATTGCTGATGATTGAGGCAGACTCTCAAGTATGACTGTCTGACTGACAACTGTTATGGCAGAATTGCCTCTGTATTGAGGCAGAGTCGCCACGATGTGATATGTATGGATGTCAAGTGGATTAGGAAACAGAATGCTTAAATGATGCTGCATGCCAATAAAATGGAACTGCAGTAGTATGCAGTGGAGAGTCCCAAGGAACAAGATATATATATATATATATATATATATATATATATATATATATATATATATATATATTCCATTCAATTATGGCAATTATCATGATTTATATATATCTAAATCTAAACCATTAGTATCATTCCACTACAGCATTTATAATGATGTATATTGTATCTCAAGCGGGTATCAATATATATACATTTGAAACAAGGAGTCTGATCAAATTTTAACAAAGTTCATTCAGTAATTATGTCAGTAACTCAAACTGGACTAGACCGTCACATTGTGAAAATTTCACAATGTATGCAAGACCAGCTGAATGAGATGACTAAAGTCTATAGTCTATAGATTGGGAACCTTTAAGTTAATGTGACATGTATACTGTTGTTTTTTTTAAAATGGTCAACAAAATAACTGCAAGTAAACTCCTAAAGAAAACTATAACTAACAAGAACAATGTGAACTGCATATTATACATCCACCCTGTGCTTAACAGTCCTCATTGCAGAAAATATCAGGGCATGGCTAACTCGGAAGATTGTTGATAAATGGGTTTCAGTGACCTGCACAGTGCAGAAACTATTACTTGTGAACATGCTATCCACTAAGTTTGGGAACAAAACTTACCCCTGAATAAAAACTATTCTGCAAAATCCATTTTTCTCCTAACCATAATGACCTTTGACTTTTAACTATTGATCCTAAACTGTTTTGGTGGTCTTGACCATCCACCTCGGATGCAGGAGGTCACGGGTTTGAACTCAAACCTAGTCATGCCATATACTTTAAAAATGGTACTAAAAGCTGCCTTGCTAGGTGCTCAGCATTAAAAGGTTAGTGTCAGGACTGGTTGGACATCATAGTGATATGAGTGAAAAATTGTTAAATATCCTGATCACACACACACACCTAAAGTGAAGGTGTATGCCATCCATGAACTGTTGTGATGGTACAGAGTTGAAAACTAAATTTTTAGGACAGAACCAATTTTTTCTCCAAACAGTGCCCTTGACCTTTGACCTTCTGACTACATAAAACATTTGGTCGTTTTTCCTATTTTTAAGTACAAAAGTTGATTAATTGAATTTTAATGGCGCACCAGCACTTTTTAGGCTATTTATACATGTTTAAAAATACGAATGGTATAATATCGACCAGCGACATAAAAAACCAAAATAATTAAATATAAAATGGATAGACGTTGGTAACAGTAAAATATGAAGCTTACCAATCAACGGGAGATGTAAATGGTGTATGTTGGTGATAAGATGTTGAAAATAAGTGGCGGTATTTGTATTTGATAAAAATGCTCTAGGGGAAGGCATACAAGTTATAGTTTAAAATAAAGATTTATTTCCTTCAGGAAGTCTAAAATACAAGTGATAGGTACAGTATCAAAAATTACAAAGGAAAGTCTGGTCAAGATACATGATGCAAAATTGATGTTTTTATGCAAAAGTCATTTTTATCCTTCTGGTCACTGATCTTGATCTTTGTCTGTTTAACACTGAAATTGATTCATTACACCCATGCAAGAAATTCTGAATATTTGGCCTAGGTCTGTGTTATACAAGTAATGTTACTGTGTATAGAAAAATCATTTATTCAGTGACCTTGACCATTGATTGTTTCATTAAAAATTGAAGGCATTTTTCCTTACCCCCAGCACAAACCTTCTGCAAAGTTTGGTAACTGTAGATGATAATCCTGCAGACGTTTACAGATTGACATTACATATTATACTCGGCCAAATGGATGGAATAAAAAAATGCATGACATATTAAAATAAACAAATCTTTCATTGGATGAAAAAAAACAAATTCCATGAATGAAACACATGCAAACTACACACATCTATCTATGGATACCACTCTTGAAGATAGTCAATTAAAACTGGTTATGAATTTTCAAGTAAAATTCCAGTCATGCACAACTTACCTGAATTGTGTTATCTGATTTTCAAGTAAAATCCTTAGAATTTCTTTTATCTCATCAAATGTTTCTTTTTCTGCTAAGAGAACAGTTCCAATTCCATCAGGTCTGAAAAAAAAATGACAGCAATATCCTACAAGCAAAGCATATGATGAATGCATATTCTTTATTTAAAAATTAAACATACAAAACAGACAGGCAGATAGACAAACAAATTAACACAGAAATGTATGATATAATATAATTGTACATGTTCAATTTATAAAATTGGGCCCCGTAATTTGAGATTAGCATTCTTCCTAAGATGAATGTGTCACTTTGAAAGTTTTATAGTAGAAATTTTTTATCCCCAAAACACTGGTCAAGGTATTTAAAAAAAATATAACATGAAAAAATACAGTATATGTCTCAATTTAAACAATTTAAACTGCCAGAAATGTCACCAATATGACCTGGAGTTAAATCATTTGGTTCAGAGTTGTCACTGATAAAAATTTATGTGAATATACAGAGTAGTTGGAAAATGGCTCTTGGAGATAAATAAAGAACTGAAGGGGCGTGTGTTCACACATTCATGGTAGTGGTATGCACATCCAGCTGCCCTACAGCTACATCAATATACAGAAATAAATATTGACGAAACATCCATATTGAGACCCATGATAACAACAGCCACATACTTATCCCAAATAAAGTTTTGGCATTGCCAGGAGACTGGATTGTGTCTTATAAAAACCTGGTAATTTCTTCAATCTCTGATGATTTTGTTTGCCACCTTCATCAACAAAAGCCTTACATATTTCATTCAAAGCATATGGGGGGGGGGGAAGGACTCAGAAAGTGCAAGCTCCACTAAATTTCTTCTGTTCAACGCCATCTATTCCATAGTTCACTTGGAGTGCAGCAGCATTTTGAGTTATCCCATCTCAAATGATGGTGCTCTCCTCATCCTGTGTGACTTCCTTGGTCAGATACAGCATGCCACAAGACAGCAACAATGGGCCATCAATGCTTTGTCATCATGATGTCAGGTGCCACAAGACAAGCCACAATGCTTTTTAATCACCATGCCAGGTGCCACAAGACAAGCAAAAATGCTTTATCATCACCATGCCAGGTGCCACAAGACAAGCAACAATGCTTTATCATCCCATGACCGATGCCACAAGACGAGCAACAATGCTTTATCATCACCATGACATGTGCCACAAGACAAGCAATAATGCTTTATCATCACCATTACAGGTGCCAAAAGACAAGCAATAATGCTTTATCATCACCATTACAGGTGCCATAAGACAAGCAATAATGCTTTATCATCACCATGACATGTGCCACAAGACAAGCAACAATGCTTTATCATCACCATGCCAAGTGCCATAAGACAAGCAATAATGCTTTATCATCACCATTACAGGTGCCAAAAGACAAGCAATAATGCTTTATCATCACCATGCCAAGTGCCATAAGACAAGCAACAATGCTTTATCATCACCATTACAGATGCCATAAGACAAGCAATAATGCTTTGTCATCACCATTACAGGTGCCACAAGACGAGCAACAATGCTTTATCATCACCATGACATGTGCCATAAGACAAGCAATAATGCTTTATCATCACCATTACAGGTGCCATAAGACAAGTAACAATGCTTTATCATCACAATTACATATGCCATAAGACAAGCAATAATGCTTTATCATCACACCATTACAGGTGCCATAAGACAAGCAATAACGCTTTATCATCACCATTACAGGTGCCACAAGACGAGCAACAATGCTTTATCATCACCATGACAGGTGCCACAAGACGAGCAACAATGCTTTATCATCACCATGAAAGGTGCCACAAGACAAGCAACAATGCTTTATCATCACCATTACAGGTGCCACAAGACAAGCAACAATGCTTTATCATCACCATGACAGGTGCCACAAGACAAGCAATAATGCTTTATCATCACCATTACAGGTGCCATAAGACAAGCAATAATGCTTTATCATCAGCATTACATGTGCCATAACACAAGCAATAATGCTTTATCATCACCATGCCAAGTGCCATAAGACAAGCAATAATGCTTTATCACCATTACAGGTGCCATAAGACAAGCAACAATGCTTTATCATCACCATTACAGGTGCCATAAGACAAGTAACAATGCTTTATCATCACCATTACAGGTGCCAAAAGACAAGCAATAATGCTTAATCATCACCATTACAGGTGCCATAAGACAAGCAATAATGCTTTATCATCACCATGCCAAGTGTGGAACCAGCTGACTGGATATGTGAGTAAAGCTGGTCCTGTTCTGCCCAAAATGGAATCTGGTTCAAATAGCAGTGCTGTGCTGGAATGAGAAGCTAAACTAGGCCAGGTTATTGCAATGGTCAGCACAGCATGCATATATGCAAACTTTTCTGGGACCAAAGCAGGGAGATAACAACCATTTTTGCATAAATTTAAGTATGAAAGTAAACATTATACCAAAACTAAGTAAATTAACTACAATGAATAATAGTTAATCAACGTTATATATTTTCTACTATGTTATTTTCACTTTGCTTCACACATTTAAATTTCTATATCCAAGCACTGTTGATCTTTCAAACATATTCCCTTTTTTCAACTGTGTATTTTCCTTAGACTCTGTTGGCATACATTTAAACATGGTACCAAAATTATTATGTTTCTAAAGAGTTGAAGAACTGCAAACTGTTATACATGATACATTACTCAAGACTGAAATACTGACAAGTAAAAGAACTTATGTATATACAATAAATGCATCAGCACATCATGATTTAACTGGTTGTTAGTTTGATAACAACTTGACAGACATCTTATGATAGTCTTAAACAGTCTAGTAAATATGTTTTACCTGGAAACACCTATGCTTGGCAGAGTTTGTTATAACTGGCAATTTCATTACCTGGTAGGGGGCCCCCGAATAGCTGAGTGGTCTAAAGCGCTGTCCATTACAGATCACTGGGTAGGTTTGAGTCTCATATTCGGCCAATATAGGTATGTGAAAAAGCTTGCCAGTAGCTTCTTGTGGGTCAGTGGTTCTTTCCGTGGGTTTTCCCAGGTTATTCCTCCACCATTAATACTGGCCGCCATGTATAACCTATCTTGTGCTGAAAAATGGCGTTAAACCTAACAAAAACAACAACCACCACCATTACTTGGCAGATGTTTTAGCTCAAAATATCTATTCTTGACAGATTTTTGCGATTTCCAGGAGTTTATGTCAACAAATCAGGAGATCAAAGAATGGGGTCAAAATCAAAATACCACTGGATAATACAGGAGTCTTGGCATGTATGAGTATGTGTAGTAAGTACTGTATAGAAGTTGGCAAGTAGTGGCATGCTGGGACAGCCAGAAAAAACTCTTGCAACAGTTAAATAATATTGATACTTCGTCACTACATCTCTAACTGCAACAGCCAGATGGTTGTACGAACTGGCTGAAAGAGGGAATGGCCTATGATGGCTGCTATAGGTCTTGCAAGCAAGATGACCTACATATGCCCAGTGTGCTGCAAAAGGGAAGGCATCTCATACCAATAATTTTCTAATTTGCCAGTAGATAGACATGCTGATTATCTGGCATACAATTCCCCACAAGCTAACATTTTCCATGTAGTTTAATGCATGATTTGTTGCCACATTTGGAATTTTGATAACAAATGGGTAGAATACATAATGATTACATCTGTGGCATCAGGTTTGACAGTCAATGTAAGGGATGTATAGATAATATTCACGCGTAGTTGAGACATGATCTCCCCACATGAATATGATGTAGAAGGCATATGTGCTGCTGTTGGGCATGCTTGATGTCATTTTTCACCAATATGGATCATATTGACATGAAATCGGGGATAGACTGTGCATAAACGTATATGGTTACCACTTCTGCCTCTTATTAAATAATGAAAATAAAAAATTCTTATATAGTTTTAATATTTTTAAGACCAGTCATAAAAAGAAAAAAAATCAACAAGTATATTGTATATTTGGTGATTTATGACCCTAAATCAGCTGTGCAGGCTAATATCATCTCAACAACTGTAGCATAATGAAAATATTCACCTACCAATATGCCCTTTTCCTTTCCAAATATAAGAGGATACCAAATTCTTCAATGCTCATTCAGTTAATTTTTGAATCCTCATTCAGCTATTAATATATTGTCAGTTAGTGACAGGTCACTTCTTCCTAAAACTTTTCTATGAAATGATCCTCTGAGCAAAGATCCGGAAGTAAAGCCAATGTTTGACATGTTACTTCCAATTTTCTCCATGATTTTTGATGGTTTGTACCCTTAGTAATAATACCAAGTTCTTTTTTTAAAGATTGTTTTATGACTTGGACTTCTAGCATTGAAAAAATACCAAGTAATTTTTTGACAAATTTTTTATGGCTTATTCCCGGAGTTATGAATAAATACAAAGTTTTTAAAAAGTTACATACATTTACTTTTTACAATCATGGCAGACTAGTCCAAACATTTACATCCAGAAAGTGTTCATTTTGAAATGTTGCAGCAAACATGTCAGAGTAAAAACATTGGGGGATTACTGAACTAGTTTTGAGACAATAGGCAACTCTTAGTGACATGTTTTTACAATATTTTCTCCATTTCTTACAACAAGATTTTTTTAACAATACTTTGCTGAAATATTCTGATAGCAACCTCTGATGCAAATGCATTGGGCACCCTGCTTGAAATAATCTAACATGACTTATTTTATGCTAAAAGTGAGTAAAAGTAGATATAAACAAAGGTACAAAGATTCTAGGTATAAATGTGTGCTAAAATACCGGAGCTAAACACAAAAACCCAACAATGAATGTAAAATTAATATATAATTTAGCTCCATAGCCTCCTCCCCTGAGGTCAGGTGCTATGAATTCTACTCCAAACATTTGTGCATGATCTAGCAGAAAAAATGGTTGAGACATATTCATGCTGTACATATGAATGTTATATGTGCAAACACCCATGCAGACATTGACAGAAACACAGCAGCCTAACCTCTATTTAATAAAGGCAAGCTAAAAGTCACTAAACTCAACAGCTCATGCTTTTTGTTTTCCATGCACAACCAAATGGAAAGAAAGTACAGTGAAACCCCGTCTTATGTATTGAGCAATACAGAGACAAGTCTGTAAACTGAGAATCAAACTGCATGTGTATCATTTTGGTTATACATGGTGGAAAGAGGGCTTCTTTGACACTAGTATTTCACCTTGTAATATAATTGAAATAAACATAGCAACAGGTGGGAAACAGCCCGAGAGACTCTTTGTAATCTAAAATAAACCTTAACAAGTTTGGAAGTAACCATTTGATTTCATGGGTAATAAGTGATCTTGAAGAGACTGTCTAAAAACAGAAGAAAGATTACTAAATAAACACTAAGGTTTTAAGCACATTTAGATACTGCAACTTTGTATTTTGGCATGTTGGATATACAGCAAATTCTGCCTCAACTAAAACATGAATAGATCTGTTCCAATCAACATCCAACTATAATAACAGTACTTGTAACAGCCCAGTATTACAATGAAAAGTAACCAATTTACATCATTAATTGGAACCTGATGCATCTAAATTTTAATAAAATAAAAAGGATAGAGTCAGAATTGGTATATGTTGTTGTTGCTTATGATTTGCTCTTTTACAACACAGCAACACATGTAGGTTGTTTAGTGCCAAGGCAAGGAGATTAATGGTAAAGCCTATAGGGATAACCATACGATGACATCAAAATTTTCTTGAAAGACATAGCATGGGGATATATTTATGGACATATCATGCAAAAGATGAAGGGATGCGCGGGAGGGAGGTCAAAGATAAGAGCATGTATTAATGATCGAAATTGCTCCAGACTAATATCTGACAACTGCATATTCATACACAAAACAGTTGATTCCATTTATTAAAAGACAAACACTAGGGACAGAGTTTCTTGAATATTAAAAAATGTATTAACTTTCGGCAACAGGTCAATTGATTATATGGTGATTGGCTAACAATACAGCCAAACCACATGTGCATGATTGCTCATAAAGCAGTAACGGGTAGTTTAATAAACTTTTTACAGTGGAATTAATATAATGATGTGAAATTATCATTTTATTGATTTGGGTGATCAACTTATTTGAACAATGGCATTGTTTAGTGCATTGGTATATATGCCAGTTGATTGAGCAGACATTAATGGTCTACTGTTTGTCCTGAATTTAACAGCAATTTGCATGATGCATTAAAAACAAAAGCATGGTTCAATACAAATTTGATGTGCAATTATTAGTCTTTTGAAGATTTCTTCCAGAACAAATAAGCTAACAATAAAGTGGTGATGGACAACTGGCATAACTGCAATAAACATTCACAGACACTTTTAACATCATGCTTTTTAATTAGACTAATCTTTATTCATTTTTTTTTTAATAACGAGTACAACATCTTACCAGATTTATCAAACTCTTACTTACTTGGCAATAAAACTTTGCATCGATTTAAAACTCATTCAGCACAAATTCTTTTGCATAAAGGTTATTAAACTTAAGAAGCCACATCATGGCCGTGTTATATTTGATTTCATGTTATAATAGAGGTAGGCCATGGCCATGTTATATCAGATTTCATGAAAAAACTAAGCATTTTAAAATGGGGCAAGGCTATGGCTTAATCCAAGTTTTACTGACCCTTCTCACCCCATTTTCGAAATTTGGATATTTTAGCTGGAGTGTAGGATCAGAGAGATTTGCCTATCTAAAAAGTTTGATTTCACTCACACCATGTGTGTCAGCATGGGGCAGCTGCTTACTAGCTGGCCAGGCAAACCTGAATGGCCATTTATCGAGATGAAATTGGTAAGAAATGTAATTTCTCAGAAATTATGAGTATAGCATTCGTTGTATCTTTAATCTGCTAACAGTTGAGACAAATCTACAGCATTGATGCAATTTGACCTGGAACATGCCATTAGCATGACATCAGATGTCCAAAATGTCAGTAAATAAACTAATTCTCAATATATTTATTCTGAGAACTGGAAAACTGCCAGTATTGCAGCAAGGCTTTGTGCTTCATGAATCTGGTTTTCTACAAGTTGCTGCACAATTTACAGACTTCTGGTCATTAGTTTCAGAATAAATATTTATAAATGTATGTTCTTTCCTTTTTCTATACAGATTAGGTGACTTTCATTTATATTTTCCATTTGTTTTACAACAGAAACACTGGAAATTGTTTATTGTTAATATCACATAATTATTTGACCTCCGATATCATTGACATGTAGGTTGCGAGAGATGTGTCATCATATGATAAGAAATGCCAGTGGTGACTTACATGTCAAATTTCATCAACGCTCTAGTTTTGTCTTGTCTATCAGCAGGTTAAAGATGTAATGAATAGAAAGATGTAATGAATATCATGCTTGCAATCTCTGAGAAAATAAATCATATTCCTATCGATTTTATGCAGATATTGATAAACGGTTGTTCAAGTTTGTTAGAAAAAATAGTCAGCAACTTCACTATGCTGATACCGAATGATGCAGGCGAATTCCACCTTTTGAAAGGGAAATAACTCTGACCCTAGACCCCAACAGAAATCTCCAAATGTTAAAAATGGATGAGGATCTGAGGAAACTGGGATTAAGCTATAGCTGTGTTATATCTGATTTCATTTTAAAATGAAGAATTTTATAATGTAGCAGGCCTTAGCAATGTTATATCTGGTTTCATGAAAAAATAAAGTGTTATAACAGGGTTTCACTGTAGTATTATGAGTATAGAGCAGTTCATTTCAACCACAAGTCTTGCAAAGATAAACTAAATGATATAGTAAATATACCCTTTGCTGTTCAAAATATGTTGATAAAGGTGAGAAGAAAAAATATTGAGCTAAAATGAAAATGGAATCGGCAAATTGATGCTTTGTGTGAAGTGAATTTGTAAATCTCATGAACCATTATTGATGAATCATTTAGTTTGGCAGAGCTAATGAACTACAAACACAAAACAGTCAGGAAGTAACAAAACTGTTAGACAGATACAAATTTTTTTGGAAAGCATCATTCTGCAATATAATTAATTTTTTTTTGCTATATTAATTTGTATGAATCCACAAATGTGTCATATCAAAAGGAACTGTTGAAATCTTGAACTATTCATAAAAATGTGAAAAGTAATGAACATGAGTGAACTTAACACTGTTCTTAAATCTATAAAGTTAAAATTCATTTTCAAGGCAGCCTGGACATTTAAACAAATGGTTCTATTATAAACTGAAGAAAAAACAGCACGGCTGAACAAGCCTAAATGATTTTAATTTATCTTGAAGGATGAAAAAATTAAGCACAATGTTCAGAGACATCAAAGTTACTAAATAAATGTTGTGTTTACTCAAAAAAGAATTAAGTATATATTCTAAAGTATTATCTGAGATCCTTACCAAAAGAAATTGAACAGCTTTATATCTTGAGATCTCTGCAGCCATAAAGTCTTGGCATAAATATCTAGGAATCAAAACCAATGCATGTAAATGTAATTAACCCAATCAGTTAGACCTGGCAATTTTTTGTACATCATATCAAAAATTGTTGCAATATTTAAATAGTACATAAAATGTGGACACCATGGACACTTTCTTAAAGCCAACACAAATTTAAAACTTCACAATGGAACATGAAAAAGTTTCATTTGTACTAAAATTTGGACAATCCTGCAGTCAACCATCAAGCCATGATTACTTTAATTATCGGATTGACAAACTGAACCTTCTATCATTTGAAAGCAACACAAATCGACCAAATCCAAAAAGTCTTGAAGTAATAGTTCCCTAAACAAAGCTAGCCAAAAGCTTGTTAAAGGTTATGATAAAAGCATAAACAACCCTTGATTATTAGAAAGTTTGTGGAATTATTTAATGAATCACTTTGATAACTGTAAAATGAATGATCATAAGCACTACATCAAACTGATATGTGACTGCAGGTTTCTTTTATAAAGAACAAGGGGAGACAAAGCAGTTAAGAACAACAATTCATATTCTCACTCAAGTGGAGTAACCTGTGTAATATAAAGTTTGAATATGTGTTATTATCCTTGTTTTCCTTTTCCAGTAACTAAAACTGATTTTATCCAGATTTTGGACAAAGTGGTCATCACTTTTTCAGCTCAAGAATTTCAAATTTTTTCTAAGAGTCTTGATTTTGGTAACATCATCATAATTGAATATAAATAATGGTATTCTACAATTCAATTCCTGGACCAAACCAAGCAATATCAATCCAGTAACATTTACGGCAAAGAGTGCCACGTTTCAAATTTTAGTATTGAGATTACTTGAAGCATTTTTGACGATTTCAGATTTTTGAGGCAAGAAATATCTATTTTGGTGATGCATTCTGTTGTGAAAACCAATCTTTTCGTTACTAAATAATATCAACAATAGAACTGATTTATGTTCATATACAATGTTTCTAGTGAGGTTTACATGTTTATGATGAACTGAATGACATAGTTTTAGAAACAAAAAGAAAATCGAACTTCAGATATGCAACCAGAATTCTTTATTTGAAAAAAGAACACTCACAGATTAGAATGCAAGTGTTCTTTATTGCCAAGCTAGGCTATAATACAAAAATTGGTTTACCTACGTAGAAACTGTACATGGTTGTGCATTCATACACAACTGTGATAATAAATACATTAATTTTCTATAAAATATTTACGAAAAATGAACATTTAAATTAGTCCACAAATGAACTAGGCAGAGATAAAACTAATTATTTTTCATGTCCAGATATTTGGGTCAAAGATGGCAGGTAGAAAAAATATCAGTTGAAATGAATGGCATCTGATCATCTATAAGCTAAATATACAATCTACAAAGCATTCAAATCTTGGTGTATACAAAATGGTAGGCAGCTGGGAGGTAGATTTCTTCTGAAGATTTCAAACATAAATAAAGGTGCTTAGGAGTGCCCTGACAAAAAATGATAAAACTGCTAACAAAATGTTTATATCAAAATTAATTCTTTTTCAATTGCAACTGATTAACAGAATAAGGATGTACTAAGGACTCGCATTTAATAACAAAACAAACTCTTTTATGCACACCATGTATAACTTGGGTCAAAGTTGCAACCTACTGCAAACAACACAAACCTTGATCTGTCAGTGCATGATGTGCTGGAATATCTGTGTCTCTGCTGTTTGCATTGGATCTGATTTTCATGCAAGGATATAGTTTAAATTCTAACATGTCAACATGTTTTGTTTCTCACAGTTGGTTATTAACAAATGAAACAGCAGGACTAGTTTGAGATGGCTGTGAAAATGAAATTTTGAAAGTTAAGGTCAGTGATTAACAAAGTATAATGTTCAGTACACTGGTTCTAAAACATGAAGTGACAATAAATAGAGTGCAAGGAAAAAACAGTCATTCCTCGATTCTTTTACATAATTTTTACTTACGCAAATGGGGAAGGTATTTGATTTCCCCACAGTTTCAGTTGCTCCTCTGCACTCCTAATGATGCAAATAATTGAAAGAAAAAGTTTATCTTGTATAATATTTCTGATGAAAAGTTACAAGTTGCAGATTAAATTTAAAAATTAAAAAGTCTGAAGGTCACATTTCTAGGCCCGACATAGTTCTTTTATTCAGTAATTTTTTCATAGGTGTTTTTAGGCAAGTGATGGAGCTAAATCCATTTATACAGATTAAAATGTTACTTTAATTGTTTACATATATATAAAAAAAAACAGATTGAGCAAACCCAAATAATAATTCCAAAAATAAATGTTTCAAGTTTTCTGAGAGCAATCCAATTAAGAATCGGAACCAGAAAACATTCCAATTAAGAATTGAAGTCTGGTTTAAAGTCAGGTAAATGAGTTTTCTATACTAATCAACTTAACTACATCTTCTCTGTATATCAGTTTTTATGGCTAAAACAGCTTTCACTTACTCTAATCGAATGGACCTTCTGTCACATCAGCTGACCCTAATTTATGTTTCCAAACCAGATTAAAATAATGAAACGTAATTAGTCACAAACTAATGTATTTTCTATGTAAAATGTTAGAACAGAAGTGCATATCTATTGGAGATGCCATATGTTAAAAGTGTCTGTATTTACACATCAAGCAGTTTAAAATATAGATACTGATACAGAAAAATCTTTTAACTCAACCACAACATTGGCTAAAATAACTGTAAATGAGTTTCATGTGGATGAATATTACAGCCAATATCCCTACACACAGAGACATTTACCTTATAATGAAATGCAAGATCCCCACCGACTTACACAGTTATTTCCCTAATAATGACATACAAGATCCACCTCCCACCACACACTGACATTTGCCAAATTAGGAAATACAAGACCAGACACGCGCGTGTGCGCACACACACACACACACTGACATCTGGCTAATAATTAAATACAAGATCCCCCCAATCACACACAATGACATTTGCCTAATAATGAAATACAAGATCACACACACACTTACATTTGCCTAATAATGAAACACGACACACACACACACACACACACATCTTTCTAATAGTGAAATACAAGATACACACACACTGACATCTGCCTAATAATGAAATACAACATCCCCACTTCCACACAACTGACATTTGTCTAATAATGAAATACAAGATCCTCCACACACACACACTTACAGATGGCCAAGAAATACGGGTTAGAACAATGCTCTTTGTTTCTTCAAATTGTTCATGGGTTTTTTTTAAAAAAGAATCATCATATTTAAAGACAGCTCAGCAGCATTCATATAAAAATGAAAGGCCCTCAACTTGGAGTAGTTGCATTATTTTTTCAAAATCAAAGTAATGTCTTTTAAAGATTTTTCTGTTCTTTGTTGGTTTTTTTTTTGTATAACAGTGGCCATATCGGATGGCAGATCTGAATTGTCTGTTAAAAGAAGAACATTGAGCAAATTGCTCAAATATACCTCTCCAACATTCCACCCCTACACCACGATAGAGACAAGTCAACAGTTTAAAAAAGGCACTAATTCTTTTTTAAAAAAAAGGTGGAAATACAGTGATTGGTAAATATGCACATCATCTGGTGATACATACAAAGTCTTGATACATGCCAAGTCTTGACACATACCAAGTCTTGATACATACCAAGTCTTGATTCACCAAGTCTTGACACATACCAAGTCTTGATACATACAAAGTATTGACACATACAAAGTCTTGACACATAATAAGTCTTGATACAAACAAAGTATTGACACATACCAAGTCTTGACACATACCAAGTCTTGACAAATACCAAGTCCTGACATATACCAAGTCTTGACATATACCAAGTTTTGATACATACCAAGTCTTGACACATACCAAGTCTTGATACATACAAAGTCTTGACAAATACCAAGTCTTGACACATACCAAGTCTTGACACATACCAAATCCTGATACATACCAAGCCTTGACACATAGATTTTTCTGTTCTTTGTTGGTTTTTTTTTGTATAACAGTGGCCATATCGGATGGCAGATCTGAATTGTCTGTTAAAAGAAGAACATTGAGCAAATTGCTCAAATATACCTCTCCAACATTCCACCTCTACACCATGATAGAGACAAGTCAACAGTTTAAAAAAGGCACTAATTCTTTTTTAAAAAAAGGTGGAAATACAGTGATTGGTAAACATGCACATCATCTGGTGATACATACAAAGTCTTGATACATGCCAAGTCTTGATTCACCAAGTCTTGACACATACCAAGTCTTGATACATACAAAGTATTGACACATACCAAGTCTTGACACATAATAAGTCTTGATACAAACAAAGTATTGATACATACCAAGTCTTGACACATACCAAGTCTTGACAAATACCAAGTCCTGACACATACCAAGTCTTGACATATACCAAGTTTTGATACATACCAAGTCTTGACACATACCAAGTCTTGATACATACAAAGTCCTGACACATACCAAGTCTTGACATATACCAAGTTTTGATACATACCAAGTCTTGACACATACCATTTCTTGATACATACCAAGTCTTGACACATACCAAGTCTTGATACATACCAAGTCTTGACAAATACCAAGTCTTGACACATACCAAATCTTGATACATACCAAGTCTTGACACATACCAAGTCTTGATACATACCAAGTCTTGATACAAACCAAGTCTTGATACATACCAAGTCTTGATGCATACCAAGTCTTGACACATACCAAGGTTTGATACATACCAAGTCTTGACACATACCAAGTCTTGATATATACAAAGTCTTGACAAATACCAAGTCTTGATACATACAAAGTCTTGACACATACCAAATCCTGATACATACCAAGTCTTGACACATACCAAGTTTTGATACATACCAAGTCTTGACACATATCATTTCTTGATACATACCAAGTCTTGACACATACCAAGTCTTGATACATACCAAGTCTTGACAAATACCAAGTCTTGACACATACCAAATCTTGATACATACCAAGTCTTGATACATACCAAGTCTTGACACATACCAAGTCTTGATACATACAAAGTCCTGACAAATACCAAGTCTTGACACATACCAAGTCTTGACACATACCAAGTCTTAATACATACCAAGTCTTGACACATACCAAGTCTTGATACATACCAAGTCTCAAAGAAAACAATTAGAAACTGCAATAATAAAATTCTTTCATATCATACATCCAGCTATTAGTTAAAAAGACCAAAAGTTCTTAAAACCATAAAGTACAAAGATCTGTCAATAAACTGATGACCATAATATATGCCAGTTTCACTGCAATCAAAAACAAATACAGAATAAACTGCATTCATATGATTCAGTTCTACAATGCATTTAGCTGCTGGACAATAAGATGTGCATTTTCAGGCATTGAACATAATATATACAGCCTTTCACAGCAACTTCAGTTGTGCTAACAGGAGCTACAGGATAGAAAGGGCGACAACTATAACAACATCAGATCCTTGAAGGACTGATGCTCTGCTGTGTGAAAAGAATTTCCAGAAATTCAAGATCTCTATTAATTCATTATAACTTTCAAGTGTTGAAACCATTTTTGAAATTCTGCAGCAATAACAAGATTTTCAAATTAGCTGCTGTGGTACAGATATTGGATGTGCTTGGCAGCAATTTCTTTCAGAACAAAGTGGTGCCATTGGAAGTATTTGGTGAGAACCTTGTCATAATGATCTCCATTCTGGGAGAGTAGTGACCATAAGGGTTTCAGACAGCCATCATCACAGCCATATTTGATATATGACAGGTTCCATTTTCATTTAGGACCAAGTATATCGATGAAAATCCCATAATGATATAGAAATCCATCTGGCGATGTTGAATTAAGCTACATGGCAAAAGGGTGATAACTCTAGCAAATATTACAGCAACAGAGCTACTCATTGATATGCACATCTTCAGGTGATGACCACATAATAATTCCAAGTTTCATGGCAATATAACAAACTGCAGGTCCTGGAGTACTTGCATTAACAGGACTGTCATTCACTGCAATAAGATATAAGCTAACAAGGATAATAATGCAAAAAAAAGTTACAAAGTGATTTGCCAGTAAGCAAATCTTCTCGTGATTACTGTAATATTTACCACTTCAAGGTATTTCATTAAAAACTGCTGGACTCTGGGACAAGTTGCATGAATGAGATCAAAGAGATTATTCAAATGGAAGGACAAAAGGATGGACAGAAGTAGAACTATATACCTCCACAGAGGGGGGTATTGGAAAAAAAGGGGAAATAAAATATTTTAAAGGACTTCACACAATAATGCTTCTGTCCAAATTTGGTCAATTTCTGTTCAAATGTTATGGATAAGATTCTAAAAGGTGTTTTTTTATTAACAGTTTATATTTTTAGTAACAGTTTGTAATTTTAGTAACAGTTGATATTTTTAGTAACAGTTGATAATTTTAGTAACAGTTCATAGTTTTAGTAACAGTTGGATGGTGGAACATCATTAAAGTCCTTCAAGCAAAGATCCTTTCTGCTAAATTCAGTCTAGATGGGTTACTTTTAACAAATCATTAAAAAGTTCTTCAATATTTTCACAAGATTCACAAATAGGCCTCACCTGACATCTGCCTATTACATAAATCAAACCTTCCAACTAAATGAAAACTTTATTCAAGAAAGGTTTCATGAGACAGTTTCGAGGTGGAGAATGACATTGTGTCATCTTTTGAACTGGACCAAATGAATGGAAATTCCTTCATTCTATTCTTTTATGCAGCAGAGTTTATGTTTAAACTTTTCTTAGGCAAACGTTCATTGTCCAAATTAAATATTTTGTTTAAAAATGAATCCATAATAAGTAACGGAACTAAACCAATTTCAAATCAACTACACAATGATGGCTATTGATATCGGAAAAAAAAATATCTAACTACTGAATTAAAAAGAAAACAATTTAACCAAAAATGAAGATGGAATGTGTAAAATTATTTTTTTGGGTGTAAAAATATTCTGGCCATGCAAATCAAGAACATACCTTAACAAAATGAGACAGTTAATAAATCTGATAAATGCAAGAGCAGCTGCCCAAAAAAAATCTAGGTCATTAGAATACTTCAAAAGAAAATTCCTCCAATGCTATGGATCATATATTTTATAGTTAAGGTTTCCCTAGTATTATTATTGAAGGCACATCAGAATCAAAGGCATATACTTCCAAGGCTTTTATGCCAACATGCTTCGTGTCAAAGTTGGTCACATTCTGTTGAGTGCTTCTTCAAACAAAGGCAAGTATTTTTAATAATTATAGCAATGGTGATCCGATTTGATAGCTGATCATCTTCATGTGTATCAAGCTGAAAGCCCTTTATGTCAAGATGCCATCAAATATTTGATCTTTTTTGGGGGGGTCACCATATTTGATGGCATATCAGCATCGGCAAGCCCTAGGGCAATTTCTGCAAAGTGGTTTTTCAGAAGTTGTGTTTTTTTTTTATTTTTAATGAACATCATCTCTGATGATGCCTTACCTGTGGTATCCAAAATAAAATGACCTAAATGTAAAAATATGCATGATCACTAAGTGCAAAACTTGGTCACTGTGACCTGCTTGTGATATAATGGTCTATATTATTCCTCAGAATGTTAAGTCAGGGTTCATAAAGAATTCTGAATTATATATTCAAAGACTTTTCCTGAACTTTCAAAGACCAAAAACATAGCTTTCTATGACCTATTTTTGCGAACATTTTGTATAAAAGTTATGTTATAGGAGAAAACAATGGATGCAAAATTCTACAATATTGTTTAATGATGAAATTAAACTAAACTCAGCTACATCCAAATTTAACAACCTTGGACAATATTATTTGTAATTATTTTAAAGAAATTAAAATGTTTGGAATTATTTCAATTTTCAGAGACTTTTAAAGACCTTAAAAAGACTGTATGAACCCTGTAAGTACATCAAATTTTAATGAATAAAAGCAATGGTGTATAATAACAAGTGACCTAAATGTAAAACCTGTGCATGATCACTGGAGAATAAAAGCAGGTTCCAGTGACATACTTATGATGTGGCACAGTACTCCTCAAGTTCAATTTACCTATTGAATATTATGACTGTATAATGAATAGTGTCTGATAAACTGACTCAACATAAAAAGTGAAGATTTGCTTATGCCAATGCATCTACAACTGCCAACATGACTACAACAACTGGAGGGTGGAATGGGGTGGGGTGAGGCAAAACATAAGCTCTCTTGCACCTGATGCAAACATGCTAAAACTGAAAGGCCTTGCTCTCTGTCCAGTTTTAAAATCATGTTCAATATTCTGTTAAACAGCATCCTTACTGTACCATCATGAGAAATGAAAATCCTTTCTACCCACCCTACTTACATGGGGTATATAAAAGTCTTTTTTCAATTTTAGCAATGACAACTATATTAAACCAAAGATTGGCATCATTTATATAAAAAATTATAAAGCTTTCCACTAAGTTGTTAAAAACCTGGCCTAAATTCTGCTTAAATGTTTTTTAAGAATAAGTTGCTAAGTTGTTAGGCCTAAGTCTTTTAAAACTTTTCTCATTTTTTTTTTTTATAGCAACACCCAGAAGATTAAAATGTGGATCAAAATCATCTGTATTAACTTGGAAGGACTTAATGCCAAGTTTGCTTTCTTCAAAATTTTGTAAAAACTGGTTTTGCCATTTTTTATAATGACAAAACAGCAAATGTTGACATACTACATCTAACAGACATCGCATACTGCAAGCTCTGTTGCCCTCAAGGCCAAAAGAAGTAAATAGTCCACATCATTTACCATGTGTAACTGGAAATATAAATCAGATGAGAATTATGCAAATGTACTACTAAATAGCAACAGTTCTAAACAACTGGGTGACCAGATGTCTGTTATCTTCATTAAATTGTCAGGGTTTATTTACCATGATCTGACACGCAGCTTTGGTGACTTCTGAAACCTCATGTGCAGGTAAGTAACACACGCACACACACACACACACACACAGCCTGCCTGAACTCAATCTGGTACCAGTTTACATGCAACAATTGAGGAAAAAAAAAAACAGTAATATGCGAAAAAATACATTACAAGATATATAAGCACACATTCAGATGACAAGGTGATATCCCTGGTCATTATAAATATAAACAATAAATTTACATAGCATCTTTATTGTAACATCAGAAATGAAAATTCCTTTATACCTACCCAAATTCATTTTAGAGCCATTACCATACAAAAGTTATTTTATTTCTTGACCTGATAACAAACCTGTTGCCATGGACATGTGATGCACAAAAGGCAAAGCTGTAGTGAACGAGAGTTGGGTCAATCATGATGCCATTTTCTGCCCTCACTAGAAGGTCATTCAAGTAGCACAGGTGTCGATGGCAGCCACGTACTCCATACCTTGCACAGTATTCATCCAGAACAAATACTTGCCCAGGGCTGAACCAACCCTGTAAGTAACAGTATCACTCAATAGTACTTGCATTCTGTCTGATCTTTGTAATAGAGAGACTACATTACAATAGTCAGAGAATTAAAATGGGAAGAAAATATGTGCAGATTTAAATAAGTCTTCAAGATGCACAAGCAGATGATATTTATGGACTAGCTCAATATTCAATTATATTCTGTGGACATCACTATATTACTATGTACTTTATGTGGGCTATTTTTCAACAAGCTAGATAAACAGTTATAGGTTTAGACACTGAAACAATGTAATTTATCAAACCAAATCTGCATTTTATGTGTGTTCCATGTGCATTCCATTCATGTTTGCATTTCAGCATCATGTCCTTTCTGTTTTGCTTGCATGGTCTCAGAAATGCATTCTAATTTTATTGTTCCATACAATTTGCTCCCAATCACTTTTGTTCATCTGGAATGCATTCATCAAAGTCAGGATATTTTTACATTTTTGATAAATGGAAAGAACTATTGGTTGTAAATATAATCTTTTTAAAAGTATGCTTTAATTAAAAGAAAGCACAAAATCCAAAAGACAGCATTGACTTTACAATTAAAAAAAATATGACCACTACCAAATAAAATGTGAACATATGGTTGAAATTTTAAGTCCAAAAATTTGTCTCATTCCAGTAAACAATGTATAGACACAACAACCAACAATGATGTCATCACACCAGTGCCTATTAAAATTGTATATCAGACTAAGTTGTCAAAAATGTGTCTCTGCATAAAAGTATGAAGAACCTGATTTCAGACTATCAACATAATGGCTTTAGACCGTGGAAATTAGCCAGCCCAAAAGAAAGGTAACAAAATTATTCCCATTTAGGCACTCTTTTTTGTCCCTTTATTTTATCGGGCTTTGCAACAGATGCATTTTATGGCTTTACAAATATGAAGTTGCCAATTTTAGAAAGGTGCCAGTTTTAGAGGGCCTATCATTCTTAATAATGAATTTTTTTTACATTCTGTTTTCTACAAAATAAATGGTTAAAAACTATTTATTGTCTTGTGGCAACTTCTAACTAATTATTCAACTTCACAAGAACATACAAGTACAAACAATGCAGCTTACATGTAGATTTAGTGCAAGTCCTGACAAATTCAGCAAGCTACAAATTTCAAGGGAGCTGAGGACTACACATCTTGAAAGCCCAATGCTGCCGTTACAAGCAAAAAGTTGTATATGCCAAATCATCTGAATAATACTGACTCTGGAAAAATATTGGTCCTAAACATTGTTAGTTTTCATGAACACCATATGATAATGCCATGTAATTTCTCCCTTACACTAAGAAATTATGCCAATTTTCCCACATGTATGAATTAGTAAAATTGTATGATGTCATCATTGTAAACATAAGAAGCTTGCTATTCGATGCACATTCCAGTGCCTCACCTGATCACTAATATTCAAGTTTTAATTTAATCTAATACACACTTTTTCTCCTTTAATCCACTTTAAGAATTGAGCATGCCTCTCTTCATTCCCTCTCAAATCGAATGGTGTTATTAGATTAGTTATTAATTAAATCTAGCTTCACTACTTTGGGAGAATTCTGGAAAAAGATCAGACTTACGAGTGTCCTTGTGGATTAAATTAAGGGGTAGCACCTCTTAATTCTAAAATGAATATCTGAACATCGTTTGAACTTAACATCTAGATTATTTCAAAGAACAGTTTATGTCAGATAGCCTTTTAAACAAATCATTTTCTTCCTTCCAAACTCGAGTTCAATTTAAATGGTGAGATTTGCAATAAACAGCAGCTTTATATGACTATGCTTGTCATGGTTTATTTATCTTAAAACAAGGGTAAAGAGTCCATCAGATGTCATGTTTGATCGAAACAAAGATAGTGGATACCATCTGCAAACATGTTTTACAAAAATCATATATTGTTTATATAATACTTAATTCCATGTGAGCTGTCCTATTTATTTGGATATATATATATATATATATATATATATATATATATATATATATATATATATATACACACACACACACACAGTGGAGCCTCATTAATCTGGACTCCGTTTTTCCTGAAACCTAGCTATCCTGACATAATTCAATGTGAACGGAATTCCTAAACAATTATTCTGTTAATCAAGAAATCCGCGTTCCGAATCTGGAAATAAAAATCGGGGACCAAGTGTAATAACCTGTCAAAAAATAAGAAAATTCGTAAAAATCGTACATGAAAATACAGTCAGTAGAATAATACATAAAACTCAATAGTGAAGCCCTTGAGAATCTATGGCCACTATCAATAACAAAGTAGCATGACCATATTGTAACCAGCGATTGCATAAACAATGTCTGTTTTAGCTAGTCACCGACAGGGGTGTTAATAATTAAATGCACACACTGGGATCAAATCATCCATGCTATTTGACATAACATATTGTAAATAAATTAAAAGTGTCATTAAGCCTCTTTGTTGTCTACCAATTGTATCAAATAATCACAGTTTATTGATGGCTGCACAAATACAGTTGACAAATTTAAGCTGTGGACAGTATAGGGCTTCATTTGTTAGGTACATAGTGTGATATGTTTGATGTGTTAATTGTCTGAACATATTTATTGTATATATATATATATAAATATATATATATATATATATATATATATATATATATACACGTACAAGCGCATGTAAAATAATATCAAATAAACACAAATAGATGTATACATTAATATTTTTTTCAACCATTATTGAATATACAATACATTACATTTAAAGCTAGCATATACATGGACATAAATACAGTGTGATGATAATAGTAAAATAAAAAAATCTGCACGATTCAATTATCTGGAAAACTCGTTATTCCGGACATATTTACTGAAAACGAACATGTCCGGATTAACAAGGCTCCACCGTGTGTGTTTGTGTGTGTGCGTGTATATATATATATATATATATATATATATATATATATATATATATATATATATATATATATATATATAAAGAGAGGGGGGATGGGGCAGGATTTGTTTTTCAAGTGTATTTACCATTCATTTTATTATGGATAAATGGCACAAACTACATTATTTAACAAACAGTTAATATGTCCTTTAAAGTCTTTTGATTTGCCCACTTGGAGCCTCATTACCTTAGTGGTCTTGCTAATTTGGCATTTTAACTTAACATGTAGTATCTCAACACAGCAATGTGGTTTGGGCATAGTAGCAAATATAAACATTGGGAGAAGTTATTTCATCCAAAATATAGTCAGCAACTGCCTCAGTGTTTCCTTGGGAAAGGCATATATACTCTATTTCCCATACATGTTATAGCCAATAATGTGGTAAAACTGCTATTAAAGCAAATAAACCAAACAGTATAACGGTAAGTACGTAGTTATTTTAAACATTATACAGCGAAGTAAAATGGATTAAAAGATATAGATCATTGACATTACAGTGAAAATATACATTCTGAATCATAGAAACAGGTCAATCAAACACGTAATTGAAATAATAATAATTTCAAACACTAATTAGTTACAGCTGGGTATTCTCTGGTAACAATAAATGCAAAATCTCTCATAGTAAGAGTGACCTGATATAACTGAATGGCTGATTTTCAAGATGGTGTTGGTCATGGAAATGGAACCCCATCTTATGTTATATAATCCATAGCAAGTTTTACTTAATATTTTTCTTGTGAACCTGAGCAAAAGTTAAATATAACATTATTTTCCATATCAGGGTTGCATCTAGGATTTGATAAATGTGGGTACTTGCCCCCACTGAATCTGAAGAAGAAAAAAAAAAAGGGGGGGGGGGTCAACATAGCCATGTATGATGTTAAATAAACTTGATGTATTCAAAAATAGCATTAGCATGTATAAGTGCATTAAATGCATATCATGTATATCTGTATATTATAGTATATCATGTATATCTGTATATTATAGTATAACACTTAAAACTTAAAGTCTTATGTTTTCTAATTGCCATATTCTATCTACACACTGACCATAAGAGAAACAAACCATAGACAGCAAATTGTGTCACACCTCTGGTCATGCTTAAAAATCATTGTCATGTTCTTCCTGTATGCCAAATGCTCAATTCTGATTGGTTACAAATCCATACTAAGAAAGATTAGAAGAGCACATATTTTCCTTTCATGGATGACAACAAATAATTTTTAAGGAAAAGTCCAAAGCTCAAAATAAATTAGGGAAAGTGTATATACAGTTTCTATAAAAGTTAACTCTTAACTGGAACATATATACATCTCAAATCTGGATCCAGACTAACTGTAATTGTGACTGCATTATTCTGCAAATATGATCACTATTTCTTAAATAGCTTCCTGTACTTCCTCATCCTCCAATCTGCCAATGCCTTGTTAAAGCCGACGTCTCTCAGCATAGGTAATTCATATGAAATCATCACGAGTCTGTTGAGAATCCTTTCTTCTAGACAGGTTCGTCCTGCAGTTTTGGTTCAATTGTGATTTCTGAGTCCTCTCTCACAGTCAGCAGTTTGGTATGGCATAACCATGGCCACTGATGCGAATTGAGGAATATATGGAAATGCGTTTCCATGATGTTGAGGAACAAAATGTGCCAGAGTCTGCACATGTTGTCTCTAGGGTACATTTCTTTTTTAATGATAGTCTTAGGAAGAGACCACTCTGTCAAAACATGTTTTGGGTCACATAAAGTGGGATTAATAGCTTCTTTTGATTTCTTCTCCTGTACAAAATGATCACTGAGAATTTGTATCTGGTCATAACCATACATTTCTTGTTCTTCAGAAGATAGGAATGTGAGGTAATGTAGACCAAAAACCTCAAATGCTGTTGCCACCCGTGTTCTGCTTTTGGAAATCTTGCAGTATCTCCACCTACAAATTTGTAAAAAAAAAAAAACAACTCGTGGTCAAGGTTAGACACATCATCTAAAACATTTTTCAATGTCCTCCTATGTAGCGTGGGTTCAACACCATTGTAATTGATTTTAGTTTTGTCTCCATCCATAGATGATTTAAATTTTTCAGACATACAGGTCTGGTGAAGGGATTTTACCATGTCTGCTTTCTGTAAGGTAGAATTCAAAATATCAAGCGTCTGTGACACAGCTGCTATATCTGTCAGATTTCTGTAAAAGCATATTTAGCTGTGCTAAGTGAGGTATGATATCCATGATAATATTCATGAATGCCACAAATTTGTAGTCTACGAGTTTCTTCAACAAGTCTTGACATTCTTTTGTCTTATTATTTTTGAAACAATTCAAAAGAGCCCAACAGCTGTCAAAAATTGCATATAAAACATCATAAAATGCCAGCCCTCTTATTTCATGCACCTCTCTGACTTTCAGCTGAGGACTGTCGAGAACATTCTGGATTTCCTTCAATTCAGGAAGATTTTTAAAAAATAGTACAGGTCTTAAACTCTTTCAGCCCCAAGAAACTTATCAGTAACACTGTTACTGTGCCCCAACCACACTAAGCTGTGACTAGCTGCTTGTGCCCCAGAGTGTTTTACCTGTTTGGAAAATTTTGTAGAAATCATGCACATGCCTTCACATTTACTTTAATTTCTCTTCTTGTATCCAATATTAATCCATGATAATTTCACCAATTAATCCAAATTAATTTGTCTACACAGTGATGTATTTTTCTTTCTATTTTTCCAAGTCTTTTTCACAATTTATTTATACATTTTTTTTACAAAATTATGTGCAACATTGTTAGGAATATCACATCATCAGCACTTAATTCCATTAAAATAAACCAGGAAAATTTAATATGTGATATTGTTTGAAACAATTTGTACATACATTACTTGGCAATGTTCACATCCAGTTTTTGGTTAAGATAGAACTTTGTTCAATAAACACATTTTGCAGGCTGGATACTACATTTGTTTGGTGATACCAATATGCATTTTTAGGCATATGGATTGGTTTCGTTTGCGATGTCCGTGTACAGTTTCTCCGGAAATAATAATAAGTGAAAAAAGATAGATTTCTCTTTTTTTCCTTGTCTATTTGTCATTGTATGTTGTAGGTCCAGGATTCATTCCACTAAAATCATTTATTTGGATAGATAGAAGACGATCGCTCCAATCTGCTAGATCGGCAGAAACTCTTTCATTTTCGCTATCAGCATCCGCTTTGTCTGACTATTCAATCTCAAGAATCTTCAATGTACCATTCGAAATCTCGCAAATTATCCAACTGTCGAACATATTTCTCCTCTTAATTACCCAATATTTTCGAGATCAAACCCGAGAAACTCCTCATTCTCGCCCTCACTGCCATCAAAAACCACTCATGCTTCCTCCATCATTTTACAATTTTTTAAGAAAAAAACATGTGTATTGAAACGGATCCCAAGCAGTAATCCTTGGTTTCCGAACATTTAAAGTTTGCTCAAACGAACGTAAATTCATTTCTGATTGGCTACAAGTGGGTCTGATGCTAGGAAAAGCCACATTTGTAACCAATCAGAGACTTTCTCTCGACCATACATTCGAACCATGCAGCAGCGGTACCGGCCATTGAATGCAGTCAAAAACTTCACGAAAAGGAAGTATCGGCCGTTGAAAGCAGAAACTGGATTATGCATAAAGGCGGCATTGGGGCCGAATGAGTTAAAGGCATAATATATAATATGGGGCACATGCAGCTAGACACAGCTTATAGTGCTGCAGGGCAGAGCAGCAATATAGCTTTTAAAAGTGATGGGGCTGAATGAGTTAAAGATTTCATTGTGTACAGAATGTTTCTGATGCATGAGATGTACACACATTCAATCTATGAGCCATGCAATAAATGCTAATCAGGTGTGGACATTTTCTCATTGAACGATGTTGCTATGCCACTTATGCAACCTGTCATCACTGATGACCCATCACTGCCAAAACCAACAACTATTTCAAGAGGAATCTCTTTCTTTTCCAAGAACTGGACAACTTCTTTGAAAAGAACTTCAGCAGCATGTGATTAGCCTTCTACTGACATAATAACAAGAAAACAAGCTGTAGATACAAAATGACTGGTTCAATGATTCTGGCATAAATGATCAGCTTCTTGGTATTTGAAAAGTCTGTGCTCTCATCAATTAATGAATGGACTACATCATACTTCTGCATTAACTCAGATTCTATCAATGTTGCTATGCAATCCTGGAGAAAAAAAAGAAACCTCAATGATAAATCAAAGTATAAAAGTATTTTATGATCAATATTATTTTATTAAAGAATCTGAGAAATGTAAAACAAATATTTTTTTAACAAAGTAAAATGACCAAAATCAAATGCTAATTGTGCAAGAACCTTAACCTAAGACTATGGAGTGTCCAATGTTGTTGCCTTGTGATAATTCTGTCATTTTAAGAAATCCCATCATGGTGTTTCAATGCTATAATAATATGGCACTACAGTCTCTCCCTGTCTCTTTAAATTAAAGTTATTCAGTTAAAGTAATGAAGGAAGTGATTATGCCTCTCTGTATGCTGTGATTTTAGAAACAAAAAATGGTATTATATCTATCATTGATCATCTAGATACAAAATAATTTCATGACAAAAGAAACAGGTACCAATAATCCAGACTGATTAAAAAAGGAAAAAGTTATCCACCCTTGAACACTGACAGGAAGTTATGACAACGAACTACTGAATGCAATTTTATTGGCCGATCATAATACTTAGTGCTATTTTTAGTAACAGGGATTTTTCAAATTATGCACTAATCAGAATCTAGCTGTTTTGGTTGCATGTTAATATACACCATTTTCTCCATCTAAATAACACTAAAAAATTTTTTTAATAAAATGAAAGAACTTGCCTGAAATTCCTCTACAGAAGCCCTTGATGAATATGCTGTGTTTCCTCCTATTTTCATGATGCTAACACCAGCACCCAGAAAGACAACAAAATCCATGAGTGAACCATACTTTAGAAAAGCAATATTCACCTTTGCCAAGCGGCAACTCATATAGCATGAATAATTGATTCAGATTTCTTGCTGATAGCTGCCATACATGTAGTTTCAGATTTTCACTTAGTTTCAAATCCTGAATCGCCTGTTTATGAGCTGGTAATTCAACATGTCAAGGGTTGATGTCCTGAAATTAGTATATCCAAGTGTGCAAGATTTTTTTGTGCCAGTTTTTACACACCATCAGCCAGCATCTCATTTGTTTTCATTCATTTCCAGCCATGGTCAGCCAGTCTGAATTGAAAGAGTACTTTTTTCTTGATGTTAGATGGACCCTTAGTTTCAATGCTGCCATCTTTAAGTGCATCAATGGCTTCATCAAATATGTGATTAGCCTGAGGAAGTGTTTATTCACTATCATTGTGCATATTGACAGAAAAATCTGTACCCTGTCTGTTATTAGAAGTATTACTGCTAAAATAATGAAAAAGTGTCAGCCATTTAACTGATTCTGCCATTTAACACGTTGTTCTGCCAAGCCAGCGTCTGTATTAAACGTGTTCTTCTGACCTTTCTTATTAACCAATCAGAATTGAACACAAGACACACAGAAATATGTGACATATTTACAACTATACAATTACAACATAACCACTGCCAGTGACAACTGGAAATTTTACAGCCAAAAAAACCCAAATGGACATGGGCAACAATATATACCCTGTCCTTAGATATTGAGGGTATAAAAATGGAATTAGAAACATTCATGAAAAATGAGCATGCCCTGGCTTTAATTTAATAGAATGCTCCAAGAAAAATGCACAGATAGATGCACTGATCACTGATGCAGAGACTACTTTTAGGAATCCCTAAGATTTTTAACTTTTTATCAAGTTCTGAAAAAAGCATTTCCAGAAAATTACAAATTCTATCATATTTGCCATAGTTTTGAAGATGATGCCAATAAATCATTACCACATCAAAACACAATGTTTTAAATTAAGTATGAACTTAATTTTTATACATAATGATTCTATCCTGTTTGTACAAGTAGTCTCTAGTCAGCACATTAACCAGAGCCATGGCAATCTTGCCTCCATTAACTGCCTCTTGAAAAATCTTCAAGCCCATATAGGTGGTTCCAGAACAAAATGAGTTTGAAGGAAGTCAAAGTTGTTTTTATTTTCAGTGCTAAAGAGGGTTTTCAAGTGTATGCCTCTATACCCCTAAAATGGTACAAAGGGAAGCCACTCTTACCAGTATTTCCTTTGGTTAGTTGATGCACAAACAAGATTTGCAAATCCAAGCCTTGTTGTATTCCTGAAATTGTTTTGAGCACAAAACTCAAAACCTCTAAGTCAAGTATAATACCAGGTTTGTATCTCTGTCTCTGAAAAACAGCATCCTTTTAAAGAAACCAAATTTTAGAAATACCTGTTTATGATTCAAACTTGATACCAAGTTTCAAACTTTAAGCCTGACCTTGATTATCATTCTCCAACAGTTTGAAGAATATGGAGCCAGAATTTCACATTTATGTAGAAAATGATGCTTTCTGTCCCTTTACATCTAACATGCATAAATATTATCACACAGGCAAGGACACAACATGCTGCATGCTTACCAAACAAGTATAGGCATCATTCAGCCGATAGTCAAGGGTTAGTGTTTGAAGCAATTTGAAGAAGTCATGATGGTCATAGTTACAGGGGTTAGCTTGTACAAACTCATCCAGACCATGCTTGCGAGCTCGATCAGCATCTACCAGGGAAAGAAAACAGACATTTGCTACATTGTATCACAAACTGAAAAGTAACATTTTTGTGTTAATTCTAGTGACATTTAACATTAGTCACACTAAAAAGCAACCTTTGTTACAAGGATTTCCCTGGTTCAATATGTCCCAACCGCCAACAGTGCCTCAACATTAAGCCTGAATATAAAAGTTGCGTGTGAAACAAGTATCTGCAGAAGTTATGATTTTATTTACTGTATAATAAGCCTCTACTTATTTCTACATTTAGTTTTATTTCCATGTAAGCAAAATTTCTTCCTCTTCCACATTCTTCTGTTTTTATTTAAACTAGTACTGAATTTATATGGATTTTCAAACTGACCACTGTGGTCTTTGTATTAAGAAAACAGAACAGCATCTTTTTCATTCAGGGGTTTAGCAATAACAAGATTTTAAAGATAGCCACTGTGGTGGCCATCTTGGATGTGCATGTGGCACCATTTTCATCTAGGACAAACTACACCATGGGATTTACCAACATATTCATTGATTTCAAGGTATATTGTGTTATTCATTGATAAAATACTTTCATTAAGGAAAATCTTACAAAATACATGATTATAAAAATCTTTCATGTTCATGATTATTACATTAAATTTCCACATACTAGCTGGCTATTTATGATAAACTGAGCTTAATATTGAGATTTTATTTGCCAATATCAAACAAAGTTGTTAGGCAAAATAGGAACCTAATCTTTTGACTATTTCTATAAGAAGAGTGTGCTCCATGCCCACCTCTGCATTACAAGTTGGTTCCCAAGTTATCCTCACATACTAAAATGACTGAACAGTGTAGAGTGAGCAGCATTTCAGTCAAAAATGCATGTTGCTACATGAATTCCTTCAACCAGAGTGCTGATAATAAATTTTTCAAATGGCCAAATATCTATCAAGTTAGTTCTTATCAGCTTAACAGAACCAACTAGATATCTATCATAACGAGTAATGTAGTTAAAAAAAACCTGTTCACGAAAAGAAGCAATAACAAGATCTTCAGCATATATGACATAGCAAACATGTTTAAGGTTTGATCAGCACCATTTTCGTATATGACAAATTACATATAGCATAACCCCACTAAAGCATTATGGTCAGGGTCCAAAAAATGTCATCATACTATTTACCATATCATGCTGTTGTTGTAGGGATTAACGACATTTTTCAGCACATGATAGGCTATACATGGCGTCCAGTATTAATGGTGGAGGAAGAACCCGGGAAAACCCCAGAAAGAACCACCAACCCATGAGAAGCTACTGGCAAGCTATCTCACATACCCACATTGGCCGAATGTGAGACTCGAACCCACGCAGATAGAGGTGAGATGGCAGTGATCTGTAACAGAGTGCTTTTCACGACTCGCCCACATGGGGAACCCCATATCATGCAGTACCTAACCAAGTCAGTTAGCTTAAGAAAATGATACATGCACAAAATATGTGAGTGGGGGTAATAAAGTAGGTGCAAAACGAAGTGCTTCATTGGCAGAGATACCATTTTAAATCAATGCATATCAAATGAGAAATACACATGCAGTGAAAACAGAGATTACATATAATATTACACTTTATTCCGAGAACCACACATTGGTACATTTATATAACACATGTCCAATGTATTGAACAAAAAAATAAACTCACCAGCCAATCTCATGTCATACATGAGAGTGAATCCATAATATATCCATCGTAAATATGCGAACAGAAGTATAATATTTAAACATTTTGGTCACAGAACAGTCAGAATTCAATGCAAAAAAAAAGCAAATCTATGAGAGGAAAGCTGAGACACATGTACAGTTCAGTATGTATGTGCGTGTACATCCCAAAGTCAATAAATAGTGTCTGTAGAAATTTCATACTGCTAGAATTTTTCTGCTCTGAATCTGAATGTTTTTTGAAAAACATTAATTTTCAGGTGTTCTTCCAACCTTGTATGGTCAACACATGAAAAGTTAAATCTCAAGTTGTGTTTGTTTTTATCCAGGACTTTAACAGTAAAAGCTTTGTTTCGCTTGGCCATTATCCTTTATAAATACCCACTAATTAACACTCTGACATCTATTTGTTTTAAGACTATATTAAGAATAATTCTTAATCAACAATGGGGTCATATTTAAAAATAGGAAATGAACAACATTATTCTCTGGTCATCTGATTGCTTTGCAAATGTCAAACACCACCACCATACCATGTGCGCATGTTGGGTGGCTATTGTTTTTGTTTTCTTTTGTTGTTGTTGTTGTTATTGTTGTAGGGTTTAAAGTCATTTTTCAGCACATGATAGGATAAACATGGTGGAGGAAGAACCCAGGAAAACCCCAAAAAGAACCACAAACCCATGAGAAGCTACAGGCAAGGTTTCTCGCATACCCACGTTGGCCAAATCTGAGACCTGAACCCATGCAGACAGAGGTAAGACAGCAGTGATCCATAATGGAGAGCGCTTTAGACCACTCGGGGCCCGTTTTCTTTTGTAAATCACTGCCTTGAAATTTGAACATTTGGCTGCGAGATTGACATTGGTGTTTAACAATTACTTATATAAACCCATTTTATCCTGAATATGACTACAGTCATAATACCTCATTCTATCCTGAATACACCTGCAGTTATAGTAACCCATTTTAGCCTGAATATGACTGCAGTCATACTCTATTTGCGTATGTGTGTAGAGTCTCTAGAAAGATGTATCCTACGTTACATTTGTGTACTTCAACAATGCAGTGAATTTTTTTTTTAAAAAAACATGATTGGAAAAGAAATTGTTGGCTTGAAAATCGATCAATAAAATGATGGATGACAACTCATGTAAATATGGATGTAGTGAAATTTAAGTTGACGATTTGGATGATTCTGATGATAATATTGACTTAAATGATGGGTTAGAATTGAATCAAGTTTATGAAAGAGATGCTGCATGGCTTCATGCACTTTTCAACAGACATTCAGAGAATGAAGCTTATGTTGAAGGCTTTCAAAAGGAATCGGTCCGGGATGATTTCTTTTTTTATCTTGATTGCAACCACAATTTACATTGATAGAATATTGTTTTTACTGACATAGTGATGATGTGAACTTCAAAATTTGGGCAGAAACTGTACTGATTAATAACCTTCATCTTACTCAAAGATTTCTAGGATTAATTTGTGGCAAGTTATTGTGAGAAACTCTAAGCTGATGTATATGTTCTAGAACTATCTTTCTTTTATTCACATATTATTTAGGCGCATTTCAAACATCTTCAAAACAAAAGAGTCACTGAACATCATGGTAATGTTTTTTTTTCTTTCAAGTCATATTTCAAAATACAGTTGTGAGCATCATACATTGATCAATGATTACAAAACATATATCACTGTGTTGCAAATTGTATTACCTTTTCAGAAATACAGAGATTGATATACTTTTAGTTTTATATACTTTAAAAGAGAAATAAAAATGTTACAACATTTTTAATAAACATGGTGAAGGTCATCACAATTTATGCTTCAGCTGCTCCGATTTACCACAATGTATTTATAACTGCTTCTCAGGAATCAGGAACTGCAGGTGAATTTGGTATGCAGGTGAAATTGGTATGCAGGATAAAATGGATTAAGGTGTTTATAAATTCAGATGAGAATCTTTCAGCAACACTACCATTTTGTGTTGCATGGTGTGAATTAGAAGTCAAACACTTTTATTCTGGTACAAAACTTCAAGAAATATATAAAATTATTGTACAATTTTGGGAACCATGCCACCATCATGTTATTTTCTAGCTTGTACATGATCTGTTTCCCAATAAATCAAGAATTTTTTACATTTTTTGTTTCAAACTTGGAAGAAAAATAAAATTTTAAGATGGCCATTTTTCTGGAAAACAGATTAGCACCAGTTTTCAATAAGACCATTAAGTGAGCAGTGTAGCAATACGATTTTTAGGATGGCCAAGATGGTGTCAATACTGGATGCTGCATCTGCATTAATACCATTCTGGGAAAACTACACACCAAAAGAAGTCCTTTAGTAACAAGCCCAAACAGACATGTACAGACCTTCAGGAGGGGTAGAAATAAAAACAACAGCTACTGTGTTGGCAATAATGGATGTCAGGTCAGCAGGTTTTTTTGGGTGTGGTGGGTTAGGGAGAAGGATTTAGTAGAACTGTTTAATGGATGAATACACGATTTATACTCCTGTTGTGAATAATTGTCAATAAATAGATTTTTTAAATATACGAACCTGTTCACTTTTCTGAATAAATTACCTTATTTTCAAGATAAAAAAGATCTGAAAGAATGTGAAAAATAATTCTCACCCATGCGATAGAGAAATATAATCTAAATGTTAACCTTTCATTTCCTATCCATCCTATTATCTCAATCATGGTGTCCACATGCTAAGAACAACTTTTAAAAATACAAAAACCTTCTGGCTTCTGCTTTGCCTAACAGAGTTGTTATAAAATCAAACAACAATAACAGATATATAGCAAAGAAATCCACTCATAAAGCAACTCAAAATCCATCACAACACTTCTGACATAAAACAATCATAACTTTTTCCTGATATTTTTCTTCTTTTTTCAAATAATATATATATATAGCCAGATTCTAGTTCGATAATTATTCAGATTTTCAAAAAGAGTACTCAACCTGGCAACTCTTATACAGAATGAGAAGCAATACCTAATAGTACATGGTAAATGTTGTGTTTTGAAACTGCTAAGTCAATTGCAAGGGAGCAGGGTTGTTTTAATTTAGTTGGAAAAAAACTTGAGAAAAATGATCTATGTACATGTTTGTACCATGACAAGAAAATACCAGTTGTGGGTTACATTATTTGTCTCCCCACTAGGATTAGCCTTGTGTGGAGGCAAATAATATTAACCACCTGACTGCGATTTTCTCTGTCCAAACCCCAGCATAGATTCTATTAAACTCCAAGAGGTTTCAACACATCACATATGTGTGCCTAATTTGTACATGAAAAATGTTGTGTTATGTAAGTGCTTTATGCCACAAGATTCCTTTTGTTCTAAATGTAGAGACATTTGTTTCCTGAAAAAATGCAAAACTGTATTCAAGACTGCTGTATACAGTGTAATGAAAATTTTTCTTGAAAGGAAAATTTAACATTATATAGGATCCTTATTAGAAGACGAGAATTTCATGATGTTGATTCAAGCTTATGAACACTTCTGACAATAAAACAAGCAACACACCAGGGTTTCATTGACCAATTGTGATCACAAATTTCTTCATGTTCAAGTAAGAGTCTACTTTTTAGTACTTTCTAGAAAAAGAATGGGATCCATGCCTGGTGCCAAATTAAAATTGGGTTCACAAGTTACAGAGTGAATAGTGTATCCGTGTAGATAAAGCAATAGTGTATTTCATTTTCAAAATATAAATATATACAACAGAACTAATTAACCAAAAAACAATCTGTTTGGTCTGGTACTGAAACTTTCAGAGTAACAATTGCAAATTAAATTCAAATATTCTAACTTAATATTTTATCTTCATATATCACAAGGTCTTGTGACAGGTTAACTATAAACTTGTTTAGAGATCACTGAAAAATACATTACTCATTTTGCAGAACTATTTACCTCCCTGCATACGTGATATCTGTGTATTGCTAATTTTATTGGTTTGCACAACAGGTGGTACTGGTTTGTGAGTCTGCCCCGTTGCCCTGTAAATTGCCTGAACCCATAATGTCCTTTCATTCTCATCTTCAGTGGCAAAAGTGACATTATCTCCTTCCTTGACAGTGTTGAAGAAAAACTTCCCTCCTTCAAATTCTGAAAATAAAATTTGTTTTCAAAGGATAGGAATTCAGAAGTACATAAAATATTTAACATTTTCTGACAGCTAATGTGTTAATCAGTAAAGAGATTTGTACCACAATTCATCAATAACAATGAAATATGTTTAAAATGATTTTAATACTGTGAATCACTTTCAATTTGTGAAAAATATCCATTTCATGGTTTTGGTTTTAAAAAAACATTCTTGGGTTTGTCATCAAAAGACAAAACTAATAAGATAGTAAGCTATGATCTATTTCTATGAAAGTTCACACACAATACTTCAGTTCCATGCTTTTTGAGCAAAAAGGCTGAACCACTACTAAAGCACTCAAATTAATTTATGCATTGTGAATACTTAGTATATGTGAAGATCTTGACAAAAAATACCAACATCCCTTTCATGCATAACCAAGAATACCAGCCTAATGCCCATGCTATAATGAAGATTTTAATAATGTTTTTCACAGCCCTTAAAGACCACTAACAAAACAATGAACTCTTGGCATTCATGGGCTAGTCGAGACAAATCAAAATATTGCTAGCTGTTAGCTATTAGTACATCAGGACTGTTGCTTCCATAATTGCTGATGTATTGTGGAAAAAAATGCACATAAGCTTTCCAGTAGTGGAACTCCCATGGGACTAAAATTTACCTGTTGGAGCAATGAGGAATTTATGATTCAGTTGATTGAATTATGATACTCTGTTAACTTTAATTTTGACTCACTGCTCCACAGTCCCTCTGTTGACTCTGTGAATTCAATCTACTATCACTGATGAATTAAATGAAATTCAATTGAATAATAACAAATTCACAGCAAATCATATCATACACTGCATAGCTTACAAACGGCATATCTAGTATATTAATGTAGGTGACATTAACTTCAAAGATTTTTTTTTTATCTGGGTGCTTATGATACATGTGAAATGCATATAAGTATCTTCATCATAGAATATCAACTCCATTCATCAAACTGGATTTTTAGCAAAGAAATATGTCACAAGAGATATTGCTTTTGTTCTTGATCCAAGGTAGATGAAGAGGATCCATCCATCCATCTATACATACATACATGCCAACCACTGATGAGGAAAAAGCATAATCCAAGTGGTCAAAAAAGGTAATTCAGGCAGAAAAACCATAATCTACATATAAAATGCTAAAATTTTAATGTACAATGATTTATTTGCCCGTATCGTCTTTTAACATCCTTTACTGCTTCAAGTTTTCATACGAAGCATATAAATACAAGCCAACCCCTGGTGAGGATAGAGTCCAATCACAGTGGACAAAAAGAGTCGGAGCAGAAATACATTTATCCATATATAACATAATAAAAATAAAATGAATATATATGTACAAAGTGATTTATTTACCTCACTGGTCTTATAATTTCAATTACTACTTCAAAGTTTCATAAATTGAACTTCCTGCTTTAAAAAGCAACAGACTGTCATGCTGCATTTCGAAACATGTTGTACCAGTTGATACCATGTTTTGCACACCAGTAGAGCACTTAGTACTGGATTACCATTACTGAGCCTAAATTCAGTTTTAATTTTGTCAACAATGTTGAACAATCTCTCTCAGTCAGCAATAGAATGATAATGAACCAATACTCCTTTCATAATCTGACAAAAATGAGGAAACTTGTATCTTCCAGTGACTGGGTCTTTTTGCTGGGAAATAAGGTGCCAATGTAAATCAACTCTGTTTGTATGAAGTACATTGCCAGGTAGAAGGCCAACTTAATACTTTGGGATTCCTCGTTTTATCAGCAACCTTTCTCAAAGCATGGTGCATCAAATGATGGGGACAACCTGTTTTGTTTTGTTTTTTTATGGTTTAACGCCATTTTTAAGCACAATATAGGCTATACATGGCGGCCAGTATTAATGGTGGAGGAAGAACCCGGAAAACACCCAAAAAGAACCACCGACCCACGAGAAGCTACTGGCAAGCTTTCTCACATAACTACATTAGCCGAATCTTATACTCGAACCCACGCAGACAGAGGTGAGGTGGCAGTGATCCGTAATGGACAGTGCTTTAGACCACTCAGCCACTCGGGGCCCTGGACAACCTGTTAAAAACACTGACGAAGACATTTTCAAAATATAGGCTGAAACTACTTTACAAATTCCAAACACTGATGCGATATCAGCTGATACAGTTCTGCCAATTTATATCATGTTTCTTTTTCAAAGCATTATCAAGCAAATCAAAAACGTTTTCTCCAGTGGAATCCACCTGTTAATTTTGACAATGAAAAAAGAACACTCTAACTCTGCCCTTTTCATTGTGAAAGTATCTGACACACACTGAGAGCAACTTTTTGTTGTCATAATCACTACTCCACCTAATTTTGATGACTCCTGTTATTTCAAGTGAAGTATTTTCAGCTAAACACAGAACAAAATTTTGATTCTGTTCTTGCACATGAATATTTCTGCAATTTCAGAATCAGGAAACATTCGTTTGAACAAGTGGTCTGCTACACCGAGGGATAGTCTGTGTTCTATTAATATCACCTCTGCATTTATATCATTCATGTCCACAATAAAGTTCTGCAGTAAAAAACAGAAGTTACAAAAGTATTGGGGGGGGGGGGGGTTTAACATTTTTTCAGTCATATTGCTCTGATGTCTGTTTAGCACTGTGGGATAATGACACAGATATGTAGGATGATGTCCCACCCAGTCACATTAACCTGACACCAGGCCAACCAGTCCTAACAATAACCTCTTAATGCTGAGTACCAACCAATGCAGCTGTAAGTACCATTTTTCAAAAGTCTCTGGTATGCCTTGGCCAGGGTACAAACCCGCAACCTGACGCATCCAAGGCGGACACTCTAACACTAGGCCATCAAAGCGGTCACAAACAAAAATGAGAAAACAAATTATCGATTTTTTTTGTAAAGGGATAAACGGAAAACGCAAAATCCATATATGTTTATGCGTAAGGTGTAATTTAGTGGAAATAAGCGTAATGATTATGTCAAAAGTGTATGGGTTGTCATGTATGTTTATACAATAGTTAATATTCAATATATTCAATAATGACTTTAATTTCTATAGAAAAAAATGTTATCTACTGGATCTGGGAATGCTAGGTAAAATAAAGAAGTATTAACAATGTAAATTTTCAATTCAATCAAATTTGCAGCAATAAAATGAAGATTCCAACCATGCATATCATATTATACTCCATATTTTACAGTAGGCTTTGCCAGATCTATGTTGTCAGTTCACACAACATGTTCTTACATATTTACCAACAGCTAAAATTAGTAGCTGTACCATTTGTATCAATGAAGTCCTTAACATATCCAACCTATATCAATCAAGGCTCTGATACAATAGCTGTTAAGCTGCTTCTCTAGTCATTTCCATCACTGAGGATTTCAGCATCTATTTTTGCTGTATCATTTAATGTCTAATTATCTACAACCATTTTCAGCAATGCCACATATGGCATTTACAAACATGAAACACATCTATAATACAGTTTATTTACAAAACATATACTACTTTGTGTGAAGAATGTCACAGTCCCTGTTGCATTTTTTAAAAAGAGTCCCTTGAAGGGTCTGAAACTCTATTACCTGAAAGCAATTTCCACAAATTCAAGATAAGATCATTTCTTCCATTTAACTTCTTTGTGTGAAACCATCATTGATAGTTTACAGTGATTTTTCAAATCAGCTACTGTGATGGACATATTAGATGTCAATCTGACCCCATTTCCATTTTGGAAAAACAAGGCATCATACAAAATCTTCTGGTAGAAACCACATGTTGATATGACTTATCACTATCTGAAGAAGTTTACTTTAAAGCAAACAATGTATTTTTATTTTGTGACAGCACAAAAACCAACAATAATTACTTATGATAACTGACTTACCTGGAAGTGCCTCACAGTAATCTACCGTGAAGCCATCTAACTGCATCATCTCTGTGGGATCTGTTTTTCTCTCTCGGTAACTACACATAGCAAATGTATATTGGGAAACCTTGAAGAAAAAAAGGCAACAATATAAACAAAATGAGTTTTACATTTGTGCACTTTCAGAACTTTCTAGTTAATGTACCAGGGTAATTTTGTCTGGTTCATCACAATATCTACTCCAGAAACTTCAGAAAGTTCAAAACACAGCTGCTTGGATCATCTTTATATCAGAGCACACCTCACCACTGCTCTGTACCTTACACTGGCTATCCATTCGATACAGAATCAAACACAAAATTTGTTCTCTGTGCTATGTTTCACTGACAGACTTCAGTCCTATCCGGCCTCACCCATGTGTATACACCAGCAAGATACTTATGCTAATCTTCTGACAATTGTATACTCAATTGTTCCCACTATGAATAGAAAGTCATATGGACAACATTCTTTTGCATACCAGGGCCTGGCAATGTGGAACGAATTGCCAATTGAAATTAAACACAAAGACACAGTGGTCCCTTTTAAGAGTGCTCTTAAAACTCACCTTTTTCAACTGCAGGAACAAACTTAGAGACCTAATAATGTTTTGTATCTTATATGTTTTCAGCATGATTTTATGTTTTCCAATTTCATTGTTTTAAGGCAAAAATGGTTATCATTATCCAAATAGCAATAGTGATCTTGCATTATAACAAAGAACTATGTAGAATGCTTTAACAGTACAGATAAAAGCAAAGACACCAAAACCCAAAACTAGATATCTGACATTGTGCAACCTCACTAACTTGTAATAACTTGATTGCCAATTAAATTTTCACTGCTCAATTGCAATATTTCACTTTGTAAGTATTTGATCTTTTACAGTTATCTAGAAATGTTTACAAACTTGATTATTTTAATGGGGAATGAGTAAATTTACAATTGCACATCCTAAAGAGAAAACAACATATATCCAGACCCACCATCTGATTAGGGATATTGTGTTACCCTGATCTGGCATTGCATTAAATGACAGTATTGTTATTATTATTTTTTTTATTATTTTTTTATTATTATTATTACCTGAAATAGTACAATGATAATAGGATTAATTTTATTTTACACTTAAATTTCTTTCAACTGCAGGTGACAATGGATACAATCTAATTCTGAATGTTTTATTACAAATAACATGCACAAGGTGAAAACATAGTTTTCACTCTTTAAAGTGCTGCCAAGATAAATTTTACATGCAAAGCAATCAGTTATAAAAATGATTTCTAGACATATTAAATGTTTTTAATACTGTTAATACTAAATATTTATATTATATGTTGAGTTTAATTTTTTGTTCATGATTATTGATTGTAAGGGCCTAACTGACTAAAGACATATTTTGTAAACAACATAATACATAGCTAATATTTGTCTATCATTAAATGATGTATTATTATTAATTGTAACATGTTTAGTTCAATTTGTGTTACATATAAAGTCTTAATTACAAAAATGAATACTGTTTACAATCCAGTTTGGAATATTGTTTCAGTAACACAACAGAGTAGTGGGCAACAATATAAGATTGTATACAACTTACAATGTTCTAGAAATTAACTTCTGACCCTCATCCTGGTTCTCAAATTGTGTTGTACTTTTGTATATTAAGGTTGATTACATTGGAATTATTCATTCCTACCTAACGATAGGCAGCATTAAAACCAACAAATAAAATTATCTGAATAGTGTACCTGTACAAGGACAAAGTATCTTCTTTTCCATTTCTTCCAGACAGTCTTCCCAAATGCATAGAGGTATCTGAAATCAGACAGGGAAATGTCTGGTTGTTTTGTTCTACAAATATGTTCCTAATTATATAAAACACTCTCATCTCATTAAACTGTTGACCAATCAGATTTCATACAAACAATTTCTACAAGACAACTGAAATGCCCTTCCTCTGAAGCAGTGATTGCAAATCACTTTTGCCAATAACTAATGATACATAGTAGAACACAGTCATAATCAGAATTCAGTGTCCTGTGTGATCAATAAAAAAAAGAAAAAAAGAAGCAAGCTTTAACCTTGAACCCTGAATCACACTTTTGGTGTATTGTAAGATTCTAGTAAAGGGACATTCAGCAAATCCCCAGCTGTAATTTAGACTAACAAAAATTATGAAACATTCATTCATATATGCAAGTGTGTGCATCGATGAATGAATTAACAATCGGATAGATGGATCAATTGATAACTATGTAGAGGCCAATCCCATTTTGTGTGCCAGAAAACTTGTGAACCTGCTTATAATGTAGAACCACCACGAATGAATCAGTTGGCAAATACATGCATTGATGCATTAACTATTCATGCTACATGTATAAACATGTACTGATACATGGTCCTCCAAATCAAATCAAATATGAAATACGATTATCCAATATGTTTTCAATATTTCTCATTTAATATGCATCGATTTAAAATGGTTATCATGCCAATGAAGCATATAGTTTTGGGTCCACTCCAATTACCAACCTCAATACTCTTTTTTTGTAGAGTCTATGGAATAATTATTTTCTTCAGTTAACTGTCTTGTTTGGCAATAGCATGATAAACTGTACATAGCACAATAACACTTTAGGCTACAGTGAAATTCTGATGTATATTGAAATTAACTCGCGTTTTAACAAGAAGGCCAGGGCCTGCATATCTATCTCACAATCAAAGCATTGCTTTAAAATGTGTTTGTTTGTTTGATTAGGATTTTTAACGTAGCTTTAACAATTTTTCAGTCATATTGCTACGATGTCTGCAGTGAGGCAGTTTATAGTGATGTCTAGCACTGGGGCATCCTGCTGCAGTCATGTAGCATGATGTCCCACCCAGTCATTTTATCCTGAAACCAGGCCGACCAGTCCTAACACTAACCTCTTAATGCTGAGCGTCATGCGATGCAGCTGTTAGTACCATTTTTGTAAGTCTTTGGTATGACTCGGTCGGGGATCAAACAAACGAACTCTCGCTTCCATGGCAGACGCTCTAACCACTAGGCCATCGAAGCGGTTAATGAATAATGAAAACACGCTGTTGATATAATTAAATTTGTAAAAAGATTCCTGAGGAATTTCTATACATTCCTTACCTTTAGACATTACCAATATACCTGTATCATGAAAAAGTATGTATCACCAGATAAAAATATCGCAGTAAAATAATATAGCATGCACTTCTTGTGTATGACAAGTCTGGTCTGACAATACATTGGTGTCCACATGGTAGGTTTGATTATTTATATGCTGGTATCTAACAAGGCAGTTATGAAAATAATTCAACAGTCAGTAAATTAACAATTTTCTATTACTGCACCTTGTGTAAATGCTATATAATAGGTATGCTTACCCACAGTGCTTCATGTTCTGTGGTTTGTCCATTCTGATAGCTATCTTTATAGTGAGATTGTCTGTACAGTTTTTTGAGGTCTTCAGTTTGTGCCACTCAGGTGAGCGACTACTGTTCACAGTAGGATGGAGCACAACCTATGCATAGAAATAACTACATGACAAACATTCACAACAGGATGTACACTTAATAAGTAATGAAGTGTGTGATTATGTACTTCAGTGGTTACCTAGATGAAACAAAGTTATTTACAAAATTTGCATTGACCCTGGGTCACTCTCTGCTCTCATCCACCCACCCCTTTCAAAATTAATTTATGGTGTCCCAACATATACAACAAATACAGTATGCTATGGTTCTTGGACTATTCTTAGTGCATGCATCATTCCCAGTTTCCAAATGAAGACAAGACTTGCTCAACATGGCTCATTATTCTGTCCAAAATGGACCAGATAAGACTAAACTATTAAAGGTACCCATGTAAAAATGTTCAAATTTGACCAGATAAGACAAAACATTAAAGGTACCCATGTAAAAATGTTCAAATTTGACCAGATAAGACAAAACCATTAACTCTTTAACTACTAATGCTACTGTAGTGGCTGACTGCTATGCCTAGCTGCTGGGTTCACTACTGCAGCTGATTTGTGGGCTGACTACCAGAGCCAAATGCTGCTGTAGCCAAATGATAACTTTTTAGCTGATGTATGGTTGGATTGTTTAGTTATTTTCTCTCTAATAAACTGATTATAGGCTAAAATCATGCATATATAAAAGCTATAACTACCTTATATCTGTTTGATTATTTTATCCTGCTGAAATCCAGGAATATAACACAAAACACTGCTTGTAAACACTAAAATGAACACAAAACACTGCTTGAAAACACCAACATTTATCCAGGAATATAACACAAAACACTGTTTTTATACACTAACATTTATCTAGGAATATAACACAAAACACTGCTTGTAAACACTAACATTTATCCAGGAATATAACACAAAACACTGTTTGAAAACACTAAAATTTATCCAGGAATATAACACAAAACTGCTTGTAAACACTAAAATTTATCTGGGAGTCTTTTATACTAAGTTATTTATCAAATATATACATTTAATTACTAACACTGTTACCTAGTCACTATGTTCTACTATTTCTTAAGTAATTCCTCGTGATATCTATTTAAAGAAAAAATCTATTTCTTTTTTCCCCTCATCCAAAACGAAAGTTGAGCCGACGCTTTCTGTAAACTCCGTTACTTTCGGCGCACGTGGTTCTCTTGTCCACACTTCGTCGTCTTCATCATCAGTTTCTGTCTCAATTTCTGACAGACTTGATAAAGAAGATATATTAATATCACTACCAATACTTCTTAATTCATGGTGTTCAATATCATCCTCAGAAAAACCAGAAAAGTCGGAATCTGAATCGCTATCGTAAGAGAACGCCATGGTTTCTACTGTCAACTACAAATGCATGTATTAACAAACACGCGGTACAAATTTGAAAAAAGGAACCGGATTTAGTAAGAACAATCATTTGTTAACTCTAATTTGATTGGTTGAATAGACTTTTACTTCCATATATTGACCAATACGATCGGTTGTGACAATGACATACAGAGCGGATCTATCAGTCACTACGGTTTAGGAAGCATGTACGGCAAGCTGATATGTCCGTCACTGGGAGTAATAGTGCTCTGTTTACAAGCGGATCTATCAGTCACTGGTGAGGCTAGGCATATTTATGCAGCGGATATACACGTCAGTGGTAGTGAAAGAGTTAAAGGTATCCATGTAAAACTGTCATACCAAATTGTCTCTGAATATGATGAATGTTTCTTGAGCTAAACCAGTTACAGGCAGGCTTCCCATTTGAAGATGTGAATGTCAAGGGCTATAAATCATTCTAAAACGGAGCTGATAAGACAAAACCCATAAATAGCACATCTAGGTCTCTAAGCCAATGTGAACAAACTTTGCTAAATGTAACAGTTCCTGATCTATGATAGTTAAAAGGATTTTCTGTAGTGGTGAATTAAAAACAGGCAATAACTTCATCAAAGCTGGATTTAAAAGACAAATCTGCAATTCACCCACTTAATGGCATCAACTTAAGTGTAGAAGTTGCAGAGATTTGGTTCTTACAGAAACTAGAAGGACAAAATGGATGGACATTACCATAGGGCTCCTGTATCTTAAGGTCAAGCCCTAATCACTCCAATACTTGCACGTGCATGCCAACCCCTGACAAGGAAAAAGCGTATTCCAAGTGGTAAAAAAACTAAATTAGGGCAGAAAAAGAGTAATCCACATATAACATGCTAATTTAAAAAACCCAAAAATTTATTTGCTCCTCTCATCTTTTAACATCCTTTACTGTTTCAAGTTTTCATTTATAGCACTTTTAGCTTTACACTTATCGTCTAGACTTTTAGCGCCAAATATTAAAATTCTTTCCATACAGCCTGAAGTAGATGTTACATGATGCTGCACTCGTGTCTTAATATTTAGAGGATTATGTTATTTTTTTGTTTCTTTTTTTTTTTTTTGTTGCTGCTTTTTTCTAATAGATCTGGGAAATTTATGAAAGGAGATATTTCTGCTCACATAAATGCATAGACTAAAATAAAATATACTTTTTAGTGCCAAATATATTTAGACTGGTTCTGCAGTAAATATGAATTCCAACAAAGAATCTGTGCATAAAGATTTAAACTAGAAAACCAGTCTGCTCTCTCACTAAGCATTCAGATGCTATAAATAGAATTTGAGGTCGAAATAGAACCAGGTTTGGTATAAATAGAACATGATACTGTTAGGAAAGTGCATGCAAGTCCATGGTCAAGCATACTCTTATAGTTACGTAAAAGCCATCTTTTCTAAACTACGGTCTGTGGAGTTAATGGAATGTTAATAAAAAATGAGAAAACAAATAATTGATTTTTTTGGAAGGTGGATATACCGAGAAAGCACGAATCACATATGTTTACGCGTAATGTGCAATTTAGTGAGAAAAAAAGTTTAATGATTAAGCCAAAAGCGTAATGGTTGGCATGTATGCTTGCATACCTTGCCCAGTTCCTTGTCTTCCAGACTCAGCATCCCAGAACTTTCTGTGTACAGCTTGACCTTAACCACTGGGAGTGGGTGGGTTGTTGTGAAGTCACCTTGCGTATCCCAACTGGTATGAATAAAAAAATTATTTACAAAATTGGCATCTGCTGTAAAACTGTTGACGCATGTCTTTTGTCCTTCTCATTTAATTATGATGCCTGCATATATGCCACTTTGTATAGACAGATTTCAGTTCTAACACATATATCCAAAAATATTAACCCTTTACTCCCCATCTACACTTTTACCTTTGCACCCCATCTACGCATTTCTACGCCTTTACCTTTGCTCCCATCTATGCTTTTCTACGCCTTACACAGTATCGACCAATAAATGTGATATATCTTCCATTTAAATGTTGATTCACCGCATGGTAACCAAACGCTGGTATTAAAAAATATCTTTACTAACATTTGATTTTAATTACATATTTCGTTGCATTATAACTTACAAATCCAAATTTAACCGACCAATTATACAAAGTGGGGCTTTCCACGGTCTCATCCAAAATGGAGTCATTAGCCGATTGTATTACCTCAATTCGATATAAATATAATGACCTTTTCAAAACATTCAAGTTACTCATAATCGTAATATATTGAAATATGATGCTGAATTTGACGTCAGTAGTATAAATTCAGTATGTCATCATGATTTTTATGTAGAAAATCAAATTCTTAAAATGCGTGGCAAATACAACAAGTCTTCTTCCATACATTATAATGTATATAGTACCATTAGCATGTTTAAAACATGAAATCTGATGAAAGTGCAGGAATTTAAAATAAAATAACACAATTAAAAATGTCTGTGTTATTCATTTCTTCCATTCATTTCAATATGCAAAGTTTCAATCAAATCATATAACAGACGATACCAGAAGTGAAATGTTTTTATTTACGAAGGGAATTCCTTGATTTCATCATGGCAATGTCGTCCTCGTCTGTTGATTACAGTGATTTGTCTGGAAGTGAAAACATTTTTTCTGGATTCAGTTCCAATGAAATACCACATTTTTAAACAATGATGCTTTTAATGACAAAGTATCTGAAATTATGTCATCAGATATCGACAATAAAATGTCATCAGACTCTAGTGACACTGATGATGATCAGCCAACTTGGTTTGCAGACGTGAAAGATATTGACAGAAGTCAATTTACTCAGCGGTCAGGACCATCACATAATTTTCTGGAAACAGCACCAGAACTAGACTATTTTCAATTATATTTTCCAGTTGTTCTTTTTAAAAAAAAATTTAAGTGAAACAAATAAATTTGCAGCTGAACAAAATGTGGATCATGAAATCATTGATGTTAACTGGACAGAGACCAGTGTGCCTGAAATGTCTGCCTTTCTTGGCATGTTGATCTTAATGGGGATAATCAAAACTCCTGACTATAGTTTTTATTGGTCAAATGACAATTTTCTATCCAATGAAGGAATCAAAAATGTAATGCCACACAGAAGATTTGAAAAACTCCTTCAATACCTTCACCTAAATAATGACAACACAAATTTTCCTGCCGATCACCCTAACCATGACAAACTTCACAAAATACGTCCAATACTGGATCAAGTTCTGGAGAACATTGAGAAAGCATACAAGCCTCAGCAACATCAAACCACTGATGAAGGTTTGTATACATTTCTACATTCATTCAACATAACGTATTTTATTCCAACAGTAGATATCATAACTGAAATACACATACATGCATACATATTGTATTGTATTTCATCATTACATTTATCTGATAATTGTAAAAATAAAAAAGCCCCTACTTTATTCATTAATTAAATTGTAATAAAAGCCACTAATGTGTGTATATCATATACACATAAAAACAGATATCCATAACCACAAAGCTCCAATCCATCCTATCTCCATACATAAAATTTGATAAATCTACATATTAAATTCATGAATATGTAAAATGTAAATTGTAATGCATACCTTTTCATAATAATAATATTAAAATAAGTTTAACTTTTCATTCACTGATCCAGTTTTAAATTTGATTAAAAAAAGGGACACCACAAGGCCAAGCAGTATCTGCCTTCAAAGCCAATCAAGTGGGGCCTAGAAGTATGGATGCGCTGTTATAGTTTGTCTGGTTTCTGTCACCAGTTTGAGTTTTACCAGGGAAAGGAAGATAAAGATGAAGTGAATGAGAGCATGAAGCGTATTAGATATCGAGTTGTGCAAAAGCTTACTATGCCTTTGAGAGGAGAATTTTATCATGTATATTTTGGAAATGATGGAGATGTATTTTTCATTTTATTATAAATATTTGCATAATAAATAGTGGAAAGTCATCCTGAGAGTCAGGAAAGAAGAAAACTATTCAGACAGATTTTCGAATTAATTTGGCAAAGCAGCTCATAGGAAGTTTCAAGAGCAGGAAGGTTGCCATGCATCAAACATCTGTAGCCCCAGTGACACAGGACAATATTGATACACACAGACTGCTGACACTTAAAAGGAAAAAAATCCACTTGCAAATACTGTACCAAGCATGGAGAAAAAGAGATGCAAAGAAACCAAATGTGGCTGACTCGTTTGCAACGTCCATCTATGCTGCATAGAATGTCGCAGCTTGTTTCATCAAAGCATGTTCAATGTAGAGTAGCTGTAATGTGCTCTAAAACAATTGTTTTTTTCTTCATATTGTCGTGTTTGTTTTGTATAGTTCCTTAAAAAGAAACTCTGAGAAGAAGTGATTTTCTAAATAATTGATACACTGTATTTATATTCGATATCAGATCTTCAATGAAATGAAACATAATTAGGTAAGATCATTATTTTTATCTTACATATATACATACATGCATAGCCATAGGCCTACTAGATTTACATATCATTAACCACAACTGTAATGAGAAATAAGGAGAACTTGCTATGAAATATTTTTAATAACCTTCAATAAGCCCATGTTTGGAAAGCAGGCCAAGTAAATGAATGACTGTACAATATGTTTGTTTGGTTTTTTGGTTTTTCTTTTTTAAAAGGCCATTTATTTCTGATTGAAAAATCAAGATTTGGGAAATTAGTCACGCATAATTTGTATGAATAATTTCAAGCTACGAAGTTTTAATAACATCAAAACTTTGATGATTAATTGCATTGTTGTTGACAAAACAGTACCCAAGTTTTTCATCAACGATACAATGAATCATTAAAGTCCATCCTTGCATGAAATAAAGTCATATATCCAACTGAATCACATTTCGGCCAAGAGTAAAATGGTGCCACGCATGACATGTGGGTGCATCTATTTTTAGAAACAGGGATTTTCATAAAATGACCATACATGTTTAAACCATGTTTAAAAGAATATATTGATAATTATGGGTTGTAATAATTAGTATGCACTGGTACTATTATTTTCTTTTTGATCGATCTCAGTTTCTTGGCTATGAATTGTTATTATCATTACAAAATAAGTGATATAAGAAAACAACCATGACGGTGACCCAATAAACCACATTGAATTATCCAACGTCGCATTGTGTAATATATTAAGGACTATTTTTTTTTTAAATAGCTAAATATTTAATCACATAATGTTTATATCATGTTTCTTATGGATTTCAAATATGCCTTCATTTATGGGCCAAAAGAATTACAATTACAGCCTGTCTAATGAACAAGCACTGACTAGATATCATGATGTCCGCCATTATTATGTGTCTGCCTCTTGTCAGGTTCACTTGTGACTTTATCTGATATTACGAAAAATGTAACATTAACACGGCCGTGAAAAGTTTCAGTTAAATATTTTCAAAAATGTTACCAAATATGCTAATTAAATACATACTGGCATTTACATATTGATGTTTAAAGTTTCGAAGCACAAATTGATGTGATTAAAACAATAAACAAAGCAATTTCTATATTGGTAGTAGTTGTTTTTTTTTTAATGAAGAAATGATAAAAACTAATAACTTAAGGTAATCTGGCATTTATAACAAATACTAACTTGCGGTGGAAATGATTAGGTTATTTTTGAGACTATTCCATCTATGCGATAATATAATTTTTTGATGATGACGTTGCTTTACAGTTTATGTGGGTTTTTTTATGGGGAGCAAGGGTATGATGTCGTGAACGTCATATGGAAGGTAAAGGTAATATGGTTTGATTTTTATATGGGAAGTAAAGGGTTAAAGAAGTCATCTTGTTAATTTTTTATAACAACTGCTCTAGAGAAATAGAAATGGAGAATAAATGGCCTTACTATATAGCAAATAAAAATAAGTCTGATTTACAAAAACCAAAACCTTTATTTAATTAGTGTATATTAAAATTCATATTAAAATACTGAAGCCAGGTAGATTACAGAGCAATGGCCTTTTGCCATTTTAAAAAAAGAAAAAAAACCCACAAGATTAATAAAGTCAATCATCCTGGCATAAGAGAATGTCACACTCTATGAGTCAAGTGTTATTATTAACAGGTGAATGTGGATCAGGCTGACTAGAATTTCTCTTGAATGAAAAAGATTTTTTTTAAAGAATATTGATAATTTTGGTCAAAAAATGTCCATATGATCTATCACAAGTTTGTTTACCATTTGTTGTTATCAGTTAATACACAAGCTTTGAGGTGGGGGGGGGGGTCTTCAATGTTAATAACCAATTACCTGAGAGAGAGCAATCTGGTAGAAATTTAAATGTACAAACTGGTGCTGGTAGATCACAGAATAAGTTTTTGAAAACAACCTTTCAAACAACTGAATTCTTTAGTTAACATCACCCTACTCTTATCTATATATATAAAAATGAATGTTTGTTTGTTTGTTTGTGTCGTATGCGTTCCTATACCGTTCATCCGATTGCGATAAAACTTTGGTGAGTTGTTCTGCGCCCGCCCGCGAAGGTTTCTGAATTAGTATAACCATTTAAATTGTACAATTAACAAATGTGTGTATTTCATATAGTTTTGCGACATTTACCGTGTGTTCGCTTTGAACTGTAGGCGCCTTAGATACGTCACGTGATCAAACAGTAGGCGCCTTAAATACGTCACGTGATCGAACACGGTCTGTAGCGATACCTAATTTCATGTGTCTTCGGTGTGAATTGTAGGCGCCTTAGATACGTCATGTTTACTTAGTTACGTTTGGTTCACGCCTTGGTTACACCATACAATCGCCGTGTGAATTTGTATGTCACATGATCGAACAGTAGGCGCCTTAAATACGTCACGTGATCGAACACAGTCTGGATTGGCTGAAACTATGATGACGTAAATCAACAGCTGTATGAAATTCATAATCGGTAGCGATACCTAATTTCGCGTGTGTTCGGTGTGAACTGAAGGCGCCTTAGACACGTCATGTTTACTTAGTTACGTTTGGTTCGCGCTTTGGTTACATCAAACAATCACGGTGTGAATTTGTAATAGTCGTTACAAAGCATTACCTTCGCTGTCAAATCAATTATGCCACCTAAACGTAAAGTTATTGGTCGATCTACACCTCAAGCACGAAAGATAAAGGCATCACGAGCTTCAGAAACAGACGAGTAACGGGAAGCAAGATTGCAAACCATTCGAGTTCTCACTGCTCAATCCAGACGAACAATGCACGCTGATTTAAATCTTAGTGCATTCCATTACAATGCTAATTATGATTACAGTCTTCATCCAAGTGTGCTTATTGGAAAAATGGATAAATTATGCATGTATTGCAATGCCCTCAAATTTAAGAATGAAACACCAGGAATGTGCTGCACGGGTGGAAAAGTGAAATTGCCAGAATTACATTCACCACCCGAACCATTATCAACGTTGGTATCAGGTGACACAAGCCAATCGAAACATTTCTTGGCAAACATACAGAAGTACAATTCATGTTTCCAAATGACATCGTTCGATGCAACAAATATCGTGCGCGAGAAATACATGCAAACATTTAAAGTGCAAGGGCAACAGCTGTATGAAATTCATAATCGGTAGCGATACCTAAATTCGCGTGTGTTCGGTGTGAACTGTAGGTGCCTTAGATACGTCACGTGATCGAACACGGTCTGGATTGGCTGAAACTATGATGACGTAAATCAACAGCTGTATGAAATTCATAATCGGTAGCGAAACCTAAAACGCCTTCAGTAAGGTAACCACTTATTGTGGGCTCGATAAATACCACTAAATAATCTGTGATGCTTTCCAGAAACCAGTCAAATAGTCTATTAAAACACAAACACTTTCTTTCTTTCAGTGGCATTGCAACGCATGCCGGGTACTTGCTAGTATTCTATAATAGCTGACTGAGTAGGAGTTTCTTTTCGGACAGTGAAAATGCTCAGTACTCGAGAGATGGCATGTGCCAAGCAATGTAAGTGATGCTAAGGATCCAAGTCATTAATGTTTATAAAAATTTACATGCAATGGAAATTGACCCCATTCATTTTTTATTTCACATCAGCTATTAAAGAGTTGCATTAAAAGTGAAGAATCATATATTGAGAGGTGTTCTAAAAAGGATGTGTCCAGATAGTGCATAAAAGAGGTGCATTAAAAGTGAGGAATCTTATATTGAGGTGTTCTAAAAAGAATGTGTTCTGATAGTTCATAAAAGCAAATACAAATAAGAATCAGATCATGTGAAATAAAATTAAAACTGGTTCTCATAAGTAAAACTAAACTGAAATAACAGAAGCAGCAATAATAAAACAAAATTTAGCAGTTTAAAATTGGATCTGTGATCATATATGCATTATTAAAAGGGAAAGTAATATACAGAGAGGCACTGCAGTCAGGGTCCACTGTATTAACACCTTTATCTCACTCAAAGGGTCTGCATACTATACCATGGTTTTGAGGCCTCGGCCTGATCAGTTTGCAGCTTCTCTCCTCCTTCCACCTCCATTGTACAGTAAACTATCTTGTTGGGGGCTAACGATTTTAAACCCTTCACTTCTATCACATGAACCTGTCAATGAAAGCAAGTAAAAACAAGTTATTATATTTCTAAGATAATATTGCAAAATCTGCATATTTTTCCAATTTCTCCAAAATATATGTTGATAAAATTAATGTCTTTTAAATTGGATAATGAATTTCTTTCTGACAAAGACATGTTGCAAGAAAAGAAATAATTATACTTCTAGAAATTATACTTTTTTGTTTCACTTTGATAACGTGCTCAAATCAGGATTTTATTTCTAGGGGTCAAAGGGCATAACAGTATTGGAAATGGAGGACCATTTTCTGGGGCCAGATATTTTGAAACAGAAACAGGAGTCCCTTCCAGGGATTGACACTCCACTGGTGAGGAATTCAAAAGGTTACCATCTTTTTAACTGCAGAATGTTGAAACCAACTGTAATATTCTTCATCTTGAACAAGATTTTCAAATTAGGAGCAAGAACAAAATGGTCTTGAAGATGGATGCCATGTTAACCATATTCAAAATCAGATCTATACCATTTCCATTTAGTAACTAGACATCATAATAAGTGTCTTGACTTAAATGTGTGTGTGTGTGTGTTTGTGTGTGTGTGTGCGTGTGTGTAGAACAGCAAAAAGAAACAATGGAAAAGCTTCCAAACAAACAAAAGCAAAAAGAATAATAACATAAAAAAGAAAAGAATAAATGTAAAGATGATAAAATTCAGTCAGCTATAAAACAAAGTTCAAGGAAAAATTTTTTTTTTAAAATAAAATACATTTCCATAACTTTGATGGTTTCATTAAATCTGAGTGGATGGATCAATGGTAAAACAAAAAAGGAGACTACTACTATTGGGTCCCATATCTTAATGCAAAACCCTAATAATCCAAAATTGTACTATACCAAACACATGAAGTAAGATCTTTTTCTATTATCAGCTAAGACAAACAAAATCAACAATGTAATTAATAAAATCAATGAACTTTTCTTATTAAAAAAATTTAAATACACTAATCAAATAAAAAGTGTGAAATCAAAGTGACATAATGACCCATTTCTTAGAATTTTCCAAAAGCACTGTATTGACTGGATCCGACTAGTGATAGCTAATGAGACATTGTTGATAGATCCTACGGTCAATGAAAAATAATGAATTGGAATTAATGTTTAACTAATTTATGACTTGTGATAGATAGGAATCAGTGATATATCCTATTGTCAATGAGTTAAAAATGATCTTGAATTAATGTTTAATTTAAATTTTATTTCATGACAAATGTAATTTTACTGAATAAGCTGCTTGCAATGCCACAATTATTCTTAGAACAGTTTTGTTTGAAAATGTATACTCGTCTCAAACCAAGGAAAATGGCAACTTAGCTATATCAAAATGTTGAAGACAGGATGCTTGGTGCTAAATAGCATATTAAACTGCAGCCTAGGTTGAAATTCTTCAACAAATAATGGACAACTGATTGATAACTTCGTTATTTATTGGGAATGTATTGCGCTCTGTGCGTTTCTGTTTCATTTTCCCAATATACTGCAATATGTAGGGCCTAACCGGAAATCGCCTCTGACATTCGCTTCGGCCGAATATCCAGTGTTTCGGTACTATTTGGAAGTATTCGCCTCGGCAAATAATACACACACAAATGGTTACAAGTAAAATAATTCAATAAACATTGAACTTTAAAAAAAAAAGTTTTTAATACATAATAATTTTAGTTAATAAGAACAATTTTCATCTTATAGGCGATATATACGGTATACGGTACACGAAAAGTTTAAGCTTCATATACAATAATGAAACAAACGGTACTCTCCGGAGTTGCACCTACTATTCAGTTTGAATATGTATCCAGCAAATAGTACATCCAAATACTCGGATTCGGTACTCGGTGAAAATTATCTACTCGGTTAGGCCCTAGCAATATGCACTGCAATACACTGCCAAAACAAGGCAAAATATTGCAGTACGATATTTCTGGTGATGCTCAACTCTATCTGGATCTAGGCATGTTGCACTTGGGTACATATACTCACTGGATAAACACAGAAATAACTTACTGACTTGTAAGCCATATAAGCTTTATTTGTAAGGTGCTTGTAGGTCTACTTACACTTTGCATATGTAATAAAGTGAAAGGTAAGTCTGTATAAACTCACACACATGCGCGCATATATATATATATATATATATAAAGAAGAGTGCACCTGATTACAAATGAATCTGGGAACGCCTTCACTTAATAAATAAAGTAGAATAATTGGATTCTGAGAGACAACTACAATGCTGCCTGTGAACTGAAGCCTGTTTTCAACTTCTTCTGTAGAGACCTACATGATGAAGTGTGATACTGCCTAAAATGAATTTTGCAAAGAAAAAGTGTATTTATTAATTGGGAAATAAATAATGATTATTGTTGTGTTATTTGTGCAAAAAGATTGATACAGATCAAACTGTTTCAAATTTGGTGGCTCAAAGCAGCACGCTAATATGTTGGAATCATTTTTCAGAAATAGTTATTTATGGTAAATGGACATACATTAGATATTTATAACATCAGGATTTATAACTATCCATTTAAATGAATATATTCTGTAAAGCCAATACTCATATTATATAGGGATACAGTTTCTTATTTGGGATCGCCTAGGAAGGAGCAGTGTGTTAATGTCCAAATTCACTGACTTTTGTGAGAATTCACTCGTGAACAAGTGTAGTAAGAGAATGACTTGTATTTCACTTACAAGTCAGGTAAGCTTAATTCTAAAGTGAAATTCAACTACCAGAATATGTCACCTATAGGTGACCTATACATATAGTAAATAGTCAATTATTGGTCAATAATGAACACAAGAGCCATTTAATACACATACAGGTTGTTCCCTAATGAACAGAATCAATCCTACCTCTAATGTAAATGGCAACACAACATCCACTTTTGAGAGACTGGGTTCATTATCTTCTGTAAAATCTGCCTTGGACAGTGATGTGTGATGTGTTCTGCAAATAAACCAGAAAATAGTTTAAACAATAGTTACATACATTCTAATTTAAGAAGAGTAAGTCAAGTCTACTTTGAATTAAAGAAACAAACTTCATGTAGGAAGTTGAAAGAAGCATGTCAACATTTACTGAGTACAGAAAGAAAATCGAGTCCATATGGTTTTATTAAACATGATAAATCCTTCAGAGCAAATTATGTAGCAATAGAAAAACAAATGTGCACATACCTCCACATAAAATGATCTGTAATAAGTGGATAAATGAGGTATCCCTGCTAAAACAAGTATACACACAACCTGACCTCAATTAGTTAATTTACCATTACTGCATTACAAAAAAACGTATTATCACATAATTGCTACATTTTAGAATGTTTGCAGAATATTTTTTATGTCAACACATTAACATATCACTTTCTGTAAACCTGATTGATCATGTTATGCCAACAAAATTCTTGAGCATCATTCTCATTACCGATTGGCTGGGAATTTGTGTCCCTCAGACTACTGATATCAACAATATGGGGGTCATCTTTCCAGCTGGAATTCAAATGGATATTGGAAAAAAGTAGCTGCCCATCACGAACAAAAGTCTTTTCATGGGACTAATGCTCTAATGCTAAAAAGAATTTTGAGGAATTCAAGATAAGACAATTTCTTCCTTTGAACTGTAGAGTGCTGAAACTATCTTTGACATTCTTCTACAAAAATAAGGTTTCAAATTAACTTTAACGGACATACTTCACATCAACTTGGCTCCATTTTCATTTAGGACCAACAATGCATCAAAAGAAGTCTTCTGGTGGAAATCCCATGTTCATTAGACTTTTCATTTTGAAGGAGCAACAAACACAAGATTTTCAAGAAGACAGCCATGATGGTCATATTCAGAATCAGATTGGCACCAATTTTATTTGGTACCAACTGGATAACAAAAGTCTTTTGGTGAAAGCACAATGTCGATATGATAACTTGAGAAATAGTAGTAATAACATTTTTAATATAGCCATTGCAGAAGTTAAATTGAAAGTTAGATCTGCATAATGTTCATCTACAACAAACCAGGCATCAAAAGAAGTGAAAACCCTATCCTGATATAACCATTAATTCAAGAGAAACAGTTATTAGATTTTCAAGCTGGCCACTATAGCAGGTATAATGAATGTCCGAATTAGGACCAACTAAATATTAGAATGAGTTGTTTAGTAAAACCCAATTTTACACAACCAGTGGATATCAGATTATTTTTTTTTTTTTTTTTTTTTTATGGTTTAACGCCATTTTTCAGCACAATATATAGGCTATACATGGCGGCCAGTATTAGTGGTGGAGGAAGAAACCAGAAAAACCCCGGAAAGAACCACCGACCCACGAGAAGCTACTGGCAAGCTTTCTCACTTAACTACATTAGCCGAATCTTAGACTCGAACCCACGCAGACAGAGGTGAGATGGCAGTGTTCCGTAACGGACAGCGCTTTAGACCACTCGGCCACTCGGGGCCCCGGATATCAGATTAAAACCATTTGATTTTGAACCAACAATGAATCAATAAGACGTCTTTTGGTGAAAATCCAATGGCAATATTACTTTTCATTCAGATGGATTAGCAAAGAAAAGAATTTAAAGATGATCACTACGATGTCCAAAATGGTCATCAGATTGGACCCATTTTTAATTTAGGATCAACCTGACATCATCCGAAGTCTTGCCGTGAAAATCCCATGCTCATATTGATCTATTCAAGAGGAGATGCAATAACAACATTCTAAAATTAGCCCACGTGTCAGCGATATTGGTCATCAGATCAGCACCCTTTCTATTTAAGACTAACTATGTATCATCAAAATTCTGGTGAAAATTCTGCATCAATAAGGCTTTCCATTCAATAGAGAACCATTAACAAGATTTTCAAGATGGCAACTGTGGTAGCCATACTGTACATTAGACCAGCACTATTTTTCATTTAGGACCAGCTTCAGATCATAATAAATCTCTTAGTGAAAAACTTGTGTTGATAAGACCACTGATTCAGGAAAAGCAATGATAGACTTTCAAGATGGTTGATAGCCATATTGGATGTCCAAATCAGTACCATTTTTAGTCAGGGCAACTAGAAGATGAGTAAACATTCGCAGAGTTAAAATGAAAATGTGGGATAACCAACAACATATTTCACACTATCTAATGTGAACATGCATTCAAGGCAGAAAAAAGCCTGCCAGCTGAAAGCAGAGTGTTGACAAATGCTTGTCTATCAACTGACAGAAAGTTATCCAACCTAAGCATTCTTCCATATCAAATAGTGGAATCAATACACTTGTTGGTGGAAACATTATGAACAGTCACTAAAATCATGTATCATGTAACCTGCTTCATCTGACCTGAATAAAAGCAAACAACATGTAACTTCTCACGGAACTCGCATCAGAGATCCACTGTTGAATTATGATGCCTGTATCAAATGTTCTATATATTTGGAAGGTTAGTTGTAGTTGCTCATAAATAACAACTTGTTTTGTTTGTTTGTTTGATTAGGATTTTTAACATAGCTTTAAAAAAATTCAGTCATATTGCTACGATGACTGCAGTGAAGCAGTTTATAGTGATGTCTAGCACCAGGGCATCATGCCGCAGACATGTAGCATGATGTCCCACCCAGTCACATTATCCCGACACCAGGCCTACCAGTCGTAACACTAACCTCTTAATCCTGAGCACCAAGTGAGGCAGCTGTTAGTACCATTTTTTAAAGTCTTTGATATGACTCGGATGAGGATTGAATCCACAACCTCCCACTTCCACAGCATATGCTCCAACCACTAGACCACCGGAGCAGTTAATAACAATTCGCAAAACAAATCTACATGTACTTCTAATGTAACTGCTTACTGAACTGTACAATATTGCTTCAACTTGTGTTTGAGACTATTGTTTCATGTGCAGGAATTGAAATGTGTAGCATCTAAGCAATACTTCAAGAAATTAATGAAAACCATTTTTTTTATATCTTTCTACTAAAATAAACTGTGTGGTAAACTGAAAAGGCAATGATTTAACATTAAAAGGCAATGATTTAACATTAAAGTTCTGAAATTTGCTGGTTACATATTTTGCTCACAAGAGGTCACAAAAGCTGCAAACTGTTAAACTCATTTCATAAATTCATTATGAATCATTACCCATTTGATATCCTCTATAATGAGATGTATTATGAAATGTTTTAACATCATTCATACCATTAATGTAGCTTGGCACAGATTTGAGGACAATGTGATGCTGTACAACTGTGGAACTTCTAAATATTAAACTATTTGTGTTTTATAAAACAAATATGCCTTACTAAAGACAAAAATCAAAATGATCATTAAAGTCCCACAAAATTAAAAACTATAGAATTGTTGATGGAAATCTACTTATGCATACAAACAACCATGCCATATGTCATGCCCCTAGAGCTTGCAGGATGAGGTTGAATGGAACCAATGTTTTCCACTGCATGTCATAACAGACAATTATCGGAAGCAAGGTGACTCAGTGGTTAGCTTGTGCATAGGATATGTCCTTATCAGAAAACATAATAAACAATCCTGTATATTTAAAACATTACAGATATGGACCAAAAAAGTGAAAAGCTAGAGGCACATCCACACCAGTACTCTAATGTGTGCTAAGTTTCAAAGAGAAATCTGAATATTTTTGGAGTAGTATTCCAGAAACGTGTGATGCTACTGATGGACAGATGGATAGACAAATAAAAACAAAATATAGTCTAACCAAAGCAAATGTCATTCAGATGCAAATTGTTATGTGCAGTACCAAGCAAGCTAGTGGTAAATGGATAAATATCAAATACTATAAAATTGCATTTATTTTAGGTCCATCTCATTAAAAGTAAAATTTCCAATGCAACTGTATGATACACAATACATAGCTATATATTTTCTTCCATACCTATCCAATCCAAAACAGATAAGTAAATATCCAAATTGATTAATATTGTAACTTAGCTAAGTACACTGCCAACTCTGTAATAGTCATTGTGAACCTGGAAATCAAGTTATGCAAGACTCTGACACTGTACTACTCGATTAATGAAGCTGCTAAATCCATATTTATCTAAGACTGCTCCAGCGGCCTAGTGCCAGGATAATGTGACTGGGTGGGACATCATTCTACATGTCTGCTTCATGATGTCCCTGAGTGCTAGACATCACTATAAACTGCCACACTGCAGCAATCTGACAGAAAACATTGTTAAAGCTATGTTAAAACCCAAATCACACATACACACACACTAACCAAACCCCATTACTGGGATAAAGTTGATAATGATCCATAATTATAAGCAGTTTGATGATGTGCTTATGCTTTAAGATCAATTAAATATTCCATCCAATTTGCTACAAGTACATACGGTTTATCAAACCTTACTGGATGTACATGTAATTGCACAGAAGGAATTTTCTTGTTATGGAATGGTGTAAGAAAGCTCATTAGATAACTGCTTTTTCACTGTATTGATTTAACTTTATTTACTGGCATTTAATAATGTATGCAGGTGTTGTTTGCATGCAAATTTTAATTACCATGTCATACTAAATGAATTGATATAGAAGAACTGTTAATCAAATTGCAAACAAACATGAAATCATCCATGCCATGTTTAGCCACTCAACACTGGTGAAAGGCTTCATTTCATTGTTGACAATTGTTTCAAAAAACAAATGTCGCCAGATTTTTAAAAAAAAAAGGAATAATATTTTGTTGTGAATCAGCAAGAAAATGCAGTGACAGGATACACAAAGTTTGTTGTGTACATGTGATGTTTGGAGTCTTAATTACTCCAACCAAATAACTGTTGGCAAATGATGAATATCAATTATGACCAATGTCTTCCTCAAACTGAAGTCTCAAGCCAATTTTGGTCTGAATCCATAACATCCTTTAACACTTTGAGTGGCAATTAAATCATGTTACAATTTCATGTCAAACTAAATAAACACTGATGAATGAATCACACAATATGCCTCAAACAGTGACAAGGAGTGGGGGTGGTAGAATAAATGTCTTAGTTTACAAATTAATCATCTGAAGAATAGACAATACAGTCTAAAAAGGTATGAAGTCATTTACACTTGAGTCAAATAAGTCTGTCAGAATTTGAGCTGAAAAACAAATACTCCATAGCTGGATGTCTTTCCAGATTTTAAAATGAATATCATATGAATGAGGCTACTTTAAATTCTAAAGCTGTACCGATTAAGCAGCCATACTTATAATCAGGCTGATTATTATAACAATTGGAATAATCGGTTTCGGCAGAAATAATCTCTGCCGATGTCAACAAATTTAAAAAATAACAGCTTTCCAAAATATAAATTTATTCCTAACATTCATCTTGACATGGCTTGAATTTTAAATCAGAATTTCACGCATATTGGACCAGGAAGATAGATCAATATTAAGTGAAAACCAGGCTTTAAAAATGCTACGAAAAACCTCCAGACTTTAGGTCCCAATCTCTATATTTTTTATTCAGTCTCCCTACTTGGCTTTTGAAAAGTATTGGCATAATTGGCAAAAAGTGACATCAGTACAGCTTTATTAAATTCCCTACAAATTCATTTAATTCACAGTTGATGTGTAAGAGTTTGACATTCTATTTATAACATGGCAAGAATTCTAAAGACTGCCATGATGTTTCCTTCAACAAGGTACATTATTTGACTTGATACACCATAAACCTTTGTAAGATGGCTTTGCCATAAAATACATTTACACACATAAGTGACCAAGATTGTGCATTACTCCATAATACTGCTATGTGACATTTCTGGGTGTCTTGTAAGTGTGACATGTGTAATGTTGTAAAGTTAATAATGTTACCTGTTACTTGATGGTTGATGTATTTTTAGACCTACTGTGCACATGCACTTTGGGATGGGAGTCTACTCATCTGAACTGAACTGGGTTAGCTCTTTCCCTTTGTCATGCTTTGACTATTGTTAACAGATAGAATAATTTACCATTTAACTTATTAATACAGTTTTACTTAGGTGGGATCAGATAATGTATATTTTTATATAATATTCATTTGTAGTTGAAATAGTAACCATTTGGAATTATTGTGTCTACACTTTATTGATTAGACAAGATCAAGACAGGACTAGTTGCTTTGTTTTCCCTTTGAGTAATTAGTCTATGCTTATTACTGTTCACACTGCTTTGATCTAATTATAAGACAAGCGATAAACAACTTCCAAATGGTCAAATTTGATAATGTTAATATATTTTTTCCAATCATTCATCACTTTGTAATTGACGTCTGAGACAATCTAATATATTCTTTTCGAAGTGTTATAGGATTTTTTTTCCTCGGCAACACATTTCCAACTATAATGGATATTTGAAGGTATGGTATTTTATTTTGTGCACTTCTCAATGGTGGCACTCGACAGTTTCATATTAGTCATAGGGTTAGAATTATAAAGAAAACGAATATCACCGGGTTTCCTCACTGGTTATACTGGCTATTTAAAAAACCTTTTCATATCTTACACATTGTTCAAAGAATCTATAATTTCATTTATTTTTTGTGTCTGATTGATGGGCGTAATATGGGTTATAGGGTACACATCTTACTCCAGAAGTGGACCTTTCAAAAAAGTGCTAGCTCAACTTGGTTGTTTTAGAGGTAAATTGAAAAAGAAAAGTATTTTTTTAAATACATTTTATATATTTGGAAATTCATTCATTGCATTTTCAGAAGCTGGCATTGATAAGTCTGGCAAAATTCATTTTCCATATCTTTATAGCTGCTAAGGAACGTGTACTTTAGACTAATTCATGCCGATTTTATTTATGACCAGAGAGCAGTCATTTTAGTTAGCAGTTTAGCAGTTAGTTTCCAAAAGTACAATATCCTCTGGGGTTAATTAAAGAGTTAAGGCAGGATTTCGAGGAGATTCATTATCATTCCTAACATAAAAGTTGGCATTGAACAATAAATCTCCAAGTTGTTCTGGCATATTACCATATGATTTTATTGCTGTCTCCAAACAAATGACCACCAAATTGATTTCATCCCTTTTTTTATAGTATCTGCTAGTGTTGTTCCGATTATCGATTATAATCTATCATCAGTTGGTTGAGCAGATAATCGATTGTGAACTCCATAATCAATTGTGTGTAAAGGGAGACTACTTTTTAAGTGTATGCAAAGCACAAAGATTAGTATAACTCCCAGCCACTAAAGTTGACCTGAAATTTATTTATTCCCTTCACAACTACAAATATGAAACCTTATGATTCATAATTAGGAACATATAGTCATTATTGCATGGTCAAGTTGTTAAATTATTGAGTTAATAAATTTCAACACATTTTGTTGATTTGTTTCAGCTTAAAAGTGCAACATCTTTTGTAGTATTTATTAACAATGACAAACAAGAAAAACATGTCCTTCTATATTTTAATTATTAGACACATCACATGTGAATGAAAGATTTTTTTTTGGGGGGGGGGGGGGGGATTGTAGCAGTATTTCAGTTACATATTTTTGATCAGCCATTAATAGTTGCGTTCATTTAACAAAGTTATAGAAGAAAAGTAACACATAATGAAATATTATTGTCAGGTTAAAGTATACATGTCATTAAAAGAGATTACGCCTGTGCATTTATAAACATATTGAACTTTTGATCCAAGATATAACTGTAACAAAAATTAAAATTTGCTCTTAGTAACTGATAATAATCGATGATCAGTTGGTTAAGGGGATTCGATTATCGATTATGAATTTCTGACCGATTCCCATCACTAGTATCTGCTGTAGATGAAAACATGCAAATCATCTATTGACATTACATATGAATGCACAGATAAGTTCTTTCTTTTCCACACATTTTTTTACTCTTCTTCAGAGATATACTTAATACTGAAACCTGAACACTATCTGATCGTCTGTATTTTTGTGTCGACATGCTCACATTGCACAGGATTGATGCACCATTATGTATATTGTAATGGTCATATGCATCTTCTCTAACCAGACTGACCAGATTGTACCTCAGGCGGAGATGCAGATGTAAACTTGTTATGTCATAGCCATCCTTTCCTCAAGAACCCATAAAAGGCTTTGTCCTAGATCAGTAACAAAAATACAAGACCACTATTCTCATACTACTACCAGTGATTTACAGATTACCTTTGGTGATGAACCACACAAACACCAATGCAAAAAGACTAGAGTTGATAATATACCCTTCCCCATTTCTGTTAGATCTAGGTCCCCAAAGAACTTGCAATACTGTTATAGAAGAATGGAAATCAGTCCAGAAATGGATGAAAATAAGAAATAGTATATATGGAATCTGTTGGCCAAAACTGCTTGATAATTAAAAGATTTTAGAAAAATACATCTTTCTTGAGCTCATCCTCGATTTAGCATAAAAAATTAGAGACAATATTTTATTGTAGGATTTTATATCCTTTTACAAGCACGAGTTTGATAAACTCAAATTAGTACCAGACCCTTTGGTGCATGAATGAAAACATTTCAAACATTTACAGTAGTTACAAAATATAAAAAAGATGGCTGATATGATTTTCAATACACACAAACTGTCATCAATGATATGTCTATACTGATAAATACAGGTTTGATCATGAGGGTTCAGAAGTTGCAAGTCATTGAATATATCTATGGGAGATGAATTAATACCCAGGAGTACTTAAGTACCTAAAGTAATTACATGCTTAGTAGTAGACAGCACATTTCCAGCCAGAGACATTTGACACACAGACTGATTTGTTGCCAGTAAATGGTCCCATTGATAAACCCTGCTTATAGATGGACTCCCACACCTAAACCTGCTATACCTATCACATCATTATCAACTTTTTTGTATGGGTTGTTTTGTATGTGAAAACGTAACTGTTCTGTTTCATTCTCAATAACAAGTTGTTGAAAGATACAAGAATAAAAAGTCATGGCTAATAGGAACCAGGCCAAGTATTCAAAACACCAATATACTGATTGGAATAAACAGTCATGGCTAATAGGAACTAGGTCAAGTATTCAAATACCCAACAGACTGATTGGAGTAAACAGTCAGAATGGCTTAAGTCTAAATTCTCATCTTTTCATTGCTAACAATTTCAATGAGAATCAGGCTGGAGACATTATATTTAAGGTACAATAATTTCAATGTGGATCAGGTTAAATACATAATATTAAAGTATAATGTGGATTAGACTGAATGCATAATAATTAAGGTACAAGAATTTCAATTTGGATTAAACTGAATGCACAATATTTAAGTACGAGAATTTTAATGTGGATTAGACTGAATACATATTATTTAGGGTACAAGAATTTTAATGTGGATTAGACTGAATGTATAAATTCAGGTGCAAGAATTTCAATGTGGATCAAGCTGAATACATACTATTTAGGGTACAAGATTTTAAATGTGGATTTGACTGAATACATAATATTTAAGATTCAAGAAATTCAAAGTGGATCAGGTTGAATATACAATATTTAAGGTACAAGAATTTCAATATGGTATAGGTTAAAACATAATAATTAAGCTACAAAATTTTAAATGTGGATCTGGTTGAATGTGGAATAGATTGAATACCTAAAAATTAAGTTAACAGAAATTGTAATGTGTACTCGTTTGCAGTTGATTATCTTGTCAAATTTTTGCAGCCAGTTGGGTTTTTAAGACAAATTAAATCCAGTGATCTAAATGTAATCATACAATACTACTGTTTTAGATAACCTGAAGCAGATGACTACCCCTATTCCTAAAATACAAAAACAAATTCAGTTAATCTGACTTGTGCATTTTTTCAGCTTTTATGAATCAAGTTTGATTTAGCTTTTTTTCTAAAAATGCTGAATCAATCTTCTGCAATTAATTATTTTAAGAGTATGTCATTTAAATGACATGTGCTAAATAGTTCAAATTGTGTATAAAATGTTTCCAGGAACAAGATTTTAATTTTTAAAAAAAACTTAACCTATAACCTCAATTATATTTGCAAGAAAATCACAGGTGCTTCTTGGTTGTCTTTTAATTGTTGGTTTTAATTAATTTAAATACAACAGTACTTTACTGTTTTCCATATTATTTTCCATTGACCACCATTAACATGACCTTTCATTCCTTTCAATTGCTACATGTTGAAGCCATCTCCGATATCATTCAGCAATAGTAAGAATTTCAAAATTAGTTGCTATTGTGCACATACTGGTTTTCAGCTTGGCACCATTTTCATTTAGGACAAAGTAGAATCATTTAGAGTGATTTTGCAAAAACCTCATGTTATAACATCAAAATTCAACATTTTTTTTAAAACAATACTTGTTTCAGTCATATTAGATGTACAACTAGCACAGTTTTTATCTTGGATCAACTAATTATCATAAAAAATCTACTGGTGAAAACCCATGTTCATATTAGCCATTTATTTGGAAGAATTAAAGATAAGAATATTTTCAAGATATTATTTTCCATTCAGGAGTATGAATAACAAGCTTCTCAAGAAGACTGATGTGATGGCAATATTGGATGTCAGATTGGCACCATTTTCATTTAAGAACAGCTAGACAAACCTTGTGTTCATGCAACATCCCTTCAAGAGGATTAGAAATAAGATTGTCATTAAGGTCGTTGTGTGGTGGCCGTGACCAAAACCGCTTCCATTTAAAACCAACTGGATATTATAAGAATTCTTCTGGTAAAAATCACATCAATATGACTTTATATTCAGGAAGAATTGTACAAGTTTTATTAGATGGCTACCATGACATCTTTATTAGATGTAGATCATTAGGGACATCATGTCCTTTAGTGAAAACTCCCATGTTGATATGGCCATCTATGTGGAGGAATAGGAGTAAAAGGTTTTCAAGATGGCCACTGTGGTGACCATAGTGCATGTCATGTCAGCACCAATTTCATATAGGATCAAACAGATATTCGAAAAAGTCTTTAGTGAAACCCCATGTTAGTAAGACCATCCATGTACAATGAGTAGCAAGATTTAAAAGATGGATAACAAGATTCTCAATATGACTGCCACAGGTGCCATGCTGGACTTCACATTGTCACCATTTTAAGATGAACTAGACATCATAAGAAGTCTTTTAGTGAATACCTTATGCTGATATGAAAATCCATTCAGGAAGAGTACAGATGATAGGATTTTCAAGATGGCTGCTGCTTAGCAGCCATATTGGACCTAAGATCAGCAAAATTTCCATTTAGGACCAACCAAGTCATGCTGATTTGGGACCAGCTAAGCATTATAAGAAGTTTTAGTATATATCCAATATTTATATGATTACCCATTTAGGACTGGCAATATCAAGATTTTCAAGAAGGTTTCTATGGTAGCAATAATTTATATAACAATCAAATCAATTACCCATATAAAAGTGTATCAATAATAATAATCATGTCTGTGTGTATGTATGTGTGTGAATTAACATAGATGGAACTGTAATTGATATTCTACATGTCTATACATGTATCAGTCTTTATTCTATTGGTCTCATGAAAGTATCCAAAGTTCATGCCAAGGGCTCAACAGCTTTGTGTCAATTATCCCACTGTCCAAAATGATTGGCTGGGTTTTGAACTGAATCCAAAATATTGTAATCTAGCTCTCTACAGCAAGCCTGACTTATAAAAAGAATCTCAGCAAGAAAGGCACACTGCCAGACAAATCCATTATAAGCAATGTGAAAATCCAATTGCCATTCTATAAACCAAACCAATTTTAAAAAAATGAAAAATCAGTTTAAATATAGGAACAATCTCAGGGGACACGAACAGCCAGATATGCTCCAGGCAAAAGCATTAAACAACCAAAGTATATTTAAATAATATTGTGATGTGATTGTATTTCTAGATGTATGATTAAATATGTAATGGAAAATTACTTTTACTGTTTGTAAGCAGAATTAATTGCTGCTGTAGCAATGGTAATATAACTTGCACTGCCACAAGCACAGACTAAACTCATCGATCTGACTGCACTGGGACATCTAAAAACAAATTTTAGTCTGTGCAATTATCAAGTCACAAATGACTGTAAATTTCCTCTCTCTGTTTTCTCCAAATTAAGCAATACAAGAATAAAATAAGGAATGTTGACTAATATTCTCCAATAATACTTTTAATTTGAGCAAATCATTAACAAGTAAATATATGACCAGTAATTATTCTGTATTTCATACAATAAAAATGACAGCAGAACTTAAAAGTTAACATTTTAGAGCCAAAACTCAAATACTTTTACATACTGGCATATTATATTAAAGTGCCATACCAGTGTAAAAACCGAAAATACAATTCAATATTATTTGAATAGAAAATAAAATCTGGAAGCTGTATAAACAAACCCGATGGAAAAATTCGGCATAATAACTGAGAAATACGCTCAGGTGTGTTTTCGAAAATAATACACATGGGACCGATTTTATCGCTCGGTAATTTCCGCAGAGTGAAGACCGTCTGACGTCACTTCATGAACACACGCCTTACTTCCGTTTCTAGTGAAACATAAACAAAGCTCGTGTTCCGTTCCATATTAGTTTGTTTTAAAGCTTTTATCATCACAATCATGCCAAGAGGAGATCGTGGAGGTACAAGCAAGGGCAGCGGTGTCAGGTGTGTTGCCGCAAATTGTGGGAATACAAATGCCGATGGGTTTTCCATGCATTCCTTTCCGAAAGACCAAGCACTTTGTCGTAGGTGGACAGATTTTGTAAAAATCAAAAGAGCAAACTGGGATGGTCCGACTAAGTTTTCTGCCCTCTGCTCCTTTCATTTCACACCAGAATGCTTCCCATTTAGGTATAGATTTGAGGTTGAGCATATGGGTAGGGCACCAAAGAAAGTCAAACTCAATGATGATGCTGTCCCGTCTGTACAATGCTTGAAGGAAACTGACAACCAAGTAACTGCAACTGTATCAGAACCTTCAACACCAAAACATCATCTGTGTAGGCTTGAAATGTTGTCACCATCAGAGGACGTAACTTGTCAAGTGTCACCACCAAAGAAAATAAGAAGGGGCTATTCAAAGAGAGAAGCAGCAAGGGTGAGTGTATGATGACAAGTACCATATATTATATCTATGATATTCAAAAGACCAGTCACTGCAACATTTCCATTTGTACCCTCTAGAACGTTCTTGCATAGTTTTCAAAACAAATGCTGTAAATATCTAATCAATCAAGAACTGAGATATAAACATCTGATAAATATTATCAACATTTTCATCTTGCCTTCAACTTTGACCATGTGAATATAAAAATCTTTCTGCCGGTAGATTTAGAAGGTCTATATATATATTTCATTGTCAGGCTAATGTGTGAATCAGATTACATATAGATATTTACAAACATGAGTGATAAATGTTCTCTAATAGGGTACATTTAGTTTTAGATTATTGCTGCACACGAGGAACAATGTTCACAACAAACAGGCAGTGAGACAACTCAGGATCAAGGATTAGAAAACTCATTTGACATTATGAAAGAGGTAAAACTTAGCTTATATATATATATATATATATATATATATATATATATATATATATATATATATATATATATATATATATATATATATAATGAGAGTGACATTTCAGACAAGAACATGTTTTAACAAACTACATATAAAATTTCTAGAAATAAAGGAAGAACTACAGCTTAAAGGTTTGGAGAAAAGGATAGGTTTGATCATCGTAAGGAAAAAATGTCGGTTTTGAATAACACATTTTTTATACGTTTCAAACACATTCTGTTATGGTGGATTACTGAATTCATCATAATAAATTTGGGACCTATTTTCTTTATCCCAAAAATGATTTCATCTTCTTAAAATGTCTAAATGCTAAAATAACTTGAACAAAGTACAGTATTCAAAAGTAATAAAACTGATGCAATTTACCTTTTTCAGGTAGTTGAATATGAAATTGATAAAGTGAAGCCTCTGTCTGCATCCATTGGTTGCCAAGTCAACAAAAAGACAAAACAGCGGTCAAAGAAATGCCAGACTTATATTAAGGTGCCAAAATCAACAACACGACCTGCAGTGGAGATGATAAGCACAGGTACTCATACTTTCATATGATCACTTTTTGTTATGATTTTTTTCCAGGCAACAGTTAAACAATGTCCATAGATACTGTTCCAATTTATTAGTAAGTTAAACTAAAATGTATGCTTTCTTTTTAAACATTTACTATTTTAAAGAATTTTGATGAAATGTGATTGGCTTTTTCTTTTGTCAATTCCTGTGTTGTATACCAGGAAATTGATAGTTAAGCTGAATACTAGTACATCAAAACTATCTTTGTCATGGAACACACTATTTAAATTCCCAATGTAGATGAAATTACATTTTTTTAAAAATCTGTATTCATGTATGTAAAATTGTTCTGCTTTTATAAACTATTTTAAATTATCTAGGAGTGCAGACTGATTTTATAGATAACAGACCAGTGATGAGAGATGCATTCCAGCTAGTCCGCCCCAATTACTTTGAGTTTGATACCAGACCAACAGCTAAAAACATTTTCAGCCAAAGTGCATCAGCCAGCCGATTTGAAGAACCACTCTCATCACCAGTGAAAAATGACTTGTCAGACAGTGACTATGAGCCACCAACTTCCTCTCAGTCATCAGATGAAGATAACAGAACTGATGAACAGGAAAACAGGTAACATAACCATATTCCTCTAGTATGTGCCCATTAGCTGAATTCACTTGCACAATCAAGCTGACAAATGCCAAGGTAGCTGATACAGATACTGCCCTCTGCCCTTTACTGCAATGTTAAGATAAACTTAAGAGGCAAGTTATAAATTGCTTATTGAAGAATATGGAAGATAATAATGTACCTACATGAAAGTACAGTATGAGTATGCTAAAGTAAAGAAAATAAAGTTTCAAAACCGCTCTATATAGGACATTTCACATGTAGTATGCTTCGCTATGGCTATTCGATATATAGATCAAACTCTTATTTTTCAGGAATGTTCCAGCTGATGTGGAAACTAAATTTTTAGTCTTTGAATCAAATCTCATGGATTTATTTAGATGTTGTACCAAGTGCTGTTCAAACACAGTTGGTGAAATTATTTATGTGAATGGATCTTTGGTAAAAATAAAACAAGAATGCAAGAACTGCTTGTATGTGCGCCACTGGTTTAGCCAGCCTTTTATTGGAAGTAAACCAGCTGGAAATTTGCTAATATCAGCAGGAATTTTATTTTCTGGTTCAATTCCTAGCAAATCCTTACGCATGTACAAATTCATGAACGTGTCCTGCATAAGCATGTCAACATTTATCAACCATCAGAAATTCTACCTGTATCCTGCTATTGGAAGTGTTTGGCACAATTTTCAAAAAACCTATGTGCAAGAGATCATTGAGCAGCAGATATCTGTTACACTTGGAGGAGATGGCAGAGCTGACACTCCAGGACACAGTGCAAAATATGGCAGCTACAGTATGCTCGACTTAGACAAGGGCATTGTTGTGGATGTGGAACTAGTACAGGTATAAAATAATATATAAATAAAAATTACATTTTAATCCAAAATGGGCTCTGATGATTTTATTGTAATTTACAGTTAAAATTGTGTCATGTTTATTCTTAATTACATAGTGGTCTCCATGGTCTTGATCTTATAGTCATTTGTTTAAACATCTCTTGATTACTAGCTTGACACAAGCTTATAGGTTCAAATCATATGATAAAGTTTGTCTGTTGCTTGTGCACGGTTTGAGGTTTTGTACAAATATTACAGCTTCCTCCATAAATTAAACTGGCCAACACAAAACAACTAAATTATTGTAAAAAGTGCCATTAAATGCTTGAAAATTAGTAATAAAACTGGTTTACATAATGTAAGTGAAATAGTGTTGGGCACAGCATTAAGCACCTCAAAATCAAATACAGAATTACATATGATTTAATATTATGCCAACATTATGTTACAGAGTAATGAGGTAAAGAGCAGCTGCCACATGGAAAAGGAAGGTCTTGTAAGGAGTGTAGAATTCTTTAAGTACCATGGGATCCCAATCAAATCCCTAATTACAGACAGACATGTCCAAGTAGTGAAATGGGTGAGGGAAAATATGACAGACACTCAACACTACTTTGACGTCTGGCATGTTGCTAAAGGTAAGACAAACAAAATTCAAAATGTTTTTGCATTGATGTTCATTTTTAAGTTATGAAGTGAAGAAGAACCAGATTAAAGTAAATGTCAATGCAAGACGTGTTAATGTTTTTAATGTGACACTCAAAATCATACCCTATAGGTGGTTTCATTTAGTATAGAATTTTTAGATATTTATAATACTGTATAACAATTTGTTCAATCAGTTGGTCAAATAGGATTTTTTTTGGAACTTACAATTTACTTGCAAAAGGTATTGTTGAAACAAATATTTGATGATGCTCTTTTTCTGTTTCTATATTCAGGACTGAAAAAGAAACTCTTTGCCTTGTCAAAAGAAAAAGACTGTTCAGATATAACTCCATGGATAAAGAGTTTGGTCAACCACCTGTATTGGACTGCAGCATCATCACCTGACCAAAACAAAGAATTAATGCTGGAAAAGTGGCACTCTGTCATAAACCACATCTCCAATGTGCATTCAGCTGCACTGCATTTTAACGAAAACAGCCAAAGAGAGCAAGCATGCACAAAGGATGGGAGAGCCAGATATAAGATAGTGTATCCAAAGTACAAGAAAGGCGAATACACTATCAGGAAAATCCTTGTCGATTCAACATATGGTAAGAATACACATTTGTAATTAATAAACAGAAAAGAATATATGACCAAGTGAAAGTACCTATATTTAAAATTCAAACAGTAAAGGAAAAATATTTGTTATGCTGACACTCCTTTAATTTTAAAGATTATGATTTTGCCCTGTGGTAAAATAATACAAATATGCAAACAATTGTAAAGACAAATATTTTTAATTCAAATATTAACTTCAACAAAAAGGTTGCATTTTTTGGCTTGTATAATACAATGCCTATTAAATTTACTTTACAGATTATGTTGAATGTCTAATGGACACAGCATTCACAATTGGACAGGTGTCTCACATGAATGAGGAAGGAGTGAAACTTCTGGTAGATGTACCACCACCACTGTGTAGTCTGTATGAGAGGCCTGACAAGGATATTGCCACCCAAAAGTTTCTCAGCAGGTTTAATCGCTGTCAGCCTCATGAAAGCCAGTGTAGTGCAGGTTCTGATCAGGAAAGGCGGTGCGGATCCTCTGAACAACACATGCTGGAATGACGACCCTCACTTCCTTGCCCAAGAAGTGCCAACACCACCGAGCAAATTGTCTATATGCTGTATACCGATGTCTTCTGAAATAATAATTTGAAAATTAAGTTGAAATAAAATATGCTTTATGCATTAGATCAAATTAGGAAATCAAAAGTTTTTAGTAGATTAGTATTAGTGTGGCCCAGTGTGATTTATCTTTATTTTGTATATCAATAAAGTGAAATGATTCCAATATAAACTGCATGTATGTATATATATATATATATATATATATATATATATATATATATATATATATATATAACCATTTTATTTTCTGACAAAAAAATGAAATAAGACATTTGTACATGTATATGTGTTGTTTTTGGCATGATTTATCAGTATAACTGTGGTATAAAGGTTAGATAGTGTAGGCCTCCAAAACAGCGGTTCAAGTCATGAAGGTGTCATAAATTGACTGGAAAAAATGGTTTATTTATTTGCTGTAACTTCAAATACTATATTGTCATGCATAGATCCTGAAAACAAAAGTTATGGAAACACAAGAACATTAAAAATTTCTCCAACTTCATACTTACTCATTTCCTTGTTCTGGACGTTCTCCAAATTGTTGTCTATACTGATAGTAAGCAACTTTTAAAACATGGATGTCAAGGCAAACTGGACTGAACCCTGGATGGTGTGTAATACATTGTATCCCCTGGTATTCATTGCGGACACTTGTGACATTCTCTACTTCACAACAACATACACATTCCCTTGCTGTGGTCATTACCAAGCAGTGTCCACAATTACACCTAAAAAATAGAGTTGTCTTCATTATTGGACAGTGCTTTGCTTGCCAAATATAATCTCATATTTATGAACTCATCAATAGCACAGTACAATTACAAACTGACTAAAGTCAGGAACAGGTAAAACATTTAGATATCAAAGAAATTAGAAGTTGCAAGTAGATGATTACCACAGGGGAAAAAAGAGTTTACTTCATATTTCATTTAAAAAATCAACTATTAGCATACATATGAGAAATTCGACATTTTAACTTATAATACAGTATACAGAATATGAATTCAATTTTAATGTCATGAGGGTAATATCCTGTCTATTTCAACAGTCGTACAAAGAGGACCTCCTGACCTAGGAATCTTAAGTACTTCTAACTCGTATCAATTTGTTCACAGGTTTTCGAAGCTTGCAACTGATCCGATGTACCTTTTATTTATCAACGTGTTGAACAGTACTATAAATATCGTGGGATAAATAAATTTATCGTAACTTTGGCTGTATACATATTCAGAAAACAATTACCATGAATTGTCTGTCAATCTATCTTGTCTTTCCTCTTCGTCATCTTCATCTGCAACTTCGGATTCGTCGGTATTCGAAATATAGGGTTCAAACTGGTACGGATTAATCTGGATGCCGGCAGCCGCTTTTACACCATTATCAGAATCTTCCGTGCTTATTACCTCTCCATCTTCGAATGGCGAAGACCCGCAAGACAGTGATAACTCACTTCCCTCAGAATCGCTGCTTTCGTGTAGAATTTCTAAAGAGTTTTCCATAATATGATGATACCACCTCGGGCTTTGTTTACAAAATGTGTTCAAAATGTGACGTAGCGCTTTGGTTTCACTGAATACCGGAAGTGGTCGGCATTTGCACTCGGTTATTTCCGTAGACAGGTGCAAACGCGATATTATGTAGGCTCCTATGCTGTTATTACTGAAAATATTTCACTCGGATTTTTTACATTCGTATTTTGAATATATAATCTCGTTCACCATGAAATGAACTGAATAAATGTTGATACACTGTTGTGGCACTTTAATCTGCATAAATACAGCCTGGACACAAATCTCCTAAATGAAAGGGGCTTTTGAACTCGAGTATACATATAACTACTTTTGAAGTACCAGTCTGGATACAAATCTGCAGTACAAAAAGTCCATAATATGATGGCATACCTGTACTACTTTCAGAGTCTGGACACAAAACTTCTGCTGGAAGGAGGATAATAAATTAAAAAATTTACCTTAAATACTTTCCAAGTCCCAGTCTGGACACATATGAACTGATGGCATATTTGAGACACCTTTCTGATTAGCAAACTGGACATAAAGCTCTTTTCAGAAGGGAGTTTATGAATTCAAGGCATTCATTAATACTTTAATACCAGACTGGATACAAATCTCCAGCAAGAGGCAAGTTTCCAAACACCTGCTGCATTCTAGCAAGTACTGATACATGGTTAACTAGATTGTTACATTTGAATTCAAAGGTCACACAAACATGATAAAAGGGTCCTACAACTAGTGTGTGTGTGTGTGTGTGTGTGTGTGTGTGTGTGTGTGTGTGTGTGTGTGTGTGTGTGTCTTTTGGAATTTTAATCTAGATTTAGCTATTTTCCAGTCATATCACTATACTGTCTGCAGTGTAGCAGTTTCTAGTGATGTCTAGCACTGGTACATCATACTGCAGACAATACATGTAGCTGGTTTGAGTAGGAGCTTATTCTGGTCATGCAAAACTTTTTACTACTTGCCTGACTTTACCTTTTTAGACATTTTTCATCCTCCATTAGCTCCATCTGTTTGATACTGAAAACCCTTAATCCAAGATCCTTTGTGTTGCTCAAATTTTGTTAGCATCTTTCGAGATAATGCTTTGTACATGTTCTCTCATTTCGGAAATTAGTCATATTTAATAGTCAAATGTCATCATTTGCATAAATGTGAAAGGCTAAGGCAAATGCTGTCAAATTTGGTCAAATTCTTGTTACATGGTCATTTAAATAAGTTGTTTTTTTTTAAATTGTGTTTTCAGTACCTGCCCATATATATAATGGCAGATTGGCATCATCTGTAAACTGGGTTAGTAGCTTATTTCTTTCATAACTTTCAAGGTTTTTCAAGGTTCATAATTGTGGATTTCAAGGTGCATTCTTACATTAATTTTAAAGGATACATCAATGAAACATTTCAAACATTTACAGTAGATAAAAAAAAGTATAAAAAAGGTGGCTGCTATGATTTTCAATACACACAAACTGCCATCAAGGATATATTATACTGATAAATATAGGTTTGATCATGAGGGTTGAGAAGTTGCAAGTCATTGAATATTTAATATCATGATGTTATAATAAATTATCTATGGGAGATGAATTAATACCCCGGAGTACTTAAGTACCTAAAGTAATTACATGCTTAGTAGTAGACAGCACATTTCCAGCCTGAGACATTTGACACACAGATTGATTTGTTGCCAGTAAATGGTCCCATTGATAAACTCGGCTGGAGATCGAACCCACAACCTCTCACTTCCACAGCAGATGCTCTAACCACTAGGCCATTGGAGTGGTTGAACATGTAACTAAAACAAGAGTACTATGAATGGCACATGATACTCCCTCCCCATGTTTAATAGTCCTCTATGTAATAGGACACGGTTCACTCCGGAAATTATTGATTTACAAGTCTCAATTACCTGGAGCTTTGATCAAGCTATATTGTCTTAAAAGTCAGGTGAAACCATTCTTTTCATAGCAGACTTGCTATGCTTGTGAACACAGAATCAGGCTTTTTTCATTACCTTAAGTACAAGCAATCCACAATTTGCTTAATGAACTTACTCTAGAACAAAATTTATTTGCTAAATCTGTGGAAGTAATTTTAATTATTCAGTGACCTTGATCTTTGACCTCTTGACCCAACATTAATAAGCACCTTCCTTATGCAAAATGCAATCCATCCACCAGAAAATTTTGATACACTTGCTATATAGCAAACTCGATTGAAATTAATTTGTATTCAAATCAGTACATCACTGTCATTAATCATCATCAACTCAATTATGACAGTATCTGGGTTGGTGGAGGGTAGGCAAGTGAGGGTGTTAAAAACATGAGAAAAGATTAGAGGTGAAATGATGCGTCTGTCATGCATGTCAATACAATTCATGATACACATAAGAATTTGATGGTCTTCCCATGTCAGAGGGATAGTGGTGCCCTTTTTTTGTATGTTGCCATATATACTGGTTGTATTTCCAGCATTAAAATTACAGAATGACATACAGTCATCAAATATTATATGCAGTTTTCATCTACTACAAGATAACAAAAATACTTTCAAGCATATTACCTGCTGGCTGTCAGTGAGCTAGTTTTATTGAACGTTTTATGCCAATTAAGGCAAGCTCTATTTACCTCAATTTTACCACAAGTTCCTTTGACTTGTACAGCATAAACATTTTAAAAACATTACAAATTTCATGTCTTACTTAAACTTTGCAGAAATTACAATGCTATATTCAAAACAGAAGAAATAATGCAATTTCCTTGTGCAAAGAAAATCTGATCTAAAAATATCTGGGTATGGGAATGAGGATGAATACCAACAAAATCAATCACATTGTATTTCCTGCAGATACCAAAGTCTGCTGCGGCCGCAGGAACTTGTTTTTTTTTGTTAGTGAAGAGGGAAACTATTGACAACATCAAGTCCTATTATATATTTATAAAATCTACACAATATGATAACTTAAGCAGTTTTGTTTTCCCCATAGCTGATCTTGTGCTAATTTTATCACCACATTCAGTCACTGGCTAAATATCTCTGCACAAAAATAGACATTCCAAATTTGTCCCCATATACAATTTAACATTTGCTGCCAGTATTTTATCTAGAGGAGAGGAACACACACACACCCCAGTCACCGAAATAAGGGGAAGCAGAAAAAAGGAGAAGGGGGAGTAAACAGCAAAAAATTTAATATTTACCTAACACTATTTATCCCTCATACTTCTTCACAGAAATCACAATCTTTAAAAGATATCACCTCCAGTTGTATAGGAATTAATCTGTTAACGTTCTGATCATACTCTATTCATTATCTGTGCATGAATATTGTTCTGTTATGCCTGCTGAAGGAACATGTATATGGCTAGGTTTGTCAGTTTGACTAGGTTGGAAACTGATCTTTATAACTGTTATGTACAATTTTCAAGAGCTCACAGATATTATCTTTTGGTCAAATCTTTTCCAAAAGAGGACTTTTCACTAACAGAATTGCTGCCAGTTTCACTTTCTTGAATCAGTAGCTTACTGACTACTATGCCCGATTTCATGTCTGTTTACCTGTAGAATCATTTGTGAGACTAAACATGCTTATGATAATATTTTCAGAAATCTTCATTGCAATGGTACCAAATATGTAAACTGCATATTGTACATAACAGATAGAAGACCTCAAGGTAGATTAGTTATGTAACTAATTGAGTTCTTTCTAAATAAAAGTCTTTGTTATTATTATTATCATTATTATTAATGAGCTCTGTACATTCACACTGACAAAAATGGTTCCATCTAACTAAATCTTGACTGAGATTAGTGACTTCAATAATGCTTTGACAAGTAACCATAGTGATGTTATGAAACATCTTTCAAAACAGTTTGGATACGATTAGCAAAATAGATAGTGGTCTAAAAAATTTATCTCAGATTTTGAAATCTTGTTATGTGTAGATGTTTCACTCATTTTATTTTTATAGAAGCATGCGGATCTAAAACAAAGTTTCCTAATAATATATCAGGTTAAAAGTGCTATATTTCCTGTACAGAAAGAGTCTGCTAAATCAGACTAAGTTTTTAACAACTCATTTTTTTTAAGCATCTGTGGGTCATAATATTATGCTTTGCATCAAATATATCCTTAATACTTTGTGTATAATACAAACTGGATAATGGTCAATACTGAGAAGTTAAGAGACGTGCACTTCAAATATATAATGTTTTATTATTATAAAGATTACCAATTAGTGTACTTGATGTCTCAGTGACTCTTTTTAGTGAGGTAACAAGAGGAAATAACCCATAAGATTTGATCATCCTTAGGCATCTTACATTCTTACAACCTGTTTAAATCTCCCATCACATCTTCTAGATCATGATCTAGAGCAGAGGTGGGCAAACTATGGCCTGCAGGCTGCCCGCCAAGGACTTTTAAGCAGCCCACCTAGAGTTTTCATGCGGCCTAGGAACAAGTCCTATGTTCACGCTATTTAATTTTCTCAAGGGTAAAATTTTTCAAATTTTGAGAGAAATGTAACCACGCGATGCCAAATACCCACTAAGTGGTAAAAGCCATAGAAATTTCAATATAACTTTGTTTGGCTTGTTTCGCATTCTATTCATATATCTATGATCTTTTTTCCACCAGGTGGGTCGATCGAGGTGCGCACACACATGCATTGTCTTTCACTGTTCACATGCTTGTGATTGGCTGAGTGAGTCATCAGTATGTCTTGACTGTATGTCATCGAAACCAGTGCACTTACGTGCCAAAAGGATTTTTTTAACAGTGTCAGCACCCACCATGGCAGAAGATGGACTGGCAGTTAACATGAAATTGTTGAAGTGAAGAATTTACTGGGATAGACAGTTCCATATCAATCTATACATTTAAAAAAGCTTTTATTATCTGCCAAAGTTTTCCCAAAATGAGATGTTCCAGGATATCTAGAAAGTGAAAAACTGAAGATGAATGTCATACATTTAACAAGTATTGGACTGACAAGTATTTATTTACCGAAGTTGGAGTTAAAGCTGAGTGTTTGGTTTGTCAAGACACTATTGCAGTTTTTAAGGAGTTCAATTTGAAATGTCGCTTTCAAACTAAGCATGGTAACTTTGGTAAAACAAGAACTGAAAAAGAAAGCAACTGATCTGCTAAAAATAAGTTGAAACCAAACACCTGATTGAGTATTATGCTTCTCTACAAACAGAAAAGTTTCAAAATCTGAAAGAATTTGCCAGAAAGATGTTTTTGTTGTTTGCATCAACCTACATTTGTGAGCAGACTTTCTTTATTATGAAAGTCAACAACTGAAAAAGCATATCACTTCTCACAGATTCAAATCTTCACCCAGTTTTAAAGATCAGCACGAGCAACTTGTCACTAAATTTTGACAAAATGGTCAAAAGAATGTAATCAGCTGCATCCTTCGCACTGACTCAGTTTATGTTACTCTATTTATTAAATAAATGTGCTTCTTTTGAAGTTAAAGTTTTCAATTATTAACAATATATTAACAACTGAAAATTAATTATGATGTTATTTAGAAAAAAACCTTTTGTTTTTTGCTTTTTCAAAAATTAATTATTTTACTTAATGAACTATGCAGCCCACTAAAATAGTAAATTTGTGTATGCGGCCCTTGCAATGGAAAGTTTGCCCACCTCTGATCCAGAGATAATCCAAGTTCAGCATCAAACTTTGCAATCCATGTGACTATGTGAATTACGGTTTAGTTAACATACTTGAACTGACTGATGAAAATAAACTTATTTTCTTTCATGCTGACATCATCTGTGGTCTTAAACTAAGTAAACACAAGAAACAAAACTGAAAACTTTAGTAAAATCAATAATTAAATATTATTTCTCCATGTCACAGAGTGAATATTTAAGAGGAACTTGCAGTATTGTAATTTAAATCTCAAATTTTAAAAAAAGTTATGTTACAATTAGAAATGTATAGTGTTGTGAAAAAATTTCAATCCTGAATGTGTTGGTTTACCAACAGTTTTGATTAAACTGATGTACCAACATTATTGAGGTATCACAATGATATAATCCAAAATGTCTCTGAATAAATTCCCAATAATGCCAAAATAGTGTTTTAGTCCAAAATGTCAATAAGCACTTTGGAATTTCAATGAATAGCTTTTAAATAAATGTTTATTCTCAAATTATAACTTAACACAACAGTAAAATAATTCCACTAAGGTAACTTAAAGGAAGAATTAAATAATTTTGTTTACTTCAACTAATCTCTATAAAATCTTATGACACAATAGAACGACCAGGATATGGGTCAAAAGTTCACTTCCAGAATATTTCAAGTTTGTAAATAAGGCTCGCCCTTGAATTTAACTATCAGTAAAACAATTTTTTTTTAAACTTATAAGTTAGGCCATTACTACTCTACCCACAATCACAGATAAAGATGAAGCACACAAAATAAATTAAATAGACATAGTCTCAATCACGCTGACTGATCGCATGGTCTTTCCTTCATTCACAGTATACTTATGTATATAAACTGATATTCGCCCTTTCCTCTTTATCAGCAGTTTATGTTCCATCTTTAATTTTGATTTCACATCCTCTATTAACATGCTCATTATTTGTTTACATCTATGCCAAGAAAACTTTCACATAAGCCTAAAAAATGCTTGATTCTATAGCAGTCTAACCATATGAAGTTTTGGTAAGATGTGTCAAAATATTGAGACTTTCCATTCAAAGCAATTTCTAAACCAGACCTAGTGAACTATAAGTAGGTAAAGACTTTGGGGAATAATATTTAACATTTAAAGTAACCAGAGTTGTAACAGATTCATATGGGATGGATCAATGGTCTAAAATAAATGAGTTTCAGTATTACAAATAGTGTCAGGAGACCCAGCTCAATGTGAATATGAATTACTATCTGAACCAATACTAACAAATCCATTTGTTTATCATCATTTGACACTATACAGGCATGCCATTGTTTAGCTAGTGAGAGATCATTTAGGTATTGGGGGTACTGGCCTCAGGGAATACATACATTATTGATATAACAAGCTCTGTAAATAAAGGCTACATCCTGCTCCTCCTAGTGTGTTACAAGGGTCACTAGATTTACTTTGGTCTTTTGGGGCTGTCTACATAACATATTTATCAGGTGCATGCAACTGACATAGGGATGACTACGACATGGACTGTCATCACAGGTGGAATATGCAGTCTCCAGAACAGAAAAAAGATTTCCAGTGCAAAACACACAAGATGCTGAATTACTTGCATTATCTCAACAAGGAAAAATCTTGATAGCAATGAACTAAGTCTGACATGGAAGGATAAAAATTTGCAAATGGTCTGTCAGGACAGACTACTTGGTGTTTTGGTAGATAATAATCTATCATGGACTGATCATATCAAACATATCAGTAAAAAGGTAAATTCAAGTTTATGGCTTCTCAGTAGGATAAGACATTTTCTCCCTGAAAGGCACAGAAAACTATTTTATAACAGTTACATACAACCCTATTTAGACTACTGTAATACAGTATGGGGTAATTCAAATGATAAAAAGATATCAAAGTTGGAAAATCTTCTGAAAAGAGCATTTAGACTAATATCAAACCAGAAAGAAAGCAAGGAAAATTTAGCTGGTAAGTTAAAAATATTACCTAATATTAAAGACCGAATCTGTTTAAGAAAAGCCAAATTAATGTACAGGATATCCAATAATAGTGCTCCTGAATATTTACAATCCCTATTCCAGTATAGGCTACCTGGTAATACACCCCACCTACGATCAATATCTACAAAACAGTATAAAATTCCCAAACCAAATAAGGAATTATTCAAGAAAAGTTTCCAATACTCTGGAACTTTGCTCTGGAATAGTATTCCAGTTGAGATTAGAAATGCCCACTCTATTTCCATCTTCCAAACCCAATATATCCAGTGGCTTCTGAGATGCTGCTGAATTAAATAAATTCCTTGTATGAGGGCCTCAAGGTAGATTAGTTCTTAACTGTGTTACCCTCATTAAATAAAGTCATTATTATTATTATTATTATTATTATTATTATTATTATTATTATTATAGTAATAGCAGCATCTGAAGCAATTTCTTCCTTGCCATGTCATCAGTTCATATACACAAGATGTTAATTTAACCACCTGTGCCTTTGAGAAAAGCTGCAGTATCTTTCTCATTGCAATAATTATGATCTTTGTGATAGTAATCATATTCTACACCTCCATCAAGAGTGAGAATGGACTAATTATCAATGATAAAGATCAGTCCAAAGGTTTCACACATAGTCTGCAGGTGAAAATAGACTATATCTACATGTCTTTGTTATTACAGTCCATACATAATCAGATTTGTCTCATGTTGCAGTAAGCCTGGAATGAGAAAAAAAAAGATAGTTTTCCACTATTATCCCCAAGAACTTGAAGAAGTAACCACAGCTGCAATCATTGCCAGGTCAATTACTACCATTGTCTTATCAAATCCTCTGCAATGTGCTGTGCCAACATTTTTGCTCCCCTAGAAAGTGCCAACATCAATGTCTCTGAAACCACAGGTTTTTATTTAGTTAGTAATGCTGAGCCATTAAGTAGACTAGACAATCTGCCTCTTTGAGCCATTAACACATTAACCCCTAGCGCTGAGTTTACGGGGCATGAGGTTGTAGCCTTCTTCCAAGGTCTGATGCATCAAGGTCATGCATGATACACTAAAGTGGGTGGTATTATATAAAGGTAGACAGATTAAGCTCTACAATGATACCAAATAATCTGGACATTTTAGTTGCACTACAAAATACTGAGGAAAAAAACCTAATTATTTTACCCATTTTGTTTTCCAGCCAAAATTTGCCCATGGTCAGAATCAGATTTTGTGTCCAAATCTGAGACTTTATAGCCTCAGATCTAAGGCAGACCAGTCTGAAGTGCACATAGACAGGTGAACCTGTGCAGAAAGTAGGATAAGGTGGACATTTTGAATAAAGAATCTTCTCCATACAAAAAGTATGGGTCCGTTAGACACACAAAAAAGAACTCCAACTTTTCACCTTCTGCTCATGTGCCTTTCAATTTTTCTTTTATTCCACCTCCTTTATTTGATTCAAAATTACATAATTAACATAATAATCCAAAGGTGGCCTTTTCATTCAGTGCAACAATGCAACATATACTTCCATTAGTCACTTATCAAAACACAGTTGGCTGTTAATTAGGTTCTCAGAGAAATGCATGCAGACATAGCTGACATATTTTATGCTTAAATACACATTGCTTTATGATGATTACACTTAAGAGGAACTAAAAGATAGAATTAAAACACAAATTTCACTTAATAAAATTATTTAATCAAGAATTAAATATTAATGTACAGCCTACACTAGGCATAACAGATATTTTCATTGATCCAAATTTCCTTGATTATCTTAAATTACGGTATACTAAGAATGTTGTTTAAAAAGAAAATATAAACAATTAAATGATTTCTTATTAAAAGCCGATAATTTCAAAATGCCAATTAGAATTTCCAGGACCTATCTACTGATTTTTACAATAAAATGAGCAATATAACGTTTCAGTAAGTAGTTTTAATCACGATTTTCTTCAAGTTCAATAAATAGGGATCAATTTTCGGGGGATATTTTCTGGTTTAAAAAATTGGGATCCATGACTGACCTTGAATTATAAGTTGGTTCGCAAGTTATCTGGGTTGGAGTTATTGGGGGGGGTATTGCTTTTTTGATTTTGGGGCATTTTGATTTGGCTTCGTCAGCCACCAACTGTATCATGTAGTTTCATTATCTCAGACTGATAATCTCAGTATATTGTAAATCAAATAATCTAGTGTTTTGCTGCATATGTAAAGATCCCGTGGGTGTAAATTTTTCGTCATTTGCTTTTCTTAGCAAAGATAACAAATCTGAAGGCATTTAGCTAAGAGGTAAATACCTTAGGACTTGTTTCTTCACTGAGAATTACAGATGATTTAATAAAGTTTTGAAACCATAGCATGTGTCCTGGACATGGTATATGCTTCATTTGTGTTGAATACAAACATATAACTGCAAAATGTAAATCATCACTTAAATTAGATTGTTATATATAACCATTTCACCCATTTTCTGATTTAAATTGTTGCATATCTTGGAGATATGTCCATGTATGAGAGCTACTATGTGAAGTTTGACCTTTACAGTTACGCTCTACAGATTGTCCTTCACAGTGTAAGGCACTGTAAGGGTCAGTATTCTTAATAATGTATATTTTTACATCTCAAAGATCAACATGTGTCATACTTAACTATACATGTATTGTATGTCTGATAAATATAACAATATTTAAGTACTGAATTTTTTCCGACACATAAACATAACATTTAGTGTAAGTGTTTGTGTGTGTGTGAACAAAACACCAGTCTATTTAAGCATGCAGCCCCAAGCATTAACGGTAGCCATCTTGAGCAATATCAATTAATAAGCAGTGTAGAAGGTGATCGTCTGAACTGAACAAATGTGATTTTGAGCAATTCTTCAATGGTACAATCTTGTAATTTTTTTTAACCATCATGGTGCATGCGTGAGCTATTTTTATAATTTGTATTTTGAAGTGGCATGCCATAAAAAAAAAAGATTGGCTTCAAAAATATGTTACTGTGTTGCAACAGTTCAATGCTTAAAATAAACAATAGAAGATATTTCCGTGAGCTACCAGCAAAAAAATATGATGTCTGACAACTCTCTGAAATGCAAGTATGCACATTCTGGTCTGAATACAGCACTGTTGTGTGAAATTCTGAGCTGCTTAATAAAATCCTACCTATTGTATCGCCTGAGTTTCTGGAGTCGAGAATCAGTGCTCCCCTTGGAGACAGGTAAACTATCCAGGTTGACCATTAGCAGGTTGATTGCAGACTTCAGCTCATCCATGTACATACTCTCCATCTCCTTCACCACAAACTTTGGGTGCTTCCGCATCTACATGGAATAGTTCAATATAATTAAAACAAGATAATAAAAATCTTTAAATTTCAAAAAATTAAAATTATTTTTTATTTCACACTCCTTTAAAATCAACTGCAAGTAAGATATATATATATATATATATATACACACACACACACACACACTAGATATTGTCAACTCGGTGCCTACAGTGACACCTGTCTTGGGCTCTATTCCTGGTTTCTTTAAATCCATGTTTAATGATGAATTTAACTTGCAAGCACCTCCATGTATGTGTAAAGCATGTTATTCTTGTGCAATGCAAAGCTAACTGAAAGGGCACTGCATTAGACAAGTAAAATAGCTCTCTGATTCATCACACCCAGGAAACGACACTGTGTTAGACAAGTAACATAGCTATTTGATTCACAACACCCGAGAAAGGACTGTGTTAGACAAGTAACATAACTATCTGATTCATAACTCCCTGATTTAATTTTAATGCAAATTAATAAACTTCAGAGATTACCTGAAATAGCAATCAGCATGATTTGTTTATGTATGACCAAACTAACTAGATTACAAAAATTAAGGAGAGATTCAAAACTACAGATTCAAAGCAGCAATTCAATTCTAGACCAAACAATATTCACAAAATCTTAAACCCAATAATGCTAGTTGCAGAATAATGTTACTGTATCACGATAATAGACAGCTGAAAGACCAAAACTCAAAACAGAAAGGCAGCCATCATCATCATCAGTCTCTCGATCGAGTGTGGCCGTTGAGGCACTGTTGCTGCTGAACATCTGACAAGTTCCCTCCACTTGTTTCAATTATGAGCCAATGCCTATTTTCCGCAAAACATTTCCTGGTCCATTCTGTGATGTTGTCACTACACTTTTTTTCTGTCTACCTCTCCTTCTGCCACCCTGGACACTGCCCTGCAGTACTGTTGTGGATAGACTGTTGGCTCTAATGACAAGGCCATACCATTTCAGCTTTCTATTCTTGACAGTTGTGATGAGGTCTTTATAATGGCCTACAAGTGTCTGATGGTGTTATGCACTTGTTCATTTGTGATGTGGTCCATGTAAGAGATGCCAAGGAATGTTCTGTAGCATCTCATTCCAAGTGCCTGGATTCTTCGTTGTAATTCTGCTGTCAGAGTCCAGGCCTCACACAAATACAGAAAGATTGAGATGACTAGTGCTCTCAATAGTCTGATTTTAGTTTTCAGACAGATATTCTTGTCTCTCCAGATGGGTCTTGGCTTTGACATAGCTGCTGTTGTTTGTGCTGCTTGTGACAATATTTCTGCTCATCGGTAATTATGAAACCAAAATATTTGTAATGGGAAAATGTATCCAGTTCCTGTACTTTGACTTTAATCTTGGTTGAGATTTGTTTGCAACTATTTGTCATCAGTTGTGTCTTCTCAGCACTTATCTCCATGTCAAATCTGGAAGATGTTTCATCCAGGTTCTTCACTAAGGTGGCAAGCTCCACTGTCTGCCAGCCCATCAATGTCATCTGCAAAGCGGAAGTTGGTGATGTTATGCCCTCCAATGCTGACTGTCCCACAGTCGTTTTCCAAGGCTTAACTCGTGATGCCCTCAAAGTATACAGTCATCACTCGTTTATAGCGGTTAATTATATGCAGTTGTGGTGTTCCACAGGGATCTGTTCTCTTCATTCTGTACACTCAGCCGCTCTCAAGTGTCATAGATCATCACCCAGTGTCGCACCAATTGTACGCTGATGACACCCAAATATACAAGTCTAGCCACCCAACTGAAGTTGATGCTACCATCCAAGGAGTAGAGAAGTGCATTTCGGATGTGAAATCATGGATGACATGTAATAAGCTACAGATGAATGATGACAAAACTGAGGCTATTCTAATCATAACACAAAGACTTTCTCATTGACATCCTTTACCTCAGACAATAAATATCAGCAACACCAACATCATATTCTCACAGTCAGTATGGAATCTAGGCGTTACTCTAGACAGTACTCTCATATTGCACCAACATGTCAAGAACATAGATCTGCAGGGCTGCATATCTTGAATTGAGATGCATCAGTTCCATTCGTAAATATACTTCAGTTGATGCCACAAAAACACTTGTGTGTTCATTAGTACTTTCAAGACTGGACTATTGTAACTCAATTCTGTCTGGTTCATCACAATATTTACTCCAGAAACTTCAAAAAGTTCAAACACAGCTGCACGGATCATCTTTAGAGTACCTCGATCAGAGCACACCTCACCACTGCTCTGTACCCTAAACTGGCCATCAATTCAATACAGAATCAAACACAAAATTTGTTCTCTGTGCTATATTTCAATGACAGACTCCAGTCCAACATACCTATCCAGCCTCACCCATGTGTGTACACCAGCTAGATCCTTACACTCTTCTTCTGATAATCGTATACTCATTGTTCCCAAGGTGAAAACAAAGTCATATGGACAACGTTCATTTGCACACCAGGGCCCAGCGAAGTGGAACGAATTGACCATTGACGAACGAATTGCCCTGTTTCGACTGCAGGGACAAACTTAGCGACCTAATCATGTTTTGTATCTTATATGTTTTCAGCATGTTTTTTTGTTTTCCAATTTCATTGTTTTTGTCATTTGTTGTTCTATTGTGTAGTCATATCATTATTGATGGTGTAAAGGGCTTAGAGCTTCGAAAGATTAGGCGCTATACAAAGTCCTCATTATTATTATTATTATTATTAATCAGTTCCAGACTCTACCGCGATAAGTGAATTTCCGCAAAGTAGGATTTCATAGTTAGAGCATAGAAAACCCATTCACGACCCTCTAAATAACTTTGGACTTTTAAAGCAGAATGACCTGTAGACTTTGAAAGAACATAACTTTGCCGATTTTAAAGATATCTTTCTGTATTTGATATCAAAATAAGGGTTAGAAGTCAACTTGTATGAATATTTCAACAAAATGTGCATATATATTAAAACTTTTAATATACAGGTGCAAACAGGTAACACAACAGGTAAAATGCACAAGCAATTATTTATTTAACACATTACATGAATGATAATTTCAAACATTTCGTCTAAATCAACGATTTCAAAGTATTCCAAAGCTTTTCTGGAGTCATTTAACACTTCGGTGGGTCCAACTCTCTCAGAAAACTGAAATAAATCACTTTGGTTCGTCGAGAACAAAAACACATGGAGTTCACACTTCGTCTGGTTCAAAACCTTCAAAGTCCTCTTTATCATCATCACTGTCTCCCAAAAGCACATTCAAATGCATCTCCAGATGTTTTCTCACATTTTCAATGAACTGTGTTAGGTCACAACAGCTAAATATTTTGATAATTCATAATCTGGCACTTCATTCTCATCTTGCATCGAAGTTCGCCATTTTGAATAGAAATTCACCATTCGGAAAACATGCTTAGAATGTGCCTGCTTGCCTCGAGATTTCTAGTTGAATTCAAGCTTAACTCGCAAGATAATCAAAGTATAATATCTACTTTCAAATAAGGAATTTCTTAGAGATATCCCAAAACATATGTAGTCTGGTACTATGACGTTAACTAAGCACACTACCCCAGATCGGTAAAGTGGTCTGCAGGGTTACAGACTTACTTCCCCATGACCGGAAATTCGGTCTGTAGCAATGAAAGGGTTAATATAACACCCCTTTAAAAATCCGCGATAGAGTGAAGCCGCGAAAGTCGAAGTGCGAAGTGGCGAGGGACAACTGCATGTTGAAAAGCGTGGGTGACAGGAGACAGCCTTGACATACTCAGACTGTTGTCTTGAACCTGTCTCCCACAGAACCTTGAGCAATTACTGCACTGGTAGCCTTGGCATACAGCTGGTTGATGGAATTGGTCAACTTTTTACTCAAATTGTACTTCTTCATTGTGGACCACAATGTCTCATACCACACTCTGTCAAATCCTTTTTGAAATTTATGAACACATGATAGATGTCTTGTTGACGTTGCATGTTCTTTTCACACAGAACCCTAAGATTGAACATTTATTCTGTTGTGCTTCTTCTACTCCAAAACCCTACCTGTTCTTCAGTGATTAATTCTTCTGCTTGTGAGTTCAATCTGATCAAGATGATCTTCAGCATCACCTTACTAGCATGGCTGATCAAACTGATAGTTCTGCAATTTTGGCACAGCTGGAGATTGTCTATTTTAGGAAGTGTTATAATCAGTGACTGGGTCCACTGTGTTGGCCATTCACCTGTCTGCCAGATCTTGTTGCAGATTTTTGTTAGTAGCTCTACCACTGATTCCCCACCACTTTTGATAAGTTCAGCTTGGATGTTGGCTACTCCAGCAGCCTTCCTATTCTTTACTGCTCTTATTGATGACTCCACCTCTTCTTTGAGAATGGGGAAATCGTCATCATTTGTCGAGTTTGAACTTTAAGTACCTCTGTGTCTTGTGTGGTCAGATGGATTTAGAGTTCTTTACAATACTCAGTCCATCTTTCTGTAATGTCACTTGCTTCTGTGAGGCATTTTCCATTTTCATCTTGAATGGTACTGACTCTTGGTTGCTTCTGTCTGGTGAGGTCTTTCACAATTCTGGAATGCCTTTTTGCTGTTATTCTTTATCAGACTGCTCTCTATGTTCTCTTTTGTCCATTCTCTTTTGTCCAATACAATCTTCTTTTGCTTTCTTCAAGTTTTTTCTGATATTCTTGTTTATTTCTCCATACTCCATTGCCCCTGTTATGTGTATGGTGGTTTTGAGGTCTCTTCAGGCATCACACAGATTTAAAATCTCTTCTGTAACCAAGGTTTTTTTTCTTTGGGCAATGGAGGCCAATGATGTCCTTGGCAGCTGTTGTCATGATTGTGTTTAACATCAACATCCATCACAAGGAGTGGAGCAAATTTTCCTCCAATTGTGGCTTGTAATGACTTGCAGATGTTAGGGTCTTTCAGTTGTTCAAGGTTAAATTTGAGCCTGATTTTCTTTGGCTTGTTAAGACACAGATAAATCACAGGGCCATCTTGTGGGAATTACTGATTGCAGGTACAGATATGTCCATTATGGTTTTAAAGGATGTGACAATATTACTATCATGTATTTTTCCACCATTATAATACTTATATCAAACTCAGTAATGGCATAAGTTATATTTGTACACATTTACTGCCAATGTCACTTGCTTGCACAAGTAATTAAGTTAACAGTGCATCACTGTGAAACAATATTTGTTTATCTGTGTACTCCAAAGTTTGTTTTGTTATAATTATGGGTGTTTCCTCCATATTTTCTGTTCTAGCTCATCTTTTATCCCGCGAGAGTAATGCCTGAACAATTTTGATTTCTTAACTATTTATAGATAAGTTTCAAATTTTATAAACTTCTCTACCAAAGAAATTTATTTTAGAGAATTTTGCCTTAGTTAGCACCAGGTAAAGTAAACCCTTCCCCATCATTTGTACTCCCCTGGCAATTTTAGGAATGAAAAGCAAAAACGATATTAACAAAATTACAAAATAGTGTTATTTCATTCATTTATTTATCATTTCTAGCCTGATTTTTTTGCCCACGGGGGGGGGGGGGGGGTACAATGTTGTTTTGTCCATGTTTAACACCAGATTAGTGGTGGAATAAAATGGGTACACAACTGGAGGGAGCTGAGCCTGTGGCAAATAAAATAACACAAGAAATAATTTTCATACTTGTGACAATATTACATAAATAGGCAGACAAATATAAATACACACAATAAAATAAATAAGTAAAGCATGAAACAAACCAAGACATGAATTATTGAATAAAATGTATAAAATTCTGTCCAGAATACACATAAATGTAAAATATTTAAAACTTAGCTATTTGGCAAGCAATTTTAGATTCATCACAATATTTTTGTGATCTTACAAGAATAATGTTTGTTACCCATGTAAATTAAACAAATAAACAAGGTCCCAATAATGATGTTTAAGACCTTAGTTCAAGTACTAAGTTAGTTACAGTAACTAAGCAGACATGGAAAGTAACCATACATCATTTCCCTATCTTAAAGGGCATTAAAATGAAAAGTGCAGAAAGATCCTGACGATAAAACTGTGACTGTGATAGGCATAAGATTTCTTCAAACTGGGAAACATTAAGTGTATCATGGTTATTCCCTGCACTCCACAGATTTTTATGATAGAAAAAAAAAACCAAAAGAAACCTTAAAGTATTTACTTTTGAACTTGATTTTGAGGATAATAGTTTACATTTGTATTGCAGAACATCTTCCAGTGACAACAGAGGTATGTAAACCAAGTTTCATTCATTTATCTTTAACATCTGTCATGTTAGAAAAACAGAAGGTAAAATTAAACCTGTATTGACCTATGACCTTAATGACTGCAAGACCACCTCCAATATATTAGGGTGACACACCATTCAAAGATAATTTGTAGTTATAGAAAGTTCAATTACTTCATCTCAAATGGTTAGAATAGAAGATGCAAAAACGTCATCGGTACAGGTTACTGGGCAAAACAAATTAGGTTTTTCCCTCTACATTTTGTAGCCCAGATCATTTGGTGAGCTACATCCATCAAACTCGCTATAATACCACCCAATTTACTGTATCATATACATGACCTTGAGGCTACCTAGCTCAGAAGTAGACTTCTACCTCCTGATGGTAAAATGCAGAGCTAGATGTTAACATGTTAACCTGAAACAGTTGAATAAATTTGTTCATTATGAACATTGTAATTAAGCAAGAAACAATTCAAACTGTTTTAGATCTCATCCAGAAAAATGACTGCTTTACTTCTATTCATCTAAAGAATGCTTATTTTACTATTCCAATATATACAGACTCTTACAGAGTATCAAAAGTTTCTAAAAAAAATTTTGAACAGTCAATGTTTTCAATCTGTATGTCTCCCTTTTGGGCTTCCCTCTGCTTCCTGTGTTTTCACTAAGATCCTAAAATGCATTGATGCTTGGTTTAGGTAGCAGTGCAATAAATGGTATTTTGATGACTCATTGAATTTGGATGGTGATAGTCACATTTGCATGCAAAACTCATGGACTATGATTGAGACATTTAAAATCTCTTCTGCTTACTATCAATTTTGAAAAAGCAGTGCTTATTCCATCTCAACAAATTACCTTTTTTGATTTGTTAGACTGTACAGTTTAAGGTTTTTCTTACTGAGGAGAAAGTGGAAATAATCCATGTTTTTGCCAAAAAGCCTCATTTATTAGTAGGCTTATTAATGCCTTTTATGTAATCATGGAATCCCCAATACACTACAGGTATTTGGAACACAATACAATAAAAGGCCTTAGTGTAAACAAAAATTTTGATCGCACAGTATGGTTATCTCCACAAAGTATCCAGGAACCTAAATGATGGTATCAAAATGTTGCAGACAAATAGGAAAGCTATCCGACAAGACAAGATTACTTCTACTTATCAAACTGATGCCTCATTCAGAGTGGGGGAGCTTATGCATTTGATTCAAACAGATCAATCTGGTAGATGAGACACAAGTGAGACGTTTTATTCCATAAATTACCTGGAGTCGTGAGCAATTTCTTATGACTTACAAGCTTTTCATTCTGATCACAGAAATGTCCATATCGAGATTCAGTTTGACAACATATGTGCTATCTCATATATTAATAATATGGGTGGAATGGCATCGATTCAGCTAGCAAGAAAGATTTGGGAATGAAGCTTCGAAAGGAAAAAAATCATATCTGCAGTCCATATTGCTGGCAAACATAATAATCAAGCAAACTATCTATCAAGGAACTTTTGTGACTCCACTAAATGGATGCTAAAGAAAGACATTTTTCAAAGACTGTGCAGAATTTTGTTCCAGATACAGATCTTTTTGCATCTAGATAAAACTGTCAGTTAACTGTTCAGCCCCAGCACTAAAATCAGTATCACTGGTGCTATGTCCCTCCAGCACTAAGCTGTGTCTCCCTGCTTGTGCCCTAGAGAATTTTTACCTATTTGGAAAAACATTTAAACATCATGCACATGCATTCATTTTTGTCTTAATTTCTCTTTTTATATCAAATAAAAATCGACGAAATTGTCACCAATTATTCCAAATGAATTTGTCTACACAGTGATGCATTTTTATCTATGTGTTCAAGTTTATTGCACCTTTATTATACACTATTTACAAAATTAAAATGATTGCTCCAATTTGCTAGATTCACAAGAACTCTATCATCGCTATCAGCTTCCTCTTCTTCTGACAATTCAATCTAAGAAACTTCTATGTCTGAATCTAAATCGCACAAAATATCCAACTGCTGAACATACGTTTCTTCTGCTTGCTCAATATTTTGGAGATCAAACGCAAGAATCTCCTCATTTTCGTCGACCATCATTTACAATTTTCATGAACAGAACACATGTTATGAATCTGCACATCCATTAATAACCCTTGGTTTCTGAACAATTCAAATTTGCACAAAGGAAAGTAAATCATTTCTTATTGGTTAATATTGGTCTGATTCTTGGAAAACCCCATTTGTAGCCAATGAGAGTTGAATTTCTAACAATGAATGCAGAACCGGATCATGCGTACAGATGGGATCAGGGTCAAAAGAGTTAAAGAAGTTCACCTCATGGTTTCCAGAACCAGCTCTTTTAAAATTGATGCCTTTTCTTTCTCCCAGCATGATTTAATTCCATACAGCTTTGGACATAATTAACAGCTCATGGAGACCAGCAACAACTAAACAATTTAATTTGGCACAGAAAAAGCTGGAATTTTTGGTGTAAGATCAGGAAAATTAATTGCTTTGTGTCTCTGAGGTAACAATTATTTCATACTTAGATTCTTTGATAACAGAAGGTAAGTCATAGTGTCCTCAATACTCACATGTTACTTACTACTTTGAGAATGTTTGATAATGCATTGCGCCTCATAGTGTTGTTCCAATTATTGATTATAATTGATCATCAGTTGGTTGAGCAAACCAATAAGATAATCGACTGTGAACTCCATAATTGATTGTGTGTAAAGGGAGACTACTTTTTAGGTGTATGCAAAGCACAAAATTTAGTTAAACTCCCAGCCACTAAAGTTGACCTGAAATTTATTAATCTCTTCACAACTACAGATAAAAAAACTTGCATTTCATACATAGGAATATATAGTCATTATTACATGAGGAAGTTGTTAAATTGTTGAGCTAATAAATTTAAACACATTTTGGTGATTTGTTTCAGTTAAATTGCAACAGCTTTTGTAGTATTTATAAACAATGACAAACAAGAAAAATATGTCCTTCTATACTTTAAATTTTAGACACATCACATGTGAATGAAAGAATTTCAGGGGATTGTAACAGTATTTCAGTTCCATATGACTGATCAGCCATAAAAAGTTGCGTTCATTTAACAAAGTTGTAGAACAAAAGTAACACACAATGTAATATTATTGTCAGGCTAAAGTATACATGTCATTAAAAGAGATTACTCCTGCACATTTAAAAACATTGAACTCGATCAAAGATATAACTGTGTAACAAAAATTAAAATTTGCTCTTAGTAACCGATTATAATCGATGATCAGTTGGTTAAGGGGAAAATATTATCGATTATGAATTTCTGACCGATTCCCATCACTAGTGTCTCAACCTTTTGCTCATTAACATATTAACCCCTTAGGTTTTTGCTGTTTTCGCTTGAAATGAGAGTATAAAACACATTTTGGGGACTATTTCTGAATACAACCTAATACATCGACTTCCAAGCAATTTCCCATTAGCCCGATGCCTAGTTGTGCTAAAAGAATGTTTTCCATTTGTTAGTTTGATGGCACATGAGCAGAAAGTGAAAAGTTGGAAGTTCTTTTTCTTTCTAATTGTTTTGCTTAATTAACGGACCCATAATTTTCATATGGAGAAGAGTCTTTATTCAAAATGTCCACCTTATCCTACTTTTTGCACAGGTTCACATGTCTGTGCACTTTAGACTGGTCTGCCTTAGATATTAGACCATAAAGTCTAAAATCTGGACACAAAATCGAATTTCGACCATGGGCAAATTTTGGGTGGAAATTTTTTTTAAAAAAAAATTTAATTCAAAACTGAAAGATTCCAAACATGATTTATAAATTAAAGGCTACAACAGTTACAATAGTGTTATATGTGTACTAATTGTCTCATCAATTCCTCACATTATATATATTTATTTTTTATTTACAGAATTGATCCAAAAGAAATGGCCATATGTAAAGGATGCAATGATTAACAATAAAATCAGTGAAGTACTGAAAGCCTTCAAGAAACCAGAATTAAAATGCTTAGATGATAACCATTATGCTTTTCTCCAGCAAATTATGTTTGCTGCTAGACTCTTATGGATTACACTTTTTTGCTAAATTAAAAAATAAACTTAACATAAAGCAATAATTTTTTTTTTTGGTCATTTCATTATCATCTCTTCAATTCCACTTTAAAAATTGAGAATATTCTTCGAAAGGTGACTGCTGCATAATAATAGCACCAGTGTACCTTCCTTGTTAGCTATTAGCAACTGTATTCAACCCCTTTCCAAGAAACCATGGCTTACTTCCTAAGAGAACTTTGCCTTAAGCACTGATTCATTTTATTCATGAGCTAGTCAGTTTGAAAACCAGTCTATATTTTTAAAGAAAAGAGTCAGAGAAACACTTTGTGGTTTGAGTTGTGGATTTTATATGACGTATTACAGCAAATGGATCTTTTCAAACTTAAAAACGTTTAATCAGGAGACAGGACAAATCAACACTGCATTACAAACTTTAAAAGAATATGAGAGTTATGATATCCAGCACTCTGAGCTGTAATTCGGGCATATAATATATAGTTTACACTTTTTTGTCAATTATAATAGCAAAAAGTAATTGTACCTCTCAGGCGTTAGTAAGTATGGAAATGGATGAATATTTCAAACTAAAATGTAAAATTTAGCATTTTAAAAACATAATGGGCATTCTGGATATTTTTGAAAATTTCATTTGTGATGAACAAAATTTAAAATATATTAATGTAATCATTTGCTTCATGATATAAACTGTTCCTCTGCTGGTTCTTTATGCTAGTGGGTGTCCTAGGAAAACCTCGGACTATGTCCGAGTGTCTGAGGTAACCTAGGACACCACATCCTAGGACAAGCTCGGACATTGTAGTATAAAAACCTTGGACTTTTACCTCGGACAGTAACCAATACTCCAAGGTTTTTCCTAGGAACATACCTCGGACAATGTCCAAGGACACCTCAGACAATACGTCAGAGGACACTGAGGACAATATGTCCGAGGTAACCTCGGACATTGCATCCTAGGATAAGCTCGGACATTGTAGTCATAGCTGCCCACCCCCGAGTGCAAAAATACTGATTACTTGTGACAAAAATACTGATTTTCAGTAATAAATACTGATTTTTAAATTTGAATGCATATGTATCTATTTACAACATATACAACCATCAGTAAAGTTGGACAGTGCCTTACATAATTAATGTCAAAGATGCACATGTTGCACATTTGTACCTTCTGGAGTTGCACGTGTTCCATATGGGTGCTCATTGAAAAGGTGCAAGAGTGCAACACACTCAAACACAGGCTATTTATAGGAGCCCTTTCCACGCCTTATTTTTTTTTTAATCATTGATTCCAATGTACCAATTTTCATTTATTATCTCAATTCTGTAATTTTCTTATTGAAATGTTTTCGTTCAAGCATAAGAATTATCTTTTGCGATTTTAATGTCTGAAAAACTTGTGCAAAATAAATCACCCAACAACATTAGTAACTGAAAAAGGAAGGTTTATTTCTAAATGAAATTTAAAAATCATATTTTGATCAATGTGCATTAAGGTTCTCTCTCTCATTTATCTACGTCATAAGTTCAGACTGAGTTGTGTGTGATGAAGCAGGAAGCTGATGTTTATTAGCTTTTTTCATGCTCTTGCATTTCATGGGCGCCTCCGTGCCCAATAGCGAAATCACTTTACACAATTTACAAAACGTCAATTTTTCTGCTTTACTATATGGTTTCACAAATCTATACAAGACGGCACAAATGTCCTTCCAGCTGTCTCCTATTTCTTCTGGAGAAAATTCTGAATATTCTGCCTTCCAATTTATCATTATTAGAAGCTGAATACTACGAAGACTAGATACAGCAACAGCGGTAACTATTGCGAAATCCAATATGGCAGATAACGACAGGCCTGGTAGCCTCGATTTCGAATGAACCAATCGTATTGTAGAACTGTATTCGTATATATATGTGATATATTCTGTCAAAATAGAACCAAGAGCGCATTCTAAACTGACAATTCCAAAGAAATTTTATTATTATTTTTTTTTTTTATTATAAAAAACGTATTTTTTGCACACAAAAAATGTACAACCGTATTCTGGTCCAAAATATGGGACAAATACGGGAAAAACGGGACAGTTGGCAGCTATGTGTAGTATAAAAACCTTGGACTTTTACCTCGGACAGTAACCAATACTCCGAGGACACCTCAGAAAATACGTCAGAGGACACTACATCCTAGGACAAGCTCGGACATTGTAGTATAAAAACCCTGGACTTTTACCTTGGACAGTAACCAATACTCCCGAGGTTTTTCCTAGGAACATTTGTCCAAGGTTTCCTAGGAAACCTCGGAAAATGTACAGCCGGGTACATGTGAGGCCAAAGGATTTACAGAAAATAATGAACCCTTCATCTAAGCATTTGTGAAGGATAAGTGGAATTAAAGGTGTAAAGCTGGAGGCTGAGCATGTATACACCCACCCATTCTTTGTTGCCAGTTGAGGTTTTACTACAATGGGGTTTTCCTTCCTATCTTATATAGACAACAAAACACTTCACGTTAAACTATGAGATACTTCTTGCTTGTGGCTTCTTTATATATAATTTTTCAGACGTCACATGATCATGTTACTGATAAAAAAGGTTTAATTTTCTTTGAAGAGCTACTGTTTTCACCAAGCAACATGCTCAAGCTCTGGCTTTAATACAATAACACCCCTCATCCTTCACAAATGTTTGGATGAGGGGTTCATTTTCATTGAATTCTCTAGAGATTGTCATTTATGACTGATCTCAATTAGCATTTATGAACAGGAAGTATCTATCCATGTTACATTCTTATGTGTCTTCATTAAACAGTACTGATATAACTTATATTTTATACCAACTTATCCAATTCTACTGACATGCCTCAAATTAGCCTTAATATTGACAATTGCTCTTTTTTGCACTAAAATAGAAATTCTTATTACTAACAAACCTGTACAGAAATCATATAACAATAATGGTACAGAAATGGCAATTATTAAATTTTACTGCTGTTTAGAAACAGATTTTAATGTACATAAAATGTTAGGCAAAAAGCATGCAATTTTCAATTTGATGATTTTCTCCATATCTGATCTTAAAACTCAGAAGACATTAACTGCAGCTTAATTATAGAACTGTAAATGTGCTTCATTGCCTGTATATGCATGAATTTAAAAAAAATGTCAGCATTTCTTTGATCAAATTTTCAACCTTTATGCAAAGTGTTGGAACAAAATAACTTTTAATTAATCAATTCAAGTACTCTGCCTATATCAAAGCTCAACATTTTCTTGGGTTTTTAAACATGTCCACAAAAACAAGTACCAATGAATATATACTTTTTATCCAAACAAACAAAATTTACACCCCCAAATTTCAAGTGGTTCCTAGTACATCAACCAATCCCATCAAGGTAACATAATCTGACACTCAATCAGGTTTATTCAGGTAACAGCTGTGAGGACACTGAATGCAGGCCATCAATGCTGCTACCCAATCAACTATCTGATCAATAAAACTCATTATAATTCACATGTATTCAACAGCTGTTTTATTATTTATTTATATAGGCAGTATTTCACTAAACCATACTGGGGGCCCAGAGTGGCAGAGTGGTCTAAAGTGCTCTCTGCTACGGATCACTGCTATCTCACCTCTGTCTGTGTAGGTTTGAGTTTCAGATTCAGCCCATGTGGGTATGTGAGAAAGCTTGCCAGCAGCTTCTCGTGGGGCGGTGGTTCTTTCCCAGGTTCTTCCTCCACCATTAATACTGGCCACCATGTATAGCCTATTGTGTGCTGAGGAATAGCGTTAAACCCAACAATAACTAAACCATACTGAATTTGTCAACAATAGCACCAACTCTATTACACTTGATTATTTAACACTGTAATGGTGCAAAATATCAGAGAGATAATTTCACAGTGCATTGTTTCATGGTCAACATGAAATGTAAGCATTAACTGTGACAGATTTGCAAGGTTCACCATAGATCTCTACCTGAGATGGATTGGATATGCTTTGCTTGTGGCATGAATTGTCTGTAGAGTCCATTTAATAACAGTCTGACAGATAAGTCAATGGTAGGTTAAGTGTAGGGAATGACATAGTGGAGACAAACCAGAACATGAAAATTATGGGTAATCTTAACGCCATTTGAAAAAATATTTTCCAGAATAGTTAATAAAGGGGACTAGAAATGATAATTCTGACTTCGACAGGAGTGCTACAATTTTAGATAAACTAATCTGGATTGGCTAAGCTGAATGAGGAGGTGAATTTCATGTTTTCATGAAATCTTGGCAGCCTACTTGAATCTTTCAATCATAATTTTCTTTAAGGAGTAAAATTGCTATTTAAGATTAATCAAATCAACAAAAACTACAACAACTCCCACATTTTGTAATCCAAATAATGCATTTGTCTCTGCAAGTTTAGATTTCTCTGTTATGAATGCCTTGGGTGATGACGTGTTCTCCAGATATCTTGTGGTGAACAAGATTTATGAAAACTCTTTAACTCAGTTTCACAAAAGGATTATTTACTTTTGCAATCTTTTCAATGATGGGATCACAAGTTACACCAGTAATCCCAATGAATGTGCCGAATCCCAGTCAAGGGAATTATTTTATTCATTTTACATTAAAGTTATGTTCCACAGTTCCAGTTACTCTGATGTGTTCTTCTACTTCTTTCACTTTCTTTGTTAAGTAATTGTTAGTATAAGCAGTTTTCATCTTGCGATCATTTTCTAGTCCAACAAGCATTGAGGTTAGTTTGTCTAGACATGTTGCTGAGCTCAATGAAAATCATTTAAGAGCTTGCTAGATTATGGGAAGCTACTCCAACATAACACTGTCTATGTTCGAAGTATACATGTTACCATCTCTCATCCTATGCATTGGACACTGAATAAATCCTGATCGCTGTATGTGATTTCCTTGGCATCAAAAATATGCACAGCAACTAAACGTCTGCATCAGATATCTCCAACATTCGTCCACAACAAACAGATGTGTGTAATGACAAATACTGATAATTTGTCAAATTAAAATGATTTAGCAATGTAGACATAGACAAAGAATTGGTAAATTTAGAGTACGAGAAATTGAAGCTATGGTTTGTCATATGGTTTAACTGGCTTGATGGTGAAGCAGTTCTTTCAAGATTTTAATGCGCATATAAAAAAAATTCCATGAAAAAATAACTAACCAGTGAAAACAATCAGATTTTACACTACATCTTACTATACACAATAAATGTGTACCAAAAGTGTAAAATGATTAAAATTAATGTTGAATGCAACATACTTAAAACTGCTTAACAGTTAACAGGCAGCCTGTGTACATGAAGTCAGATAGGTAACAGGTGTAACTTTTGTATATGTGTATCAACTGCCTACAAAGTTATACACATCTATGATGCAAAGTAAATATTCCCAAGGACAGTGGGTCTGGAAATCTGAGAATCCCAAAACAAAAGAAAGAGACAAAAGGAATTATATGATGTTAAGTTAGCAAGGGCTTGCAAAAGCACAAAGGTAAAAAAGCTCCATATCTGAACTGCTCAAGTGTGAAAGAGCAGTTGCAACTAAGACAGAATGACGACCTGACGAAACTAGAGGGAGAGGAGAGAAATAAAGTAATGCCAACTGATCACTAACAGTGATTCGGAAAAGATCAAAAGTAGACGAAACCAGGTGCAAACATGTGATGCTGACATGCCTGTAATTTGAGTTCAATCGATCACTCACTTATATGATGACATCTGTTCTATCATTACAACAAAAAAGGCTAATTCTATGCAAAGTGAATCATTCAAATGTCATATTAAATTTAATTTTGTTTATGTAATTGATTGAATGTTTATATTTTAAATAGTGGGCTCTTGTTCTTCTGTTTTTTTTTCTTTCTCCGCTCAGATCTGTTATTCCAATAAGTAATTACATATTAAATTTTATTGCTTACTTGATCCTGACAATAACACCATGATCTAACATCTAGATAATGCAAACCAAAGCACTATAACCTCGTGACAAACATGTGAAATAAACATAATACAAACTAATGCTCAAATTCATAAAAATCTACTCCCAGGCATAATTTTCGAAATTCCATATCAAAAAGCATTATATTGTCTATTTAACTTTATATGGCATTAACATTATTTAATGTTTCATTAATAATTTATGGTTTGAGTATATCTAACAGCCAGAACAATATGGTTCACATGTAATTTTATCCACGAAAATACTGAGCAATTGATGTGATGTGCAAGCAAGCAGAATGGGTTTTACAAATTACAACTTTATACAGGATTTTCTTTTCTTTTATAGCGAACAGTGTGAGACCAAAGATTCCACTTTTATATTCATGCAGACACTGCAAGGACCATAAAAAAGCATGAAATTAGAAATGGAAGGTGAGCTAAAGACAATTTTAATTCAATACATTTGGACCACAAAGTAAATCCTTAACACTCCTATATAAAGCTGCAATACAAATACAGCCCTCCTAGCCTTTATTTTCCAATCAATAAACCCTAACAGAGAATAAACAGTCCAAGAAGCTAGTTTTCTAACTGGGAATATCACACAGAAACCATTCACAAGCTATTGGCAATTGGCCACTCAGATTTTAAGAGAATGCTTCATCCACTAATTGCACGCAGAAGATATTAATCTTAAATAGCAATTTTACACCTTAAAGAAAATAATGATTGAAAGATTCAAGTAGGCTGCCAAGAATTCATGAAAACAGTATAATCAAGTATGAAGTTGTACACATTTTAACTTTATATATATATATATATATATATATATATATACACACACACACACACACAAGCAAAAGTGTCTAGTTTTTATGCCATATATACTCACTAAAAGATGTAACAAACTGCAAACTGCACAGACCCAGATCTGCCATTGCATAATGCTCTGGCAGGTCTGTGTTTGTGCAGTTTGTAAGAAGTAAACAGAACAAACAGTACAGACCCTGATCTACAGGTGCATTATTATGTTATAGTACATCATGATGATTTTGTTTTCTGCAGTTTGACTTATAAGGGAGTATATATGGTACACTGTTGCAGTCAAAACCACGTTATCTTGATTGCATCAGGGCTGTTAAAAAATTATGGAGATATCAGGGTTTGTTTCTTTGTTTAATTAGGATTTTTCAACAAGTCGGGCTGACTGTACTTGAGATCTGAAATGGAATCTTCACATTCAAAAAAATCTGCACCAAGGCAAACTGTGCATTAGGCTTATTACTGCACAACTTATAAGCATGTGAAAGAATCAACTATCACAGAATTACTTTGTTCTATTTTTGAATATACCTGTACAGTTTGAGAAGCCCACTCTCAAATATTACTGGATGAAAATGAAAAAAATCCAGACACGAGCAGCCTGATTTGTTACATCCAATTATTGCTATAAACAAACATGACTTCCATTTTTAATAAGTTTTCTTCAAAACCCTTAAACTAATGTGGAATGGAAAGCAGAATACTCTTTCTAGCACAAATCCCTCAAAAGTATTGATGCTCTACTAGGTGAAAAAAGAAATAGTTCCAGGATTTCAAGGAAATACCATTTATTCATGATGAGTGTTTAAACTGTCTTTGATATTCTCCACCAATAACGAACAAGACTTTCAAATCAGCAGCTATAGCATACATGTTGGATGTCAAATTTGCACCATTTAACTTACGGACCAAATAGACGCCATTAAAAGTCTTGGTGACAACACATGTCAACATGACAATCATTCAGGGAAGTAATTAACACCTGCTAAATTTTAACAATAGCATAGCTGCCAACTCTCCAGGCTTCCAATTAGTGAAAATAGTGAATTTTAACATGAATTCATAAAGCGATCTTCGAGTCCAGGAATATTTGTCAGAATAAATGTATAGCATGGTCTCCAGCTGATAAGGTAGATTGTGTTCAAGAAGAAAACTCACAAACAATGCTTCAGTATTGGTAGCTTGCAGGTCTTCCATCAATGGCTTAAAATGTTCCAAAGCTGAAATCTGCTGCAAGTTCTTCATTTTTCCAACCTCGCTGTGCTTTTTGCTACCAATGTGCTTCCTCACATTGTCTCTGCCATCATGCCCAATGCTAAAATTTGTGGCACACTATGTGCAAAAAGCATGATGTATATCGGTGTGTGATGGCTGAATGCACAGCCAATGTTTTGTATATTCCAAACTAAATTTACCTTTTTGTGCAATACATCTCTTTTTCCTTGGTGGTAAGACATTTTCAAGATGTGATGCCAATTGGTAATTCAAATCAGTGTTGATGGTGCATGCACAGAACAACATTCCTGTTAGACCCCAGTTTCTCTCAAAAGCATTTGTAAAACTACTCTTATACATATAGATTAAATATGTTAAAATGCTTGCTACCGGCCAACGGTACCAATAAGCTCCCACTAATACTGTGACCATCAGTAACTGACTGTTTCATCAAGTGCCGATATCACAATTAGCACTTAACAGGAAATCAGTTATTTTAATAAAGATTTAAAATAATTAAGAATTGAAGAATTCATGATTTTTTGTGCATGCAGCATGAATTTGTGAACCACTGAAAAAGTCATGATGAAATTCATGCCAAAATCACGAGGGTTGGCAGCTATGTCACAGCCATTATCACTGTAATATTTTCTTTTTATTTAATATCAATTAGCAACCAATCATTTGGTAAATACCAAAAGGTTGACATATTCATTCAATTAGGACATGTGGATACAATATTTTCAAGATGGCCATCACAGTGGCCCTATTAGGAGTCAATATGCAACGATTTCATATTAAATCAATTAGACCACATAAAAACTCTTCTCATTAGAAACCCATGTCAATATAACTTTCCATTTAAGAGCAGTAGTAAGAGTTCCAAGATTACAAGATTGGACATCAGATTATCTCCAGTTGACTTTAAGATTATATAAAGTCTTAAGCTGAAAACCTATACTGATATCATTTTCTGTTTTGAATGAATAATATTTACAAATTTTCAAGACAGCTGAGTCACCATAATGGATACCTGAAGCATATAAAACTGGACAACATAAGAAGTCACTGATCAAATTCCATGCCAAAATAATTTTTGCTTTTGGTGTAACTTAAGAGCAATTCTCAAGGTGGTTGCAAAAGACATTTGATCAGCATTTTCATTACAACCAACAAGACATCATAAGATGTCGTTTAGTGAAATCATTATGTTAATACATTTACGACCATCCAGTCCTCGAATCCTGTGAAATCTCTAAAGATCACCTCTGCCTCAACCACAGCCACTCTTAAAAGGTTCTTGCTGCAGTCCAGCTGTATCCAGAAAAGTTGAAGTGACCAAAGATTGATCACTCAACTGACACTGATGGTAGAAGACTTTCACATCACAAGACAAGATCCCTCCCCTAAAAGGAGCAGAGGGATTGTCCAATCATAACAAGGGGTTAAAAGGGACATAATATTCACTCTAAGTGCAGCAATGTTTTTTTTAAATTAGTTCTTCAACCATGCTACCCTCTTTATATAAAGTTATTATTTTCAGGATAAACATGACATCCAAGTATTTTAGTGATACAGTAAAAACTGTCTTGGGAGACTACTGCTATGAGAGTCCACCTGCTTTGGGAGACCAGAATCTCAATGCAGATTTATTGATTATATAGTGTTATGACCTGTTATGAGAGACCATTGTTTTATGACAGAATGGGTGGTCTTTCAAGACAGGTTCTATTTTATCTCCATCTTTAAAAGAAGTATTCTTTTGAGAGATGTACGGAAAATAAAATTTCAAGATACCTTTTATGGTAGCCATATTGGATGCTGTTGTTTAACAGCAATTTTAGTATATTACTGACTCTATCATGCCAGGCAATTGGAAACTTATTTGCAATTCACAAAGATACACAATGGTTGCCAACCCAGGCAGGCCTGGGTAAATCAATTATGTTACCTTTGAATAATGAGGCCAGTGCTACATCTACTGACCTATCATGACTCCATATTTGATGTCTAAGGGCATTTTTTTCTCTTACAGAACCAACTAGACCTCGAGATGATTATAGGTGTATGGATTAATATAAATCCTCAAAGCAGTTTACGATAAGAAGCAATACAAATTTTGATCTAACAGACATGGGGATTATGAACAATCAGCCATCACATAAGCTCTTGTATTGCTTGACTAGTAGATTTAATAATGTATACCCGGCACATATGCTCCACCATCTGAAGCCGCCCATCAAGCTCTCTTCTGACCTGAGCTGCCTGCTCATCAGCATTGTCCAGCTGAAAAAATGAAAATACCAAAATTTAATAACTTTAAATACTCAAAGAAATTACAAGCTGTGAGACCCTCTGTATATGCTTACATATAGTCAAACCAGTCTTGAAAGACCAATGCAATGAGAACACATATTCTCTATATACAGATTATTGATAATGTGTTATGAAGGGCTCGAAACTAGAATCTTTTCTAAAATAACCCACAGGATCACTAAAATAAAATTTGTATTAATCCTTTGTAAGTTTCACTGATCCTACTAAAATCAGACAGCAGTCAGTTGTTTTTAATCTGACATTTATTATTCATCAACATCAACTTAAAACAATATTTCAAGACTCTGGAATGAAGTACAGTATCCCATGACCTTTTGTATCTCTCTGAACACTCATTTCAGATAATGTGCAATAGCACACCTCTCCTTGAGGCATTTGTGGTAATTTTCTCTGAATTTCTGGTATTGTCTCAGGCTTTTCTCTTAATTATACTTGTGATCACAGTTTCTCTTGTCATCATCTAATGTATGCCTGTCAGCACAAAATCCACTGAATATTAAAGCATAGTGTTTGGTATATTTCTGGATAATTTGCCAGTTGATAAATGTGATCTTTTACAAATTGTTGATTGTAGCCTGAGACCATATGAAGTCAGTGCTTGGTGTTGGCACACCTGGCTAGTTTCCTGTGCATGCAGCATTTATTGAATTCATGAACAGAAGGATGTTGGAAGGTATTCAATTAACTCAAAAAACTATTAACTACTAGAGGTTAAGAAGACTCAAAAATATTATTTAGCTGTTATGATAACTAGAGAAGGTAATTTTCACTGCTCCAATGAATCAGTGACATGAATTTTACTGTTCCATTAAAAAAAATCTCCATGCGTAGTCTTAATTTCAAGCCTTTATTTCAAGTTGGACTTTTAGGGAAAAGTGACTAATTTTGGGGCAGAGTGGAAGTGAGACCTGCACAGGGAATAAGTGGGAGTAAGGCAAGCACACTGTGTGTATGTGTGTGTGTGTGTGTGTGTTGTATTTGGTGTAAACTGAGGACATTCATGAGATTACTCGCCAACATACAGAGGACATGTCACCAACTGATGAAGTCCTCAGTTGGAAAAATGGTAAAATCTTGCTTAAGGCAACTATTTTGGACTAGAATAGAAACTCATGATTTGTAGGAAGGTCCCCGTTTCATGCTTGATGCTTTGTTTCTTCCAAAGCTACTATAGCAATACACGTTATCTATCGCCTGGTAGAAAACCTTTAGAAAGTTCTCCACTAACAAATTACACGTTGCAAAAACAATTTATTTCACTTTACCAAGCATCAAATACCAACTACATGTACTTAGCTAAACTATACGAAAAGCTGGAGCATATAACAGTCCCTGGTATTTTTTATTAATATTTCATGCATGTGAGACAATAGTGTTGGGAAACTCATGATACATTCATACCATACACATCCAATCGAGGCAAATAAATCTACAACATATGAAGTACATCAAACTGCTATTGGAAATACGCATGAATTCATTGTAGAGTTGTACCAAAATTGCCCAATTATCCAATGTAATATTAAAAAGACCTTAATATGCACCAAAAAATTATGATTATTCAATTAGATATACCAGCTCCTATTTCATCATTTGCATACTTAGTATTCAAACAGGAGAGAACAGATGTGAATAAAGTGAAAAATCCCATTACAGTGAGATCAATTTATCACTAACCAAATTTGGAAGATACACGCACAAAACTTCAGCAAATATAGAGAAAGATGATTATATTATATAGAGGTCAAACATTTATCATCAAGATGATCAGTCCGAAAATGACACATTTCATTACAGTAATATCTCTTTCATTATCATGTTCTAAACATCTGTGACTTGTAACACATGCAAGCAATCATAAACTGCCGAATGCATTCAATGTTCTTTTAAATGTACATGTATATACTTCAGTTGATGATTTCATGACTTTGCCATACTATGAATTATGTTTGTATTGATAGTTCTATTGTAAACAAAGTCTTATTAAATCAGCACTCAAATTTCAAAACCTAAACACAAGGTTTCAATCTATATTTTTTTCAAGTTGTTAAATTGTTGAGTTAAAAAATTTAAACACATTTTGTTGATTTGTTTCAGTTAAATTGCAACATCTTTTGTAGTATTTATAAACAATGACAAACATGAAAATTATGTCCTTCTATACTTTAAACTATAGATACATCACATGTGAACGCAAGAATTTCGGGGGATGGTAGCAGTATTTCAGTTACATATAACTGAAAAGCCATAAAAATTTGCGTTCATTTAACAAACTTGTAGAACAAAAGTAACAAACAATGTAATATTATTGTCAGGTTAAAGTATACATGAGATTACTCCTGTATATTATTTATAAACATATTGAACTCTTGATCAAAGATATAACTGTGTAACAAAACTTAAAATTTGATCTTAGTAACTGATTATAATCGATAATCAGTTGGTTAAGGGGAACTGATTATTGATTATGAATTTCTGACCCATTCCCATCACTAGTATGACCTCCAAAGCAGTGGATTAGTCCAAAGCATGTTATGTCATACTAAAGTCTAATTGCATGACAATCAGTCAATCAATAAATTAAGCATTCAGCAATAACAAGATACATATTCAAATAATAATGTAATTGTGTTAAAGAACAGTTATAGACGAAACCTTTATGGATATTAGAGTTTCTTAATACTAGCAGGTGATTTGGATTTGATTTTAAATTAGCTTTAACAATCTTTCAGTCATATCACTACAATGTCGGCAGTGTGGCAGTTTACACTGATCTTAGACAATGAGGCATCACATCACAGATATGTAGCGATGCCCCACCCAGTCACATTATTTTGATACCAGGCTGGTTAGTCCTAACACTAACCTCTTAATGCTGAGCGCCTAGAAAGGCAGCTGTTGGTACCATCTGTATGTCTTTGTTATGACTCAGTCTGGGAATGAACCCACAACTTCCTGCAATCAAGCTGTGCAAAAGATGTGGTCAGCATTATAGTTAGGGGTTATTGTACAACTGGTATGGTCAGCATTACAGGGAGAAGGAACTGTATAAATCATATGGTCAGCATTATATAATGAGATTAATGTACCACTGATATGGTAAACATAACATTCAGAAGGTACTGTACAAATGATTTGGTCAGCATTGGAGTTAGAGAGTACTGTAAAATGATAATGTCATTGAAAGAATGTTGATAAAAATCAATGATGAAGTCAAGAGTTATTCAAACAAAAGACAAGAATGATGTACTTCCTTCTCCGACTATAAATGTTACCCCATCTTCTGGCAGCAGTGAGTTACGGATCATTGCCATCTCACCTCTGTCTGCTTGGTTCGACCAATGTGGGTATGTGAGAAAACTTGGCAGTTGCTTCTCGTGGGTTGGTGGTTCTTTACGACTATCTCTTCCTCAATCATTAATACTGGCCACCATACATGGTCAATCTTGTGATGAAAAATGGTGTTAAACCCTACAAGAACAACAACCCCATCTTCTAACATATCCCACTGCAAAAAGAGCCTGACAAATACCAATGAAGCCATCAATCCCCCACTGTATCTACTTATTAAATCTTGATCAGCTAAATTAATGATAACTTTTGTTAGAGTGTAATCCCCATTATCTGAAATGACAGTAATTCTAGCTGCCTAAAATCAATGAAATGAATCAAATGCAACTACAAAATACCCCCCCCAACCCTGATTCAAGTAGACCTAGCAAAGTATAGGCCATGATATTGACTGGATTGATTTTATGTGTTCAGTAATTTTCATATAATACAATGTAGTAAGTGTGGTATTCAGCATAAACATGTAGATACCTATTCATAAAGTAGGCAGTAGACAGCATTTGGTCCTTTGTGTATTTGAAACTATTGGAGATGATTTCTGAAATACTTCTTTCATCCTGTCAAAGAACCATAATGTCATCAACAACAGTCTAAATAAAGCGCAGGTAACCAGCCAAACAAGTACAGTTATTAAAACTTGCATTATTTTAACCAGTCCATTTCACAATGTTCTGGAAACCCCATTTATCAAACTCAAAACTAGGCCATTTTGTGCCAAGATAAATGTTCACTAACTTGTATGTTCATGACCTTATTTTTCTTCTATTCATGCTGAAAGAAAAAGATCCTTGTCCATTTTATACTTAAAATGTGTGAATACTCATTGTGCATTTTACTTTGCACTAGCTGGAACTGTTATGATATTTCAAAGGAAGGGCCAAAAAAGTGATCAATGCTTATTTCATAAAAAGTTCCACATGACATGATACGAAGTCATACAATCTGGTCCATATGAATAAAGGATTTATCTAACAATAGATTCTAATGCATTTTATAATCAAAGTTTACGGCTTCCTTTCATGGTGCATTTGAATTTCTCCACTCCAAACCTAATATTGTATATACAGTGGAACCCCGCTATAACGCGCCCCGCCATAACGCGAATTCGGATATAACGCGGTCGTAGCATGGCTCCCGAAATTTTGTATATATTCATTCACACATGGAGAAAAAAAATTTGGAGAAAAGTAAAAAAAACAAAACAAGAAATTAACTTCATTTTGGGCATGAGATTAGTTGTGACTTTTAAAATAATATGATCGTGGCATGGTTCCTGAAATTTGAAATTCATTTACGTGTATTTTTATCGGACCGTGAAAATATTTGTTTAACGTACGAGAAATAGTGTGTAAAACGTTTATTATAATTTGGTGGAAGAATTCGCGTATGACTTTTAATAATAAACAATCGGAACTTAACAATTTATCCAGGTTCTTTAAGTGATTTTGGAGAAGTGATCGCGTATGAATTCTAAAATAATACAATATATATAACGTACTAGTAATAGTGTGTACAACGCTTGGCTTCTGAAATTTATCAATTTGAACAGGTTGTGGTGAAGCTCCGTATTCTACTCTAGAAGAGAAAACTGATTTCATTAGGTTTTTGAATTGTTAAGCTGAAGTAAACATTATCGGAAGTGTTACTTATTACGGATCCATGAGTAAAGCCAGTAAACCATCTTTGTGATTGTCTTCCATGAATTCTGCATACAGTCGTTGCTCAAACAATAGCCGACATGGGCTTCTTATTTAACTTCAATCACAGCCAAGCAGCAGACAAAGCTGTGGTTGATACAAGAGTCGCACAATTTAAAAAACATCAAAGGACGAAAGCTGCCAACATGTATGCTGTGCTTGGCGGTGTGATCAAACAACAAACAGTTGAAAGTAAATAATATCCACTTTATTATCTGTAAATTAAAAGGGTATGAAATTGTACATCTGTTCAGCTTAATTTTGTTTTATATAAAAAGTGATTCGTAACCATTGCAGGCCTTCATTACTTAGTTATCGAGCTTTATCTGTGTATAAAAAATATTTTACTGTTATGGAAAAGCAAGTTCAAAAACGCAAGTCGTTTTCACGTTTCTTTTGATGTTCATAAAATCTGAAATAAAAGTTATTTGCACGCTGAAATCATGCATTGATTGTTAATTATTCTTGCAGTTGTCGCATATGATAATGTTTTGGTATGAAATTTGTACAGACTTTGTATGTAGACCCGGGAATAGCTGCATGCAATGACCGTACGATATCAGACGGCAAGTAAATGGTTTCAATATTTTGTTCATCCTATATTTTACACGACGAATTCAGACTATTACAAAATTATTGAATATTTTAAATCTGTACGATTTTCAATGAAATTACATCCATTATGGATGAACTGCATTCCACGACGGCACGGTAGTATACGGTGTTGATACACTTTTCATGATACAGCGATAGTCTGGTATTATCGGTCAATCTGTATTATCGTTCAAACAAATAAAAATTAGTAAATGTTTTTAATGCACAGTAATAACCTATAAATATATTAGCCATCAATTTTTTTGAATATATCTTAATTAACGCATTCCAGTTAATATTCATCTAATGATAAGCCAACTTTTGATCAATGTACATGTATACACGTATATGTTCTCGGGAAAAAGTTAAATATTGTAAAACCCAGCATTAACGCGACCCCGCTTTTAACGCGATCCGATTTTATGGACCCCGATCATCGCGTTATAGCGGGGTTCCACTGTAGAAGTTTAAACTATGACGAATGGCACCACAACAAATTATCACCAGATGGTATGTTTTGTCACCAAAAACGAAGAAAAATCATCATTTTGCAACAATGACAAAGACCAGCATGATCCATATATAAACTGTTTGCATGATATTTTCCATACTTGTAAAAGATGAAGAAAAATAAAATTTTGAAGAAAAGAAAAATACATGGATACAAAAACTTCAGCAAACATGGTATGATCTTTAACGTTATTTTTCATACTTGTAAAAGCAACAAAATTTGTGTATGAGAAAACACATGCATACAAAATTTCTGGAGCCTTAACACAATCATCTGTTTTAATTTGTATGTGATCTCTACCCCCAAAATGACAGTAAACATTTAGACATTATTTTTCATACTTTAAAGTACTTTTTCATGTCCAAGAAATAAACATGCATATGAAAGTTCTATAGCCACATCATGCTCGTGTTATATCTGTATTCATATTATAATGGAATGTGCTATAGTGGGGCTACAATGTACTAACTACATACCATTGCAAAGGACAACAGCATACAAGTATGACCAATGGTTCTGAAGTACAAGAAACAGAAAATGCACACATCTGGTTACGCGTTAAATTTCAGAATGAGAACCTGACTATCTGGCACAACTTATCTCGAACATTTGTTCTGTTTCACTCAGTGTAATTTTTTTTTTTATCTTACATGCCTCAAAATTTTAACCAGTTATCTCAGGGAAACAAACTCAAAATCTAGATGAATCGTACAACAAGCCTTTTTACGGTTGCTGCATAATGGCAACACCTTCAGACAAACCATGCAACTTGCCATAATAGACATTTTTGGAAGAAATTTACTTCATTCTGACAAACCGCCAAGTGGTAATTACTCAAAGCTGTGCGGTTGACCATTTTAATTTTCTAATCGAACTATATACACCGGAAATCAAGTGAGATCTACTATTAGGGGAACAAACTCGTTATACAAATTGAAGAGAAAAATATAAACGAAACCAAATTAGTACATACCGGTACATTGTATGTTCGATCGAAGAATTAAGATTTTTTGGAAGACATTAACTTCATATTGACAGACTGTAAAGTGGTAATTACTCAAAGCGGCACAGCCGACAATTTGAATTTTCCAATCAAACTAAACTGGAAATCATGTAATAGCTACTGTTAGGGGAGTTACTCTTGTTACATGAAATGAAACCAATTATCAATCATAATTTTATCATGTTTTATTTAATTGTTGCTTGGTGCTCTATGAAATTTGAAACAATCAATTTCTTTAACTCCATTGTAAGAATTCCATGACTTTTCCAAAACCTTGCAAGGTTTTCACAAATTCCATTACTTTTCAAGACCCTTGAAATTTATTTTTTTAAATTCAAAAACTTTTCAATGATTCCATGACCTGCGGGAACCTGAATAAGGGTAATCACAAGTTCATGGTCTGATAGTTGTCTATTCGATATAAAATTGTTTTTAATATGGTAAATAAAGTAAAACAAGTACCGTATTTTCTGGCCTATAAGTTGATACTTTTTTTACTTGAAAGTTGGGGCTTTGACTTGTACTCCAAATCGACTTAGATATGGATTGTGTCATTGAAACTTTATATAAATTACGTTCATAACTACAGGTAATAAAATGAACAACAACATGGATGTGCGTTCAATAATAATAAAATAAGAATGGACTGTTTATTCAGCTGTGTCAATTTATAACAGAATACAGCAGTGATTTGTTCAGAAGTTAAATCACAAGCATGTTTGCATCAGTAATGCAATTTCACGATTACCGGGAATATCATACAATGACACCATTACTACAAAACCAAGATATTGACCTGGCATCATCTTGTACTCAACTTATATATGGACGAAGGATGGAAAATAAGTTAAATTGGTGAATTAGACTTATACTCCACACAGACTTATACTATAGGCCAGAAAATACGGTACATGTTGACATCAAAATGTTTTAGTAATTATTAAATGTTTACATATCTATTCAATTAAAATGTATGTTATCTACTTAATATTCGGAGTACAAGGTATAAAAAGATAGTAACAATATATTTCTTTGACCACTTGAGTGATATAAGTGGTTTAACCCTTTGAACCCTAATCTTCCCCATATTTCGGTACAATAACCCGAGCCTCCCTGGCAATTTTGGACAATTTTATAAAAAGTAAAATTTTGCAAAATAAAAGTAATATTATGCCTTAGAATGATAATCCACTATGATATAACAGCAAATATCAAATTGTCTCTTTTCAAACATGCTTATAAAATGCTTTTTATTACTATGACTATGTAACAAACTGTCTCGAAATTTTGTTCATGTTGTACCATTCATGCAAGATCTATATTTCACTGACCATCTAGCGAACAACATAACACAGGCCGGGATACAGACCTGTCGGTTTATGATGATAGATAGCTAGGCCGGTATACCGGCCTTTCGGGTATATACACCGTTACAACCGGCCTGTCGGGTTCAAAGGGTTAAGAGTCCACCTTGGATGCAGGAGACTGCAAGTTCAACTCCAGACAGGTAATACAATAGACTTATAAAAATGACATTCAGCATTAAGAGGTTAGTCTTAAGACTGGTCAGCCTGGTGTCAGGATCATGTGATTGGGTGTGACATGATTACCAGCCAAACTTCTCTTCACCTGAAAAATCTAAACATTGCTTTCTTCTGCTAGGAAAGCAAAAATGACCTCGCCATGTGACTTTTTTCTTAATAAGTACATTTACTGACCATACATTTTGAGATGACCCCTCACGTTAGCCAGGTTCTACTGCTGCAGAGAAAAGTATTCATCAAGCCAATAATAGCTAGGCCTACTTGATAAAAATTATGCTGACATCAGAGTATCCCCTAAGGCGCAAGACTGAGAGTCAAAAACAACAATGATGTCAAAACTGGGGGGTCAGACTGATTAAAAAATAAACTTTGGTATCAAAACTGGGGGTCAAATTAAAATGGGAAGGGGGTCTCTGAAGCACAAATGAGGTTAAAGGGAAACACTGCTGACTTACAAAATTCTTGCACATTCACAGATGTGTTTTGATTGCTGATTTCCAGATTTCTGCATGTTATCCCTTGATAATAAAAACAAACTTGTTTTTGTTAATTATAACAATAGTATGTAAACAGCAATTTGTGCTTTAAGAACAGAATCAGTGATCTGGCTATTTTAACTGTCATCTGCATACTATTTCATCATAAAGATTAAAATGTCATGTTCAGCTATGGAAAACTTCCTAATGGCATACATCGCAAAGTGGACATAAACAAAGAAACAATCACTGTGCCCAGGACCAGAGTGATTCTACTTGTATCAAATTTTATTGTCTTTTGTCCAAACTTGTAATTTTTTTAAATAATTTAAATTTTTCGAACTGCATGGTTATTTTGTTCAAACTGACTCAGAAAGATATGGAAGGAAAAAGAGGATTCCATGCTGCACAAAAATAAAGAATGTAAGAACAGTGTCACCACACCATCAATTAAAAGCTCTGATGTAACCATAATGACAAATACCTTGCAAATATTAGCTTAAGAAAAATTATACATTACCTGACATGCATTGTACAAGATCTGGTGTTCATATTTCTTGACACCAAGAATATTTTGGAACATTTCATATAACTGTTCTTTACTCAAAATGAGTTCCGATGCTGCTGTAGTCAATCTCTGTGGCTGTTTTCGAGGATCTTCTTCTCCACGAAATATTGCATCGAATTTTGTCATCCATGAACTTAATACTGTCTCTTTACTTAATCCATCAATTTCTGGTAAACTTCGTACTCGCTTTTCTATATTATTTTTGAAGACTTCCCTAAAGTCATTGGCAGAACAACCACCACTTCTGACCATGTTTGCAACTCTATCACTTTTTAAAAACACTTCATAATAGCTTTGCACAGCATTAGTAAATGCCTCATCCGCTACAATGGTTGTCTCTCCGCTTAGAAAAGAATGAAAACGTTCTTTGATTGTCTGTAGTTGTTGTCTTGTTACTTTAGTTTGCCTTCTTGCCATATCTGTTGGTTGCTTGGCATTAAATGGATATGCTATACATCGCATTACAAACACATACAACTGAAGCCGCTTTTTCCTTTCCTCCTCTTCCTTTTCTATCTTTTCGGCATCCTTTTCTATTTTCTCTCTTTCACTTACTAAGGATGGGCTTGGACTAGAGGGCCTGATGCTATTTGATCTAGAGTGACCTTGCATGCCAGCTATTATGTTTAAGTTATCCCCACTGGCAGAGAGACTTCTCTGGTCAGCGCTTGGGATGCTGAGTACATCCGAATTTTCATCCTCAGCAATTTCATTGTCTGATTCCTCCTCGCTTGAAGATGGATCAAGCATTATGCTGTTTCAATGTTAGACCTTAAAAAAGCTGGTATAATGGGTTAAATACATACATGGCTTACAAATATCTCTGTTGACTCACGTCAACCACCTCTGATGCTGTACTGTCAAAACGATTTGCAGAGTGTGCGCATGATTTTCTCGGACATCGGAATTGACCGGAAAATTACGGAAAGAAACGTAAACAAAAATATAATAACAACATTATACCAAAAAAAATTCTGCTTTTAGATAGTAACTTAGTTCTAGTTTCTATATGAATCTGATAAAAACTAAATCATTATAAATGCTCGACCGGTCAACGCTGACAGACTGGTCACAAGACTTTTATTCCACAGTTACAAGTCTGGTTCCCTAACCTCAATATTTCACTCTTTGACCAGAAGAGAAGCGACACCGCTGATTGATTACTTGGATTAACGAGGTGTGCGTACATGTACATGTATCTCGATAGCGACAGTGGTATCGGGCAATTGATTATATAAATTTGAATGTTATCCCTACGCCGACCAATTTGAAGAGTATGACTGTATGTTATGAGTCGCAAAATAGTTCCAAACTAGGATCCACTATTTTGTTTATTTTCTAATACATATATTGATTATAATATAAAGTAAGAAAACTTCGTCGTGAAATGTGCTAGGAAGTGTTTTTGCAAAAGGTTAATCTCGCTGATGCTTATTGCAACATGACCTTTGTCAAATCTTTAGTTTTGGAGGCGCGTAAATTGACGTTGCCAAGCATTTAAACTTTAAACTTTGAGGCAAGCATGCAAACAAGCGACAGAGGGAGCGAACGTACCTTTTTTTGGAAGGTCCCTTTTTTAAAAACTAAAGCTTCTTTCAAAAATGAAACTATAAGGTCAATAACATTAAACCGAAGGCTTTAACTAATCGAAAGTGTATATAAATGGGTTAGTTTGCAAGTTACTATGTTTTTTGTCCTGGTCTTTATTGGTGTTTTTTTAAGTATGCAGACGCGTTTACGCGTGGTGACACTTATTTGTGGTCGCACCCTGTCTACTGCTGTGAATTAGATGAGTTTCTCATCCAAAGATTTTATCAAGTCCTATATGATATCTTGATCTACGATCATGGAAATGTATTCTTGCACGTGGAAAAAAGTTTTTTAATTTAATTATATCCATGTCTCCAGTACACCAAGCCTGATTATTATTTCGTAACGTATTTGTATCGAGTCCATTAAATACAACTAAACTACTTCAGTTGTCTCTGGTAACTTTTGGTATTTGTTTATATCGACGAGTAACATAAATCACATCTGTGTTGTTATGTCTGCTTCTGGGAAATATTTTTGATGGACTTGACTGCTTGTCTAGCATTACGTCGTCGTATACGACGAAATTGTTAATAAATCCATCAAGTTCATCAACACTCGGCGCTTCATCAATATCTGTAATTAAATCAATAATATCATCAGCTTCTTTTGTTTAATAATTTTGCGTTCTCATTAGAATTTTAAGAACATCGTAGCATCTCTGATCATCTACATAGTGTGCTTTCAAATTGTTACGTGCTTAGGCTCGAATAAGCAGCAACACAGAAAGAGTGAAAACTAACAAGCTTGTATAACTTTAACAATGATTTTATTAAGTACAATTATTTTCATAAAATAAATAAACTTACGGTTTTAGAGAATCAAATCCAACAAATATAGAATTCACAAAATAATCCACTAATGGAATTTCAAGTCCTGATAAATAAATGTTCTAATAGTTCCAGGTTCGAATCTTGACGATGTAATAATCCAAAATAGCTGACAATGTCACGTGGTACAGTTCTTGTTTTTAATCATCCAATTGAAATTATGAAACATATGTCCTTTTCCAGATAAATAGAATAATTCTTCTTTTCCAACGAATTCACACAAGTCCAGAATAATATTAACACTCAAACATAAATACACAACCAATAACTTACAGCCCAATACTTCTACTACTACTGTCAGCTTCTAAAATACAGCTATATATATTGTTTTTCTGAAGTAAACAAGTGATCATGCTCTTTTCTAGAAATTGATAGAAGGTCATGGAAGGTCACAGAAAGAGACTATCTTACTAAAAATAACATACTCTAGATTTTTCTTACCCCTAAGAACTAAAAATAGAATGTTGTCCCTAAAATTAACCAATGAAATTGAAGACCTGTTTACAATGTTCAAAGCAAGGTCAGGAACTAGACCACTGTAAGCCAAGGTCAAAACTTGTTTACAATCTAAGTCAGCCTATTTACAGAAAGTGATTAAGCTGAACTTTCTAGAACAATTTCCCAATTAATGAATATTAAATCCTAAATAATAAATTTGGGTTTAACAATTAAAAAATAAATAAATCCAATAGCCGTAACACCTTCCCCCATAAAATAAAAAGAAAGGTTTATATGATAAAACTTTCTTTTTATCACAAACCAATTTACATCTGAAATTAAAAATTACACAATATAATGAATTATACACGGGAAAGAGTGTATACAATTATATTATCAAGAAATAGCCTCAAATTTTTAACTTGTCCATGTCCCACAAAATGTCCTAAAAAAAAAACACTCTAGCAAGGCAGAACTCACTTTTAAATAAATTAACAGTCAGACACGTATTAGTGAGTCTGTCAAAGAATTTTCTAATTGTTGCTAGATGTTCTCTCCAGGTGTCGTTGTAGATGATGACGTCACAAATCTCTAGACCAGAGATAATCATTTTTGTGAGACGTTGAAACGGACTTTCTTTATATTGATAGAGTCCTTTTGGAGTCGCAATGTTGAGTTTTCCTTTGCTCTTTCCGTAGTGGAATCTGCCAAAATCCTTTCAGAAGGTCAGAATTTGGTGACGTACTTGGCATTCCCAATTTTATCAATAGAATAGTCAATTCTTGTTAATGGGAATGAATCTGTTTTTATCACTCTGTTCACCTTCCTATAATCAGTGCACATACGGAGAGTTTTATCTGGTTTAGGAACAAATATGCATAGTGAACTCCAATCACTTTTACTGGGCTTGATCAAATCATTCTACAGCAAATATTGAATTTCCTTTTTCAAATATTCCTGTTTGAGTGGACTCGTCCAGCATAGATGCTGTTTGGAATTTTCAATTTCAACGTCATGAAAATTTTGTTTGTCCTGGTAAGAATATCTGGACATAAGTGCTCATATAATAATAACTTTCAGTTCATTTCTTTCTTGCACTTGCAAATGTGAAAGTTTCTGGTCTAGATTTTTTTTATAATTTCTGAATTCCAACAATTCGTCGCTCCAATATCAGTCGAATCCTGATGATATTCCTTCACTAAGAGGGACTGGTACAACTAAATTAATTACTTTTTTAACATGGCTATTTCTTTCAATACACTGGTACTCCTATAATTAATTTAGATCCCAGGAGCACTAATACTATAACTTAATTCATTTTCTTCTTAACTTTGTAAGGGCCGTAATATCTAATTTGAAGAAAAGTAAGAAGAATGAACAAGAGTAACATAACTCCATTATCAGACTCAAAAGTTCTCTCCCTTTCAGTTCTATCAAACCTTACTTTCATTTTTAACTTTAATTGATTATTTGACTTGGTCTTAGGTAAAGAATCCACACAATCTACCATAATTCCACTGAATGTTTCATCAAATGCAGGAATAGGTTGCAGATGAGCCTTACGTATCTTCTGATTGGGTTTTCCTACCATTTGACAAGCATGACAAGATCTACAATATTTGACAACATCACTTTTGATTTCTGGCCAATAGAAGTGATTCAAGATCTTGTGATACATTTTATTAATCCCTAAATGACCAGCCAAAGGAGTTTCATGGGCCAGATTAAGTATTTCCTGCCTGTAAGGTTTTGGAACTACTATTTGATAGTTCACTGACCATTCATCACCAGCAGGTACCTCGGGAGGTCTCCATTTTCTCATAAGAATTCCATTTTTAATGAAATAACAGACAGGAACTTCAGTAACTTCAGTCTCATTTATGACCCTTTTAAACAAACAGGAGATCTCAGGATCTTTTTCCTGTTCAACGACAAGTGACTGTCGTTTATCGCCCTGATTAAGAGAATGAGTTATTAAAAGAGGATCACCATGATCAATACCTTCTGATTGATCTAAACCAAGAGTAAACGTGATCTCATCAAAAACCTGACCTATACAAGTGCCAGTTGAAGGAATGCTGCCTCCTGTAACATCACTCTCAAAATCACCACCCTGATTAGAATAAAGAGAATGAGTTGTCAAAAGAGGATCACTATGATCAATACTTTCTGATTGATCTAAACAAGAAGTAAATGTGACCTCATTGAAAACATGACCTTTACAAGCGTCAGTTAAAGGAATACTGGCTTTTTCCACACAAGCCTGACCCACGCAGATATCAGGTAAGGGAATGCTGCCCTCAATAACATAAGCCTGACCCATGCATTTGTCAACGAAGGGAATACTGCCCTTTTCAACTTCATACTCAAGAGCTTTCTTTACCATAGCTCTAGTAACTGTACAAGCTTGAAGTATATCAGGGATTTCTTTTTCAATTGGATCAACTTTCTGATCCAAATTAGGCTTGTCAGTTACAAGTGGATTAACCACAACCTTGTCCCCAGCTAAGTCGTTGCCTAGCAATAAATCTATTCCCTCAACAGGTAAAACCGAGACTGTTCCGATTGTCACAGGTCCTGACACTAAGTCTGATGACAAATTTACACAATGGAGAGGAACATTAACAAAGCAGCACTCCAACCCCTGAATAAGAACACTTTCATTAGAAGAAGACTTCTCAGATAAAGGCAAAGTACCTGATAATAAAAGACTCTGAGAGGCTCCTGTGTCCCTTAAAATTTTAATAGGGGTGGGATTGGCCGAATCACCCAAGAGTGATACAGAACCCTTCGATATGAATGGTTCATAATTCTCCATATCACAATCAGACTGGGATTTATTAGACCCAACAAATGTATTGCTTTCAATACATGACTGTGACCTTGACCTCTTGTAAATAAGAGCATTTGGAACTGGTCTATCTTGATTCTGTTGCCTATTTTTCAATTTGTAGCAATCAGAAATAACGTGTCCTTTTTTCTTGCAAAAGTTACAAGTCGGAAGAGACAAGGATCTAGAATCAAACTTCTCTGAAGTCTGATTTTTGAAAGTTGTGTTAGTTTGAGTTTTAGAAGGGCTTGAATTAGGCGGAAATTCTTTTCTGCCAGAAAATTGTTGAGTAGAAGTCTTGTTAACAAAAGGAACTTTATGTGTCAAAGAATATTCGTCAGCAGCTCGAGCAGCATTTTCCAAGGTTTCAATCTGATGCTCCTCAAGATAAGTTTTAACATCACTATGGACACAGTTTTTGAACTCTTCAATTAATATAATTTGCTTGAGATTTTGATAATCTTGCTCGACTTTCTTGGCTAAACACCATCTATCAAACAACTGCTCTTTTTGTCTAGCAAATTCGACATGAGTTTGTCCAGCTTCTTTTCTGTAATTTCTAAATTTTTGCCTATAAGCTTCAGGAACTAACTCATAACCTCTTAAAATGCATTCTTTAACTACGTCATAATCACCACTTTGCTGAACAGACAGTGAAGTGTAAATCTCACTAGCCTTACCAGTAAGTACACATTGTAGTAACTGAGTCCAATTCTCTCTTGGCCACTTTAAATTTTCTGCAACTTTTTCAAAAAGAATAAAATTTGTCTACTTCTTTTTCTTTAAAAGGGGGCACTAATCTAATATTCCTTGCTAAATCAAAATTTTGATTTGAAGTATGACGGTGATTCTCACTTGCCAGCTCCATTTCTTTCATTCTAATTTCATATTGTAATTGTTTTTCCTTCTCCCTTTCCTGTCTCTCTCTCTCCTCTTTTTCAAATTGTAATTGTCTTTCTTTCTCTCTTTCATGAAATTCCAGCTTCTTAAACTCTAATTCAGATTGTAATTGTCTTTCTTTATCCCTCTCTTGTCTCTCTCTCCTCTTTTTCAGATTGTAATTGTCTCTCTTTCTCCTCTTTTTCAGATTGTAATTGTCTCTCTTTCTCCTCTCTCTCTCTCTATCAATCCGCATTTGCTCTTTTTGTAATTCAATTTGTTTCTCTTTCTCCCTTTCCTGAAACTCCAGCTTCTTTAACTCTAATTCCATCTTGAATTTTAATTCTAATTCATTCAGTTTAATGTCAGAGTCTGGTGTATACTTACTGACTGGAATCAAAGCTCTTTGTTCAAAAACATCCTGTTCTACCAAATACTGGACCAAAATCTTTTTGATATCTTGTTTCGTTAAAGAAGCCTTCACTTCAGAAAGATCGTATTTTCTGGCAAGTTGAACCAACTCGTCTTTTTTGAAAAGATCTAATTGCTCCTGGGTAGGATTAGAAAGAAATATCTCTACCTTAGATGTCATTTTGATACAAGCGTGCTAGTCTCAATAAAGATTTAAATTTTTTCAAAAACTAGGGGAAATTCAAATTTAAATTCCAATTTATTTCAATCTCAATCTCAATCCCGAGACGATAGCCACCAATTCTATGTTACGTGCTTAGGCTCGAATAAGCAGCAACACAGAAAGAGTGAAAACTAACAAGCTTGTATAACTTTAACAATGATTTTATTAAGTACAATTATTTTCATAAAATAAATAAACTTACGGTTTTAGAGAATCAAATCCAACAAATATAGAATTCACAAAATAATCCACTAATGGAATTTCAAGTCCTGATAAATAAATGTTCTAATAGTTCCAGGTTCGAATCTTGACGATGTAATAATCCAAAATAGCTGACAATGTCACGTGGTACAGTTCTTGTTTTTAATCATCCAATTGAAATTATGAAACATGTCCTTTTCCAGATAAATAGAATAATTCTTCTTTTCGAACGAATTCACACAAGTCCAGAATAATATTAACACTCAAACATAAATACACAACCAATAACTTACAGCCCAATACTTCTACTACTACTGTCAGCTTCTAAAATACAGCTATATATATTGTTTTTCTGAAGTAAACAAGTGATCATGCTCTTTTCTAGAAATTGATAGAAGGCCATGGAAGGTCACAGAAAGAGACTATCTTACTAAAAATAACATACTCTAGATTTTTCTTACCCCTAAGAACTAAAAATAGAATGTTGTCCCTAAAATTAACCAATGAAATTGAAGACCTGTTTACAATGTTCAAAGCAAGGTCAGGAACTAGACCACTGTAAGCCAAGGTCAAAACTTGTTTACAATCTAAGTCAGCCTATTTACAGAAAGTGATTAAGCTGAACTTTCTAGAACAATTTCCCAATTAATGAATATTAAATCCTAAATAATAAATTTGGGTTTAACAATTAAAAAATAAATAAATCCAATAGCCGTAACACAAATACAATGTATCCCTCTTGATCCATTTCGGTAATAGGTTGAGTGACAATTATTACCATTCAAACCGAATTCGGTAACACTGGATGATGTTTTACTGGTTCTTGCTTTCGTGTCGCTCAGAAATCAATGTTATACAAATATAATAAAAACATGGATCTAAATTGCGTAAAAATGTAAAGCACCCACCCCAACAGATGGATTAACAACTATAACAACAAAAAGTAAAAAGCTTGCGTCCCAGGTAAATGTGTGAAATATGGTACAAAAATATAAATTTATCTCCGTGAGAAAAAAATAGGCCATGATATTGCATGTTTATTACTAAAATAACAAGGAACTCTATGGGGTCAATACCCAGGAGAAAAACATCTTCCAGGATACAATTATTGTGGTCCTGGTACTCGTCTTGATAACCATGATCAGCCAAAGCCTGGTGAATATACAATAAATGCTATTAATCAAGCATGTCGCATTCATGGTGTAGCTTCTAAAAGTAAAGATTTATAACAAAGACATATTGCAGATGTAAAGTTGATTCATGCATTCTTTACTTAAAAATATATATATTTCAGAGAATCAATAGCTAATTCTTAAGTAATATCCGCGATGATAGGTAAACTAGCATTAGGGGCTGCTAATTAATCAACCAATTATTATAACGGAATCGAATTATAATAGCCCAAGAAGATATTGGAAATGTAGAGCACCGTAAACTTGCAGACGCAGCAAATACTACACGTTTTGACGCAGCAGCTTGGTTACCACGACATACATTGTGGCACATGTATCTCCAACGCCTAAATGTATAGAATACGCACGTTTTAATGTCAGCGTTCCAAATAAAGTGCATCAGGCGGATACATTATTTTTCACCACACGATACTATTAAAATTGATAGACGTCAGTCACGTATTGCTAATGTTGCGAGTAGATATAAAGAAGTAGAGCAGTTAATAGCTAAAGCAGCAACTGAAGCTGCTTCTGCGTATGAAACAATTTGTCGGCGAGGATTTGTACCACAAGGTGTTCTTCGATGACCGCATCTACTGCAGGTTGATCCGGGCAAGGAATTTCTTGGTACAATATCATCGTTGACGAGAAAACATAACGTCGACATACGACGAGGACACGCCGCTGTTCATCGTGATCAGGCAGTTGTTGAGCGATTTAATTGAACGCTTGCCGAGCGGTTATTTGAATATCAATACGCGAAGGAAATAGTTAAAAAAGATATGAGATCTCGCGAATGTGTTACGAGATTACCAAGTGTGATAGCTGCATTAAATAATGAAATTACTCGTGCAACTACTATTAAACACGTTAATGCAATCACACAAAATGCATCCAATGCTACGACATGACATGACTTTTCAAAACAACCAGTATTAGGTAATGTAAGATGGTAGTAAAAAAAACGAGCAACTGATCCGATTTTTAGTATTACAACACACAAAATTTCCAACATAGTAATATTCACGGGTAGACATGCAATATACATATTAGATTCAACTGATCCTCAACGAGGATTTATTCGTGAACAGTTACAAGTAATTCCCGAAGAAGCACAATTACCACCCTCTTCGCTTACGTAACACCCCTACGTCGTGTGCATTCAATACAGGTCAGAAGCACATTTTCACGTTTGTGACCAAAACTATCATTTTTATCTACGGTATTTTGGATTACTAAGAATAATACGCCACAACATTACTATTTTGCAGCTAGTACAATGACTATTATGTTGCTGTTGTAATGTCACGATACATGCAGCGTCAAGATCAAAACCGCACCTTTTGTATTACATTGTTTATAAAACTAAAGATGTTTCTAACAATTTCGCTCTTGGTGCCAGCAGTTTCTGTGAAATCTACAATAACCCTCCGCAACTGAGATATTCTTTTCACTCGAGACACTGCGAGATAAATTGAGGTTGACCATTCGATACGATCATCAACAATCCATGCAACTGTAAAGTGACGGCCAGTCCTTGTCCTGAATGCATCGTCATTGCGTTTCCTAACGTTCATGGGGATTTGTCAATTATTATCTCATCTTCAACCACACTAACATCAACTAAAAGAATATCATTTAATACAAGATTTTGATTCATCGTTGACGATGATGGTATATCAACGTCAATATTATGTTGTCGCATATCTACTGGTCGATGACAATATTGTACAGTTAACTCTGAAAACGTCGTTTGTTGTAACTGAAATAATTTCTGCTGACGTGTATCACGAACTATATCTCTACTTGCAACTATTAAGTCGCTCGGTCTCCACCCATCCCTAATTTCATTTATAGGAGTTTCTGAAAAATTATCTCACGCATTATTTGGCACCGAATTGTGTTCGGTTGTAGTCTGATTAATTTCTTAAACCCTCTTAATTCTGGATCAAGCGCTCAATGATCATCAGTTATCTCCTTATAATAATCTACACAATTTTTAAGCCATTCGCCTGGAGACAATCCAACAAAAGGTGGTAGTTGACCATGATCTCCACACATGACCACAGCTGTAGTCTTCAATAATAACCAATCGAGAAATATTTTTAACGTTTCAAGCGACAATGATAATCCTTGGAATATATCTCTCGCCCATTAGATTATGGGTCTGATAATACAAATCGTTCGCTCGTTTATCTTGCGAGTCTGTGTGTAGGGGTTAAAACAATCATATCAAATAAACTCTGCCGAAATAACTCAATGACACGAGTTGTTTTACCAGAACATACTGGTCCGTTTAGATAGACAGTCTTACGTCTTGTCACGGATTCATATACAGATGGTGTTGATGGTAAATTTTATATTTTATTATTTTTTTTAATAAATATCTTTGATTTCAACGTCGGCGGATTTAGAAGTATTATGCAACATTTATTGTTTTTTCTCCGTTCACCCCATGATACATCGTAGGCAGTACTTATATAAAATTGAGTCAGCAAATGTGAATATTTTTCTGTATGTATGTATGTATGTATGTATGTATGTATGTATGTATGTATGTATGTATGTATGTATGTATGTATGTATGTATGTATGTGTCGATTAAACAAAACCCAGTCGATAATGTCAATAATAATGTTTATGTTCAGATTTAATGCAGAGTGAATAGTATGTATCATTCTCACAAATTTGTTTTCGAATGTTTCAGCGGACCAATCGAAAACAGAGTTTTGATCAATCATGTTGATTGTCAAAAAAACATAATAATGGTTTTTTACTTACGAATTATCATGCAGTCCGAATTATGCATATGGAAATACTAGGGGATGTTAAATATGAAAAAAAAATACATGGAGGACGATTCGGTCTGAAATGCATAGACTGGTGAAGACAATATTTCCATCAATGTATGCAGCTGGTCAATATTTTGATATGTGCATACCTTCGGTAGAACCTATCGCAGAAAACATTTCTGAATCGGCGTTTTCGACAACGATATTCGTACGCGAGTACAAAAACCGGCGATACAATAAATGGTCCTTGCAGCAATTCTAATAATAAAATTACTGGTCTTGGAGAACCATAATCAAACGATGACACTGCAACGTAAAAATACATCGATGATAAAAACATCACATGTACGGACTCGTTAATAACAATCAATACTGGAATGACCTTATTTATAACCGACGTTTCTATTCATGTAAACACGTTCTTGAGTTTTCGTAGAAACATAAATTTAGCCATTAATGAATTTTTTTGAAAGTCAACAGACGTTGATATTAAACTCGTTGACTTAAAAAAGAACAAAACAACGTAGTACATACAGTAGCGTCTGGACAAGTATTATATTAACCGCTTTATAAAATTATTAAACATCGCGCTGAGGTTACCGGGTTATACAGGATGTCAGTGATCTGTGTTGTAACATTCACAATATCCACTACAATACCACGGCGTTATCCACTAACAAAATCTTCTGGGTCTATATTAGTACTACTAGATCAAATTGAAGAAGTAGCATTTGAAGTAAAACTTGAGGACAAAAGACTTGGCTTGATTTACAATTGTTGTATTTAATTAATCACTAAACAACAACATAATTAAATAATGATCTCTCCAATTAACGTCCAACAGTATAACAGTATAGATACAATCAAGTGCGTGAATTACAAACTAAACTAAAATATATCATTGATGAGTGTACCAAAAAAATAAAAATATCTCAGACGTGTAATAGTCATTGACATAATTTTGTATTCGGTATCAGCTGTTATTACTGCAACAGGTGTATTGCTATAAACAATAAAAATGATATCATCTGCAGTGGTCGCACTTTGTGTTTCAGCTGCAACCGCAAATCATAGTCTTCTTGATATGATTGCAAAAAATATATACAGGTAGTGAAAATAAAATACACGAGTATTTAAGGTTATATACAGTGGCTCGAGCATATTCCAAATTATCCTCGCTCATATCATCGGGTCTTAGCGACGGAATAATATCAAATAGCAAGTTCACAACGATGATCAACATTTTCGACGAGACACCGACTACGTCTGATTTAAATAATAATAATAATAATAATAATAATAATAATAATAATAATAATAATAATTATTATTATTATTATTATTATTATTATTATTATTATTATTATTATTATGTTGTTGTTGTTGTCCTCCCAAGAAATTCTGCAACAGAATGTAGTCAATACAACTCAACCAAAGACTACAATGATATCAATAAGTTCCACTAACCTTGAATTTAGCGTAAACTTCCCAAATGAATTTCCAGTAAAGGAAATTGCGCTTGCTAAAATACGAGTATAATACAGTTGGCCAAAATTTAGATCAAGAAAATTTGGTGGATTACAAACGAAAAATTCTCTTGTGTTTGAAACTAAAAACAAACCAGATGGTACCACTGATTTTCAGATTGCTTCTATTTGAACCAGAAGTTACCAAAATAAACAAATTACTGATGAATTTCAGCGCAAAATAACATTTACCACGGGGGAAAAAGAATCAAACTGTTCATGAACCAACGTTGTCGGCCACGATAGAAACAAAATCACCAGAATACGTCGTGGAAATCTAACGGTCATCAGATCAGTGTTAGGATGGCATGAAATTCCACCTGAATATGAAGGATCTCCAAAACCAACCTGGGCTGATAATTCTACGAACGATTTTTTTAAATAACGGTCCCAGAGTATAGACAAGATATTTGAGAAAGGGAAATTTGTCAAACATTTGGTAGCGAAAAGATACAAAAAGAAAAGCTTTTCTTAACGACTTCAAACTTTAGATTAATTGTAAATGAAGAATATATTAATAATTTTTCAAATGCAATTACACCCTAGCTTGCGCGTACGTTTGGTAAATTAACAAATTTGTTTGTTAGTATAACACAATATTATTCTGATCATTCAAAACAACCAATTATCTTAACAATCCAACTTTTAATCGGATTATAGATGATTTTGAGTACATTAATCAGCAAGTTCGTAATATTGTAATCAATTTTAAAGAGTATTATGAATATGGAAAAGGCAAATTCGTTTCAGATAAGGTATTTCTTGATCACTATAAATAACCAAACAACAATTACCAACATTTATAATACTATATCCTGCAACTAATGAACTAAGCAAAACACTCAGCGATCTTATCAACGAAAACTTTCCTAAAATACTCGAATCATGGAGAATAATAGATCGTGCGGCAGGTAATCTCCGATACAGTAGAAATCCATACGGTGTTGGTAGACATATATCACCGGGAATCGTAAATATAACCTCGGTGATACAGTCAATTTTGTATTTAATGTAATTGATTTAAGTTATCAGACAAATACTGAAATATCAAATCAGGCTCGGCATGGATATATTCCGTATGCTTTCACCCATATAGTACCTCCGGATATATGATTGTACAAAAACACATTAATCCGGTCGATCTCCGATGTCAAAGCTCATTACTGACGAGAATAAATTTCATGACCAATCCGGTAACTTGCTGGACCTATGAAGTGTAAGTCTACAAATGAATCTATACATAAAATCTTAATATGAAATCTTTGTACCCAAATAAAAGATCAGATATTTTACATTACCACTTTCACTTTATTTGATCCCTTTTAGTTGTCTTACACGTGCATTAATAGTTCTTTTTCCTTCTCATATTCAGGAGTTAGTTCTTATCTAACAATTCCAGCTGCCTTAGAAACATATACGATTTTTTAAAAAACTCAATAACATAAGCTAAAGGTAAGGAAGCAAACACAGATTGTTGAATTTGCGTTATAAATTTATATTCTGATGGTAGTGTATATCTATCTTCGGATTCAAACTCTTACAAGTATTATAAATCAGAAATATTTTTTTCTTCAGGATTTAGTTTATCCCATACATTGATACCTTCAATTTTTAAGTAAATAATTGCATATTATTAATATGTTCATATTTCATTATATAATAAATGTGTATCTTTAATTTAAAAATAAATAAATATACGTGATCCGAATGTGAACCCCTATGTTGCTAAACGACATTTTTAGAAGGTTCAGGGGGTACATATATAAATCTTAGATCTAAGAACGAAATAATCCCGTATGTGAACCCTTAAGTTGCCAAACGACATCTTAGAATGTTCAAGGGGAACATGTGATCCCTTAAGTTACCAAATCACACACACACACACACACACACACACACACACACACACACACACTACAACAATAACAACAATAACAACAACAAAATCACACCGTAAGAGTGCAAAATGACACCCAACAAGTGATGACATGGTGGGAGCGTGTCTTTGTTCAATTTCGAACATCCTAAGACGGAGACCCAATGATATAATGAGTTATATTCTATATAAGCTAACTAATACTTAGAGAATTATCTATCTACAGAATTATTACCCTTGCGAGATAACTCTCTAATGGTTGCAAGTGTCCATAACGGATTAACCTCCCTTTACACAGTATTGCCACATGCAGAGTTATGACTGCGTCATTGCACGTAAAATTAATCAACAGGTTATCGAGTTTTATACTGCTGATATTATCGATACAATACGTTGTTCGACTACTTCGTGGAGATATTCGCAGTCAAATTTATTGGAGAAATACTGTTTATTTCCATTCGTATTAATTTTGAGATAATCCCGACTGGGGTAGTTTTAGTCGACAGTTTCTAATAATACCATCACGAGTTGCTTCGTAATTCTTGATGATAGGATGTCACAAAAAATAGTTTTGCTCAATTTATATAATATCATTTGTCTAAATTACTATTTTGACATCTTGCTGTATAATCTTTAGGGATTCTTCTAACCTTTTCACTGTCATTATTTTTGTAATCGTAATATAGCTTGATCTCTCTATATCTTTCACTGCCACATTGTGCACACAACGGTGTTTTTTTTTTGTGCTATGACTCCAACACCACATCTTAAACATGGTTTTGGAGCAAGACTCCCTCTTCGCACGCTTTGTAAATGCTGTCCGCAAAATTCGTTTAAACAGAATTTGTTACAATGGGTTGGAGACCCTATCATCACCCACCTGCATTGATTCTTTATTTGAGTCATTATATCTATAATTTTTTTTATTGAAATACTTGTTTTAAATATAATATGGAGGAGTTTCAGAGATTATTGAAATCCATTTTCTGAACCAAGATTTGATCCTGACAGAATAACCCCTCACTTGTGGAGGTGATCTATGGCTGATGTTAATAGCCTAATCTGATGTTAATAGCCTAATCTGATGTTAATAGCCTAATCTGATGTTAATAGCCTAATCTGATTAATAGTATTCGGAGTGCTGATAGAGATTTTCGTGATGATGTGGCATCTTATACACAACTCCAGTGATGTCATTGACGTTACAATGATCGAAAGAAAATATTGATCATCTCAACAACCAAAGATATTTTTCAGAATAAAATTTATTGTGTAATCATAAACAAATTCTACTGTATGGCTTTTTCCTGACCACCTGTTTTTCATTTTTAAGAAATTGCTGCGTTAAGCAAAAATTCCGAACCAAGAATGTTGATGAACCATATAACGAAATAGCGGGAGAAATTGTATACGATTCTAAACATAACTCGAGAGGAGCTCCAATAAATATCATTTATCATAAGACGCACGCGTGGTCTAACGCAGGAATTAAATTTTCACGAGATCGAATCGTAGGATTCATACCAAGGAAACATGTTTGAATTTATTCACGAAAAAAGTAATTGAAATAATGATCCAGCATCAGTATGGTTATTTAAGAGTTCAGAAAATGAAAATATGATCAATTTGTACGACCTAATGGTGAAATGTACCGTCTATAATTTATCCACTAAGAAATGAAATATCTTGCGCTGACATTTTCAACTGACGATATTGAACAATTGCTAAATAATTGTTCCACCGTGCCATCACTTGGAGTTCACTTTGCAAGAGAGAAAATTGGTGGAAACCAACACCATTCGAATTTCTCGAAAACGTGAAAGACAGTTGTGTCGAATATGTTCACGGTGGATTGTGCAATACTAAGTATGACCACAGTGATATTACCTCGGTTGATATGGTCACGTATTATCTTGGAAGTTATCATGGTTACGTTTCCGGAATATTTTAAACGATTTGGACATTCCACACATGATATGACCAGAGTATCGTTAAATGGACTTTTGCCTGATTTTGATCTAACTGGATTCGCTTTTATTGTTATATCATTTGAGTTTACTAAGAGTCTCCACCCGATCTGTTTTCTTTGGTTTGGTAGGCACTTTTCAGAAAAACGTTGGGCTTCAATAGCTGCATTACGAGATATGTTTTATTGTAAAATACTAATATCGTTCATTGTAAGTGAGGTAATTATATCATACCGTCCTCAGACCGAAGTTTGGTTACCACCACCTGATGATGATCAAACTGCAAAGGATCTCGGTAGAAGAATACTTGGTATATTTATTCAAGGCGGGGCATATGATCATAAACGACATTATGCACTATTAATTCTAGATGATGCTGAATATGTTTTATAATCGCAGATAAAACAAAGAGAGATATATTTATAAGTCGACAAAAAAAAAAACGCTTATTTATCTAACATAGCACGATTAGGTACAATTGTTGGTTATACTGATGATATGTTGCAACAATTTACTATTTTGAGAGCATTATTGCTCGCATCTGTTTCTATAAAATAAATTTTAAAAAGTATTGATGATAAATAGATTCCCTGACACTGAAGTCAGATTTTTGAACGGATTCGTTATATTTCGAGGGGGAAAAAATCAGAATTACTGACTCGATTTACTTCTCATGATGCACCGTGGGGTAAATGGAGAATAAAACAAGAAATGTTATATACTTATTCTGAACCCGCAGATGTTGAAATCAAAGATACTTTTTCAAAAAAAATCAAATATCAGAATTATCATCTGCACCATCTATATCCAATCCAGAATCTAGACATAAAACAGTTTATCTAAAAGGACCTAGTGGTTGCGATAAACAACTCGAGTCATTGAATTATTTAGATAGCGTTCGGATTTAATTGTGTAAAAAAACACACAGACTTGCAAGAGAAATGAAAGAAAGAGGTGTAAAATCATGTACTTATCTCAGCTTTTTTCGATACAATGGAGACATATGGACCTATGATCAGATGGGTGAAAAATATATACCTGGAATAATAATTTGGGATGAAATATGCAACTTTTCATTAGATATATTAAACATGTTTCTTGATTGGTTATTACTGAAAAATACAGCTGTAATAATGTATGGAGATCATGGTCAACAACCACCATTTGTTGGATTATCTCCGCATGAATGGCTAAAGATGTTTGTAGATTATTACGAAGAAATAACTGATTATCATGGAGCACTTGATCCAGAATTAAAAGAGCTTAGGAAATTACTCAGATTACAACCGAATAAAATCCTGTGCGAAATAATGCGCGAAATAACTTCAGAAACATCTAGAAATGATTTTTTGGGATAAATCGAGACCAAATGATTTGATAGTGGTAAGTAGAACGATAGTTCGTGATACAATTCAGCAGCAATTATTTCAGTTACATAAGGATAGGTTTTCAGGTCTACTTGTACCGTTGTGTTATAAACCAGCGGATACACGACTACAAAATATTGACGTTGATATACCGGGACAGATTAAGAAACAAAATCTCATATTAAATGATGTTGTCGTTGATGATATCATTGTTTTTGAGAATGCACTGAACGCGGACAAATCTCCGTGGACGTTAGGATACGCAATGACGATACGTTCATCTCAGGGGTTAACATTTTCTGATACAGATGTTTGGATGATTGTCATTGATGCTACGGAAACGATAGTATTGACAATGATATAATAAGAGCAAAAAGTGACAAAAAAGCAAACAAGCTTTAATCTCAATGTTGAATTTAATATGATATTAGAACAACGACAGAAAAATCATTGCGCAAACCGTAAGACAGTAATGTTGTGGCGGTATTCAATTAATGATCTAAGACAATCTACCGTAGATAGGAAAGATAGTAGTCTTGGTCATACACGCGAAAATCTGATGCTGACCTGTCTTGAATGTAATAGACGCAGAGGTGCTAGTTGAGTGATCGCGGTGGTAATTGTGTTTCCTCTGTAACTACCTGCAATTGTTCACGTGTAAATCCTCGTTGAGGAGCAGTTGAATCTAATTTGTATATTGCGGATCTACCAGTAGATCTTACCACGTTCGATATTGTATGTACCGTAATACTCCATATAGCATCAGTCGCTCTCTTTTTTTTTACCACCTTCAAGTTCACCAGGCGTATATAAATACCATACTGTAACACTACCTAATACTGGTTGTTTTGAAAATCCATGTCGTTGTATAACTGTATGATTTTTTTCTTAATTGCACTAATAGGTTTCATAAAAGTTGTTCGAATACTTTCATTATTCAATGCAGTTATCACACCTGGGAGTCTTGTAACCCATTTTCAAGATCATGTATTTTTCTGAATTATTTCCTTTGCATACTGATACCCAAATAACTGCTCAGCATGAGTGCGATTAAATCGTTCAGCGATTGCCTGATGTATTGTAGTGTGTCCTCGTCTTATTTTTACATCATATTTTTTCATTAAAGATAATACTGCTCCCTGAAATTCTTTGCCAGGATCAACTTGCAGTAGCTGTGGCCATTGTTAATTACTGCGTTGATAAATTCGTTCAAACACAGAAGCAACTTCTGCCGCTGGTTTTGTTAATAATGGCTCTGCTTCTTTATAACTACTTGTAACATCAACGACAGTTAACGCAAGTTGTATGTTAATCGACGTCTTCCAATTTTGATAGTATCATGCGATATAAATAATATATCTGTCCGATGAACTTTATAAGGAACACTGACATCAATATGTGCATACTTAATTGTTTCAGGCGGTGGTAGATACATTTGCCATATTGCCTGTCATGCTGACTAACTTGCAGCAGTAGAACGTTTGACACCTACTGCATCAACGAGTTTACTAATCGTTGCTCTGCCTCTCCATTATCCTCTTGGGCTATAATAAAGCGATTATATAATTGTAATAATCGGATGATTAATTACCGGCTCTTACTACAAGTTTATCTTTCTTCACAGAACTTGCCAAGTAATTTGCAAATGATTCTTTGAAAGATTAATTTTTTTATTGAACTTAAAGCGTAAATTAATTTTACATCTGCAATACGTCTATCATGCAAGATTTTATGTCCACAAGCTATTTCATGACATAAAAATATAAATTTCATGTATCGGATACTCTCCGGGTCTTGGTTGATCTTGATTATTAAGTCGGTTCCTGAACCAAAATAATTATATCCTGGAAGGTGTTTTTCTCTTCTGGGTATTCAGCCCACAGAGAACCCGGTCATTTTCCTAATTTTACTGCATTATCACCTCCTCTTTTTTTAATTCTGTTTGGACCAGGGATAAATTTTAATTTATTTGTACCACATTGTACACACTTACCTGTAAGCGCTAATCTGCTATTTTTTTGGTAGTAATAGTTATTGGTCCATCTGTTAAAGTACGCGTCTTGCATTTCACACGAAATAGATCCATATAATTCATTATACAGCATGGATGTAATTGATTTTTCAGCGATATAAAATAAGAACCTGTTAAACACCATGCAGCGCTGCCGACTTCTATCAGAATGATAATATTAGGTCCATCTGAAAGTGGTAAAACGCATCTGTTGCTTAATTTAATAATGAGGTGGTTTAAATGGGACAAGTTGTATTTAGTAACTCCGACTGCAAATGATCTGCGATGCTACGAAGTGTTAAATAACTTTAATGAAAATGCAAAGACGATAAATGAAGACGGTGATGATATAATTAATTTTATCACTGATAATGATGAAGCGCCAAACGTAGATGATCTCGATGGATTAATTAATAATTTGTTTATAATGAAATAAAGCTGGATAAACAATCAAATCCGGCAAGAATATTTTCACGAGGTAGGCATAAAAATACTTATATAATTTATGTAACTCAGCGGTAATATTTTCTACTATAGTGGACAAGTCCATAAATAGAGTAGGCTTCCTTGAAAACAAAGCCACCAAGGGATCTGTGTTTGAATACCGCCCCATATCTAGCAGAATCATGTCTATTCTTCTGAACGCATCTCCCTTTAACATCACAATTATCAAAGTCGATGCTCCAACTACTGGTCATGATGATGAAGAAATAGAGGAGTTTTACAACAAACTAAAGGGTATTCTAAACTTGGTCAGGAAAAAAGACATCCTCATCATCCAAGGAGACTGGAATGTCAAAGTTGGCAAAGATGCTCTAAAAGGCTAAGATGATCATTGTGGACAGCCTTGCAATGAGCTTACCAATGAAAAAGATAAACGGCTACTCGAGTTCGCAAGCTAAAACAACTTGGTACTAGCCAACACCCTGGGCCAACAAAAAGCTTCACGATGCTGGAATGGCACGCACCAAATGGAAACCATCATAACCAGATCGACTACATGCTGGATCAAAACCATTACCGATCTGGCATATGAACGTCTGAGTAAGGCTGAAGAAATTAAGAAGCCAAAGAAAATCAGGCTCAAATTCAACCTTCAAAAACTGAAGCACCCTAATGTCTACAAAGCATTTAAAGTCACAATTGGAGGAAAAGCTGCTCCACTCCTTGTGATGGATGTTTATGTTAAAGTGATTATAGACACTTTCAACACAGACATTACAACAGCTGCTAAGGACATCATTGACCTTCATCGCCCAAAGAAAAACTATGGGTTACAGTAGTGATTCTGAATTTGTGTGACCTCAAAAACACCAGACACACAACAGGGGCAATGGAATACCGAGAAATAAACAAGAATAGGGAAACAAAATTGCACATAAATGGAGAGCAGTCTGATAAAGAATAACAACAATAGGCATTAAAAATTGTGAAAGACTTCACCAGACAGAAGCAACCAGTCAGTACCAGTCGATATGAAAATGGAAAATGCCTCACAGAAGCAAGTGGCATGGCAGAAAGGTGGACTGAGTATTGTAAAGAACTTTACAACATCCGTCAATAGGAGACCCAGAGGTGCTTGAAGTTCCAAACTCCGCAAATGATGATGATTTCCCCATCTCAAAGAAGAGGTGAAGTCAACAATAAGAGCACTGAAGAATTGGATAGGTGTAATATATAATATTCCAGCTGAACGTGTCAAGAATGGCGGGGAATCAGTGATAGAGCTACTAACAAAACGCTGCAACAAGATCTGGCAGGTAGGTGAATGACCATTAGTGGACCCAGTCACTGATTATAACACTCCCCCCATAATGCAATCTCCAGCTGTACCAAAATTACAGAACTTTCAATTTGATCAGCCATGTTAGTAAGGTGACACTGAATATCATCTTGAACAGAATGAAACCACAAGCAGAAGTAAAAATCGCTGAAGAACAGGCCGGATTCAGGAGTGGAAGAAGCACAACAGAATAAATATTCAATATTAGGGTTCTGTGTGAAAAGTACTTGCAACATCAACAATACATCTATCATGGGTTCATAGATTTTAAAAAGGCTTTTGACAGAGTATGGCATGAGGTACAACATGGGTCAAACGTTGACCAATACCATCAAGCAGCTGTATGTCAATGCTACCAGTGCAGTAATTGCTCATTTGGGGGACTTGTTCAAGACAACAGTTGGAATTCGTTGAGGCTGTCTCCTGTTACCCAAGCTTTCCAACATCTACTTAGATCTCATCATGAGCAAAGCCCTTGAAAACCACTGTGGGACAGTCAGCATTAAAGGGTGTAACATCACCAACCTCCTCTTTGCAGATGACATTGATGGGCTGGCAGGCAGTGAAGACGAGCTTGCACTTTAGTGAAGAACCTTGATGAAACATCTTCCAGAGTTGACATGGAGATAAGCGCGGAGAAGACAAAAAGCTGATGACATATTGTGGCAAACAAATCTCAGCCAAGATTAAAGTCAGAGGACAGGAACTGGAAACGGTGGGCCAGTTCAAATATCTTGGTTCCATAATCACCGAAGAACAGAAGTTTGTTCACGAGCAGTACAAACAAAGGCAGCTATGTCAAAGCTAAGACCCATCTGGAGACACAATAATATCTATCTGAAACTAAAATCTGACTGTTGAAAGTACCTGTCATCTCAATCATTTTGTATTCGTGTGAGGCATGGACACTGAGAGCAGAGTTACGACGAAGAATCTAGGCACATGAAAGAAGATGCTACAGAACCATCCTTGACATTGCTTACATTGACCACATCACTAATGAAGATGTGCGTAACACCATCATGCACAAAGTAGGCCATTATGAAGACGAGACCAAATCACCACTGTCAAAATTAGAAAGCTGAAATGGTATGGCCATGTATCTAGAGTCAGCAGTCTATCCACAACAGTACAAAAGGGCAGCGTCCAGGGTGGCAGAAGGAGAGGTAGACAGAGAAAAAGGTGGACTGACAAGATCACATATTGGAGAAGGAAAAGTTGTGTGGAGGCAACTGGTCCGATATTCAGCAGCACAACGCATCAACGACCACAGTAGGTCAAGAGACCGATGATGATGATGAAAATGTTTTTAAAAAATTCAGATCCCAGAACGGCCCGTACTGTCTGTTACGAATCAAGATCTTATACAATGCAACAAAAAGAAATGAAAACAACAATTTAAATAAAACCCACGAAGCTATTTATTTCTCTACAATGTTCCAACCGAATTCCAATAGTCTTGAATGTCCCACAATGATGAAATCCTGGATGTCTTTGAATGAGCTCACAGTATTCATAAAGTAGTTTATATTGAGAAAATCATTAATAAAAAGCAGTCCTTTCGAATTAAATCAGGACACATCTGTAAATTCGGATCAAAAGGGATATGCGTAGAAAGTGTAAAACAGGAACTAACTACTTCCTAGTGATACACATTTTCACATGACCTAGATGTGAGTCATTATAAAAGAATATTCCAATCTAATTGTAGACAAGGCAAAGCATAAAATGTTAAATACTCAAGCTTATAACCATGGACAAAGTTTAGCTACGTAAACATCCTTTTTACAACATTTATCTTAACAGTCATGCATGTATAACAGTCTAGTCTTGTTAATGCATCCTAATTTCACCCTGATACCGAATGTCATTACCGGGAATAATTTATTTTAATTAAGTTAGAAACCATGACCAATTTCTGCTGCACAATATGAATTCTTGGCAATTGCAGTTGAGAATTTGATTGCGTTAAATATTTTGTTTAAACTCCGTTAGTTACATAGAACAAAATTTATATTGTTAGTGGCACACTTAAACTGCTTTGTTTTTATGTGACTCTAAATAAAACGGTACATGGTCATATCGCAACCTGATCATGTTGCACCCATGTCATGTCGCACACTAATCAAGTTATGTCGCACACAATGCTAAAGTTATGTTAAGTTTCGGTGTCTTAAAATGGAAAGGAATGTACAGTGAAACGGACGAAAATAAAACATGCGTATAAGTTCAGAACTAAAATAGTAGACGCCATAATAAAAAATGATTGAATGAATGAAAAGAGAAGATATATAAGTAGAAGAATTGCGAAATAAAAGACGCAAATTACCACAATGAGCAAAGGTTGCTATTTAATATGGTCTTTTATTTCCTTTTGTTTTTCCTTCTCCAAAGTCTTCATTTGCTTTTACTTCTAAATGTGGTTAAATATCTTTGAGTGTTATTTTGTACACATTTATAAGAGCAGAGCAGCATAGTTCATAATATACGGTATAGTTCATGAATTATAAAACATAAAAGAATGCTAAAAATATTTAAGGTAGAAAACATTATTAGGCCTTCAAGTTTTTCGTGCAGTCGATAAAGGTGAGTTTTAAGAGCACTCTTAAAAGGTATCACTGTGTCTCTGTGTCTAATTTCAATAGGCAATTAATTTTACATTGCTGGGCCCTGGTATGCAAAAGAACGTTGTCCATATGGCTTCGGTTTTATAGTGAGAATAATGAGTATAAGATTGTCAGAAGAGGAACGTAAGTATATTGATGGTGTGTACACATGGGTGAGGCCGAATAGGTATGCTGGACTGGAGTCCGTCAGTGAAACGTAGCACAGAGAGAACAAATTTTGTGTTTTATTCTGGATCGAATGGATAACCAGTGCAGGTTACAGAGCAGAAGGAAGGTGTGTTCTGATCGTGGTACTCTAAAGATGATCCGAGCAGCTGTGTTTTGAACTTTTTGAAGTCTCTGGAGTAGATATTGAGAAGAAGCATGACAGAACTGAAATACCATAGTCCATTCTTGAAAGTACTAATGAGCACACAAATAATTTAGTGGCACTAATCGAAATACATTTGCGAAAAGAGCTGATGTGTATTAGCTCAAGACATGCAGCTCTGCATATGTTGATGACATGTTAGTGCAGTCAACTCCGACTGCTCTGCTAGTCTCACTTCCGTCGCCAACTCTTGCAGACTCAGGACTCAATGTACCCATTTCTTTTCCAAGAGTTTGCTGTTGTTCTTGTTGTTTGTTATTTTGTTTATAAATCGTTTCCTGCTTTTGTTCTTGTTTTTCTTGCGCTTTTTCTTTTTCTCCCGGTGGTTGCCGTTTTTATATGTTTGTGGAAAATCGTTCTAGCTTATGTAATATGTTTCTTGTACCTGTAGCTGTTGTTTTGTTTCTTCTTGTGTTTTACACCTCTTGGGCGTGTGTCCTGTTTTTACGCATTTATGGTATTTCCTGTGGCAAATGCGCCTTTGCACGAAATACTTATAGAAAGAATACTTTCTTAATTGTGTACAATTATTCTTTTTTTCTCTTTACAATATTCTAATGCCATTCTTGATATTATATCAGGGATAGTGTCCATTCTTGATCTTATGACTTTAATTTTTTTTTTTTTTTTAAAAAAATACTAAATCTTGCAACCATGGCTTCTAATGGAATTTCCATAGGTATATCCACAATGTGTAATTCCTTTGTTCTCTTTTTTCATAACTATGGATTCATTAATGCTAGAGTAACTGAACTAAATACAGAAATAAAATGTAATTCGTGTAGTGTGAAATGTGATATATTTTGTCTCCACTAATTATATAATAAAACGTAATTAATGAATTAATACATTTAATATATAAAGGCTAAAGCTATAGAAACATGACATGGTAACAATCATTTCATATAGTGATATATTACAGAAGGGTGCGACTTGACTATATATTAGGATGCGACATAACTTTATATTTGGGTGCGGCATAACTGTACTAGTGTGCGAGTTAACAGGTGCGAGATTGCATGGTGTGAGATGACAGTTATTCAAATAAAACTTGTCTAAGTCCATGTCTAGTGAACTTTACTCGGTGGTCAAAAGCTGATTCTACAACGGAAATGGAACATAAGAGACAATGAGGTGCTCAATATTGCATCGGAGAGAATTAAAACAAACAACAACAGAGTAACATGAGAGACTGGTATTTTAATATTACTAAAATATAATTTAAATAGATCATAAATTATCGAAAACCAGACTAATCGGCACCAGGCAACAAGGTTGTTTAATGGCGGCGTTCGTCCTGTATACACCATTCCTATGGAACAGTAAAATCTTATAAAAGAAACCAAGAAAGATTTTTAAAAATATTGCGCTCGCACTGTAGAAGAAGCTTCAGTGCATAAGTATGGCTTCAATATTAAGAAGCGCGGCAGCAGCGGTTGCCAACAGGGGACACTCGAGTTCATTTTACAACAAAGATAAGGTAAACCCGGTTATCCAATCACTGAATCAGGAGTTAAAATTGTTCATGGGTTATATGAAAAAGAGGAGTACACATGGAGTAAAACCGAGCGATGAAGCCAATTCAAGGCCGTAAGTATATAAAGGAGCTTTCATACTAATATGTTAAACCAGTATGGATATAGTAAAAGTTAAAACTCGTACAGGACATGTATCCACTTTTACTCATCTTAAATATAAATTGCTGTTTTAAAATTGTATACTAAATTTGTTTAAACAATGACTATTCAGTCCTGATTTTTAAATGGCCAGGTATTAAACTGGATTAAAAAAAATAAAACTTCGAGCCTAAATTCCTAATCGTCGAAATATTGGGTTCTACATTTTTGTTATCATCATGCTTAGCTTCATTATTATGGCATAAGATTATGGCAGATTCAATCTGGATTGCTGGATCGCACCTTTTGGTTCATCTCATCCAAATGTCCACATACTTTACACATATATTTTGCCATAAGTACTTATTGGGGTATGTATATAATGACCTTCCAAAGGAATATAGATATATGCAGATCCAATTAAAGTCACTAATTGCCATTGAAAGGTCTACATAATAAAATTCTCAAACAAATGACACCCATTACTGAAATAAGAAATATATAAATGACCTTTATGACTTATATAATAGCAATGAAATAATGTTGATGAACCTCAATAAATTCTTCAGTTCTTAAATCTATAACTTTGAAAAACATAAGTTGCGAAGGAATGTATGCATTAACTGCTGTATATGCTTATCTTACCTACCACTGTGCACTGTATGATGAATGTAAAATTATATAAACATGGCAGCTGTGTGTGTCATAAGGGTGTGACAATATACATACTTGTAAATTGTAGTACTAAGTGCCTGATATGTTTTGTTGTGAAATACTTGTATTAATAATGGTATACAAGGAAGCTTGAACATCCAGAACTAAATTTTATTGTAATGGATCTGTCTTATGATATATATGCTTCTAATATGTTAACATTTATCATATATGTATACATGCTAAATCTTTTTTATAGACTTGTCCAACTCCATGTCATTGTATCTTTAAAATATTCTGAATGAAAAAATTATGTATGTTTCTATGTATGTCCAATTATTTTAGATAATTGTTATATTATTGCTTATAATCAGTATAATAGGCATAAAGCAGAATCTGTTTGATTTAACAAATTCATCACCATTTCATGGTATCAATTCTCAAGTCATCCACTTCTGCTATACTATGTTTATATTGTATATTTTTGTATCTTTTTCTTCACATACTTTTATGTTTTATGCGTATTAATATGTCTATATTAATTTACTACCTACTTCTGCATGCCTTATTTTTCCTTCTTTTCATTCAATGAGAATGAATTAATAGTTGCACATAGTTTTCTTTATAGTTTATGCTTCTATGCAAAATTGCAAGTAATAGAAGGACATAATTGCGATTAGTTTCATGCAGCAAATTGTCTCCTTCTTTAAATTAGGTCCTCTCCTCTTCTTCCTCCTCCTCCTCCTCCTCCTCCTCCTCCTCCTCATTATTATTATTATTATTATTATTATTATTATTATTATTATTATTATTATTATTATTTGATTCAATTAGCATGATTTATGGATGCATATTAATACATTTAACAGATGTTTGATATTAATGAAGTTTAATGTGATATTGATATATTATATTATAAAACTACTGTGAATACTTTATCATTCAAGCTTTCTAATTTGTTATAGGGCAGATACCTTGTTTGAGATATGGAACAGGTATGAACCGTGCCTGCCCAAGATTTACTACCAAGAGAAGCTGCTGGAAATTGGTGATTTTCTTGTGTCAGTCAGGGTAAATATAGCAATAGTGAATACTGTAAATAGAATGTATGTCTTATTTAATCTGAATTACATTGTTGAATTAAAGAAGAGAAAAATTAATATCCACACATACCTATTCATATCTTGTGTTTCATATCACATCGCTTTGTGGATGATATTGAGTCATAAATTATCTACAAAAATTGTATTTTATATTATTTGATCAGCTTTACAAATATGCTAGTTATTCTAGCTTTTGGTACACATTTTGACACAATTAATCATTTAATCTGAAAAAGATACTATTTATATATTTATTCCAGATATCTTCCTTTTTATTGTTTTCTAACCAATGACTAAATGGCATATTTCATTTTAACTGGAGTTAGCAGTTGCTTTGAAAACCACACACACACATGCACACACACACACACATATCTGTGTACAAAATTGAATTAAGAGTTTCATTACATCCATTACATATCACAACTGTTAGACAAGTGAAACAAATGGCATTAAAGGAAATCTTTGTGCAAATAATGTGGTAATAGATAAATACCATTTTCTTTTAATTAGTCCTTTATACTCTCAGAAAACGTTATATCATTTCTAACCAAGCATGTATAAATTACTACATTTAAAAAAGACAACTGTAAAATATGCTCATAATTTTATTGTAAATATATGCATGATGCATTACGTCTTAAATTGCTTCTCTTGCTGTCTGGTTCATTCTCTATCTTTCTGAGGATTTATGCGCTCACAAGTTTTTATTGCCATTACTCATTATTTTATTTATTCATTGTTGCATCAATATGAATTATGTATTGGATTACTATGTGCCTTTTGCATATGTCATATAAAAATAATGTTCTGTTATGTTCCAAATGTATGTTAGGTTTTTATTTTCTGGAACATGTGCTATAAAAACTTCAACATAACATGAAATGACAGTCAAGGTCACCAGTGGCAGATTTCATTAATTACCCAATGAGAAATGACAGCAGATGTCTTCATGAGATCAACTGCTAACATACAAAATTTTCATATGTACACATGTATTCTTATTAGCCATTTACTACTAACTTTCCTTGATGGCTATTAAATTTGATTTAATAACCTATATTTATTATTTGGCTACATATTTTCTTTTTTTGTCCATTTTATATAAGCGATGTGATGTGATCACACACAAAATTATGATTATTTGACATTGTTTTTACTGGAAATTTGTTAAATGTGCCCAATATGTGTAGTGTGCAAACCATTTTGTTATTAGATGCAAGATTGTGCTGTCATCTGATGCATACCAGTAATATACAAATCTGTTCAAATTTCCATTGTTTGAGATGGAAATCTGAACTTTGGATTGCATATTTCTTTGTCATATTCATAATCTGACATAATGTAATTATCAATTAATAATCAAATTAATGGTTGTAAAAATAATTTGGTTTGCTTGAGAACATTAAAACTTAAAAACAAAGACATTTTACATGAAGTAATTATAAAGATTGATAGATAAATAAAAATTCCAGATTTTGTATGAAAATTTCAGATGTTCTTAGCCATGATTCTAGATTTGTGGTTTGGTAGTTATCATGTTTGAGGGCATATGGCAGGGGAGTGAGAGACAGAGAGAAAATGTCATTGAATTGTAAAGACATGTTTATAAATTTGATTTCAGGAATATAGACTGGCACTATGGCAGTGCTATGATCGATACCTAATGCACTTCGGTAACTTTAATGTGGATGAGATTACAGATGTTGACAGCTTCAAAAGGGTCTTCTTTCCCAGTGGGTTTGATGGAGACAGTGCTGGACTTACTGTAAGTATACATGTATGTTGTTTTCTCTGATGTTAGAACTTTGTAACAAGCTTAACAGATCAAGATTTATCATTATACCAGTGAATCACAGTAAAGTCCAATTAATATATACATTTAGTAATTTCTGATTTTAGCACAATTCACAATATAACAAGTTTTAAAAATAAATTCATGTGTTTTTAAGACTAAAATAAGGTCTCACTCAAAAGAACATATTGAAAGCCATTTTGTCCTAAGTCTTAAAATAAACTTAAAAGCTATGAATTACCTCTTGCAATTAAGTTCATCCTTGCAAGCTTATGTTTGGCTGTTTCCATTGATTTCTGAATATGCATTCATAAATTCATAATCTGAGGATCACAAGAGATAACTCCATTGTAATGCTGGCTTGAGAGATAGTTAATTTCTGCACTTTATCTGTGACACATATGACCTGGTTCAGTTGATGTATAACAGCATTTGACTTCTTAATGTAAATCACTTTGGGTTAACTCCCTATAGAAGTGTATTGAAATATTTAAAAACAGACTGACAGTCATGAATCTAAAATCTTCATTATAATATCTTGTAAATAAATTAAATATATTTTTAAAAAAAATTGAAACTTGTAAATAATGGAAGTAAACATGACCTGTATATGTCTTTTGTCAATAAACATATATCCTTGTCAAGGCCCTGCTTTGTGAAAATTAATGTCATAAAGATGTTAATGTACGGTATTCAAGTATGGTTAAAGGTGCTTTTATTTTGTTAAATATGAATACAGTACTTCTTTCTTATTAAAATTATAAGTACAGGTACATTTCAGAAGTATTCCTGAGTACTTCTGAGTTTTAAAAAAAATGGAATGATTTTGGCATTGCAACTGTTTAGAATTTAAAAGCCGAACACAGTACCATTTGATTAAAGAGAAAACATTACTTAAAGTTTTGCTTTATACCTGATTCCTTTATTTTAAAAATAAACTCTAGTTTGAAAAAAATGCTACATTTTATTTGTTTTAGTCTTCAACTGTAGTTTTTAATTAAATATTTTTAAGATGACATGCATACAATTTAAAGCAGATAAGTTTTTGATACCCTGGAAAGAGTACATTCTTTTAAAAGTAGGTGTGTGAGTATATAAGTTATTTGACCCCTTAAAAATAAGAGCACAAGTACTTTATTAGAATTTCAAAACTTCTGGATTATAAAATCATTCAGTACAGTTTAGTTTTCCCCATGTTTTAGGAGTTTGGATCATTAATTCTTCAGGCATCATGTAAGGTACAATGTATTTTATGCACAAACATAAGAGATATAATAATTTTGTTAATGCAACTCCTTTTTATATAGAAAATCATCCTTTTTTTCTTTTTTAATGAACAGTTCAGGGCATTAATGGGAAAATGCATCAGCACATATGAAGTTAACCGAGTCCAGGATCCCAAGCTTCAGAACAAGGAATCTTCAACTCGATGTGTCCAAATTTTATCCTTTCTTCGTCTTATTATGGAGATAGTTCTTCCCAAAGAGAACTTGTGCTGGCTTGTCTACAATGGTATGTATGACACATTTAATTTTACAGTTTTAATTACTCATTTATTTGTTGTACACAGTTTTAATTACAGAGAGCTGGAGTCTTTGGTATATGAACTGATTGTTTTAACTTAAATTTATAGGGAATGGAATTTACTGTTTTAGTTATTGATTAGAATGATTTTGTGCTGAATGATTATCTTTACTTAGTTTAAGTCATGGCAGAGAAGATACTAACTGGAAGTTTTAAAGCAGCTGCATGGCTTACGAAAATGAAGATGTATGTGTGTTTGTGTGTAATTTAGATTTTTAGTGTAGCTTTAACAAATTTTCAGTCATATCACTATGATGTTTGCAGTGAGGCAGTTTATAGTGATGTCTAGCACTGGGGCATCATGCTACAGACATGTAGGATGATATCCCATCCAGTCACATTATCCCGACACCAGGCTGACCAGTTCTAACACTAACCTCTTAAGGCTTAGTACCACGTGAGGTAGCTGTTTGTACCATTTTTATAAGATATTGGTATGACTTGGCCCTGGTTTAAACCCACAACCTCTTGCATGTGAGGCAGACACTATAATCACTAGGCCAGTGGAGCAGTCTACAAATTAAGAAGGGAAATATTGATTTGGTTTGTTGGTGAATATAAAATTTTAGTAGAGCAGTACGTTTATGATGAGTAAACTCAGACCATGAATAGGTATTTTTGTTCATCGAATCTCAGTCAGTTGATTTCACATAATCCCACTATGCCACTAGTATTCTTATTATTTTAATTTTTTTAAGGCAAGATAAATATTAAAACATGTTCTAGGTAGGTTATTGTTTATAAAAACGTTGTCTTTATTTTGTTTTCTTAGTGACATGTTCATTTTTCCAAGGCAAGATAGAATGTAAACATGTTCTAAGTAGGTTATTATTTATAAAATTGTCTTTATTTTGTTTTCTTAGTGACATGTTCATTTTTTCAAGCAAGATAATTATATAAACAGTTCTTGGTAGGTTATGTTTTTTTTTAAAAATTGCCTTTATTTTGTTTTCTTTATGACATTCTTTCTTTGTTTTTGTAGGTACTATCCATATTTACAGTATTTCCAGGTATCTCATGTCCCTGGGATATTCAGCAAAGGTGAGTAAACTGTTCATTTGCATTGTGTTCAACATCATACTTTGTATAATGATGGAATCAGACAAATTAGCCTTTAACTGACTCTTTTATATTTTATTATCACCACAGATATGCATATTTCATTTGTGTACTTTTTGAAGCAAGACATGGCTTCCTTCGCTTAACAGGCATATGGCTGCTCATTTTAATTTTTGTTTTTCACAAGGTTTGTGTTTATTGATAATATTCATCAAACATTTTTGTTTTGGAAAAAAGAGTAATTAGACTTTTTCTCTGGAATTTTGTCTAACTATCACTACCACTATCTTTTGGAAGATAATGACTGTTTGGATGTGGAAGCAAACCCTCCTATCTGCTAGCATGTCCTAGTCACCCCTGTCCCTGACCAATTTTGTTACTATTATAACTCATCAAAGGGAATAATATGGGTTGGTTTGTTTGTTTAACTGATTGGAAGTTAAGGCGACCCTCTGCATGAATCCAATCCAACAGATCCCAAAACCACTGTGAGGCTAAAGAGTCTATATGAGAGTGCACGAGTACTCATGTCCAGCTCTTCTATACAGGCATACAGTTGTCAGGGGAAATGAGACAAAAAGAGAAAACCAGAAGAACCAGTTACAGAATGCCAAGAAGCAAAGCATATATTACTACTATCCCAATCAGTTCTGCTTTTTAAAGAAAAAAGAAAACTTCTTTCTAAATATGTGAAACTATAAGAGGTTTCTGACTACCTCTAAAAGTGTGACCTCTATAGGAAAATTGCTATTGGATTAGAAATTTATGTCCGAGATTCACTAATTCTCCTGATTTCATTAGTGCTTACAACTCTGATGAAACCTAGATTCTGTTCTGAAAGATTTTTTTTTCCCTGGAAATACTTGTGCTCTAAATTAATTCTTGGACAAGCGACAGTTATTGAAATTTACACAGAATTGTAACAGTGAAATATTATTTCTATGATTCAACAAAGAACTATTGACTCATCAGTATTACACTGACCACAGCATATATCATCACCTTCATTTTGGGATTTCATCAGGATTTGAACTCAGTTTCATTAGAACATTTGTTTATTATGACTTCTATTTTTCAATTCTTGGAATATTTTTAAATTTGATTTTTAAATCCATGAGTTCCATTTTTAATTTTTACCTTGATTTTCTAGCAAAATAAATTATTTGTTAAATTTGACAAAGCTTGTTGTCTTCATTGTTTCTTGTTACTGTTTAAAAGAGCCTAAACACCTAGCACTAAGAGAACACTCTACCACATGCAATGTCATCTATTTACTCACCTGCATGAAATATATTCAGGTGTTATAGTCTCTATATTGGAATTCAAAATCCACTTGAGGGATTTCTATAATCATAAAGATTCCCTGGTTTTCAAGCATTTTAATTTATCTGACCACAAGATAGACTATTTTAAATGTCAGATAATAGAAATTATTATACCTGATCCAGAGCTCTCCAGTAGCACTATTTCTAGGAAAGATAGAGAACTTTATTGGAATGCCAGTTACATACTCTACAGCTGGTAGGAACTAACATCTTGGTCTAAATGGGTGTGCATACATTTTTAACTACCACCATCTTTTGTCAGTCCCCCTGTTTATTTTATGATGGACCCTTATTAACTGCATTCAATTAAATCTCCTTTGCACCCTATACTACGTTGTTCATGAGATTTAATAGCCTGGGATTATATTGTTCTCTATTTGTATGTAAACATTAGTGAAAAAAGAAACATTTAAAAGCCTGCTAGCATAGAATAGGAAGCAAAATTCAAGTTATCTCCCTTGTTCTTTTTCCTTTCCAGCAATTTGAAAACTCAATTCCTCTTAAATTATCAACCATGAAGTCTGATAAACCACAGTTTAATGCATATATGAACCCAGTCAGTAGGACCACTGGAACAGATAACTTTCTCAACAGTCAGGATAATGACATCTTTTTCCAAACAGAATTATAGCTAAAAATCAAGCAGTGAGCCATAGTTCTTTAACTGCCCTTCTGAGAGTAGTAGCTTTGGATAGTGTAAAGATTACAGTCTTCACCCTCTTTGACTCGTCTGCACCATTTGACACAATGATGATGATATGTTACTTCAACATCTCTATCATTTAGGATTCATGATACACTATGGTTCAAATTCTACTTAGTCAACAGGACATAAACAGTGTCTGTAAATGGATTACATTCCAGCCCAGTTGATTTATGTTTTGGTGTTCCACATGACTTTGTTCTTGGCCTGATTCTTTTCATTCTATACACTCAACCACTATCAATGTCATAGATCAAAATCAGGTGTCTCACCAATTTTATACTGATGACACTCTAATATACAAATCTAGATGTCCACATGAAGTTGATACAACCATTCAAAATATAGGGAGGTGCATTTATGTTGTGAAGTCATGGATGACATGTAACAAGATGCTCATGTATCATGATAAAACTGAAGCCATCCTGATTGAAATGTAAATATTTTTCTTTTACATCCTTCATTATTATTATTATTATTATTATTATTATTATTATTATTATTATTATTATTTTTATTGTACATGCATATTTTTCTTGGATGAGTTGGATTATGGAAACTTCAGAAATCTCAGTCTCACTGAAAATATATAACCTGTGTTCTATCTCAGTCTTTATAATCAGTGAACTCTTTTTATTATTATTTTTCACTGACAAATTAAATTGTGCTATTTTACAAAGTATTACAATGAGTGCATTCATTTTACAAAGAAAGAATGTTTACCTTTTTAGTACAAGAGTTGTTGCAAAACAAAGCAGCCAGTTAGAATTGTTCCTGGAATAATCGTGAAGTAAAAACACTAAGAGAGAAGGGATGGGTTGAAACGTACATTAATTAAAATAAAAATTTGTTTTTGACTCAATGGACAGGAAGAACTATGAGGAAAACACAAGTCTAAAAGAAATTACAAAATTCTAAAAGACTGTCAGTATTTTACAGGTTGGTACATGAAAAATGGTTCATAGCTACCATCTCCTGTATATTTTATTTAAAAGTTAGACTTTTCAACGTGACCTTTCTTAAGAGAGGACCTTTGCAAAATGAGGTCAAGGTCTTTAATCAAGCAGTATATTTTTCTTGTAGTTACAGCTTTACATCATCTTGACTTACTTTGCAGGTGTTGGAGTACCTGCTGTGGGCCAGCATATGTATGGAGACTTCAGTGCCTCTCCTTGCTGTGAAGTACCTGAGTTGGAGGGTCACTCTGTACACAGCTGTATGTCAGTGTTACTATGACTGCAAGGCTACAGAGGAAGCTGAGGTCATTACTAATTTTATTATCTATTAAAATTATCAGATGCACATTGATCAGAAGGTCACATGCTATCCATAATATAGTAGTAACATTTAAGTGGTGTAAAAGTAGAAAGGTTGCATTTTTCCAGTTTGATGTTTATTTTATACATTTAAATAGGTATCCTTTAATAAAGATTTTAGGGTCTTGTTAGCCATCATGTCTATAATCCACAAAGAAAGTACCACAATTGTGGAGAAAACCATTGGCTGCCCTGAATGAAAATAAAATACATACTTAAGTAAGAAAGCGGGGACTGCCTTTATCTGTACGAGTTTTATCTGAATTTGATTAGGGGTCACAACAGATCCTCATCCTACTTTGTCCTTTAAGGTCTGTATCTCAGTGTTAGACCCAACATAGACAGCTTGTTTTCAAAAAGTTGATTTAATTCAATTCTTTTATTGGCCTTTACAAATGATCAGCTTGCAAAATTTAAGTGTTTTACTCAAAGTTTAGATATTTTGTGTATTTGAAACACTTTTTCTGATTTTCCATCAGATAATTGTAAAGTACCTTTATTATCTGTTCAGCTAGCTTAAAGTTATTCCCGTAATCTGTAGCATGCACAGTCATTTTAATTACATACATTTTTCACACTATTTTTTTTACAGCTTTAATTTTTTTAAATTTATTTTTGCAAACAGAGTTTTGCCAGAAGAGGACTGTCTAAGATTAGTGAGTTGAGTCAGCTTGAAGTCATGAGTAGTGCAAAGGACAGTCCTGAGAGAGAAGCTGCTTTTAGACAAGCCACAGTCAAGGTCAAAGGCATTTTCACATACTGTCATCAAATTTATCTTTCACTTACATTTAATTTTGTTGGGGTATACTTATGATTATAAGTTCAATGTTAATTAGCTGGCAAAGAGATCATAATGTTATAAGTTAAATGCTAATCAATTAGTAATGAGATTGTCATATTGCTAATTGATTAGTAGTTATCTTAAAATGTGTTAATCTCTTTGCTAATTAACATTTAACTTAATATCATCATATTATGAGTTAAATGCTAATCAATTAGCAATTATATCATCAAAAGTTAAATGCTAATCAGTTAGTAATGAGATCATCATAAGTGAAACAATTAGCATTGAGATCATCATATTATGAATTAAATACTAATCAATGAGATCATCATATTATAAGTTGGATTGTAATTGATTTGCAATGAGATCATTAAGTTATAAGTTAAATACTAATCAATTAGTAATAAGATCTTCATATTGTTAATTGGTTAGCAGTTAACTTACAATATGATAATCTCTTTGCTAATTAACATTCAACTTAAGATCATCATATTATAAGTTAAATACTAATCAATTAGCAATGAGATCATCATATTATAAGCTAAATACTAATCAGTTAGAGATAAGATCATCATATTATAAGTTAAATACTAATCAGTTAGAGATAAGATCATCATATTATAAGTTAAATACTAATCAGTTAGAGATAAGATCATCATATTATAAGTTAAATACTAATCATTTAGTGATAAGATCATCATATTATAAGTTAAATACTAATCATTTAGTGATAAGATCATCATATTATAAGTTAAATACTAATCAATTAGCAATGAGATCATCATATTATAAGCTAAATACTAATCAGTTAGAGATAAGATCATCATATTATAAGTTAAATACTAATCAATTAGCAATGAGATCATCATATTATAAGCTAAATACTAATCATTTAGTGATAAGATCATCATATTATAAGTTAAATACTAATCATTTAGTGATAAGATCATCATATTATAAGTTAAATACTAATCAATTAGCAATGAGATCATCATATTATAAGCTAAATACTAATCAGTTAGAGATAAGATCATCATATTATAAGTTAAATACTAATCAGTTAGAGATAAGATCATCATATTATAAGTTAAATACTAATCATTTAGTGATAAGATCATCATATTATAAGTTAAATACTAATCATTTAGTGATAAGATCATCATATTATAAATTAAATGTTAAATATGAGCATTGACATTGTCTTATATTTTATTCTTGATGTGTATTTAAGTTGAATTTTTTCGAGAAAATAAGAGTGGAACTGTACCCTCCCCAGTATAGTACTTTAGGTTAAACCTTATCTCCATGACAGTATGTTCTGTATCAAAATAGATTTGTTGAAAAAAATTAATGACATTATGCTGGTCTATATTCCTGTGAACTTGAAATACTTACAAGAGCCCCGTAACAAACTTGAAATATGGTACAAAGAAAACAGTCTGATTATAAACCAAAAAAAAGCCCTAGACTTCAAGTATGGTGCAAAGAAAACAGTACGAACATAAATACAGAAAAACAAAAGCCCCACTAGTTACAACGCAACTAAAATGAGCGAGACTGGATAGCAACAAACTCCAGGTTCTATTCGACAGTGTGAGCCTTAATCTCATGATAAAATTCTTGGTGTATTCATAGATAACGATCTTACATGGTGTATTCACATTAAACATGTTTCAAAAAAGGTTCAATCTTATCATTGGAAACTTAGAAAATAAAAACATACATTTCTCTTTAGTATAGGGTCATCTTTTATACAAGTTATATATAGTTATATCTAGACTATTGTTAATATCACCTGTTTTCTGTAATTTTGCATCATTTTCACAGCTTGAATGTTTCCATTCAGGATAATATTTTATATATGTTTATGTGTTCACAGAAGCCTGTGCATATATTCCAGGCTTGATACATGTATTTTCAATTTTTTTATATCACAATTATTTTGTGTCAAGCCAGATTCTTCACATCATCTTGTATTTACTGTATATATTGTACATAACAGATAGAATGCCTCCAGGTAGATTAGTTCTGTAACTAATTGAGTTACCTTCTCTAAATAAAGTCTTTATTATTATTAGTAGTAGTAGTAGTATTAGTAGTAGTAGTAGTAGTAGTAGTAGTAGTAGTAGTAGTAGTAGTAGTAGTTACAATAGAACAAAAGATCTAGTAAGTTGATAGTGACAAACTTAAGATTTTGTTTTACAATATAAACCTTAATATGACCTCTCATTATAAAATTCTTGGTGTTTTTGTAATTGTACAATCATAGACTAATCACTATAATATGTTTCAAAAAGGTTAATAATTATTTTTGGATTCATGAGATAATCAGATCTTTCACTGATTTTCAGTATAGGGTCATTGTTTTAATAAATATTGTACTCAGCAATATCTGGACATTTATAGTGTAATTTGGGATATTGCCTCTAATTCATATTTAAAAAGACTTTTTGAGGCTCTAGTAAAGAGGGCATGACATTCAGATTAATTTATTAATTTCATGATGCAGTGAATTAAGAATTGTATGAATACACAAAAGAATATTCTTTTAAAAGGTCAAATTTATCTGTAAAGTGTGTTTTATATTTATTGTAAATTACAGAAAGCCTCAAGGTAGATTAGTTCCTGAATCTAATTGAACTTCCTTCTAATTATGTGGCTATTATTATTGTTATTATTATTATTATTATTATTATTATTGGGATTCTTTTGTTGTTGTTCAGGAACCCATGGTGATGATATGTTCTGTAACAGTTATTTTAAAACTGAAAACTTAATACATGTTTCCCCTCTCTTCTAGTATATTAAGCCTGAATTAGTATAATTTTCTTGTTGTCAGATAGTGTTGTATCTTATTCTTTAAAGAAATTCTTATCTATTCCAGATGGCCATTATGGTTTTCAAGCGGTCTGCATTTGAGACCCGACGAAGACCAAAAGGAATCCTCAGGCCAAAAACTAGAGCTAACTTGAAGGAGGCTCAAAACGTACGTTAGTCCTGTAATATTACAGTTCCTCATATTCATTTTCCCCCCATTTATTCAGCATTATTAGAACTATGCAATATTTCTCCATACTGCAACATGTTCAACATGCTACAAATGTTTGGTGTTGTGCAAATATGAATAATAATATATTTGTTTGCAGCTTATTTGCATATGGTTATGTATTCCCTTTAAATTGACAGAAATTAAACTGGTTTGCATTTGTATCCTTTTCACTGTTTAATAAAATATTAAATAAAGTGTTGTTAAATTTCATTTAATAAAAACCTGTATTTGATTTTGCAATTTTAAATAATCCTCTAAGTGTGCCAGCAATCAGAACAGAATGCTTTGTCATAGAGAGCATTACTGTTATTGACACACATACCTTAAAAAGAGGTATCTTTTGTGAAAAGAGCTTTCATATTTACAAATGTAAATGACTATTTGCTGTGATTATATTTGAGCTTGTAAATGACATTGTGACATGATTGTATATGAACATATAAATGACATTGTGTTGTGATTGTATATGAACATGTAAATGACAATGTGCCATGATTCTATGTGAACATGTAAATGACATTGTGACATGATTGTATGTGAACATGTAAATGACATTGTGACATGATTGTATATGAACATGTAAATGACAATGTGCCATGATTGTATGTGAACATGTAAATGACATTGTGACATGATTGTATATGAACATATAAATGACATGGTGTTGTGATTGTATATGAACATGTAAATGACAATGTGCCATAATTGTATGTGAACATGTAAATGACAATGTGACATGATTGTATATGAACATGTAAATGACATTGTGACATGATTGTATATGAACATGTAAATGACAATGTGACATGATTGTATATGAACATGTAAATGACATTGTGACATGATTGTATATGAACATGTAAATGACAATGTGCCGTGATTGTTTGTGAACATGTAAATGACAATGTGACATGATTGTTTGTGAACATGTAAATGACATTTGTCCTGATTATATATGTAAGTAAATTAGCAAAGTAGTTAATCAATGCATACAAAAAGTTGGAAAGCTGGTAAAATAAGAATGACTAACAAAAACAAGCAATCAGAGGTTTAATTTACATACTAGGTAGAAAATAATGCACCATGACCTTAGACTTCTTAGCCATAGCACCATGACATTAGACTTCTTAGCCATAGCACCATGACCTAAAACTTCTTAGCCATAGCACCATGACCTTAGACTTCTTAGTCATAGCACCATGACCTTTTAGACTTCTTAGCCATAGCACCATGACCTTAGGCTTCTTAGCCATAGCATCATGACCTTAGGCCATTATAAAGGGTAAAGTTTCTGCACAGATCTAAAATTCTTTCATGGTTTCCTGGTTTGTAATGTTTAGTCTGATTATTCATGTTGATACCAGGTAAAATATGAACTTTAAATAATAAATATTAGCTTTACCAGTCTTATCTATGAGTGATGATACACCATCTAAGATTCATGTGCAATTTGTTTCTAAAAGTGAAAAAGAAACAGTCTTTCCTAATCATATGTTTGCCAGCATGTCAGTCTCCTGGCTAAAATGTAACACATATAAACTCATTTTTTAAAACAAGATATTTGTATATTTTAGCAGCATATATAGTTATTCCTGAAAATCTGTGATATAGCAAGTGATTATCACTTTCACTTTTTTGTTAGAGAAAACCAATTCCATTATGGTCTTCTATTATAGGACAATTCGAACCCAGTCATTTCATTTCTTCAAGACATGTTTATATTTGTTTGTTGATTGATTGATTGATTGATTGATTATTTGATTTATAACAGCGCACCAGCACTTTTAAGCTATTTAGCACCATACAATAGGTTGTATTTATACATGTTTAAAAATACTAAAAGGTTTAATATTGACCAGCGATATAAAAACCAAAATAGTTAAATATAAAATGGTAAGTTATTGGTAACAGTAAAATATGAAGCTTCCCAATCAATGGGAGATGTAAATGATGTATGTTGATGATAAGATGTTGAAAATAAAGGGCGGTATTTGCATTAGATAAGAATTGTTTGTAAATATGGCAGTCCATAGAGTGTAGCATACATACTTATTTATTTTATTGTTTAGAAGATGTAACAGATTGATATTAGCATCATTCCTTAATATAAAACAAATAAGTATATAACAAATATATGACTACATTTAAATGGACAAAAATAAACTAATTGATTTCCCCAAATGATAATATACATCAAGCAGCATCACTCAGGAAAAATTTTCATTTTTTAAATATAGATATAGTAATCTATAAGTCTTTTTCAGTAAATTTCATACTCTCTTAGTGTTTTATAAGTATTTATTGACATTAGTTGTTTTTTGTAAATTTAATTTTGTCTTCATGTTTTTTTAGTTTTTATTATGCCAGTCTCTTTAATCAAATTTCATATTGTCATAGTGTTTTATATGTACTTTTTTACACCAGTCATATTTGGTAGATTTCATACTGTCATAGTGTTGTATTTATTTACACCAGTCATTTTTGATAGATTTCATACTGTCATAGTGTTGTATTTATTTACACCAGTCATATTTGATAGATTTCATACTGTCATAGTGTTGTATTTATTTACACCAGTCATTTTTGATAGATTTCATACTGTCATAGTGTTGTATTTATTTACACCAGTCATATTTGACAGATTTCATACTGTCATAGTGTTGTATTATTTACACCAGTCAAACCATGAGTACCATGGAATATTGTTCTCATAATCAGCAGATTTCTTTCACTCCAGACAGATTGTGAAAGTCATTGGATGAAATTATGTCAAAGGTGGAAAAATAAGCACGTTGTAGGATGTCTCAGGCAATGTATAGGATTTCATAGTTGTGCAAAGTTTGCCTTGACTGAAATTCTTCTGGACAGATTATTTCTAACCAGCTTTTATAATACAAGAAAAGATTCTTGCTTTTTACCTATTTATTATCCAGTCACATTTTTGATTATATTTGAATGTTTATTCTAATGATAAGATGTATGTTGGTATAAGCCCATAAAAGAGTTCTTAATGTCATTTTTGCATGTAGCAAACCTGGTTAACCCAACATGGTATACTTGTATTAAGTTAGGTGTGTTTTCCATGTACAGGTATGTGTCACTGCATGCCTCCATCCCCTAACACTTGCTTGTTTGCCCATAAATTGGTTTTCCTGAAAATTTGTGCAACTGTATATGACGACTGGACATTATGCCATGTTAGCATAGCCAGGTCAACTGCCTCAGGGTCAAGATCCTGGCAAGCGAAAACGAGATTTTCTAAACCAATGAAGATATTTTACTGAAATTTAACCAACTATATATTATGTATTGATAGTTTGTGGGATATTATGGACAATCCCTCTGCTTCAATATCTCATTCATCGTAGTGAAAACCGTAATCCTGTGACTTTTTTCCTTGTTTGGAAAAAACTTTTTTGAAATGAAACTTTTGTCAGTTATATATCATGTACAGCTGTTTTGTGACACACCAGGTCAACAATCCCTGCCTCATCATAAATATCAAAGCAAGAAAGAACATCATTGTCTATGATTTGTATTCTTGTCTGAACTAAACTTTTGAACCAATGAAGATATTTTAATTAAACTTTAGACAGTTTAATATCATGTATGGTAATCATGGTACCTGTGCCTGACTCTTCAAGTTTCACTGGATATTTGCATGCCTCCAAAGTGTTGCCAAAGCAATTGCCACTACTGAAATGTTTGCACACTGGTACTTGTCTGCTACATGACAATACACTGGGGCATAAATCTGCTTTCATGACAGTATGCCAAGTAGACTTCCTGAAGGCACACCAAATCCAACCTTTTCAACATCCTCCATACAGACTTGATTTATCTCCAAGTGATATTTAGATGAAACCCATTATGAAAATTTTACTAAGGCCAGCTGATCTGACACCACCATGCAGTTGGAAGTGCAGTTATCCAACATATGAACAATACAGTAAAATGGAATAAAAATCACATTTAAAACTTGGATAATCAAACTTAGAAAGTGTTCAGAGATGCATGGAATTTAAATGGGATTCACTTATGAAGAATTCTGCAGTATAGTGTAAATGTGACTTTTATATTTTGGAATTTTTCTTTTGAAACCAAACTTTGCTCATACATTTTGTAGCAGACATACACATTAAACCATAAATTTTGGGTTATACCTTGGTTAAGATCTGAATTGAGTGTGTTTGGGTCAAAGTGCAGCACTAGGAAAACTTTAAATAAATTAATGATGATTTGCCTTATGAAAGTTGGTCTTATTATGGTTGACTGATATTATGAAAAAATTGTTCCTCATTGCTGTCAAACTTTTGACATATACTGCCATAGATTCTGAAACCATCAGCTTGGTGTTTAGTTTGATGGTTTGCAATGATTGTTGTTGTATTTCAGACTCAAATGTTTCATTCCAAAACTTTGCAAAGGTTGTTAATGAAAATGGACAATCAGATTTAAAAGTTTTTATCAGTTTGGTTTTTGTGATTTTACCTTTGAATTTTTCATCATCATTAAATAATATTTTGCTGAATAGCAGTTGTCAAATAATTTGAAGTAAAATTAATTTTAATTTATTTTTCATTGGAGTTAAAGACAAAAGCAGAATTAAATCCAGTGGTAAATGAAGTTTAATCTTTCTTGAAGTTCCATTTTGTGTTTGAGATATGCATGCTAGTTTGATTCTTTTTTTTCTTTCTTTTTGTGTGGTCAAAATGCATGCTTAAAGAAACAAAAATCTTCACACCTGTTGAATTTTTGGTGAAGTTATAACTATATATATTCTGTGTGTGTATGATGATAATGATTGACTTGCTTAAGAACACACAGGCTGTGCTGTCAGAGTGACATGAAAACACATTTTGGTTATATTACTAGTTTTTTCCTATATTGCCAAAGTCAAAATGGTGCAAACAATCAATGCATGTATTGGTCATTAATATCTGTGTACAGGCAGGCAGTTGACAGTCTTTCATCAGGTGTTTGGACTAACAGAATCCATGTTGGGTTTGGCACCAAGATGGATGTCAGATGTTTATGTAATTGACCTCCTCATGACAATCTGCTTTATGGGGAGACATATAATATAACCCAGCAACAGAGGTTTCCTTGTCTCAGTAAAAACATCAACATAGGTTATTTTTCTAACCCACTTTTGGCCATTTAAACTAAATTATCTGGCACTTACGGTTCACACATTCAATAGATACAGTATTCATCAGGCAATATTATCATCTGTCATGTCTTATATAGGTCATCTGGTCTTATATTATTTTATGAAAATGTAAATATTTATCTCAGTAGAATCTATCTATATCTGCCGCATTTAGAAAAGATTAGAAACCCCAGCCCAAGAAAACACCATTTTTATAAATGTTGTGTGTTGTAAGGATTGCACCATGAGTGCCTCATGATGTTATTGCTTGTAAAAAAATAGCACATTAATATGAATATGTTAATGAGGGTGGTGGGGTGACCTATCAACCCTAAGCACAAAAGTTCTACACACGAGGAAATAGAAGAAAAAAACATTTAATAATATGATTGTATTATCACATTTAATAAGATAACTTTTAACTTTCTTCATTTCTAAACTGGAAACGTTTAATGATAGCCCATGATATTATACTGGTTGTACAGTTCTAATGAAGTGTATAATGTCTGTAGTATGATTTATATGTGACTATTCATAGAGTGTTAGAGGTCTGCTTTACTGTTATGCACAATTCATCTTTGTTTTGGAATAGGTGAAACTGTATATGACATTATGGCATTGAAACTGATATTGGTTGTATTAAAGACAATTCAAAGACAATACCCAGCTGATAATCATGTGAGGGTGTTTCTCCATTATGATTTTCTTGGAAATGTATATTTTCTGTCATGGAAATATGGCAAGTGTTACTACATGGAAATCTTCATGTGGACTAGGAAATAGCTATGATTGGTAATTGCAGGTGATTTCTTTTGAAATTGCATTTTTATATTTGATTCAGCAGTGGAAGTTTGAGGGTGTTCAATATTTTGAAGAAACAGGTTTGACATAACATATTTTTGGTTGTTGCCAGATTAAGTGAGAAGGTTGAGTGAGTTTTGATTTTTGTGGCCAGAGATAGGTATATCCTGTGTGTATGGTACAGTGTTTTCTGTTTGTTTCTGACATAAATATTTTCTCATGCTGCAGGTTTTTAATATGTTTTAGAAGTCAACTTGGACAAATTTGTTTTTGCTGCCTGTTTTTTTCATTAAGTTATACAGTTTTCTTGCCTTAACTGGTGCAGGTAAATACCCATTGCTTATTTGGTCCAGCTACATGAGTTAAATTGGCAGGGTAGAATGGATAGTCAGGTCACAAAAATCACTGGGTCATTTTTATAATATTAAAATATACAAGATACACCTATCTAGAAATATGAGATTAGACTGCATTCTTAATTTGCATTGCTTTTTTTTACATACTACCCATTCTTGGTCTTTGTCTGACTGTTGTTAAACTTAAAATATTCTAAATTTAATTTACAATTATGCTGTCTTTGGCTATCTTCCCACCTGATGTTTCTGCATTTTTCATCCCTCTTCCTGTATCCCATGTGCAACATATTGTTAAGACATAAGATAGTTAACAAAGTTAATGATGTGTTAGGGTCCAGGAGTGAGTATTCAAACAATTTACTGGCCTTAGCAGCTTTGGGTTATATAATATATTTTTGCCAAATAGCAAGACTCTGTGTGTGTGTCTGTCTGTCTTTTGTGCATGTATACATGGGTGTGCGTGTGTGTTTGATTTGGATTTTTAAAATAGTATACATGTATTTGTCAGTTATATCATTGTGATAGCTGCAGTATGGCAGTTTATAGTGATATCTAGCACTGAGGCATCATGCCACAGACATGTAGCATGATGTCCCACCCAGTCATATTATCCTGACACCAGGCCAACCAGTCCTAACACTACCCTTTTAGTACTGAGTGTCAACCAAGGCTACTGTTAGTACCATTTTTATTAAGTCATTGGAATGACTCTGCAAAGGGTTTGAACTTGTGACCTCTTAAGCCACTGGAGCAGTCAATTACATAAAATAAAACCCATGCTTCTCTAAGTGAGAATTTGATTGTTTTAACAGGGGTAGCTTCCATTCAGATCCATGCATTGTATGATAATCCTTGGAAATATATTTGGAATCCATTTCTTAATTTTATGATAACATTGTTCTTTCTAACAGACTTTCTTGATGTTGAAAAAATATTATGGGCAAATTCCATAGTAATTTACTATGAAATTTACTTTTACTTCATAAAAACAGTCACTCAGGGGACTATCTAGAAGTGTTGGGGAGGGAGGGGGGCCATTCTGTTATGTATGGTGTAAGTGTAAATTGAAATTATGGTAGATTACCTTTTGTTTCAGGTGATAACAATTTTGATGCTTGTTTATTATTGCAACAAGCCACAAAGAGTGGCAGAATAGAATATCCACCAATTTTTTAAAAATACCTCCCCATCATGTCACAGGCGAGAATAATGTGCAGTTGGTCCAAGCTTGAATCAAAGACCTCTTGAAATCTAGGCAGGTCATCAGAACTCTATGAACTGATGCTCATAACTTGGTCCTTTTACACTTTCTCTTCAAAAATACATGTACTTGCAAGCTCACAGTAATTTTTTTAAATGAACATAATTTATAGTTTTATTTGTGCATTATTGCACCAATGCATCCATTTGTTACATTGGATGAAAAATGCACAGCCAGATATGGCCTTGAACCTGGGACCTTTCTGGCTGTGTGGGTTAGCTAAGGACCAGTAACATTCATGTTGATCACCTGAATTGTTCTTGTGACATATTCCCATGTTTTCACTGATGTGCTCTAATGTATCTATTATCTATGATCATGCAGAGCTACTAGAGCTGAAATGTTATTGTCGTCATGTCAATCTCATGCAGAGGATGATTGTCTGATTCATCCATTGTTAGCTTTATCTGTGTCCTCCATTGGTAATTTTAACATCATTAAAGATAAGACTGTATGGCATGATAGGGGCTTTAACCAGGGACTAAAATATCTTGATGTGTCTTTGAATTGCATATGCTATTCTAACCAGTATACCAAATGTGTTCCTGCAACATACTCCTCTTGCATTTAAGAGATGCAGATCTTTCTGGGCATTGGCTCAGGTAGTATATATGGCTTTAATAACTTCCTATAGTTAGGTTGTTTCTGGGTTCAACTCCTGGTCTGGCCTGACATTTCAATCTCATGACATGTATTTACAAATTTAGGAACAGAAGGATACAAATCATTAATTGTTTGCAAAAACACTAAACAATGATACCCATAGATTACAGTGAATATATATATATATATATATATATATATATATATATATATATATATATATATATATATACAAGTAAAGGTATTGATTGAAAAAAGATACAGCATGTGATGTTTTAGCATCAGAAGTATGTATGCCTAATCAATTCATCAGCATTATGTATGCCTAATCAATTCATTAGAAGTATGTATGCCTAATCATTTCATCAGAAGTACGTATGCCTAATCAATTCATCAGAAGTTCGTATGCCTAATCAATTCATCAGAAGTACGTATGCCTAATCAATTCATCAGAAGTATTTATGCCTAATCAATTCATCAGAAGTATGTATGCCTAATCAATTCATCAGAAGTATGTATGCCTAATCAATTCATCAGAAGTATATATGCCTAATCAATTCATCAGAAGTACGTATGCCTAATCAGTTCATCAGAAGTACGTATGCCTAATCAGTTTATCAGAAGTATGTATGTCTAATCAATTCATCAGAAGTATGTATGCCTAATCAATTCATCAGAAGTATGTATGCCTAATCAATTCATCAGAAGTATGTATGCCTAATCAATTCATCAGAAGTATGTATGCCTAATCAATTCATCAGAAGTATGTATGCCTAATCAATTCATCAGAAGTATGTATGCCTAATCAGTTTATCAGAAGTATGTATGCCTAATCAATTCATCAGAAGTATGTATGCCTAATCAATTCATCAGAAGTATGTATGCCTAATCAATTCATCAGAAGTATGTATGCCTAATCAATTCATCAGAAGTATGTATGCCTAATCAATTCATCAGAAGTATGTATGCCTAATCAATTCATCAGAAGTCTGTATGCCTAATCAGTTTATCAGAAGTACATATGCCTAATCAGTTCATCAGAAGTATGTATGCCTAATCAATTCATCAGAAGTATTTATGCCTAATCAATTCATCAGAAGTACATATGCCTAATCAATTCATCAGAAGTACATATGCCTAATCAATTCATCAGAAGTATGTATGCCTAATCAATTCATCAGAAGTATGTATGCCTAATCAATTCATCAGAAGTATTTATGCCTAATCAATTCATCAGAAGTATGTATGCCTAATCAATTCATCAGAAGTATGTATGCCTAATCAGTTTATCAGAAGTGGAGTGGGCTTACTGGAAGACAAAACTCTTCAAGTAAATATTTGACAGAATGGTGGCTTATAATCTTGTATTGGCTTATCATTAGATAAATATGGTAGAATTTGCACAGATTAAAATCACTTATCCTACATTTGCTGTCACTCATCACTGCATGTGAAAATATTGATGTGGCTCAACCTAAATTAAGCATGTTTAACTAAATTACACTGTTGTTTTGCTCAGTATTCATTCAGTTGATACTTAGTTTAGAATATTATTAATTATTTGTTGTTTTTAAAATTCCAAAGAAGATTTATTTACAGAATATGAGTTCCTATTCATCTTATTGAAAATGTTAAAGTTTGGAATTTGTTCTTTGTGTTAAAATTTGATTGATAGAATCACATGTGTTAAGACCTGATTGATAGAATTTCATGTGTTAAGACCTGATTGATAGAATTTCATGTGTTAAGACTTGATTGATAGAATCTCATGTGTTAAGACCTGATTAATAGAATCTCATGTGTTAAGATTTTGGTTGATAAAATCTCATGTGTTAAGATTTGATTGATAGAATCTCATGTGTTTGTGTTAAGATTTGGTTGATAGAATCTCATGTGTAAAGATTTGGTTGATAGAATCTCATGTGTTAAGACCTGATAGAATCTCATGTGTTACGATTTTATTGATAGAATCTCATGCGTAAGATTTGGTTGATAAAATCTTATGTGTTAAGATATGGGTGATAGAATCTCATGTGTTAAGATTTGGTTGATAGAATCTCATGTGTAAAGATTTGGTTGATAGAATCTCATGTGCAGTGATTTGGTTGTCTGTAGCAGCTGATCAGCTTCACACAGTATTGAAAAGCCCTTTGAAGAACATATTATTTTGTTAGAATTTGAAATATGCTATAAAATTGTATAACTTTACAAGTTCAAAAGACAAAGACATCAATTGTGGTATTTATTTTTTATTTATTGTGGCAATGAAAACACATTACTGGCATTACAGGTCTGCTTCTTTATCTACCTTGTAAAGTTATGTTGTTTGATTCTAATAAGCAAGAAAAAAATTGAAATGACTACAAGTAATTGGTTATTTGCTGATATTATTTGTTATAGATGAATGCAGAAAAAGTGTCATCTCTATTACAAATCTTTTTAATTTAGTACAAATTTGTCTTCTCTTCCATTTTCCAGTTTGACTGGCCTAGAACCCCATCAGAGAAGCTTCTGGCAGACATGTTTGAGGGAAGTGCTGCTCAGTTTCTGTGCATTTTGGAGAGTTTGAATGATTCCAACCGCCGTATCCTGCTGACTGCACCACCAGCTCCTGAAAATGATGTAGAAATACTGGATGTGTATGCAGAGCTCTTCATGGCTGGCCAGGAAATATTAGCTGGTTGGTGATGCTACTAATTATATGCAAATGTTATTTTTCCCCTAGTATGTAATACTGGGGATATACCTATCACTGTACCTATCTGTAATCTGTCTATCTACCTGTCAGTCCATAAACATTTTTTTCAGGGGCATAACTCTCAAACTCTGCATGATATCTCTATGAATCTTGGTACAGATGATGGGTCTTGGTAGACATATTGGACTTTTAGTCCAGATGGACCTTGGTAAACATGTTGGACTAATGGTCCATTAGGGCCACGGTGAACATGTTGGACTTGTGGTCTTAATGGTCCATTTGCTATTTCAAGTTGTTAGTTTTAATATTTTTTTAAAGTTTTTTTGTGTGTCCATCTATCAATAAGCCATTGTACTCCAAAACTACATGTACTTTGATATCTCTGTAAAATTTGGTATGTATATATTTAACAAGTAATGTAAGGATGTATTGACATATTCTATGCACAGTTCTTTGTTAAATTTTGTATCATATTTTTATCTGATTGTCTTTCCATCATCGATCCATGTCTTTCTATCATTCATCCACCATTCAAACTTTTATTTCTGGAGTAATATCTATCAATTCCCTGTATCCTTGGTAAATATGAATGGACTCAATATAAAATTTTTGACATCATTATTTCTTCTTGCAGACAGAGGATATAGTTTATTTTTATATGCTAGATACAGACGTTTATCTGTCCATAAATATTTTTATTTCCAGAACTTAACTCTAAAAGCAAGATATTTCAACCAAATTTCATACAACTGTCAAGCAAATTTTCTAGAGATGACTTTTTTGATACATAAAAGTTATGAAATTCCATAATATTTGTATGCTACCATAGAAACAAAGTGTAGCATTAGTATTATAAAAATTGAGAGTACTGGACTGTATGATACTGTCAGGCAGAATCTGAATGGCAATTGTTTTTAGAAATATAAATTGTTCCCTTCCAAGGATTTAAAAAAGAAACACCTAAGAGTCAAACCAAAACAAAAGGTTTTAAACCATGCAATATACACAGAATGACAGTATGTGCAAGTTAGCTCTGTCTGTGTGAAAAATTTCCATGCATCGAGTAATGATCAGTTCAGTCTGAACTGTTATGGATGAAATGTGTGGCTTACATGTAGGTTAAGCAGATACATTTACCTGTATCTAATATTTACTTATTTAGCAGGATCAAACTTTAATCATTTCAGTTACATACAAAATCTTTGAGATTTTCCTGGTACTGTGAGACATTTACTTAGCATGACCCAAGTAAGCTTGTATATACATTTCTGGTGTTAACAAAATATTACTGTTAAATGGAACTGCCTAAAGATGAATAAGAATTTATTTTAGTGAAGGTAAAGAATATTCATTTCCTTAAACTGGTGTCATTCTTAATACTGTCAATTCTATTTTACAGGAGGTGGAGGTGTGAGAGGTCCAGCCCCAAAACCTCCCAGCAATGAGGGACTGCCATCTTTGGCTGGTGTTGTCAAGGGGAGGTCACTCATTGATATGGCCACAAGAGGTATTTCAGAGTTGTTCAGCTTGATACCTTGATACACAATTTGTAACTGGTAGCACTTGGAAATTTGTTATGATTGTCCAAGGGGTAAATATTTGACTCAAGAGATAGATATCCATACTTTATTTTCTTGTTTATACCTCAAAAATTACAGTGGCATCAAGGATGTTTGATTTCAGTTTGTATGCACAAGAGAAAATTCTACTACAGAAACACATTTGAGCTTGCTAGGTTAAGATTAGTTTTGGCCTACAATGTTCATGAATGGCTGCCATTTACTCTTTGTTCAGCTTTTATGCATTTATAAAAAAAAGTTATTTTTTAATGATTTTTTGAGAATTTTCTCTGCTACAGTCTACTTTGCTCAGGAATGAACATCTGCAATGTATTTACTACTGCCTTAAAAATGAAATATATCTGATTTTGTTCAGTACAGGTTCTTTGTATGATAATAATTTGCAATTGTTAGGATCTTGATAAAATATCTTTCAGGGAAGGGGATTGGTGTGACTCAAAAGGAGTAATTATAGAAGGATCAGCTTTGACATACCAATCTTTTTTATGATTTTGTTTCTCCATTCTCTGATGGATTTGAAAATGTATATATGATGACAGTTATGGAGTTTAATTTTAATTGTGGATGGCTTCAGAAAACTGTTTAGCGCTAGCTTTCTATGGTTTTGCACCTTTGTTCAGGGTAACTGAAAATGATCTGAATTTCTTCTAAATGTTTGTAATACTGGCTTGTCGTTTAGATGATTTAATTAAAAATATTAAATTAGCATAAGTTTTATTTTAATTCAACAATTATATCATTATTGAGTTAAAAAGGGGATGTTGTTACATTTTCTGATTTTTTTCGACACTTAAGTTACAAAGATAATAACTATTCCAGATATTGTAGAAAAATTAATTTTTTGTGAAAATTCTACATTTGAAGTTATAGTGAAATGATTCTGGAGAGTTCTTTGGGATACAGATAGGGAGAGAAAAAACTTTATACCACTAGCAAAATAGACTGGTACAGAAAATAATGTTTCTTAATGTGTTTAGAAAGCAGTGATTCAAAAAAACAGCTTTTTAGACTAAATAGGCAAAAATGGCAGTAGAATTGATCAGAAGGAAGAATGCAGTAAATTTATGTGGAAAATTATTATTTAAACTTATTGTTTTCGCTGAGACTGTTTGAGGAACTCAAGTGGTGGAATTGGAGGAACAGATACATAACTTATTTTGATTGGACCTTAGTTATTACTGACACTGTATATAGACTCACAGGAAGTATGTTACTTTTATTGACCATTCTGGATGGTAGCCTAAATTGTGAAAATCTAAAACTAGGATTTCTGATAAGCCTACTATTACTCATGGTTTGGTGTCTCTGAAGTTAAATAGTGATCAGAAGTATAAAACTTGGTCAGTGTCATTTAACAATACAAGTGATTGTGTGTGTGATTTGAATGTAGCTTTAACCATTTTTCAGTCATATCGCTAAGATGTTGCAAGTGTGGCATTTTAAAGTGATGTCTAGCACTGGGGCATCATGCCACAGACATGTAGTATTATGTCCCACCAAGTCATATTTTCCAGGCACCTGGCTGGCCAGTCCTAACACTAACCTGTTAATGCAGAGTGCCTATCAAGGCAGCTGTTAGTGCCATTTTTGTAAGTCTTTGGTATGACGCAGACAGGGTTAAAACCCACGACCTCCTGCATGCGAGGTGGACGCTCTAACCACTAAGCCACCATAGTGGTCAATACAATACAAGTGCACATTACAAAATAAAAGTTGTATGTTGTTTGACAATTACATTTATACACTAACAATTTTTAAAAACATTTAGCATTTGGCAGTTGTAAATGCACACTTATAAAGACAATTTTAAGTTATTTTATAGATTATATTGTGCAAGCCGTTTTTTTCATAAATTTTCATTGTCTTGTGTTGAATATGAATATATTGTTAGAGATTGAAACATTAGATACTCATATTAGATGCCTGATTTGATAGCAGCCACAATATTTTGTTTTCAGGGGAAGATGGTGCAACCATTGATGGAGCCATTCGACTTACCAAGTATGCATTTTGTTATGAACAGTGGGAAGTTTTTGACAGTCTGGTGGAGAATGTGCTGGCATATCTCAGGGTAAGTTTCATTATATTTTATTAAAATTAAATTTTCATTAAGGCATTCACAATGTTCTCACAATTCAGTTTAAATTTAAATGACATTACATGGTACAAGGACAAGGGAAGAATGAATCAATTCAAGTGCATTTCACCACAAAAAAAGAATGATGTGTTTTACTCAAGCAGTAAAATTTTTTTAGTATTTTACTCATATAATAAAAATGTAAAAGGTATTCACTCAAATAGTGAAATTATGTGAACATTTAACTGACAGCCAAGATGCTGGATTGATTTTCATAAAAATTAGTTCATACAGGAGAATTATGGGGATATACCCTGTTATTTTATCATTAGATGCATTCTCTAGACACATCCAACTGTTTATGCCTAATACATTTATCCAGTCACTTATTTTGACTGGTATACTTTGTCTTGAAATTAAGAAAAAAATATTGAAATCTTGCAATTTGGAGCCATAATCTTGAGTCCTGAACAAAACAGCTGGATTGATCGAAATGCCAGATCATACAGTATTTCTGATTTTTTTTATCTGAAGACAATGATAATTTCCTATTTGTATTCCTGTTTTAAATTAAATTGTCATTTAAAATTGACCTTGGTCAGACAAATAAAAATTTATTGAAACTTATCATATTGTGTGAAAACATCATCTTGATTCCAGGTGATAAATGAGGAAAAGTACTTATGGGATGAGAAGGTGCTGCAGATTTTGATGGCGATGGAGAAGATCCTCATATATCGCAAGCAAAAAAAGACAGCCACTGGCACAGAGGAGGAGAAAGATCCACCACCTACAGAACACGAGGTTGTTGTTGTTCCATCTGTTCAAGGTAGGCATTCATACCTTGGTATGCAAAGTTAAAAATTCTTTAAAAAAATGTAAAAGTTTTTATTTTTAACAATATGGTATAATTCAAATAAGTTAGGGACACACATGTTTTGTATTAAAAAATCGCATGAAAATGGTACCCAATATCAATATATTAGTAATCAGTGGCTCATTCCACTCAATAAATTCAAAATTATGTATGGATTAAAAAAATAATATATGGATTACCTACCAGGGTTAAAAAAACTTCCTCAAAATAAGAAAGATTTAATTAGAAATTAATAATCCAAGCATATAATAAACATTTTGTAGCAACTTATAATGCAATTTAGCAAATATTTTGATGTATAAGGAAATATGCAAAAGTTGTAAATTGTATAACATTTTACATAAAAATTAATGTGTAAACAAAGCCTGAATACTAGATAATGATTAATTTAGTTTTTGTAAATTATAGGAGCCAATTGTATATTTATTTTTTGAATGTAGAAAAGTAAATCATTTATATATTAATCTGCATCAGTGGTTGAAATGTAACCTTAATATTGATAAAAAAATATTGACAAAATTATAACATTCGGTACTTAGATTTCAAATGTGTATCTACTTTCTTATTATTAAAAAAAAACATTTTATCTACATATAAAAAGTTTTAAAATCACCTTTAACTTTTTGAAGTTTTGATTCAGATTTTTAGTTGACATTTAAAAGATAAAAAATATATATCAGAGATAAAGCAGTCCTGTAGAAAATTCTTGTATGAATGGTCAGACATGTATATTTATTTTGATACATAGTTAATATGACTTCCATTAATCAAAGTTAATTGCCCTACACATTGTTGTATTAGACCTTACACCTTCCTAGAACTAGTGAAATCAGGCAACCAGTCTATGAAGTTGCAGTTACATAAAATTGGATGCTTCTTATACTCATTTCTTTTCACTTCCGTCTGAAATGTTCAACATTTGACCACTTTATTGGTTACCATTTCAGGATCTTTGGTATAATGTTTTTAGAATGGGACAATGTGATTAATCATATGATAAGAGCAATTTTTTAATTCTATATATTAAAAACTGACAGTTTATATAGTTGTTCACAATGGTTTCCATCTCAAAGGTATCTGTTCTTTTCAGCCCAGTCTGTGAGGTCCACTGTACATCTTGGAGATGAGTTGATCCATTTGGCTGATGTTCTAATGTCTGTAGTGACAGGGCCCTTTAAGGTTTGAGTTCTTGTGTTTTCACATGAATGGCAAGTAACAAATATATGTCTTACTAGAAGAAAACTAAGAATTTATACAGAAACTTTAATAGCTTTATATTTTAATGTTATTTGTTTATTATTCCATCACCAGTGAAGTTGAGAGGACTTTGTCCCATTTCACCTACACATTCTTGGCCATGCCAAAACTAGATTATTTACCTAATTTGCATGCTTGAATGACTTTTGTAGTTTCAGCTTTTCATTCATTGCAAACTCTATATCTATATTTATTCTGTACATATGAAAATCAGTCTGTTGGTACATCTGGACAAAAGTTACTCAAACATGCCAAATAAATTGATTGTGACCTAATTTGTATGAAAGAATGATGTTTATATTGTTCATTACACTCTTAATATCTTGGACCCTGTTTCACCTACTCTCATCAAGTTTGGCATGTAGATACATCTGTCATCCATACCTAAACTATGTCACTTTGTCCTGATTTGCAGGCTTCAGTGACTTTTAGGTTTACCTACACTAATACAATTTGTATCTCAAAAGAAGGAAGTTTAACCATATCAAAAAGGTAACCGTAACCTATATTTTATGTGCTTGAGTGAGTTTTATTTTCAGCTATCTGTTCATTACAACCTTTAATTAGTATCATAGATCCCATTTCACCCATACTTATGAAAATTGGTATGTGAATACATTTTAAGGAGAGTAACTCATCAAAATCAAAAGGTCAAAAGGTTATAGAGCCAGTTTATTTCTTGTCATATGCTATTGATACTGTACTGTAAATATATTTAATTGTAGATCGTTAGAAGAGTTCAGAGTGTGTAATACCCAATTCATCAGCTATGTGAATTATAATTTATAGCTGGTCAAAAAATAACCAGAAGGACAGCATTAAGTGACTTATTCTGGTTGTTTGAAGTTTTCAAGAAAGCAGGGAACACCCTGTCTGGTAAATAGAAATTGTTACAATGTTTATTTTAGAGGCAACTTTCTTTGAAGTGAGTCCAGCTCCTAGCAGCTATCCTGAGAATGGATAAATGAAATTTGTAATATACAGTATAGTAGCATATTTGCAAAGAATATGTGAGTAAATGACAGTTTATCTTCCAGGTGGACAAGATTGAGAAGGACATTGTTGTGGATGCATCCCTGTATCTTTGGACCAAATGTAAGACTGTCTTCCAGAAGTACCAAACAGGCTCTCTAGACAATACTAGATACCTCCAGAAAATGGAAAACCCAAATAAAGTTAGTTTATATTTTTAAAAATCATTAGCATTTTTTTCTCCATTAAATCTAGAGTTAAGAGAGGTTTATCGCGATATGGTAATATTATGAAAGTTTAGCTTTAACAAAGTATAGCTAACTGTTGTTTAGTAGTGGAATATTTAAGTGGATATTAAAAAGCATGGACATTGAGCCTATTATCAAGGTATTTCTTTGAAAGGTTTTAATATCCAGGGCTTAGAATGGTGCTGTCATAACATTTAAATAAATTTTATTGCCAAAGGTTTACCAGTCATAATGAACCAAGGATTAACAAAATCCATACTCCTATTATGTGCTTTTTCTTCTCCTGTTTGATAAGAAAAACTTTAATTTGCACAAATTCTAAACATATAATTTCATTTATTTGGTAGGGGTTACATAGTAAGCCATCTGATTGTCTGCCTTTCCTTCCTTGTGTCTATCCATCCTTCCATTCAGCACTTGTTTGTGCAGCTAGTCCCACAGTTTTTTAATGGATTGCTATGAACTTTGCTATATCATCACCTGATAAACATCTCAAGATAGATAAATCTTTTGCTCCTGCAGTTTTTGTAATTATCCTTTTAGCCTGGTAACAGCATATGACTTAATCTTGTTTGCCCAGCTAGTCATGCAGTGTTTGATTGGTTTCCATAGTGATTATTATGTGCATGACACAATCTCTTCTGAGAAACTTTTTTTATTGATCACTGTGAAACTTGGTACATATATGGCTATTGTTAGTGTTGTTCCGATTATCGATTATAATCGATTAACTATGGAGTTCAAAATCGATTATCTTATTGGTTTGATCAACCAACTGATGATCGATTATAATTGATAATCGGAACAACACTATGATATATATTGCAAATCAAACAAAAAGAACAAAGACTGAAAATGTAATACAATGGTCAGGTCAATACTTCCAATTAATGCAAGAATAAAAGTGTTTCAAAAGAGCAAACACTGAGTGAGAGAGATTCAAGGAGGCAATCTTTAGAGTAAACACTGAATGAGTGTTGTGAGAGGGCAACCTAAAGAGTAAACAATCTAGGAGCAAACACTGATTAAAATGGTTTTAAGAGTGCAATGTTTTGAGCAAAATTGCATAATATAGATTCAAAGTTGCAATCTTTAGAGTAAACAATGAGTAAGAAAGTTGCAAGGACACAATCTCTAGATGAAACAGTGAGAGTTTGTTAAAATTGCAATCTTTAGATAAAACGGTTTCAAGAAAAGTCTTTCTATATTTGCTATTTTTTTTTTGTGCTAGAGGCAAAAAGCTGCATATGTATGCAGTAACACTAATATTTGAGTATTAATCCAATATAATCATATTTATTGTGGTGTTATAGTGGGTGTACATTCTGGATGTCGTTCATCAGTCACTGTGTTGGTGTGGCATCAGCAGTGTGGATCCTGCCCTGACAGCAGAGGTGGTGCTTCGACTTGGACTAGTACTGGAAGCCAGTTCACAGCTAGACTTTGAAGGTAACATTAAACAGATAAACTTATAATGCTGATGGTATATACAGTTAGTTGTTTATTTTTTTTACATTTATTAAAGACTATTCACTAGTGGTTGTATTTCAAATGTACCATATCTTATACAGATTTGATCTCCATGTTACACCTCACTTTTAGAATGAGACACATTCATATGGTAGCCTGTTCCTTGATTTAATTTTCAATTCTCTTGAACCGAATGACTGGGACGATTTTAACTGATTAAGTGGAACTGTTTGAGGTTCAAGCTATTGGGATCAACTATAGTTGCAAGAATATATTGATTGGTTTGGCCTGGTGTGGTGTCTTACAACATAGCAACACATGGCTTGGTGTTGTGTCTTACAAAATGACAACACATGGCTTGGTTTAATATCTTACAACATAGTAACACATGATTTAGTTTGGTATTTTATAATATAGCAAACAATTGGCTTGGTCTGGTGTCTTACAAGATAGTGACAGTGACAGTGAAAATTGGGGATTGTTCACTCGATTTGGTTGCCATGAAAATAGAGTTCAAAGGTTGAGCACTGATCTCATTCAACTAAGTTATGCCTGATTTATTCCAATTGAATTCTGCAAAACAATTTATTATTCATGTCAATCAAATTAATCTAAATGATGTCTCATTTATTCCAATGATATGCAGCAAAATTCTGTTTAATTGATTCTAATATGTTTTCAGCTAAATTATTCCTGACTTATTCAAATCTTATTCATTCCAATAGTATTCACCTAAATTCTGGCTTATTCTTTCTAACTGTATTCAGCTAAATTCTGTCATTTTCATTCCAGTGAGATTCAGCTATATTCTGTTTTATTCATGCTAATGGCATTGAGCTACTCACTGTCTTATTCATTGGAATACAATTCAGCTAAATCCTCTCTTATACATTTCAATAGCATTCAGCTAAATTTTGTCTTATTCATTCCAATCATAGCGTTCATCCTAATTCTGTCTTATTTATTCCAATAGCATTCAGATACATTTTGTCTTATTCATTCCAATAGTATTCAGGTAAATTCTTTGTTATTCATTCCAATAGTATTCAGGTAAATTCTGTCTCATTCATTCCAATAGTATTCAGTTAAATTCTTTCTTATTCATTCCAATGGTATTCAGGTAAATTCTGCCTTATTCATTCCAATAGTATTCAGGTAAATTCTGTCTTATTCATTCCAATATTATTCAGGTAAATTCTGTGTCATTCATTCCAATAGTATTCAGGTAAATTCTGTCTTATTCATTCCAATAGTATTCAGGTAAATTCTGTCTTATTCATTCCAATATTATTCAGGTAAATTCTTTCTCATTCATTCCAATAATATTCAGGTAAATTCTGTCTTATTCATTCCAATAGTATTCAGGTAAATTCTGTCTCATTCATTCTAATAGTATTCAGGTAAATTCTGTCTCATTCATTCCAATAGTATTCAGTTAAATTCTTTCTTTTTCATTCCAATAGTATTCAGGTAAATTCTGCCTTATTCATTCCAATAGTATTCAGGTAAATTCTGTCTTATTCATTCCAATATTATTCAGGTAAATTCTGTCTCATTCATTCCAATAGTATTCAGGTAAATTCTGTCTTATTCATTCCAATAGTATTCAGGTAAATTCTGTCTTATTCATTCTAATAGTATTCAGGTAAATTCTGTCTCATTCATTCTAATAGTATTCAGGTAAATTCTGTCTCATTCATTTCAATAGTATTCATGTAAATTCTGTTAGAACCTAATCACACTAATCATGCTCAGCATATTACATTGTTTCTCACCTGTTGTCCAACAGAATTATAATAAAAATGGTTTACATTCATCACATCTTAATATACAATAACTTAACAGGTACTAAAATAGAATTGATATTCTTATTTTAGATCTCAATTAAAATTTGTTGAAGGTGTATAGTTTGGACAGTGAAACATATGTGTATGGGTCAGGGAATGAAACATAAAGTAGGGTTGGTTGATAATTATTGTTGTTACCGTTTAAAGGTGGTCTTCATTAGTTTAGAAAATCTGAGTTTAAGCATGATGATATTGAGAAACTGTTCAACTTTTTTGACTGAATTTTACTAAACTTACATAAAGCTTCTTGGCATACAGATTTTACATTTTGTAAAGTGGATGAAGATCTGTAATGAAACAGGAGATTGTTACTAAAAATAGAAAATTTCTTAACAACAACTTAAAAACAACTCAACAGGACTGGATGAAGACCAAATATACTTAATTGACTGCTGTTGCTAAAGCTGTCAAGAATATTTGATAATTATCTTTTAAATAAACGCTTTAACAGAATTTGATCAAATTTGGCTGAAAATGTCTTAAATTCATACAAATTATGCTGTTCTTCCAATTATGGATGTTGTTAAATAAATGTTGAAAAATATTTATGCAAATCACCAAACAGTGCTGAAAATAATTTGATCTACTTTGATACCAAGCATCCAGTCATAGTGCCTTTTTAGTAATTAGACAAATTATGCTAATGTATGATTGGATATGCATGAAGATATAAAAATATAAGAAACTTTAAAATGATTGTTTTCATAACATATGCAGTCAACAACATTGGAACAAATTTCAGCAGAAAGCATCCCACTCAGCCAGATTTCTTGGCCTAATGATCTTACATTGGCTGTTAGGAGGATAATAAACAGGTGATTGACCTTATGTCTCCTTGGGCCTCTTGTTATTATTATTATTATTATTATTATTATTATTATTATTATTATTATTATTATTATTATTAATGATAAAAGAACATAAAAGAAACATAATGTAGAAATGATGAACCAAATATGTTGAAGAATTTTAAATTATGCCCAAAGAATAAACATGGAACTAAATGTTACATTCATAGTTTCATAATGTCTGCTGATATACACTTGTACAGTTTACATACATGTACACTGAAAATTCTTTTGATTGGCCACTTTATAATTATTTTTTCTCTGCATTATGGTTGCATATTTTGGTAGCCATTCTAATACTAATGAAACCTCGTTATGTTGATTAGATTTTTAAGAAAAACTTGATATTGACCTCGATTATTGTGAACTGAGAACTCATTTAAAGACATTTTGGATTTTATAATTGTGGTTCATTAGGACATTTAAAACTACTTTAATACATTTGGAACATTTTATGCTTTTAGACTTGTGATGGGACGTTTAGGACTATTTGAGATTTAATTCACCATAGTGTTTTTTTTTAATTTCCATTTAGTAGCTTAGAAAAAATGTATTTGTTGATTTTACTAAATATGTTTCTTTTGTTTCTTTCTGTTACATAACAAATCTATATTTCTCCCACAGATGCCCGATCTGCCGGCAGGGAATGTTCTCTGTCAGACATAGGTGGTCCTCCTGATAGCCAGCAGTTTATGAGTCGCACCTCAATGTTATCATCATCTCTTCTGAACATCAGTCCCAGAAACCAGTTGCTCCAGGCACGAGAAATCCTAGAGCTTGGACTACAAAATGTCTCCTTTGCACGGCAAGCAGTTGCTCTTAGTGATGGAAAATCGATTGCTGATATCAGCTGGGCAAAGGTAAATGTCTCATTATTACTTACAGAATAAGAAAAACAGATATATTTATTGTCACTGGAGAAGGTTTACATTTATTATACATTATAATTCAGATGTACATTAAATGTATATTCATGTGTCTTTCAAAGATTTTTATTCAGTTTTTAACAATATTGGCCAGATCTGGTAAAAGATGTTGACTGTCAATGATACTATTCTTTGTTATTGAACATTGTCACAACAATATTGTTTTGGTGTGCTTTGTCCTTTATTTGTCAAATTTTCATCAAGAGATCATCATTTCAGCATCTCATTCCTAACTACCAGCTACCTCATGCTGAGGTTGCTGTTGAGGAGGCAACACCTCTATTTCTGATAGCAGAGTCACCAACAAAATCACACTCCACTATCAGAGTAGATGTAAAAAGTGATGACAACGAGCAAAATAAAGAGGATGTGGTAAGTGGTAGCTGCCCACTGCAGTGTAAGTTGATACCTGCCTGCCAGCCACTTGCCATATGCTGTGATATAGGACCTACAATATCATTGCCTCGCCTAACAATTTAAATTAATTCCAGTTTCTGCTGCTAATATCTAATATGTTTGTCTTTCAGAAAACATTGGTGTCTGACTTATCTAACCTGAATTTTAAGAAAACTTAAACTTTGATATCAGGATATTGGTTAGGTTGTTATTTTTTGTCTACACTAAAGCATCACTAATTTTTAGGGTTTAAAAACAATGGCACACTGGGAACTGATGAAAGAGTTTGTATTTATTTGTAAAAGACATTTTGAGTATTTGGTTACCTATTGTCAGTTGCATTGGTATCCATTATGTGGTTGTTTTGTTGACTGCAAATATATCTTGCCATTTTTAAATCTTTATTTATCTGAAAAGGTTTTAGACCCATCAATCTAGTATTTAATGATGGTCAGTCTTCCAATATGGCTTTAGTTTTATGGTTTTAAAAGATGCTTAAATGATCACTTTGGAAAATTAGGACACTGTTTGAACTCACTGAGGTATGACTTAAATAAAACTTAAATAAAATGTCTTTGCCTTTGTCTGTGTTAAGCAGATCTTTTGACAACTCGTCTGTGTTCCAAACCATGTGTGGGAAGAGACTGTACTTGTATAAATTTTTATTTGCTCTCATTTATATAAACCTCTTTGGATAACACATGTTAGCAAAAATGTTATACCACAAATGAAATATTCAGTCTGTCTCAAAACATGCAACAAAAGGCAGCAAAAAATTATTGAGCAGTTTGAATTTGCTAGCTGTAAAGTTGATGCCCTTGCAGCAGTATGTCTTTGTAGAGCTCATTAATGGCTTGTGTTTTTATTTACATTATGCAGCTTCATTTGCTTTTCATAAGAAATGAGTAAGAATTTAATGATCATAATAGTGTCGGTTAATAAATACCTTGTATGCAATCTACCATAATCCAATGTATTTTGGGGAAACTAATTGTAACTGCTATGAATTTTTAAATGAATTATTTAATACTGTGTTTGATTTAAATAGATAACTGGATTTTTGTATGGATATGTCAAGTTAAATTGTCACTGTTGAAGAATTTGAGATTTTATCATAAATACCATATAACAAAGAAATTGTTGAAAACTCCAGTGAAGGATTGCAATTGAGTAGTTTGATCCAATGCAGAAAGAAGAAGTGCAAGTAAAAGTTCAATAATCAGGTGATTTTTTTAAACAAAACTCAGTGTATATGTTTATTCATAATTGATGTGTTTACTCATAATTGGTATGTTTATTCATAATCGATGTGTTTATTCATAATTGGTATGTTTATTCGTAATTGATGTGTTTAATCATACTTGGTATGTTTATTCATCATTGATATCTTTACAAACTAAAATATTGGAACATTTGAAGAAATATTGATAAGCTGATTTTGACATTATCTCATCAAAAATATGCAAAGTATATATATTTGTTGTACTACATGTATTTGCCTATGTAACATGTCATTCCTTGTAGCATTTACCAGTCAGCGCTTATATGAGCATGTGAATCAAGTTTTGTTTATCAATTGCCAATTGATCAACCTTTTTCATCTACTCTTACAAATGTCTTTAAATATTATTTTTCTAAAAGCATGGATGATGAATTATGTAATAGCATTTGTCAGTTTGGATATTCCTATAACCATGTCAGTGTTCTTGCCTTTCATAATGAGTGGAAGTCTTCATACGCTAACAATTTAATATTTTAACATTTATCTTGTAAAATTAATACCTTAATTTAGACTTAATACCTAATTCCAAATTAATATTCAAAATGCCTTCGAACACTATGACCTATTACCACATCAGATTTTTTAATAACATGAATGCCTATTACTGCTGTTTAATCCACTGTAGATAGCTTCTTTTGACTTTTTAAAACATAGTCATGCTCTTGATATAACTTTAATAAATACTAAAACCAATTGACATTATGTCAAAGTAAGAAAAAAACATTTGCATGCAATTGCTAGGAATTACTGTGTATGTTTTCATCAAGGAACTGTCCCTGACCTAAGATTAGGCCATAGAAATACATAATCTGTATCTGGTACAAATTCATTCAGTTTTATGATAATAAGTCATAGAAATACATAATCTGTATCTGGTACAAATTCATTCAGTTTTATGATAATAAGTCATAGAAATACATAATCTGTATCTGGTACAAATTCATTCATATAGAAATACATAATCTGTATCTGGTACAAATTCATTCAGTTTTATGATAATAAGTCATAGAAATACATAATCTGTATCTGGTACAAATTCATTCAGTTTTATGATAATAAGTCATAAAAATACATAATCTGTATCTGGTACAAATTCATTCAGTTTTATGATAATAAGTCATAAAAATACATAATCTGTATCTGGTACAAATTCATTCAGTTTTATGATAATAGGCCTTAGAAATACATAATATGTATCTTTCATTAGTTTTTATGATAATAGGCCATATAAATACATAATCTGTATCTGTTTCATTCAGTTTTTATGATAATAGGCCATAGAAATACATAATCTGTATCTGGTACAAATTCATTCAGTTTTTATGATAATATGCCATAGAGGTACATAATATGTATCTTGTACAAATTCATTCAGTTTTTATGATAATAATCAAAAGAAGTGCATAATCTGTATCTGATAAAAATTCATTCAGTTTTTATGATAATAAGCCATAGAAGTACATATGTATCTGGTACAAATTCATTCAGTTTTTTTGATAATAGGCCATAGAAATACATAATCTGTATCTGTTTCATTCAGTTTTTTATGATAATAAGCCACAGAAGTACATTATATGTATCTGGTACAAATTCAGTCAGTTTTTTTTTATGATAATAGGCCATAGAAGTACATAATCTGTATCTGTTTCATTCAGTTTTTTATGATAATAAGCCATAGAAGTACATTATATGTATCTGGTACAAATTCATTCAGTTTTTATGATAATAGGCCATAGAAATACATAATCTGTATCTGTTTCATTCAGTTTTTTATGATAATAAGCCACAGAAGTACATTATATGTATCTGGTACAAATTCAGTCAGTTTTGTATGATAATAGGCCATAGAAATACATAATCTGTATCTGTTTCATTCAGTTTTTTATGATAATAAGCCACATAAGTACATTATATGTATCTGGTACAAATTCAGTCAGTTTTTATGATAATAAGCCATAGAAGTACATTATCTGTATTTGGTACAAATTCAGTCAGTTTTTTTATGATAATAAGCCATATAAATACACAATTATGTATCTGGTACAAATTCATTCAGTTTTTATGATAATAGGCCATATAAATACATAATCTGTATCTGTTTCATTCAGTTTTTATGATAATAGGCCATAGAAATACATAATCTGTATCTGGTACAAATTCATTCAGTTTTTATGATAATATGCCATAGAGGTACATAATATGTATCTGGTACAAATTCATTCAGTTTTTATGCTAATAATCAATAGAAGTACATAATCTGTATCTGATAAAAATTCATTCAGTTTTTATGATAATAAGCCATAGAAGTACATAATCTGTATCTGTTTCATTCAGTTTTTTATGATAATAAGCCATAGAAGTACATTATATGTATCTGGTACAAATTCATTCAGTTTTTATGATAATAAGCCATAGAAGTACATTATCTATATTTGGTACAAATTCAGTCAGTTTTTTTATGATAATAAGCCATATAAATACACAATATGTATCTGGTACAAATTCATTCAGTTTTTATGATAATAAGCCATAAAAATACATAATCTGTCTCATTAAAGTTCATTCATTTTTTTTATGAAATCAGATGAAATTACATGTGGAGTAAAATATAACAACAGATGAATGATTTCACAAACATTCACAAAGAAACAAGGATTGTTTCATTATTATACCACTATTTATTAATAAGTTAGGATCATTCAGAAAGTATCTTTTAAAAGGATTCTTTTCTTTACTCTTAATGAGTTTGTGAGTCAGTTATATACTTGATGCCATCTTTTGGATGAAATTTTCTATTAATTTTCTGCCTGCATCTTGATTTAGTGGTGCATAAGACATTATTAGATGGTCTTTTTTTTAAGTAATTGAAGTCAGAAAATGTTACACAGTACACATTTACGGCTACAGTACAATGTGACATATCGGGATTCATTGTGTGACATTGATCTTTTTGGAAAACCAAGAATAATGGAAATATTAAATTCTAGTTCAGAAGAACATTTGTTTTTACAAGTCTTTATACTCAATGTTTTAAAAATCAAAATATTGAATGTAACATCATGTAGATTCATTTATTTTACAGATCTTTACAATTTGTGTTTGGAAAATCAAAATTTTGAATGTTACATCATGTAGATTCATTTGTTTTACAGATCTTTACAATCTGCATTTGGAAAATCAAAATATCGAATGTAACATCATGTTTCCTTTACCAGGACTTAAATGAGGAACTTTTTAGTGCTAAGCCACAAAAGGATGTGACCAAAGTGACTGCGGAAACGCTGGTTAACCGTGATGAGTTGTTGCCAGAAAGTTTCAGAGGGACAGCCACAGCTGTATGGAACACCATCAAGGATCTCCATCAGGAGCTGATTCTTATGTACCACCGTGTCTGCCTCAAGTTGGAGGCCATGGGGCCAGGTAGGCTGTTCTCATAATTCATTGACTGCATGAAGCTTGAGGTCATATTGGACCAGATAAGATGTTTTTACATCCTTCCAGTAGTGAGTACTTCTATTTGTCAGGGACACTGTAACTCATTTTGCATCTGATACATTTTTGATAAAGATGTATTGCAACAAAAATTGGATCATAGTGACCCACTTTCCAGAATGTAAGACTATTCAGCACTGTTTGTAAGTATGTCCAGGCTCTACTTCCATTGCCTCTGTGTCTGATACCACTAACCTTGCAATATGTGTGCATCATTGGATGGACAAGCATTAAACACAAAACTGGGTTATTGTGACCTATTTTATCTGAATTTTTCACTACTACATGCAAAAGTACTGACTTAAGAGAAAGATGTTGATATATGTTATAGTTAGTTCTAAAGAGCTTGCTTAATTCCAACTTATGCCCATTTATTCATGGTGTGGTTGAATGGGGCTTGGTGGAGAATAAATAACTTTAATAAAATGGGATTATCTTTGTTTAGAATAGATTTTTAATTTTTGTTTTATTGTATTTACCTTGCATTCGTACATGCTTTAGTTTTGATGTTTCATCTTGCATGTATTATTGGCATATGAGCCAGATACTTGAGAAAGTTGGAAAATAGGTTGTAAATTTTAAGACATGTACAGAAAGTCTGATATTTCTTTCATAGATCCAGCTGCAAATATGCCAGAGCCTTTCAAGAGAAGGACTTGTTCCAAGATGGAATTTGTAAGTGATATTTTTTATACTGCTCCTATGTTTTGGAGTATCATTGAAAGTGGGGAAAGGCACATGGCAGAATTGTTTGCTTGCAACTCTCATAGTATAGAGAAAGTTATGCACACTTAAATGTCTTTCACCTGCTTAGATTGATGTTTATTCCTAGTCACCATTAGGAAAACCATGTGCCATCCGATGCACTTAGTTGATTTTAAAAAATGAATGGTTTCTGTATGCTGGGCAGATGAAATGAAAATTACTGGTTTCTGTGTATTGGGCAAATTAAATAAAAATGGTTTATGTGTGCTGGGCAGATTAAATGAAAGTGGCTAGTTTCTGTGTGCTGGGCAAATATATGAAAATGGACCCCTCATCCAAGCATTTGTGAAGGATGAGGGGCATTATTGGAGTAAAGCCGGAGGCTGAGCATGTATACATAGTATATTACTCTGTCATTGGCAGAAACGGTGCTCTTCAAAGAAAAGAACACTTCTTTTGTCCGACACATGATTTCACCCGAGGTAGTCTATATAAACATACCACCCGCACGAGATATTCATCATTTAAAGAGAAGTGTTTTGTTGTCTAAATAAGACAGGGAGGGAAAAACCTCATTGTGATGAAATCTCAACTTACAACAAAATGGGTGGGTGTATACATACTTAGCCTCCGGCTTTACTCCAATAATGCCCCTCATCCGTCACAAATGCTTGGATGAGGGGTCCATTATTTTTCGTAATGCCTTCAGCATCACATGTATACATAGCATTTTTAAAGATTGACAACAAGACATTTGCTAAAACATCAGAGTAAAAGTAAGTCTTTTTCTGTTAAGTTGTAAATCATAAATCGAAATTATTTGCTATTAATAACTGTTTCAGCAAAACCCGTACTATTAGTCTGAATATCCCTTAGATAAAATTTGTGAAAAGCTTTTACTGATGCCCAGTCTGCTGTTTTTAATATAGTGTGCAAGGAACAGCCTTGTCTGAAAGCAGCTGATGCTGCAGCAGTTCTGTAAGAATGTGCTTTAAATATAGAAGTATCAATTCCTGATTGTTCTAAAACCATTTTTAACCATCTTGCAATAGTACTTGATGTCACAGCTCTATAGGAACAATAAGATACCAGAACTTGAGTAGATTTCCTAAGATTTTTAGTTCTGTCAAGATAATGCAGCAAGGTATGCATAGCACAAAGCTTTTCATCATCATAATGTAGTAGTTCCAACTGGAATTTCTTACCTTGCCTTGAAGTTTTCAACAGATCCGAAAAATTGAATACTATTTTATTTGTGCTCTTGGAGCTGTAGATAATGCAATAGCAATGAGCTTCATTGTTAATAACCTTAAAGATACAGTTTCCAAAGGAAAAAGGGTACACAGGTATTTTAAGACAATGTTTACATCCCAAGTATCAATATATCTTGTTTTGTTAAACAATCCTTTCAAGCATCTATTAATCAACAATGGATTTTAACACCATGCATTATAAAACATTCTCAAAGTAGTAACTAACATTGCCTTGTGAGTACTGACAACACTATATGACTTACCTTCAGTTACCAAAGAATCTAAGTAAAAAATAACCGTTACCTCAGAGACACAAAAGGGAATAATTTTCCTGATTTTACACCAAAAACACCATTTTTTCCATGCCAAGTTATATTGTTTAGTTGTCCCTGATCTCCATGAATTAATAATGATGTCCACAGCTGTTCTTTTAAGTCCTTGGTTTTGGAGTAATCTCCTGATACAGTCACCACGGTTAAGAATAAGGTCTTCCCTAGAGAATGAATTTGACCATTGTGTGGAAGAGTCAGTATATTTTTGTGTCTTGGAAGTCTAATTGGAAGAGAAATTAAACATGACAAGAGCAAAGGAAACCAGGATTGTGATGTACAATGTGGAACAATTAAGAGTGCCTTACTAACCTTATCAGCAATAATTTTATTCAATATTTTCCCAACAAGATTAAATGGGAGAAAAATTTAAGGGGTTAAATCATGCCAGGAGAATTAAAAAGCATCAATTTTAAATACACCTGGTTCTGGGAACCACGAAGTGAACTTCTTCAACTGACAGTTTAATCTAGATGCAAAAAGATCTGTGTCTGAAACAAAGGTCTGTACACACACTCTTTGAAAGATTTCTTTCTTTAGCATCCATTCAGTGGAGTCAGAAAAGTTCCTTGACAGATAATCTGCCTGTACATTATCTTTGCCTGCAATATGGACTGCAGATATGAAAATTTCCCTTTCCAAACACCATTCCCAAATCTGTTTAGCTGAATTTATGCCATTCCACCCACATATATTGTCAGACTGAATCTCAATATGTACATTTTTGTGATATGAATGAAAAGCTTGTAAGGCAAAAGAAATTGCTAATAAATCTAGGTAATTTATTGAAAAAATAGTCTCACTCTTGTCCCATCTACTAGAAACCGACCTGTTTGAATCCAATGCATAAGCTCCCCACCCTGAGAATGATGCATCAGTTTGAATAGTAAAAGCAATTTTGTCTTGTCTAATAGATTTCCCATTCCTGGCAGCCACATTTAGGTACCACCATTTAAGTTCCTGTATACTTTGAGAGGATAACTGAACTGTACTATCATAAGTTTTATTTTCACTCAGACCTTTAATTTATCACGTTCCAAATACCTGTAGTGCATTGGGGCTTCCAGTATTGCATAAAAGACATTAATGAGCATACCAATAAATGAAGCCAACTCTTGTATTCTAACATACTTTATATCAAAGAGTTTCTTGGCAAAAACCAGGATTTTTTCCACTTTTTGCTCAGAGAGAAAAACTTTAAACTGAACAGAGTCCAACACAAAACCAAAAAAGAGAATTCGTTGAGATGGAATAAGCATAGATTTTTCTAGATTGATTGTGAAACCAAGAGATTTCAATGTCTCAATCATAGTCCAAGTATTTTGCAAGCAAATGTGACTCTCAGCATCCAAATTCAACGAGTCATCAATAATATATGAACACCTAATGCTCTGCTGCCTAAACCATGCATAAATGGGTTTTAGGATCTTAGTGAAAACTCTTCGAGCAGAAGAAAGCCCAAAAGGTAAACATACAAACTGACAAAGCTGACCATTACAAACCAACTTTAGAAACTTCTGATAATCTCTATGTATTGGAATACTAAAATAAGCATCTTTTAGATCAATGGAAGTAAAGAAATCATTTTTCTGGATGAGATCTAAAACAATCTGAAATGTTTCTTGCTTAAATTGTTCATAATGAACAAATTTATTGAACTGTTTCAGATTAATAACTGGCCGAAAGTTTCCATTTAATTTGGGAACAATAAAAATATTCGAAATAAATTGATTTTCCTCACAATGGAATGGAACTATAGCTCCTTTATGTAGAAGTTTAGTAATTTCATTAGATAAAATTGTTTTCTGCTCAATTGAGACTGGAATTTCCTTAGGCAAAAAGGACTGAAAAGGCATGGAATCAAATTCGACTTTGTAACCCGAAACTGTCTGCAAAATCCATGGATCATGAGTAAAACCACTCCATACAGCAAAACATTGTTTCAGTTTTCCAACAGAACTTACCTCAACCAATTTTAATTTATGAGCCCATTTGGGGAACTAGTAGAGGCAGGTTTCCTTCCTCTATTGGAATTTTGGTATTGATACCTGTACGAATATTTTGCACTATAAGGTTGAGATCGAAATCTTGCCCTCAGATTGAACTCTGAACCTTACATAGGTCCACCACCTCGAACACCACTGCCTCTAGTAAAATCTCTGTGAATATAGGCAAAAAATTTTTTGGCAAGTGCAAACCCAGTGTCACATCTTTTAACCTCCTTGGCCACATTATCCCCAAAAAGCATGGATGTTATGGGGGTATGTGTATTACACAGATTGGAATATTTTCGTTTCAAATGTGGTCGAATCATGTACCTTCTTCTGAGGGAGACATGATATTGTACCTGACCCAAAAGGGTAATATCATCTGAAATTAAGGTCTTTGCCTTTTCATTAGCAACAATCTGGGGCTTTAATAATTCTGCTAATTGGACAGTTGGCATAATGCTTGCAGCAACAAGATTTTGGATATCCCTAAAGGCTTTGTAAATTTTAAGAGTGAACTCGTTTATTAAGGTCATTCCAAATTTCCTGATTGACAAGTGGTGGGCCTAACCTATCACAGTTTTCTGGGATCTTGTACTTCTGTACAATTTCATCTGTTGCACATAAGGAAGTGCATGCAGTGTTAATCAGCATTGCTAAGGATTTTGGTATGGGCTCTCCTTCTGGGGAGTTTTCAGCTTGGGTAACTGCCACATATCAGCATTGTTAGTAGAAAGACAGTTGTAATCAGGCTGCAAAGCGTCAAACAATGCCCCATTGATTTTCCCACTCAAAGAAATTTGCTCGAGTGGTCTACCTGCATTACCCTCTACTGGGGTAACATCAACATCACTATATGGCCCTTCATTTTCAACTTCTACATGTAACTCTGGTAACGGTTAGCCAAACAGGGCATCGATTTCACTGACATCTGCCATAAGAGGCTGCATATTATTTAGATCCAATTTTGTCTTCAACAGCTCAATATCGGTTTCTGACAGATTATTTTTATCTATGAGATTGGACGTCTTCGACTGTCCGACATTTTTTACTTGTTTTGTCGCCATAACAGGCTTGTGTTTTGCCACTTTCTGAACTCTAGTCACAACAGACTAATTTTTTGTCTCTAGTTTTCTGTTTTTGTGGCTTTATAATTCCTTTCCCTCGTGAGGAACTTGCCTCAGCTTCACAAAATGTTGTAATATCCTCAGGCCCAAAACCCGAAAATTCTGAGTCGGCTTTGAGGTCAGTCATTGAGAGGACTTCGTCCTCTTCAGTAGCCATTATGACTAAATAAAAATAAACTATAACAGTGAGCACGTATAGCTTGGACTACGTCCTAAGCTGGCTACAACAAACCTAGGCACGTGACTATTACTTACTATTTTGTACTTACCACTCCGCTACAACGCCAAAATAAAATATGAATATCTCATGCAGGTGGTATGTTTATATAGGCTATCTCAAGTGAAATCACGTGTTGGACGAAAAAAGTGTTCTTTTCTTTGAAGAGCACTGTTTCCGCCAATGACAGAGTAATATGCTATGTATACATGTGATGCTGAAGGATTTATGAAAAATAATGGTTGGTTTCTATGTACTGGGCAATAAAATGAAAATCAGTGGTTTCTGTGTATTGTGCAAATTTACAAAACACATGCTCAGAGTATACTAACTTTGATTGACCTTAAAATAGAGTAATTAATCTTCATTGTTGGCATTACTATATTCTAAATGTGAAGTTTTATAATATAATACAGTTGTTGGTTCATTGTTTTTAATAATTTACCATTCAGTTTCAAGAAGACAAACAATAAAACAGTCATGCAGAGTTTCTTATCCTCTATACACATTGGAAATAAGGCCTGCCTGTGTAATCTTTGAACCAAATTACCCTGCATCATTTGGTTATTAAATAAAGACAGTTGAATTGGAAGTAAGACATGCCTGTGTACTCTTTAAACCAAATTAACAATGCATCGTTTGGATTTTAAAATGAAGACAGTTGTATCTTGTTTAAACTTTCCCTAAAATATACACTTTTCTTTTCTGCAAACAAGAACTACAAGTGGAGAAAATGATTTGAATACCTTTTGTTACATGTTTTATAACCCAATGTAAAAATGCAAAACTCTGGAGCAGAACCTTCCACAACAATTTCAATTGTTCATAGACTTTGTAGTGCACATATTCCAACCATTTCAGTTAGGTGGTGCATACACTGCAACCATTTCAGTTAGGTGGTGCATACAATGCAACATTTTAAGTTAAGTGGTGCATACATTCCAACCATTTCAGTTAGGTGGTGCATATACACTGCAACCATTTCAGTTAGGTGGTGCATACAATGCAACCATTTCAGTTAGGTGGTGCATACATTGCAACAGTTTAAGTTAAGTGGTGCATACATTCCAACCATTTCATTTAGGTGGTGCATACACTGCAACCATTTCAGTTAGGTGGTTCATATATTGCAGCCATTTCAGTTAGGTGTTATATACATTGCAACAATTTCAGTTGTTCATAGACTAGGTGGTGCACAGATTGTAAACTGTTTTTGTTAATGAACAAGGTGGCACACATATTGCAACCACTTCATTCGTTTATAGACTAGGTGGTACAGACATTGCAATAATCTAATTTGTTCAAAGACTAAGTGTTGCACACATTCAGAAAGGTTCACTATAATACAGGCATGTATTGTAAATTTCATTCTAAATTACCTGAAGAGAGAGACACACGCATAGACTTTATTAATTTGATCAGAATAAATTAGATTCTAACGAGCTAGTTTGGCATCAATCTTTTTTCATGTCTTAGTTGTATGGCCCAGAAATATTCAATGCTGAAATATTTGTATGAAACAAGATTCTAGCACATATAAAAAGCTAACAATTGTAAATCTAGGTTACTTGAAATAGCCATAAACTCTTTTTATACAATGGAAACACTGTTAGTTTGATATTAGAAGGCAATATCATTTTGATCTTAATATTTCTCAGACAAGCGACCGGTCCCTGGTGGATACATACATTGAGAGTTTTGAGGAGTTGCTGGGACGATGTAACAAAAACCTTCTGTCTCGTGCATTGCTGTACATGCAAAAAGCCTCACTGTTACCATCAGATGGTTCTTCCATGAAGGAACAGAAGAAATTATTGCAGGTAGTCACCATATTTCTCTATCATAGTCTTGTAACCCAACCCAGCCCCCAAACCCAGATTAGAAAAAGCAGCCATTTAGTTGGGGTAGAGTAGTTTTTTTGTTCCTAGAGAGCTTTGCTGATAAAGATTCAAGTTGATGGTAGGAGGTCAAGAGACAGAGACCAGACAGTAAGAACGTTTCTGGTTCTGTAAGCTAGAGGTTGGGTAAATCAATAAATCTGGTAACAATTTTCTGATGATGCTAACCAATTTGCTTTATACACCAAAAGGTGTTTAAAAAGAAGGAAAGATGACAGACTTTTTCAGCTGAATTCTTTGAAGTTTTGTTGCCACTTTGTTTCTACATCCATGATAAAAAAAAGGTTTATAAAGTGCCTTTCAAAAATAATAGAATGTCTTTCCAATTTAAGTGATTTTTCCAGAAAGTTTAATCATAATTCAGTATATATCTAGCTTACTCGGTTAATTGTATTTGCAATTGACTGAACTTTTGAATTTCATGACAAACATTGTGTCTGTGTGATACATTTAATAGCCATTCTGTAGTACTGTCAGTTTAATCATGGTTCATTAGCCCTTGAAAACTCATTTAATTTTGAAAAAGTTGATTTTATTTATTTAATGTTATGCTTTTCCCCTTGTATGAGGCAGATATTAAATAAAACTGAACAAACTGTATCAATTTTTAAATTCAGAAGTTTTTGTATTTACATAGTTTTCCAAAAGAATGACTGAATAAATAAAATTGGATGGATTAAATAACACATGGCCTGGGTAGTTATCAGGTAGAGTAGCATCCCTTTTCTGTCTATGCATATTATTAAGTTGTTGTTTTTTTTCTACTTTTATTTAAACCTATCTATGCATTGATTAAAAGTCAGATATTAGGAAAGTTCACTTTCTGTGAAAATATTTATTCATTTCAAGCTTTTGGAAGTCTAGAAAAGTCTTTGAAAAACAACTGACAGAGGCTGTACAAACCATGGTTATTCTCAGACCTGAGATTAGCCACTGATAATGTGACACTCCTCCCCCACACACATTGTGCCCCACAATTGTAGTTAGTCTTGATTGATATGATGTCAGTCAAATAACTGTGATGATTTCATGACTGCTTGCCATATGATTTTAGTGTTGTTATACTATCCAAGAATAGTTTGATTTTTATGCCTCACAAGCACACATGGATTGACTGAGTCAACTATATATGTAAAGGAAACAGTATGATTTACATTAGGTCCTCAGTGTTTGATATTCTCTACTGCAAAGGGATAATCTATTATCATTATCATTATTATTATTATTATTATTATTATTATTATTATTATTATTATTATTATTATTATTATTATTGTTGTTGTTGTTGTTGTTGTTATTGTTGCAATTCTGTAATTTGTATAACATTATTGTAACCTATTCACTTCTAATGTAATGGATTTGATTAAAAAAATATAATCAACAAATAAATAATGTTCAAAATGCAATCCTTACAATAAAAAAATTACCAATGCTTTAAATAATATTGTTTAGAAAAACCAGAATGATGTTATTATGTGTCTAAAAGTCTGCCCGTGGTTACCAGAACATAATTTTCCAGATAAAAAAAATCTTCTTAGACTCCAAATCTGTTCAAAAATAGCTTTCAGTTTTACAGTGCTCTTGTTTGCTATTTCTTCAGCAATAGATGTATTTGATAATAATAATAATAATAATAATAATAATAATAATAATAATAATAATAATAATAATATTGCTTTATTTATAGAAGGTGGCTCATTAGTCAAGAACTGTTCTCCCTTGATGCCCTCTTATGGAGAGTATAATAGTGCATATTATATGAAGATAGCAATAATTACTGTTTATTTTAACATGTTTAGTATTGAAATACATGTACTTAATTCCATTATATATTAGAAACACATACATGCTCTTTTTAAATACTCTAATATTTTCAATAGATTTCACATGTAGTGGAAGCTTGTTCCACAGAACTGTACCAGAGTATTGGATGCTCTTTTTAAATTGCTCTGTTCATGGTTTTGGTGCTAGAAGGTTTCTATGTGATATTGATTTCAACTGGTATATTGTTGAAAAAGACCTGAATAACTCCTGAAGATACTCTGGTGCAGTTCCATGTAGGCATTTATATAAACAACCTTCTTTGTGAAAATCTATCCTGTCATATATTGCAAACCATTTGAGTTCTGTAAATAATGTACAGCCATATTTCCGAATGTTTCAGGAGCTGGTTAAGAGGCTCATGTTATGGCAGCCATTTTTTTATTACTAAAAGTGATGGAAGCAACCATTTTCTATTTTTCTTTTTTATTTCTGTATCATTTATGTGCATAGTTTGGCATGTCTGTGTATTTCCTTGTGTGTATGTGTGAACATAATTATTAGCTTGTGTATTATTGAGGGTTTTGAGGTTGATTAGTTCTCATTTGTGACTGAATCACCCTCTGAAGATAGTCTTACTGCCTGATTGCTCTATACACAGTCTTTTTTCATGTCCCAGCTTTGGTTGGATTTGTTAATAGAGGATTATGTTCAAGGTATAAGCATTGGACTGAGGATGAGAATGGTAATAGCCAAATGTGCTACTATTACATCACTGATTACTGAGTCTTTGTAAAAATGGGTGTAATGTGTAATTCAGTGTGTATAAATAAGTTTAATGCAGTTTGTAAAATGTGTAATACAGCATGTCAAAATGTGTGTAATTCACTGTGCAAAAATCATGAGTTTCATCAGATCTTGTGTAAGTATGTAATGCAGTATTAGTTTAATTAAAACATGTGTGTGCATGGTGCAGTGTGTCAAAAGCTTGATGATGTATATATGTACGAAAGTTGCTTTTATCAATGTCACAGGCCTGGTTTGAACCGTTTCCATAAAGTTTTGTTAAGCATGCCTTGAAGAAATTGTTGTTGGAGAGGTTTTGTTTGCTCTGATCAAGTTATTTGATCCATGGATTCTTTATCAGAAAGTTTGTGTCTGTAATGAATGGTTCAGAAAAGAAAATACTGTTTAGGTCAAACTGTGAAAGAAAGTTATAGATTTGTAACACTTTTCCTTACAGAACTCAGTGACTTGCATTCAGAAGGCTCAGTCTGAGGAAAAGAGAACCTACATGGACAACATGAAGATAAGTGATGGGGAGGTACAACCCTCCAAGATACCTCCACCTCCCATCCTGCTCTCTAGGACAGATACCTCCATGACCTTCAAACCAGTGGCTTTCAAACCTGCCTCAGGAGAACAGGTAAATGACATGAAAATAAATGCAGAAAAATGCAAATGAGGTAAATAATATCAGTTTGTTTGACCAAAGATAATGAATTGAGGCATGATTATGTTTTGAGGAAAATATTGTTTTCCAGTTTTCCACAGTAGTCATACATAATTTATCAGGCCTGTTGTGACTGTAGCCAAATGTCTCAAAACTTAATTTTAAAATTGATACATTTGATTGATCATAGCCAAATGCCTCAAAGCTTAATTTTAAAATTGATACATTTGATTGATCATAGCCAAATGTCTCAAAGCTTAATTTTAAAATTGATACATTTGATTGATCATAGCCAAATGCCTCAAAGTTTAATTGTACAATTGATACATTTGATTGATCATAGCCAAATCCCTCAAAGTTTAATTGTACAATTGATACATTTGATTGATCATAGCCAAATGTCTCAAAGCTTAATTTTAAAATTGATACATTTGATTGATCATAGCCAAATGCCTCAAAGTTTAATTGTACAATTGATACATTTAATTGATCATAGCCAAATGCCTCAAAGTTTAATTGTACAATTGATACATTTGATTGATCATAGCCAAATGCCTCAAAGTTTAATTGTACAATTGATACATTTGATTGATCATAGCCAAATGCCTCAAAGTTTAATTGTACAATTGATACATTTGATTGATCATAGCCAAATGCCTCAAAGTTTAATTGTACAATTGATACATTTGATTGATCATAACCAAATCCCTCAAAGTTTAATTGTAGAATTGATACATTTAATTGATCATAGCCAAATGCCTCAAAGTTTAATTGTACAATTGATACATTTGATTGATCATAGCCAAATGCCTCAAAGTTTAATTGTACAATTGATACATTTGATTGATCATAACCAAATGCCTCAAAGTTTAATTGTACAATTGATACATTTGATTGATCATAGCCAAATGCCTCAAAGTTTAATTGTACAATTGATACATTTGATTGATCATAGACAAATGCCTCAAAGTTTAATTGTACAATTGATACAATTGATTGATCATAGCCAAATGCCTCAAAGTTTAATTGTACAATTGATACATTTAATTGATCACTCTTAATTCAGACTTAATTTCATCCTAAGTTCATATAAATTATCAGTAAGTCCTTCTAATCCTTTTTAAGCAGAACAATAGATATTTAAATAAAATTTTGATTCTTTTACATCTAGTATTTTTATTTTTGTGTTAATAACACTTTCCATATGCAGTGTTTGTACAAAGGAATTATGCATAATGATTGGCAGTGAATAAAGAACTGAAATAAATATCTTTCTTATCATTGATTCATTCATTATTCATGGTAAAAATAAGACTGAATGTTATTCTGAGCAGAGTCATTGACCAATGATAATGTATTTTGCAGGTGGCCTGGTATCGTCTATTTGGAAGATCAGCTGTTGGAAGCAATGTCAAAGCCAGACTTAATGACTACTTTTTTCCTGGCACTGGGGAAGAGGTTGGTATTGATCACTCCCAGCACAATTAATTCTTTTGATTTGTGAAATTACAGTTGAACTGCAAAAAATCAGGACATTTTTTTCCTGCACCCTTTTTATTTAGATTAGCAAAGATTACACATACAAATCAGATTGATTTGGTTTTGTGTTATTTTGCACAGCAACACAGGAAGGATGTATCATGCTAATGCAATTGGAGTTAAGTCTCTTGCCAAGGAATGCTGCAAACTAGCTGATTTGGGGTGATCTTAAGGCATGATAACTTCCTGTACCTACTGTATTTTCTGGTCTATAAGTCGATTCACTTATTTTGTAAATTTTATATCCTTCATCCATATATAAGTTGATTCAGAGTTTAAGACAAGGCCAGGTCAAATACCTTGGCTTCATATTTTACACTAGTAACTGCCAGTTTCATGAATATTAATGGTATCACTGTATGATAATCCTTATTACCAGCAATCATGAAATTGCATCACCGATGCTAGCATGCTTGTGATTTTACTCCTGTACATGGCACCGCTATATTTTGTTATCAAATCGACACAGCTAAATAAACTGTACATGCTTGTTTTACTTATGATATCCATTGCAACAAGAGCCACATGGCTGTGTATGCTATGTACGTGTAAATTAAAGCTTTAACCTGATTATCCCAGTTGAAACCAGTCTTGAGCACAGTATTCAACAGATGAGATAAACTCAGTGAGGCAAACAATAAGTAAATGAGGCTATCCATATGAAAATCAGAAATGTGAAGATAACAGAAAAGTTACAAATAAAAATTAAATAAAAATACTTTTTATTATACTTTAACATTACTGTAAATCAAGTATTAAATTTACACAAATTAACAGTTTTATAATACATATTATTTAACATGTCAAATATAATTGAAAGAACATCAATGTTGTAATACTTTTATTACCTGTAGTAGAACTGTTCCACATTTTAATTAAGAAAATAATGATTAAGAGTTCACTTAATAATAACCATTATCTGAAAATCCCTCGAAGTCTTCGTCTTCCTTAATGGAATGAAAAATGGTGGCTATCTCAGGGCTCAGATCATTGGAAATGTTCTCATTATTGCCTGTCTCTATTTAATTCCTTGACACATGGCATGCTGTGTCAAGACACATTCTTCTGATTTATCCTCAATATTAATCCATCTTGCTTTGCAGCCAAGATTTTCTTTCTTTGTATATTTTTTGTAACACATAATGCAAATTTAGCTTTACACCAATCCCAGACACATTTTTCCCTGATGCTATATTTCTTGTGAGCAGTCATATTCCCACCTTTCTCTTCTGCAAACTTTACAACTTCCAGTTTATAGGTCACTGTGTAAGACGTGCATGATTTGATGAGAGGCATTGTGAGATAAGTTGCATGGTTTGTACAGAGATATTTATATGAATGATTATGACTGAAAATATTGATCAAAACATACCTAACTCGTTCAAATTTTTCAGTACTATATTACATCCAGAGAAGGGAGTGTGCATTATTTCCTGTAGTTCTTAATCCACCTGATATTACAACTGGGTAGTGTAATTGATGTGGATTAATGATAAAAAACAATGGGGTACTGGCAATACAGTAACTAGAATCGATAGCCGAAGCCAACTGGCTTCTTGTTGGAAATCATAGATCAATTTATCAACTACCTGTATAATCAAAGAGAGACACCGAAATAACAGCTGGTTAAGAATGAATGTTTGTGATGGGTTGACATTACAATTTGCTTTAAACTGACATGCAAAACTAACTGGATCACTGATGATCTATGAGTAGTAATTTTTATATATCTGATTTTAGTTTAGTTTAAACCATATTTATTTGAGAAACTTTGTGAAATACAACTATAAACACATGATTTGGGGGATTCTGTAGAAAGCATAATCTATGGTATTTTATAAATAATCATAGAATGCTCAAGTTAATATGGATTACATCCCTTTGTAGGATCAGTTAGATCAATGAAAAAAGCTATGCCGGTAATTACTTGTGTGTGTCCACCAATATACTGGTATATCAAATATCAATGGGCTAGTTGCTAAAATGTGATCAGGAAGAATGTGGTATGGTAAAAAAGGATGAATACAATAAAATTGTTGTATATCTTTAGAACAAACTAGTACAGTACTCTATAGAGTATAGACTGTAAGTGTGCTATGCATCCTGATGAATTTTTTAAACCGGTAATTGTTTTCTTTTATTTCATGTTTGAAAAATAAGAAAATACACACAGAATGCAAACTCTAATAATGTCAAAACATATAAATATAAATGCAGTCATATTAGTTTACAACACTTTATTGACATAGTAATTTAAATGAATTTGTACTTCTGTGTGACCTGTTTTTGATTATGCTGATTATAGAGCAATTTTAATAGCATACCGGGTACTGTAATCCATATACAAGTCAATGCATTTCCAATGACATAATCCATATATAAGTTGATTTGGAGTATAAGATGAAAACCTGACTTTCAAGTCCAAAAGTATCGACTTATAGCCTGGAAAATATGGTACATGTTAGTGGTTTCAGCTTGCTACTCACAGGGCCACTGAAGTTTCTAAGTTTGGAATTAAATGTACAAATTTTGTCAGATACTGAGACAGAGTCCCAAATAATGAGTCTCCATAAATTGTATCAACTGTAGCCATTATATTCTGGAATTTTCACTTAACATCAAATTTGTGCTCTAACAGCAATTTGATTTAGAAATGTCTATGATGCTAGTACTCTACCAGTCTATTCAAAAGATTTACAAGTGTTGATGCTAGTACTCAACCAGTCTGTTCAAAAGATTTACAATAGTTGATGCTAGTACTAGACCAGTCTGTTCAAAAGATTTACAAGTGTTGATGCTAGTACTCGACCAGTCTGTTCAAAAGATTTACAAGTGTTGATGCTAGTACTCGACCAGTCTGTTCAAAAGATTTACAAGTGTTGATGCTAGTACTCAACCAGTCTGTTCAGAAGATTTACAAGTGTTGATGCTAGTACTCGACCAGTCTGTTCAAAAGATTTACAAGTGTTGATGCTAGTACTAGACCAGTCTGTTCAGAAGATTTACAAGTGTTGATGCTAGTACTTGACCAGTCTGTTCAAGAGATTTACAAGTGTTGATGCTAGTACTCAACCAGTCTGTTCAGAAGATTTACAAGTGTTGATGCTAGTACTTGACCAGTCTGTTCAGAAGATTTACAAGTGTTGATGCTAGTACTTGACCAGTCTGTTCAAGAGATTTACAAGTGTTGATGCTAGTACTAAACCAGTCTGTTCAGAAGATTTACAAGTGTTGATGCTAGTACTCAACCAGTCTGTTCAGAAGATTTAAAAGTGTTGATACTATTACTTGACCAGTCTGTTCAGAAGATTTACAAGTGTTGATGCTAGTACTAGACCAGTCTGTTCAGAAGATTCACAAGTGTTGCAACAAGTAATGTGCCAGTTAAATTGTGTCATTGCCATTAGAAATGAGCAAGAAAAAACATTGATATTTAGTCTCAATATTTTCACAAATCTTTAAAAAGAAAATTGTGTCTATGATTGGATTTATTCAAATTCTTGTACCTTTCATGTTTCTCATGAAACAAATTGTGTCAGATATCAATGGTGCATTTTAGTTTGTTTGTTTGTTTGTTTGTTTGTTTTTTTGATTTAACGCCATTTTTCAGCACAATATAGGCTATACATGGCGGCCAGTATTAATGGTGGAGGAAGAAACCGGACAAACCCCGGAAAGAACCACCGACCCACGAGAAGCTACTGGCAAGCTTTCTCACATAACTACATTTGCCGAATCTTGGACTCGAACACACGCAGACAGAGGTGAGATGGCAGTGGTCCGTAACGGACAGCGCTTTAGACCACTCGGCCACTCGGGGCCCCGCATTTTAGTAAATTTGGCATTATAGTCTGCACAGTTACTCTCTTCTTAAACAATCAGTATTATGTAAAAAGTAACACAAAATGTGAGACTTGAGTCAAGAATAGAAATGCAGTCTATCAACCAACCCAGCCGTCAATTGGTATTATGTAAGAAGTAACAGAAAATGTGAGACTTGAGTCAAGAATAGAAATGCAGTCTATCCACCAAACCAGCCAATCAACCTGTATTATATATAAGCAGCAATAAATAGGAGTTTCCAAATTTGAAAACAGATGCCAGTAATAATCTTGTAATTTGAAATCAAAATGGAGTTTTGTGACTAATGAGGTTTTCAAAAGTTTTTTTCTTGTACAAATGGGTGTGTGAGTTAGGGATAGAGAGAAGGAAAGTGGAGTGCTGATTATTAACAAATATTAGCAAAATGTCCAAAAAAACTAGTTAATTTAGTGATATTAATCATGGTAAAGTGTACTAATTGCTTAGAGAGAAAAGAGTGAGCACATTATAATTTAGGTGTGTACTGTTCATTATAGATATAAGTATTTTGAAACAAAATTTATAGAAAACTGTTTGAACAGTACATTTGGCTAGTTTTGGCTAAATCTTATTATGTGAGATTCTCTGAGGGATGATGATTTAAAAGTGGCCATGTGGTTGAAAGTGAATACAAAATGGTATTTTATAAGTGGATAAACAGAATGAGAAAGTGTAAAGTTGTATCGGGGGTACATTTTAGAGGGATGCACTGATTGATGTACTATTATACATTAATAAAGAACCTTGTTGTACAGTGTACTAATATAGAGAAATTTTAAATACCCATCATATACAAGTTTTTATTTAGTAGCTAACTAAAAGGCAGAATCAACAAGAACTCAATCTCTTGTGTTTCCATGGATACATATATTTTGAATGTTTTGTGTTTCCAATGGTACATATATTTCCTAATTTTTGTGTTCCCATGATACATTTAGTTTCTAATGTTATCTTCCTTTTAGTAATGAATGCAATGTTTGAAGAAAATGAGAAGAAATTTTGATAACTAAATGTTGTTATGTAATTTATATGTTACTTTTGTCCTTTTATTCGCAGAAATAAAATGCTTATTATTTTAATGCTTAAAACTTTATTCTAATTCAGTGCTTTGTAAAGAAACATTGCAGTTGATATGAAAATGTGTGTTGTAATTTAAAGTCTATACTTTTTTGTAGGTACCCTACTACTGTCCAGAACTAAAAGTGTCAGGACTAAAACCAAATGAGCGCTACATATTCGCAGTTGCAGCTTATACAGCTGATGGTAAACTGATTGGCAATTGCATCGGAGAGAGTACCAAGCCCATACTGGCAATTCATCCCCTATCGGTGTTGACAACATGGGCTTTCCTTAGCCAGGTAAGCTTCCAGGCATCAACAAATACATTTTTGTTGTTGTTGAGGCATTGAGGGGTGCAAACATTTGTATTATCTTCAAATATTTAAAAATTAGAAATTAAAAAAGTTACTATTGTGTATTATGAAAAATACAAATGCTTTAAAATTCATCAACCATGAAAGAGAGGACAATGTTAAGGAAACTTAAATTTTCATTTATTTACCAGAAATGGAGATAGCTTGCTCCCACATAGTTTTTGTTGTGTAGGTCTTTTTGTAAAGGTAAAAACACAAATGTATAGTTCTTAAAAAACATTTCAAAATCAATCTAAATTAGCTGTACTCCATGTAAAGCACATTATGACATTTTCATTATATAATATTCATGTGAATATAGTGTTTTCTTGACTATAATATTCTAAATTTTTAATAGGAAACATTTATTATAAAAACTATTGCCAATTTATAGCATTTTCTTATTAAATCCAGCATATAACGATTATGGTGCCATCCATCTTTGTATCCACCTTTATGTATGTCCAGTGTCTGAAATACTTTTTGGTATGAGCCATAACTTTAAAAAGTCTTGGTTTGATGAAACTTTAATCAGGTATATATAATAACTAGATTGTTGAACTCCCAGATCAGGTTAAGGTCATTGTAAGTACAAAGAAGCTAATGGCTTGACTCCTTGGCCAGGCTGTAACATTTGAAATGCTGAGGATATTTTGATGAATCTTGAGCTATACACATACATCATGATCATAGCATATGTTGAAACCACATGCTCACACTCTGCCTTCTGGTCAAGGTCATGACCTGGTAAATATAAATCACCGACTTGAATTTGTGTTATTGTATAAATTTTAACTACAGAAGATATTTAAATGTAGTTATGCATATGTCATGGCTAGCTGGTGAGCTGCATACCATGGCAAGGTACCCAGTCCCAAGGTCAAGGTCACAACAAGTAAACATGTATATAAATTAATTATATTCTTGTTCAGAACATAAACTTAGAACAACTGAACATTTTTAAAGAAACTTTAGTGATTTGCATATATTGATTATATGCTGTGTTACATTCTCAAGTTCATAAAAGTCAAGTTAACATACATGGCAAAGTGAATTTTATCTATAACATACACATTAATAAAACTTGAGCTAATTGCAATTTTCATCAGAAGAGAAATTTAGCTCTATAAAATCACTTGTCTGAGCTGTTTCAGTCACAAAATATATTGCCATGAACCTCATCAAAATAGTTATGCCTACAAGATTTTAGTATTGTAAATAATATTGTAAATAATGGTAGTTTTACAGTTTTTTGGACATACAGCATTGTATGTTATTATAAATGTTAAAGATTCTTGAGTAAAGTATTTGCAGAAAATCAACTTGTATCTTGTTTTATTATTTCTAAGACTCATGAAAGTATTGAAATTGTTATGGCATCATCTTTCTAGTTTTTGTGTGTACTTTTGTACCATGGTTCTAGATAAGCTTACTGTGTACTGCATATTGTACTTGTGTTTAAATATTCTGTTTTGCATAATTGGGTGTGGAGGTGGGCAAAAATAGGCTATTTCAGTCTCTTTCCAATATTATTTTCATAAATAAGTTTTAATATTGATCTTCTTGTGTGTGTGTATTCCTTAAGAAAATATTTCACTCTATAGTCTTTTGGTATTTCTTTTAATTTTACAGATTGCTTACCAAATTGGTTTTTACGATATTGCAAGGCAGTCATGTGATGTACTCTGGGATCATTTCATTGCTGAATCTCCACCACCAGAGGGAGTTACATACAGGACAACAAAAGAAGAGGACTTTAAATTAACCCTTACAAGGTGTCATTATTTAACTAAATTTGGGGGCATTCAAACTAAATCATTTTTTCTCAGTCTATATAATTTGTGTACTAATTTAAAATATTTTCCCCCGAATATTTTGGAATTAAATCAAAATATGAAGAATATATTGAAGGTTAAAATGTCAGTTTCACAGACTTTCCTCTTTTGTACATATAAATTTCTCTATTTATCATTAGAAAGGGGAGACCAAGGAGTAAATTTGAATATAAAAGAAGTAGATGTGATAATAATACGGCACTTTCAAATTATGAAACTGTCTTTTAATTGTCAGAAACTGATATTTTCTGTAAATAACAGACATAATGCTAAACAAATTTCCCAAAGTATAACTTTTTAAACATTGATTATATGAAAAAAGTTTCACTTAAGAATACTTCAGACAAGGATTGCTTGTTCTGATGTCATGTGTTGCCCTGGAGATGTGATACATTGTCTCTGATGTGTGCTTTTTGCCTGTGCAAAATAATTTGTTTGAGTCACACAAGAAATATTCTAAAAATAATTGATGTTGTTGCTATCTTAAAAAAAAAGAGTATAAATCTTTGAGAATTTTATTGTTAAATAAGTTCCATGATGAATTTTAAGAAATTGTACCCGTTCTCCTTTATTGTTTTATGTAGCTGATCTTGAAAACAACACCCAATGGTTGTATCAGTGAATATACACATTTCAAGTGCTACTGTTTTGAAGTGCTATAGACTGAGTTTTAACTTTTTCAGATTATATTTATATGTCATGTATTGGGCTTGATTATTTAAGAGACCCCGTTTAAGCTTTTTAGTGCTATAAAAAGTTTTTCCCACATGATTATCTCCCTTACATTTTGAGAACCAGTAATTTTCAGCTAGAATAATTTGTTTGGTGGTGATTTGAAATTAGAATATAATAACACTTGTTATTGTTGGTTTATTATATTCCAGTTATGTAGTAACTTATTTTTCTTTTTTCCTTCAGGCTGAACCAGAGAATTGTGTGCCTGACATCTCCTGTATTGCTTCGACAGTTTCTCACCAGTGTCTTTATAAATGTGGACATCAGTATTCGCAGGGGAGAACTCTTCTGTGATGTTCTTTGTGATAAGGGACCATACTATACAAGACAGGTAACATTGTTCAAGTTTTCTATGTAATTATTTAGCACCAATATGATGCAGCTACCATTACATGATTATAAAGCATGAAAAACATTTTTGTCTTTTAAAACAATGATTAATTCACTGATATAAAATAGTGTTTGTAAGAAATTTTCTTCAGTTTTCATTAAAAGAAATATTTATAATTAATATGGAAAAATTATAAGTTTCATTTTACAGCACTTCAGGTGATCATATATCGCATTGAAGAATATAGTTGTTGCCAGTTTCGCTGGTAATAAACATCCCTAAACAAAAAAAAAATTAAAAAGAGAAACTTACAACAGTGCAGAAAGTAAAAGATAGGAAATACTTCATTGCTTACATATGAAAATATGTAATAAATTGTATGCTAATTGTTTGGAAATTCTACTGTTCATTTTTTTATATGTCCACCATACTGTGGAGGATATTATGCATTAATATTATCCTGCTGTCAAATCTATTAGCAATATCATTTCCTCAAATTAACTTGAGTACTCTGCCACCTACAGTTGCAAAACTTTGTGGATGCATTTCATTGGGGTAAGAGAGAATCATATAAATCTCAGGGTTAAAAGTTCAAGGTGGTCATGATCACATTGACTGAAAGAAACAAAATGGTTTCTGCACAAGAACAGTACTTATACATCACATGCCTGGAGCAAATTTGAGAGTCAAAAAGTCAAAGTTTAAGGTCATTATGCAAGAAGGAATAAAAATGACTTCCATACAATAATATTAGTTATACATCACAGACCAGGGCTTGTACTTGGGCTAAGAAAGAAGCTTATCAGTTTTGGGGTTAAAGTTTATTGTGTGAAAAAGATATAAAATGGTTTTCACACACATTTCAGTTCACAGACATGTACTTTCATCAGAGTTATAGATGTCTTATGCATTGGGTGAAAAAGAACCTAGTTGATTGTGGGGCCTAAACGTTAAAAGTCAACTGAAAGATGAAAATTACCTCTTGCATAATGACTTTAATGCTAGATCACAAAACTTGCGCAAAGTTTGTGTAGGGTTTGCACTTGAAGCTTAGAAAAGGCCTGTTGATTTTTAAATCAAAAGATACAAGGTTAGTATTATTGTGGTACAAAGAAAAATATGTTTTGTAGAATAACTTTTGTTATAGAGCAAATTTCTTGGCAAAACATTGTCAGTGGCTTGCAATTTCAGTAATAATTAAATACTATAGATTCATGGGTTTTGAGGTCAGAGGTCATGATCATAGTAAGCCTAATAAGATTTCTTTTCTTCACAGCATGTTTAGTTCAAGGCCACACACATTGACCAAAGGTCAGGGTTACAGAGATTCATTGGTCAGTTATCTCTGGAATCATCCATGCAATAGTAGTGACTATATAGAGGACTATTTCATATAATAGGCTGTTCATGGTACACTTATTCCTAACTTTGCATGTGCAGCCTTTCTAAAACAAATATCAAAATTCATAATAATAGAATAGAATAAACTGAAAGATTTCAAATTAGTACAAAAAATAAAGCTAACTTATTTTCCATAGGAGAAAGTCAAAAGAGGGAAAAATAGCTATTTTGTTCATATGTTTATCTTAATGTGTTCAAAAACATTTCCTAATCTACGGCACTGAACAGGGACAAACCTAGTATAATCAATAAAGTTTGCTCAATTTTAGATAGATCGTTTGGCTCAGTGTGAAAAGCTGATGGTTGCAATAGAGATTGCGGGCTGGCTGAATGAGTCTAACCTTGCTCTGCAGGCAGTGGTCGAGTGTTATGGACTCCTGTCTCCCCTTATCTTCTACAAGATTCCCTCAATTCCAGTGATACAGGTTAGTTTAATTTTAACAACTATTCTGTGTGCATAATGTACACAATTTAGGGAGGGGGCAAACAATTTTCTCAGCTTCTGTTAAGCTCTTCCCATAGAGTGATGTTAATGTACATAAGTGTTTAGCTCAATGACATTAGTAATTAATACTGTTAATATGTTAAAAAACACTAAAAACATACAGGTTGGTATTCAGAATATCTGGTGTATGTGTAAAATTTCAGATAATTATTTCTGTCAAAGTAGTATGTTATTGTTGTTGTATGGTTTAACACCATTTCTCAGCACAAGATAGGCTAAACATGGTGACCAGTATTATTGGTGGAGGAAGAACCTGGGAAAACCCAGAAAGAACTAATGACCCACGAGAAGCTACTGACCAGCTTTGTCACATACCCACATTGACTGAATCCAAGGCTCGAACCCACACAGACAGAGTTGAGATTGCAGTGATCCATAACAGAGTGTGCTTTAGACCACCGGCAACTCGGGGCCCCCAAAATAGTATGTAATTCATTATAGAGTCAGATTTTAAACTACCTGCTCTAGAAAACAGAAATTACATCCAGCTTTTATGAATGTATCTGAAACAAGCTTCAATATACTGAGGATGTAACTAATATATGGCTAAAAGTATACAAGTCACTCAGATGTGAAAATTAGGTGACAGTGACCCAATTTTTTGTATTACTAAGTTTCTGAGATGCACCCAATTACCAACATTTGTAAGTGTAGATGAAATAGGGTTTAAGATATTAATGGCAAAAAGAACATATAGATGAAAATACACAAATTATTTGGGAATCTTAAGTCTTTATTTTCACATATACACATGAAAATTAGTAATTGTAAATGCATCTTAAAGTATATTACCCATCACACCAAAAGTAGGTTACAGTAGCTGAATTTGTAAGCTCAACGACTTTTATATTTTAACAATTTGTTTTTTATTCTGTGAGTAATATTGGCACTATTTCATCTGCACTCTTTAAAAAACATCTCAGGAATGGATTTGAGTTTACATTGATAAAACTTCTTAAGGATTTCAATATTACAGTATTCAACTAAAAAAAATGGATTCAAAAACATAACACCAGTCCTCCATACCATTCTGTATTTTGAGAGATATTCCAAATGATATTCCTCAATACCATTCTGTATATTGAGAGATATTCCAAATGTGTTTTTGTTGACCAGAAAATTGTATTTAGTAAGAAACACCTTATCATGAGTTAGCAGAGACACCTGGTTGTATTTATGTAAATCAGTGTGTCTGTTTCATGTGAAAATGAACATGTGTTGTTTGTTTCATAAATATTCAGAGGAGGCTTTTCTTATTAGTTTAACATGTGTTGAGGTATAACTTACGCTGTATGACTGCTATTATAGAAAACATCTCATTGTAATTTTACCCCTTTAAGTGTATATAATTCAGCGACAAAATAATTAATGCTATTTGAAATGCATACTGTATATAGTTGAGTCAAAATAGGCCAGTGGTATAACCCTGTGTTCATCATGTGTGTAATGTGTATAGCCCTGTGTTCATTGTGTATTATGTGTGTCATGTGTAAAGACCTACGTTCATCATGTATCATGTGCTTAATGTGTTTAGCCCTGTGTTCATCATGTATCATGTGTGTAATGTGTATAGCCATGTATTCATCATGTATCATGTGTGTAATGCGTATAGCCCTGTGTTCATCATGTATCATGTATTTAATGTGTTTAACAATAATAATGAGGACTTTGTATAGTGCCTAATCTTTAGATGCTCTAAGCACTTTACAACTGTTACATATATAATGATATGACTATAAAAAGACACCATGAAATTAGAAAAACATTTTAAAAATGCTGAAAATATTTAAGGTAGGAAACATTTTTAGGTTTTTAAGTTTGTTCTTGCAGTCAAAATTGGTGAGTTTTAAGAGCACTCTTGAAAGGGATCACTGTAAATTTGTGTCTAAGTTTAATGGGCAATTTGTTATGCATAGCTGGGCCCTGGTATGCAAAAGAATGTTATCCACATGACTTTGTTTTCATTGTCTGAATAATGAGTATACGATTGTCAGAAGAGGAGCATAAGTATCTTGCTGGTGTGTACACATGGATACGGTTGGATAGGCATGTTAGATAAGAGTCTGTCGGTGAGACGTAGCACAGATAACAAAGTTTATGTTTAGTTCTGGATCAGATGGATAGCCAGTGTAGGGTACAAAGCAGCGAAGATGTGTGCTCTGATCGTGGTACTCAAGAATGATCCAAGCAACTGTGTTTTGAACATTTTGAAGTTTCTGGAGTAGATGTTGAGACAAACCAGACAGAATTGAGTTACAATAGTCCATTCTTGAAAGTACTAATGAGTACACAAGTGTTTTAGTGGTATCAGCTGAAAGATATTTGCAAATGGAGCTGATGTTTCTCAGCTCAAGATATGCAGCTTCGCATATGTTCATGACATGTTGGTGCACTGTGAGAGTACTGTCCAGCTAGGTTTCATACAAACTGTGAATTTAATGCTGGTGTTGGTCATATTTATTGTTTGAGGTAAACGATATGAATGAGAAAGTCTTTGGGTTGTGATCAGAATGGCCTAAATTTTATCATCATTCAACTGCATCTTGTTACATGTCATCTATGATTTCACATCAGAAATGCACCTCTCTACTCACTGGATGGTAATATGAACTTCAGTTGGGTGGCTAGATTTGTATATTGGGTGTCATTGGTGAACAATAGGTAAGACACTGGATGGTTATCTATGACATTTGAGAGCAGCTGAGTGTAGAGAACAGGTCCAAGAACAGACTTCTGTGGAACACCACAACATAGATTAACTGGGCATTTGTGTCCTGTTGACTAAGTAGGGCTTGAACCACAGTAAGGTTGTATTGTGAATGTCAAACACATGCTGAAGATGGTGAAATAATATATCATGGTCTGTTGTGTCATATGCTGTAGATAAATCAAGGAGGGTGAGGACTGTAGTCTTTCCACTATTCAAAGCAGAGAGAATGCAGTCTATACATTGTTTGAATTCAGATGAGATACAAGTTGAATTAGAACATTTTCAAAGATTTCTTATATGAATGGGAGATTAGAAATTGGGTGGTAGTTCTTTAAATCATTATGGTCAAGTTATGTTTTTTTTCAGCAGAAGCTTTACAATGGCAGTTTGGAAAAATGATGGGATGAGAGAAAGGTATTAATAACATCAATTAGGGAAGACAATATTGGATCTAAGCACTCAAGCAGAGTGATGTTGGAATTGGATCAAGTTCACATGACTTTGGTGTACTTGTCATCACAATTGTTCATACTAAATCTATAGAGACAGATTCAACTGCTGCTAACAGTTGCCACTGAAATTCTGTATTGCAACGGTATGGTGATGACGAGTCAGTTGAAATTTGTTGTCAAGCACTTATCTCTAATGATTTGTACCTTGTCATGGAAGAAATTTGCAAACAGGTCCTGAAGGTTATCTGGAGAGAAGGTTGTTGGAAGTGGTGACATTTGTTCCTTGACATTAGCTTGTTAGTAATCTCGAAGAGCTCTTTGCAGCTGGAACTTTCCCTGATCTTAGTACTGTATTGGGCTAATTTCACTGCATGGATTATGTTTGTGACAGTCTTCTTAGTGGCATCATAGATTTGCTTATGAATAGTGAGTCTGGTGGAAAGCCAAAGCCTCTCTGCTTTACAGCAGTCTCTAGCAGTGTGAAGCTGGTCCCTAACACTGCTATACCACGGAGAACACTTTTGAATTGATACTCTGCACTTGGTGGCTGGGGCATGTTTTTCAAGCAATGAATGCAGGCAGTTATCTAGTTGTTCTGTTGTAGGAGGTAAGAAAGTTGTTAGGTTCACTTGGATGTCATGCATTAGTTTGGTTCTATTTATCATACGGAGGTTTCTCTTAGTAGCAAATAAAAGTGCAGGTTTAGGAACAGATACATCAAGATGGCATATAGTGCCAAGGTGATCTGATGCAAGTTCATGGGATACCAGGGAGGACCATAGATTATTATCATCAGGTCTATGAATTCAGTCTAAACTGTGACCATGTTTATGGGTGGGTTGGTTAACTGACTGTTTGCTATTGAAAACATAAATGGAATCTAGGAGTTTTGATGTTTATGGGTTTCCAGGACAGTCAAAGTGAAAGTTGAAATCTCCAAGAATAATCAGGTTGCCACCTATTGAAACTTCTATACTCCAAGAGATTCAGAAACTGCTCCAAAAAGAGAGATTCAGTCAGCTTATTTTTCTACTAGGAGAAGGGCGGTAGAGATAGAAATAAATGGACTGACCTTCGTTCAAGTGTGAGCATTGTTTGGACTAGTTCAAACAATATGTGGTAGAAATTGAATATTTTTGTGTAGTTAAGACATTTGACCATGGAATTCTTTGTGATGACAGCATTTCTACCTCTGTGAGAGTGGTGGGGTGAATGATGGAGTAATTGGTGGGTGTTAGATCCACTCGGGCTTATCGCCTGATTTTGTAGCCATGTTTCTGGCAGGAAAAAACCATTGATATTCTGATAATTGATAAAATTAACTATTTCTGTGTGCTTTTCCAGTGGTCCTACTGATTGGACATTGAATAATGCTGAATTATATCCCTGTGTTTGGCACAGGGCATCCTGATATGAAGACCTTTGAAATTTGTAGATGCTGATCCATCATTAGATATGTTGGCCATTGTTGAAAATATTAAAATCCATTAAAACAAGTCTTCTCTGAAACGTAATTAAGAAAATTTGACAGAAATTTTCCAGGATGGAAGACTTCTTCTGTTTGTACAGCTTGTGCTGATCTGCTTTCAAATATAACTGCTTTTTCTAGAAATAGAAATGCCACTATCATATCAAATATATAAACCTTTAACTGTCTTCTCCAAAAGCACTGTATAGAATATGATCAAACTTGATGGAAAGTATCCTATAATAAAACTTTTCAAATTTTCATGTAAACAATTCTGATCTGCCATTAAATATGGCAACTGGTGCTAAAAATAATTTACTTTAAAACCATTTCTCAAACACTGCTAATCAGAATTTACATCTTTTCCTTATCTACAGTATAGAAAGTTTTCTAAAGTTCATGTCAGTACTACAAAAGCAAATGCAAATCCACCATTAGGTAGGGCCAATATTGCTAAAAATAGTAAAATGTTTCAACAGCATCTGAAAAACTGCTTAAAGGTTGAACCAAACAAAAAAAGCAAGCATCCTTCATACAGGGTTTTCAGATTTGTATCTCACTTGGATCTCTTGTTTTAATATTAGTATAGTTGGAATGGAACTTTCAGTATATCTGTTAATATAGATCCCATCAAATTTAAATAGTGTTTCTTCAATGATAAGCCCAAAGGGACCAGCATTGTAAAGCTTTTGTAAGGGGTGGTGAACATCATTAAATGAAGCTTTCTAATAAAATTATATGTCAAATAATTTGTAAAAGTGAAAGATGGGCTTATCATTGTGGATTCAATGTACATGAATATGGCAAATTTTCTGGTATTTTCCTGTATGATCATAATCCTGATAAATTGCAGGTTCTCCAGCGGTGCCATGCTGTCTTACTTGAGATTCCCTCTAGCCTGAGACAGAAGCGTCAGGCTACCATCGCTGACAGCCTTCATCACATGACTGCCTGCATCACTTATCACATTGCCAAGGTCTGACACACAGGGTCAACTTAAACTATAGTTTCCACATCTCAGTCCCAGAAAATCTGGTCACTTCCTATCATTAGTATTGTCCTTTTCCAACTTTCATTGTTTACACCTTGGTTAAGTTATACATTTAAGTCAGCATCTAGTTTTTCCTCACACTACTAACAGTATTTTTGCTGACATTCTTTGTCTTCACAAATACACAGTTTAGACCTTTGTTGAAGTCCGCATACATTTGTTAACTTTGTAATGAGCTAGTTCAGACCTTTACTGAAGTCCATTTGATAAATGTTACGAATGCTCTGGCACATAAAGATTATGCCATAGGTCTTGCATGTAAATTCTAACTGTAAAGAACATCTTTATATGATAGCATAATGATCACCTCCATTAAATAATTACCTCTCATATCCAGCCATATTTGACTTTTGTCAAAGGCACTTTTCAGATATATCTGCTTTCCTTGAAATGTCTTTCTTAAATTAAAAATTCTGTTCCCTAAGTAGCTATTAATTGATTTTTAAATGTTTTTATTACCCACACATGATTTATTGTAAAAATTCTGACATGATACTGAGAGAAGTGCTTAAAATATTTTTTTTAGTTTGTCTGTACAAAGTATGATATTGGTTATGCTAAAACTATTGGTGGCAGCACTGATTTCAGCAGGTAGAGATAATCAGTTAAGTTTCAATAGAATATTTTTATAATGGTTCATTTGATAAAATTAAACATTTTACCTCTTTACCATTTACCTAGCCTTATTCAATACTTTTTTAATTCAATTTTGTTTGCAAGTTTTGAGGAAAATGCTGAGGTTAACATTTTCATTAACTGTTTGTTTCTATTTCTGTTGAAAGTTTTGTTTTTCACTTGTATAAATAAAATCTGTATTTAAATTGTTTGTCTATTTGAAATAGCATGTGTCTGGTCTTATACAAAACCTTTCTTAATCCAGTATTAATAAACTTGGATGATACAGTCATTTGACTTTGTTAAATATACAATTTCTACATTACAGAGAGAGAGAGAGAGAGAGAGAGAGAGAGAGATTGTAATGACATGTCAGCACAATGTAGGCAATAGGCATATTAAAGTTATAGAAATTGCTTTGTCTACAGATTTGTTGTATTAAATACTAGTATGTCCATGTGGCCTAGTTTGTTTTGCATCCATGGCTTTGTTACAGTTTTAGGTCAATTTCTCAAACAATCTTACTGGTGTGGCTATATATCTTTGTATATTTGCTTGTATATGTGACACCATTGATTCAAAAAGCTGTCACTGTGATCTGTATTTCATGCCTTATTGACTGTTCTCAAAGTTTTTTAAGTCTTCTTTAGTTTTAATATTTTAAAAATCAACAGGTTATCAAATTCCATATTTTATAGCACATGTACATGTACTTATGTGACATAAAAGTCACTCAAACATTACCCTTTTGAATCTTCAGGTTCTTAGGTCATGGGGTCAAAAATCTCTTGCAAATAACTTAAATGAGGCAGGACGCCATCTACTTTCCCTGGAAGCTGGGGAGGGAGTCAAGGAGTCCAAGGAAGATGGAATGGACCAACTCCATGTTCCAGAGATTGCTGAGGCTGCAGGGCCAACTGTGACTATTGATGGTGGTACAACTGGGTCTATCAACTTACAGGTATGGGATGATCTGTTTATTTGAATAAACCTCTTTGTTATTTGATGCATCAATATATCCTCAAAACAATTTGGAGCATGGTTCTTGAAATCAAGCTACAACCCATCAATATACAGTGGAAGTATGGCAAGTTCATTGTATTAAGTCAATCTAGGAGAAGGAGTTAAGTAAATAAAATTCTGAAGCTGTATTATTCTAACTTGGAAACATTGCTTGAAATTAACAAATGCAGCATTTTCATTGGTCAAAATATTTTCAAGTAAGATTATGAGGAGAGTAGTATGACATGATCTTTTGGTATTCATATTCTTCAGAAATCTCATTTGTTCCTCATAATTGGAAAATGTTGTTAAATTAAATGTAAGAAATTAAGGCTGAATATGCTTTTTATCAATGTGAATAAATTATATATTATTTTTATTAACCATGATTGATATCATAATTATTAAGTTTGAAAATATAGACCTGGAATGAACAGTCATTTAGAATTTTTTTTTTGTTTCCTGGAAAATTCCGCCTTTTTCAGAACCTATTTGATATTCCCTTAATTTAAAGGTTATAAAAATGTTTATGTGTGGCAGAGGGAGTGTTCCAAAAGTTTTGTCTAAATGAGATTGGCTAATAATTACTGTTATTCTTATTCTGGATGAAAACGTTAATGTTAGTCGTACAGTAAACAAGAATGCTATTGATGCTTCCTCCTAAATGTTGTACCAAGATGAAAATTATTTGCATAATGATTTTTCTCTTGATTTTAGCGAAACAAAGAGCATGCAGTATGTACTTTGTAGAGTAGCTTTTGTAATTGTTGCTTGATATATGTTTTAGAATATGTCAGTTACTGTGCAAAGTATATTATTTATGTCAAGGTGAATTCTAGGAAATCTGTCCCATATCATTCATTGCAAGAATTTATTTATTGTTCAACAATAAGATATTCTCTGACAATATTTGAAGTTGACCATCTTAAAACTTTTATTGTATCATATCTATTCTCTTATTTTTGTTTATGTATATTGCAGTTTTTTCTTTGAACCAATCAAAATTAATAAAGGAACTGCACAATGCTCTTTCATCTTTAACATATTTCTTCTATTGGCATTATTTTTGTCTCAAAGAAGCCAATGCATTTATTATTACTTTGTTATATATAGCCATTTGTACAGTTATTTGATACTTGATGAACTATAAAGCAATTACGTCACATCTCAAAACTGCAATACAATCACCTCTTTGATAATTGTCTTGGTACAGAATATAAAATATTCAAAAATGAAAGCAAGAAAGAAAGAAAAAAAGAAAGAAAGAAAGAAATGATATCAACTCTGATGGATATACAATCTTTACATTTTGACTTCTTCTTGTCATTTGTATTTGTAGTTTCTCTTTTAGAGCTTACTCCCATCTTCCTTGATACTTGATTTGATCATTTAAAAATATTGTTATTTTCATGCTTTCCTCCGACCTTTTCATTTCCCAAAAAATATTCTGATTTGCACTTCATATTTTGTTTGTCAAATTGATTATTCAATCTAAATTTAAAAATGGGACTAGTTTTCCTTCTCAGTAAATATTTTATTTGTAGCTATTGCTTCCTAATTTTAATCTAGAATATTTTCATAATTACTTTGTTATATGACAGTAGCTTGCAGATGAGGTTAACATGTAAATCTAGATCCATTTAGTTTGCATTGATAATATATCTGTCGATTTTTGTATTGATTTTTTTGTAAAAACGTTTGTTGCATGTGGATGGTTCATAATGCAAGAATAACAACAGCTTATTTTAAAACTTAGCAAGGTTTCATTGACACAGGTTATGGGTCATGATGTTTTTTTTTTACTGAAATTCTTGAAAGCTTAGTATAAAGACTTTGTATTGTAAGTTAATATAGTGTGAACCTGCTATAACATGGTAGTTGGGAGCCATAGAACCTGACCATGTTATAGACCGAACCATGTTATAAGCAACCAGGTCAGTATGTACTTCATTGGTACAGTTTTCATTTTAAATCGATGGATATTAAATGGGAAATACACCTGTAATGAAAACAGGGAAGGCATATATAATATTTTACTTTATTTAGAGAACCGTGAATTAGTACATATAATTTGTATACTGTTTATATATACATCTCTTATGAAGAATGTATCAATACTGTGTACTTACTCACGAATCTCATCACATACATTGAATCCATAGTATAAATAATTCCATCAAATGCACACACAGATTTAAAATATTCAATAATTTTGTCACAGGTCATATAGGTCTGAATTCAGTGGATCAATATAGCACAATCACGTAACGAATGATGAAGCACATGTTTACTTTTCAAAATTGCCAGATGATATATTTTGCCCAAATAAGGAGAAAAAATGGCAGTTTGCAACATGGGTGTAGCCCTACACAATTCTGGAATAAACATTTTACACTTTTTTTCCCCGTACTTTTAAGAAGAAAAATTATGTTTTGTGTACACGAAAAATACATATAAAATTTCAGGAGCCACGGCATGATCATCTTGTATTATTCATGTGTAATCTCTTCCCCAAAATGATAATAAACTTTTCACATTTTTTTTGTACTTTTAATACAGATTTTTTTAAATGTGCGAGAAAAATACACGTATATAAAAGTTCAGGATAAACATCATGACCATGTTATGTCTGAATTTGTTTTAATGGAGCATGCTATTGTGGGGTCACACTGTATTCATTAATAATTATGCCAGCAAATTGTACACATCACTGTATTAATTAACAAATATGCCAGAAAATTGTATATATCACTGTATTCATTAACAATTATGCCAGCAAATTGTACATATCACTGCTGTAGGGTATCATAGATTTCAACAAACAGTTTGTTCATTCATAATATCTTTCATGAATTACCGGTAGGAACTTTATAATCTTTACCTTAGCATAGCTTTGATATTATTATTATGTCTCTCTAAAACATATTTTGGAGTTTAAATTATAAAATGGTTTATATATGGGTAATATCAAATCTTCCAGTGGCATGAGATGTAAAGATTTTTTAAAGTTGGCTTCTGGATTATGCTATAAGAGTCAAACACAGTTGGCCAAATGGTCCTTTGGATTCTTTCCAAAGTGCTCAGGCAAAAACTGTTTGATTCTATATTCTCTTAATGAGATTTCTGCCATATTAGTGTTTTCTAAAATGCTTCATTTATCACTATTACTGACAGACTGAGGTTTGATCTGATCGTACAAGCATTTCTTACTATCTCATAACTTACCTTAACATTTATTCTGTGATCATTCAAGCCAAAAATTATTTAGTAATCTTAAATGCCCAGTGTCATTAAACATTAATTTTTAAACAGACACTGATGCAGGAGGAAAGTCTCAATCAGCTAATGAAACACATTGCTTGGGTAACACATGCTATGATCTTATGGTCATAGTGACATATTTCGTTTTCGTCATCTCATTTGCCAGTCAAGTCAGTTTTCCATAGTTTGGCAATGACATTTTATTACATTTTAAGTAGACTGAAATTTTCAACTAGACCTTCATTTGGTGAAGACCTGACATGAATTTGTATGAGTCTGGTTTGAACAAGACTCCAGTTTGGCCAATGTCTGTATGTGAGAAAGCTTTTCAATTGTTCCTTGTGAGTTGATAGATTTTACTGAATTTTAATGTTTTCTACCACCACCAGTTATTCTGACCACCATCTGTATCCTATTATAAGCTGAAAAACGGCATTGAACCCACATCAGAAATAATGCAAATCCATGTATAATTGCTACAGTATTGGTCGTCGTTTTTAGTACACCATCAATTCATGAAAATTATCATTCTTTTATCCTTTTATTTTTCATGCAGAAAGTCTATTTTTCTTTTTAAAAACGTCTGCACCTTTTAGGTACTTAAGACAATCTTGATTCATAGTTTTGACTAAAAATCATTTGTACATCTACAAAATAATCATACAAAAGTAGGAAAAATAATTACAGTATTTTTACATGATGAAATAATAAGAACAGAAATTATCTATGAAATGCCTACAAAACTTGCTTATGACCACAAGATTTGTTCTATGCATGCTGCATCTGTAATTTACTGTAGAATTGTCCAAATAAAACTAGCTCTATTGCATTAGAATGATAACATTATTTTTGGGGTGAGATGATTTAAAATCAGATTGGTTTGAGACTTTCTTATATGTGTCTAACAATAATCTGTATATAATGATAGAAAGAAACTTATAACAACTCTGTAATCATTGCTTTTGAAGTGGAAAGCTTCACAATTATACTGCAGATGTATTGATTTATAGACAGGATGTTATATTGCAGATGTAATGGTTTAGGGAGCAGCTCTTGTAGTGCAGATGTAATGTTTAGAGAGGGGTTCTCATACTGCAGATGTAATGGTTTAGGGAACAGTTCTTGTAGTGCTTATGTAATGTTAAGGGAGGGGTTCTTATACTGCTGATGTAGTGGTTTATAGAGATGCTGTAGTGCAGATGTAAGGGTTTAGGGAGGGGCTCTTGTACTGCAGATGTAATGGTTTGCTTCTGAAGTGAAAAGATTTACAGTTGTACTGCACATGTGTTGATTTAGGGATGGTCTGTTATATTGCAGATGTAATGGTTTAGGCAGGGGCTCTTGTAGTACAGATGTAATGGTTTAGGGAGGGGAACTTGTAAACTAACTGCAGATGTAATAGTTTAGGGAGGGGAACTTGTAAACTAACTGCAGATGTAATGGTTTAGGGAGGTGCTCTTGTAATGGAGATGTAATGGTTTAGGGAGGGGTTCTTATTCTGCATATGTAAAGGTTTGAGGAGACACAGGGATGCCATAAATATGAAACTGAGTTTATTTTATATCATCAGCAACATAAAATGATCTATATAAATCTGAATCAAGGATCATTTGATTTTTTTTTACATTAGACCTCAAGTAGAATTTGTCATTTGCAAAACCTAATATCTGCTTTATCTAAAGCTTACAAAAACAGAAATAAAACTTGTTTTTTTCATCAATATTTTATGTTGCTTATCAGCTGAGGACATTTTTTAATGGGGATTGTTTTCAGTCAGTACTTGTCATTAAATTTTACCAGGCAGAGAAATCTATAGAACATAGGGCAAAGGGCTACTACATAGGGTAATGGGCTATTACATCATCAAATTCCTTTATTGCATTCACATTTCTCCATGTTAGCACATCTCTGCTATATCATCATTTGTTATTTGCCATTAAAATTACAGAGTTTATGTTTTTTCATTTGTTTTATTCTTTTTTACATAGTTTTATCTACTGAATGTTATTTGCGTGCATTCAGTATTGGTTTTGAAATTATCAGTGTTCATTATACCAAACATTTACATAATTATTTTGGCAATTGTAAACGCAGATAATGGTTTTTATATATAGAAGATTTGGGTACTTATTGGTGTTGGACATGTAACATGATAACTAACAACAGTACTGGCCATTTAAAAAAAATATATTTAAAATACATTTCAACAACATATAAATCAAAATAGATTTTTAAGTTTTGTTTGTTGCCACTTGAACAAATGATTATATATATATATATATATATATATATATATATATATATATATATATATATATATATATATACATATATATAATGCTAAGTTGAAATATTTTTGCATGGATTAATGAGCAATTGCTATATGTGAATGGCTTTTAAGAATAAAAGAGGACATATGCTTCCTGAAGTTGTCTGGGGGATAAATGAAGTTGGGATTAACAAGGCTTCATCCACTTGTCCTTCCAAAGCAGAATTTGCAACATCATCATCCACTTGTCTTTTTATTTCATGTTTATCTTGCTCATTTTATTTTCAAATACATGGACACAAATCTCTTTTCTCAGTCAACAAGTTCATTATTGGGTTTTTACACATATTGGCATAATAGAACCTGGAATGATTTGTGATAATGAGAAACTATTTTTCTTTTAATAAATTGCTTCATATCATAACACAGTCCTTTTCATAGATCGGTACATCAGTGAGAATTGTATAGTAAAATGTTAATTTGTTTTGGTACTAATGTCTTATAATTTGGTGAAGAAATAGGGATAAATTCTTTTGTATTCTTTGGTAGATAAAGAAAGGATCCATGCCTGACATGTTATATGCAGGTTCACCAGTTTTCAGGGCATGAGTTATTTTAAGGAGTGGTGTATTTCATGGCTTTGAAACTTTTTAGAGCTGCTTTATTCTTGTATCTTCAAACTTTTTAAAAATAAATTAAAAATTTACAGCTGTTTGAGTTTGTGAGTGAATTATATTTGCCAATTTTTTTTAATGGAATGGTATGCAGATGAATGTAGCTTACTAAATGTATCCTATACTCAGCTGCTACAACTTTGGTTAATTTAGCAAATAAATATCATTATATCATATCATTTATAAGTCAAACTGCAAACAACAAAGATCCTGATCTGTCATAGCAAAAGTGCCTGCAGATCAGAGTCTATGTTGTTTGTTCAACTGATTACTCTTAACAAATTGCATAGACCCAAACCTGCAGGTGCAATATGTGATGGCAGAGCTGGATCTGTGCAGTTTGCAGTTGAACTCTTCTTATTGTTGCATGTTTTGGCAAAGTAACAGGCATGAACAAAATTGGCATGATAAAACATTTGTTTGCTTATTTATCATGTCCCTTCAATGAAAATTCTAGATAAGTTAATTCAACATTAACTCACATTTTAGCATAATATTTCTCTTTCTTCCATTGTGAAACATAAATTGTATAATATTTATAATACATATCATGATATATCAATCTTGCAGCAAGGAAATTACAGTCATACTTCATAACAAGAAATAATAAATTAGCATCAGTAAAACTAATTTTTGTTTTTAGTGTTTGATTTTGACTAATGTCTCTTGTAGAGCCTGAAATCACGTAAGAAAGGTAAGAAAAGCCTGACGGGAGGATTGAAGGACCATGAACCAGATGTACCTGTCAATGAAGAGCTGAAGGCATTGGAGACTCACATGCTCATTGCATCCAAACAAGGTATCTGGCATTTTATCCTTTAATGTGCACTTTCTCTTTATCTACAGTTATAAATTTGGACTAATTTTTTATTTGAGAAAGTATTTTGATATGATAAATATGTGTAAATATATTTTTGTGTATGAGTTCTGTGTGCAGATGCAAACAATATAGACCCTGACCTGTTATTGAATAATACACTGGCAGATCTGGGTCTTTTTTGATTTTTATTTCTTCTACTAATTACTCCTTAGAAACTGCAAATACCTAGATCTGCTGGCACATTATACAGTGGTAATCTGGGTCTGTACAGTTTGCATTTGGTCTAAAATTAAAAGTTTCTAGTGAATTATATGTGACAATACTGTTATGAATCGATGGTCTTACACTGAATATCAAGAAAGAGCAAAACCCAACAAGTTTTTTAAAATTCAACAAATAATTTATTTCCGTAGAATACAAAATTTGAGTTAAAAAGAACTAACAGTATTTGATCTAAATCCAAATAATCCTTAAAGTTCTTATCACAAGTCCAAAAATATAGAGTATTCTGAATGCATTCCAATCTTGATTGTGCTGATGTACCATTAACCTGGAATAGTGTTGCTCTTCTAACAGTCTTGATGTATAACAATCATTCAATACAAAATGTCTCTAAATGAATTCACAATAATCCCCAAATAGTTATTTAGTCTGAAATTATTAATGATCACATTGTAATTTCAATGAATAATTTAAATAAATCATCTGAAATAATAATTAAACACAACTAAAAGACTGATTGCACTACAGATTTTAAGGTTGGAATGATTAATTCTGATGTAAAAACAAACTTAATATAAAAATCTAAGACACAATAAGAGGGCCAGGATTAGGGTTAAAAACTCATTTTAAAGACATATGTTTTAAACTTAATCAGGTAGACCAGGAATTTCCAAAATGAAAACCAATGTTCTGAACTCAAATCCAAGTAAACTTGTTTATCTACAAGTAATAATTATCTTAATAAATAATCTATAATTATACATAAAAATTACTATGCAATATATTGTTAGTGACATAATCAATTAAATTGTATGATAATTTAAAATGGATATTCAGTTTTGTTAATTCCCGCTGTTTAGTACTTTAAGCATATTTGAAAATAACAATGATTTTGGTAAGGCATCATAAAAACAAATTAGTTATTAATTGATTATTAATCTATTAACAGATATTCATAGATGATGGTTCTGAAAAGTTTTATCCAATTACTACATTACATTCACTTGCAGTTTTGATCTTGCTATGTTTTAGGTGCCAGATCATCATTATTTCAAGAAAAGTTTATATACTTTGCAGTTAGTTTTAAATGGCTTCCTGTTATGACCTCATTTATTTAATACTTACCTCTTTGACAGGCCATTATTTTTGCAACATTTTCTTTATTAATGTGTCTTTTGTGATTTGTTAAGTTTAAGAACTTCTAATAATAATTGAATTATGTCCCATAAAAGTTGAACAAAATTTGTATCATAGTTTCACTTATACAAAATCAAGTCTTCTTGGGCTACATAAACTGTTTACAATTCTAGATTACTGGATTTTAGAATACCTAGATTTACCTTTTTGTAATTAATAACAGTCATTCATACTATTCATGTCTTCATATAAAAAGAGACAAAACCGAAGTCACATGCAAACCAAACACAATTCTCTGTTCTACAGCCCAGAATGAGCATGAGCTAACAGGTAGTGAGGACCCCAATATTCTCCATGCATACATAGCCTACCTGCCGAGCAGGATAGCATTCAAGGAAGGTATGTACAATGAATAATTTAGCAAATCATAAAATGTCACAAACTACACAGAATCTGTCCAAGACTTCATCACTGTACAATTTTTATAAATAGGTTGCACTCTGATATCATTTCAGTCCAGTTAAGTTGCTACTATGCTGATTTCATTTCAGTCCAGTTCAGTGGCTGCTACACTGATGTCATTTCAGTCCAGTTCAATGGCTGCTATGCTGATGCCATTTCAGTCCAGTTCAGTGGCTGCTACACTCATGTCATTTCAGTCCAAGTTCAGTGGCTGCTACGCTCATGTCATTTCAGTCAATTTTAGTAGCTGCTACACTGATGTCATTTCAGTCAATTTTAGTAGCTGCTATGCTGATGCCATTTCAGTCTAGTTCAGTAGCTGCTATGCTGATGTCATTTCAGTCCAGTTCAGTGGCTGCTATGCTGATGTCATTTCAGTCAATTTTAATAGCTTCTGCTATACACATTTAAGCATAGGAAATATTCTGGTTCAGATTTCACCATGGAATGTCTGATGCATTTAAGTCCATATTTAAGCCATTGGATTGGTCAAACAAAAGTTAGACATTTTTAATCATACTGTTGGATACAACTTAACTCTAGACTCAAATGCTATTGATGAAATCCAGGTCAGGTGCAGTATATGATTGTAAAGTTTAGGTCCTGAGTTCAATCCCAATGTATGCATACAAATTTCCATGTGTTGCCTGATATTGGTGGTGGGGATGGTTGGCTAGGTACCCCATTTGTTTCTATCATATTTAAGTATCTTGCTGATTGTCAATAGCCAGGATATTTGGTACAGTGAATAGAGAGAAATTAATTCATTCAATAATATGTGATAAAAAAGATGCATTAGAATCAAATGTTTAAAGATTGTATCAAAAACTGAGCAGCACTATGTCTACATGTTGTATGTTAAAAGGCAATGTATTAATTCTAGATTTCAAGCAAGATTAAACCAGGAAAAATACATTTTTGGGACCAAAAGAATGCATAATTTATTTTTTTGCAAAATATGGACCACGTTTTTTGAAGAGGGAAAGGAATTGCTGCTTGGTGTCTTGTTTTCTTTAGCTATACAGCATCTAGAGAAAACTTCCATGCACACAGTTTAGATATGTCCTATTTTGCTTGTGGAAAAACAGTGAAATAGTCTTCATTTTGATTCAGTAAGAATGAACATGAAATGTAATTTCCAATCAACTTATACTTATTAACCCTTTCATATTAAAGATCATTTAGAGGTCAGTTAGTGTGTGTGTGGTTGTTGGGAGAATAATCTGTGCCTGGTTGACTGAGAAAACAAGGAACATGGCATCTTGATAATGAGATCAGTACTTTAAATTTATTTATAGCCAGTAAAATGGATAGTTATCACTGTCAAATGACCATAAATCTTCCCAGATCCTCAGATATACAACTATTTTCCCTGTTTTGACATATATTAGAAAATTTTATCAAAAAGTCATACAGATGTCATTTCTTTTTTGGTACCATGTCAAAAAGTTCTACATTTGTCATTTCTGTTTTGGTACCATGTCAAATGGAGCTTGACTTCACAAATACAGTAATGTTTCCATCAGTTGATCGTTTTGCATGTCAGTGACAACATGTTGGTATGACTTTTCCAGAGGTGACATCATTGTAGTCATTAACATTCAGATATCATATTCAAGTTTTTGTAATCTTGTATCTTATACATTAATTATGCAACTGGAACTAGGTGTAATATTACCATATGCCCAATGTTTATACACTTATATGCAAGTCAACATTTCCTGCTTAGCATTCAACCCATGTGACGACTCATCATGGCTTTGGGTAGTACATGTAGCTCTCTTCCAGAAGCTGTTTCATCAGTTCTGTTTTATCATAAATATGTATGTATAGGATGAGCTAATTTCTGCAAAATTTAATCCAAAATATTTTGAGACTGGATTTTTCAGGTAATACGTTCTGCAGTTCCATGTTAGGATCTTGGGTCCAAATCTTAGTCTCGGCTTCTTAACAGCTAAATCAATGTATTCAGAGTTGTACCTGAACAAGTTTAGCTTTGTGAAAATATGGATAAAATTAATAATTGTTGAAATGAGAGGCCAGGAAACTAAAACAATGGATGAAAAAGACTACCCCCAAGTTACATTTTTACCCATGTATGCATATCATGATGAAATAACCAATCTGAAACAACTTCTTCAAGACATCTACACAGCTGTTCATACAATCTTCCTTGACTCAGAAAAAATGATGGATTTTTTTTATTTACATTAATCATAGATGAGAAGTGTAAAATTCAGGGTGAATGAGTTACACATCATGACATCATTCACATGGGAGACAGCAAGTTCCATAGAGTCCAAAATCTTCATCTTATTTTTTTAAAATTATGGTGATCAGCCAATCAGAAATAATGTTTCCCTTCTGACCCAGAGGGTCTCTATTCCTTTGTCTACCGTGCCCAACCAGAGCCATTCACCCCTCATTACAAATATTCATGCGTTAGAGCAAATAGCTTTAAATTATGGTAATCAATCAACCAGAAATAATGTTTCATGTGCAGATATGCTATAATTAATCTTTTGCTGTGTTTAACAAATTATTTTCTATGTCTTTTATAAGTTTCAAAGTTCCGGAAGCGTGCACAGTACCTTGAGTTTATTGTGCAGGTGGCACAGAAAGCTCTTACAGAGGGTCTGCCTGATCAGGCCATGGAGTGGTGTGAGGATGCTGTTTCCTGGCTTGTAAAGTGAGTAGTTATAAAGTATGACTGTTTATGCCCCCTTAGAATTCATTAGGGATATGTTTTTCTTTTCATGTTGGACCATGTCTGGCTATCTGTCTAACCAAGAAGTTTATTAGTATGATAGGAGAATTCCACAAAATGCAGACAAATTAAACTGTTGAATGTTTATTTGTATGTACATTGACAAATTAAACTTTTGAATGCTTCTTTATATTTAGATTTTAAGGCTTTCAATTTGTTTTTACACACTTTTTGGACTGAGACCTTCTTTCACAATAACCTTGCTGGCATGAATATACAAAAACCACTTGATACAGAAAAATAACAAATTTGTAAGCATATTTTTATACTTATTCTGCATTGATTTGCCAATTTTAAATTTTTTACTTATTTTGTAACAATATGGAAAGAGTAATGGATCTAGAATTGAGCCTTATGGTACTCCAAATCTACAAATACAGATCCTATTATTCTACATTGGTCAAGTGCTTGAAGCCATTTATCAATTAGGGAGATCAAGGCAGTCTCACATGAATGTTTCTGTCTAACGCCTGATTGATTAGGGTGTAACAGCAAGTGTTTGGTTAAATATGACATGAATGAGTCATGGACATGTTTTTCAATCAGTTTTGACATGTTTATAATACTAATTTGGTAGTATTGATATTGGTCGGTAGTTATCAGCATCATTCTTAGATCCCTATTTGTGAATAGGAGTTACTTTTGCAGTTTATACTTAAATTGATTATAAATGTTATGCTATCTACAATAGCAGAGGCAGAAGCTTAAATGAGTTGTGGACAAATCTGAATAATTTCTGTTGTTGTTGTTGTAGGGTTTAACGTCATTTTTCAGCACAAAATAGGCTATACATTTTGGCCAGTATTAATGGTGGAGAAAGAACCTATGAAACCCATCCGGAAAGAACCACCAACCCATGAGAAGCTACTGGCAAGCTTTCTCACATACCCACATTGGCTGAATCTGACACTCGAACTCACGCAGACAGAGGTGAGATGGCAGTGATCCATAACAGAAAGTGCTTTAGACCACTCGGTCACTTAGGGCCCCCAATTAATTTTTGTAGCCTTCTTGGTATCAAGTTCAATAAGAAATTTTTTAAAGTTTTCTGATACTGGTGGGATAGAGAAACACACCACTTTAGGGATTCCTCTCCTGCATAATCTGTTCAGTTCATTAAAGATTTTTCTGTCACTGCTTCCTTTAAATTTTACGGTAATTTTGGGTTAAAAAAATCATTGTAAATATTTGGAATGTCAGTATCATCAGTGACTATGGTGTAATTTACCAGAAGTGAGTGAATTTTATTTGTCTATCTGTTTGTGTTACCCCAACGAGTTCATTGAAAACTTTCCAAACAGAATCTGAGTTGCTCTTTTTCTTTTTAAGCATTGATTGATAATTTTTAAAACATTAGCTTCTTTAATCAATCTTGTTACTTTATTTTGCCATACTTTCAAATAAAATATTGATAAATAATAATACAAATAAAATATTGATAAATAATAGTGTGACCTTAATTTTATTATGTTAAAGATTTTTCTTTATCTAAAGCTGTATGCTATAGCTATGATATTACAATATATTTAACATTATAACAATCATGTAATATTTTAGTTACATGGACAACTCAGAGATTGACTCAGAAGAGTCTATGTCTGAGTTAGAGGATTTAGAAGAGTAAGTAATTTGACTCAATTTACAGGGAAATATATCTGTGGCATGGAAAGGTGCTTTTCTCTCTTGTTATTATGTTTTCTTTTTTTTCATATATCATTTCTTAGGAAAATGGGATAATGTGTATATTCTGCTTAGCTTATTTAGCTATATGCAGTTATTTAGTTAGTGAACAATTTTTTTTCATAAATTATTTTAAGGTGTTTGTTTATTTGTTTAATTTTTGGATTGGTTCATTTTCCCTTGTAATTCTCATTAAGTATATACACCATGATTATTGCTCATCATCAAAGAACAGAATTTTTTCTGGAAATATTTCAGCCATTTGTATGTAAAGTTATCAAAAATCCGAATGAGGAAGTACTTCTGATTGGCCAGATATTTTGAGTGGCAAAGTGTCCCATATTGGTGTAGGCATGGGGATTTGGGATTTGTATTGCAGCAGTTTCATATGGTTAAGGTGTCAGTCACAGACCAGAGCAGAATAAAACTGTTACATCTGTTTTATGGTGCATATCAATATGGCTTCTATGCAGGTATGCATATGTATGTCATGACAGACTATATTGCATTCAGACATTTGAAAAAATGTATTTTAAAGCCCCTTTTCTATAGGAATTTACATTGAAGAATTTTCACCAATTAGTTACGAGGTATTAGGTAGGTGAGATTTTCTTCATTTGGATGTTCAACAAATACATTATGGAGCGAATTTGTCATAGTAGATCGGAGTCTCATATAATCACTGCAACATAGAAAGTAGATCACTTCCTCCTCCACCTCTTGAGAGCAATTAATAATGATACAAATATTAAATTCTACATCTAGTCAACAATTGCAAGAATTTCCTCCCCCAAGTTGGTTACCTGCAACCCTGGCTCTTAAGATAGTAATGGTTTTTTTATTTACTAATCAAACAATAAAGTAGATAAAGCTGATCCATCAAGGTGTTTTCTAGCTAATGTTTTGTGTATTGACATTCTTTTCTCAATATTATGATAGTTATTTAGTTATTGGCTGATGCAAAAATTCCAATTTAAGTTACTATGATCCTCCACTTCTATTCTACCATAGTTTATATATATTGCACTTAATGATAAAATCTTTTGTAAATTCAGATTTAACCATTTTTTAATTTAAAACGTTTTCTAGATGTGCAGTTAATTTGTTGTTATGGAAGAATTGTGAAATATACATATAAGACATTATTATGGTGGAAGAAATATGGAATTATACCTGAAAAGTGTTTTAAAATTATTATTTAAATTTTAGTTGTATGAACTTTTTGATTGCACATGATTTACATTGTCCTGTTTTTGTTAATTATGTTATTTAAAATGTGGATTTTTAGAATAACAACTTACTGGTGCTCAGGATCCACAATTCTGGGTACAGTAAAAGAAATGCCCATCACTGCCTCTGTTCCTAAAATATTAATATATTTTCAATATTTCAATTATTCCAAGGGTACAGTAAATGCCCATCACTGCCTCTATTCCTAAAATATTAATATATGTTCAATATTTCAATTGTTCCAATGGTACAGTAAATGCCCATCATTGCCTCTCTTCCTAAAATATTAATATATGTTCAATATTTCAATTGTTCCAACGGTACAGTAAATGCCCATCATTGCCTCTCTTCCTAAAATATTAATATATTTTCAATATTTCAAATATTCCAAGGGTACAGTAAATGCCCATCACTGCCTCTATTCCTAAAATATTAATATATGTTCAATATTTCAATTATTCCAAGGGTACAGTAATTCCAGATGGCTAAACTTAGGTTCAGCATTGCTCATGTTGATTTTTGTTTGTGAATAAACTTTTAACTTCTGCGCAGACGTAATGAGCAAATAATTGGTGTCCGTGCCTTCATGACCAAACAGCCAGGTGGGACAATTATCATCAGTGGAGATGACCCCAAAAAGTTTGCAGCAGCCATGGTGGAATACAGCAAGGAAAAGGTAGTATACTGATTAAACTGTGTTCTTTATAGGCAGGGAAGTAGGTGTTCAATAAATGTAAATGAATTAAACATGTCATTAAAATAATTTACGTAGTATCACTTGAGTCATTGGTTAATCCATTGAGCAAATCATTCTTTTGCATATGACTCTGAAAAAACTGAAGCTCTTCTGCAACACTTTTTTGGTGGAATTTTAAGTTGAAATCAGTGATAAAAAAGGAATCTACCTCAATTGTGACATTTTTCAAGATTTTGGTTTTAATGTTCCTCAGAAAATTGTACACATAGCCACACCATTGTCTGTGATAAGGTTGATAATACGACTTTCCATCAATAGTTATGCAAATTTTCTTTGCCAGGGTACTTAGTTTATAGATTAATACAGTTATTTTGCAGTTCATGTTGTGGAATATTTTGTTAAACTGACTTTAGCTCTCATAGGCAGATGTGAACAGCAAAGTCACAGATAATAATAATAATAATAATAATAATAATAATAATAATAATAATAATAATGAGGATTTTGTATAGTGCCTAATCTTTAGAAGCTCTAAGCGCTTTACAAAATCTATAATGATATGACATAAAAAAATAAATAAAAAAAACCATGAAATTGGAAAACATAAAAATGCTGAAAATGTTTAAGGTAGGAAACATTATTAGGTCTTTAAATTTGTTCTTGCAGTCGAAAAAGGTGAGTTTTAATAGCATTCTTGAAAGAGATCACTGTGTCTTTGTGTCTAATTTCAATGGGCAATTCATTCCACATTGCTGGGCCCTGGTATGCAAAAGAACGTTGTTTATATGACTTAATTTTTATAGTGGGAATAATGAGCCTACGATTGTCAGAAGAGGAGCGTAAATATCTTGCTGGTGTGTACACACAGGTGAGGTCAGATATGTATGCTGGACTGGAGTCTGTCAGTGAAATGTAGCACAGAGAACAAATTTTGTGTTTGATTCTGGATTGAATGGATAGCCAGTGTAGGGTACAGAGCAGCAGGGAGGTGTGCTCTGATCATGGTACTCTAATGATGTGTTTTAAAGTTTCTGGAGTAGATGTTGGTATCAACCAAACAGAATTGAGTTAGAATATTCCAGTCTTGAAAATACTAATAAACACACAAGTGTTTTAGTGGCATCAACTGAAAGATATTTGTGAATGGAGCTGATGCATGTCAGCTCAAGATATTCACCTTTGCATATGTTCATGACATATTGGTGTGATGTGAGAGTACTGTCTAGAGTAACACCTAGGTTTCATACTGTGTGAATTTAATGTTGGTGTTGCTGATATTTATAAGTTTGAGATAAAGGATGTGAAAGAGAAAGTCTTTGTGTCGTGATCATAATGGCCTCAGTTGTATCATCATTCATATGTAGCTTGTTACATGTCATCCATGATTTCACATCAGAAATGCACATCTCTACTCCTTGGATGGTAGCATCAACTTCAGTTTGATGGCTAAACTTGTATATTTGGATGTCATCAGCATACAATTGGTGAGACACTGGGTGATGATCTATAACACTTGAGAGTGGCTGAGTGTATAGAATAAAGCAAACAGGTCCAAGAACAGACCCCTGCAGAACACCACAAAATAGATCAACAGGGCTGGAATGTATTCCATTTGCAGATACATTTTGTGTCCTGTTGACTACGTAGGACTTAAACCACAGTATGGCTGTATTGTGAATGCCAGATACATGCTGGAGATGGTGTGAAGTAATATATCATAGTCTCTTGTGTCAAATGCTGCAGACAAATCAAGGAGTGTGAGGATTATAATCTTTCCACTATCCAAAGCAGAGAGAATGTCAATAAATACTTTCAGAGGAGTAGTTTCACTACTGTGGCAAGGACGGTATGCAGACTGTATATTGCTGTTTGAATTCAAATGAGGTACAAGTTGGGTTATAATTTTTTTTTCTAAGATTGTTTTGTATGACGGGAGATTAGAAACTGGGCGGTAGTTCTTTAAATCGTTATGGTCAAGTGTTGGTTTTTTCAGCAGAGGCTTTACAATGGCAGTTTTGAAAAATGATGGGAATTACTCTGGTGAGAGAGAGATATTAATAACATCATTTAGTGAAGACAGTATTGGGTCTAAGCACTCAAGCAGCAGTGATGTTGGAATTGGATCAAGTTTACATGACTTTGGTGCACTCTTCATCATGATTGTACGTACTAAATCCATAGAGACAGGTTCAAATGCTCCTAATGGTTGTGGCTGAAATTCTTTATTGTAACTGTATGGTGATAATGAGTCAGTTGAAATTGTGTTGTCAAGCTTATCTCTAATGGTTTGTACTTTGTCACGGAAGAAATTTGCAAATAGGTCTGGAAGATCTACTGGAGAGTAGGCATTTGGAAGTGGTGTACATTTTTTCCTTGACATTAGCTTGTTAGTTATCTCGAAGAGCTCTTTGCAGCTGGAACTCTCTGTGATCTTAGTACTGTAGTGGGATAATTTGGCTAAATGGACTAGGTTTGTGACATTCTTCTTCGTGGCTTCATAGATTTTTGTATGAGTAGTGAGTCTGGTGGAAAGCCAAAACCTCTTTGCCTTACGTCAGTCTCTTTTAGCAGTGCGAAGCTGGTCTTTAACACTGCTATACCACAGAGAATACTTTTGAATCGATACTCTGCTCTTGGTGGCTGGGGCATGTTTTTCAAACAATGAATGCAGACAGTTATTGAATGGTTCTGCTGTAGGAGGTAAGAATGTTGTTAGGTTTGCTTGGATGTCATGCATTAGTTTGGTTCTATTTATCGTACAGAGGTTTCTCTTAGTAGCAAATAAAGGTGCAGGGTTAGGGACCGATACATCAAGATGGCATAAAATGCGGAGGTGATCTGATGCAAGTTCATGGGATACAAGGGTGGATCACAGAATATTATCACCAGGTCTATGAAGAATCCAGTCTAAAATGTGACAATGTTTATGGGTGGGTTGGTTAACTGATTGTTTAAGGTTGAAAATCTAGGAGTTTTGACATGTATGAATTTCCAGGACAGTCAAAGTGAAAGTTGAAATCTCTTAATTTATTGACAGATCAGTGTTATCCCAGTCAATCAGCTTGTGACTTAAGTTGAACAACGTCATCTGTCATCTCATTATGCATAAATCAGAGAATGTGTTCTTTGCATTTGATTGAACAGCCAGAAGTAGGTCACCTAAACATGTCTGTAGCTTCTTTTTCCAATCATGAATTTAATTACTGTTGAAATTGTTGTGTATCACAGAACCATGAAAATGTTACCCATGAACATAAATGAATTTACAGTAATTGATTTATTTATCAATTTATTAGACCATGAAATAACAGTGGCTACACAATCTGTGCCAATGGTGATCATTTTATACTTTGCAGACTGTTTTATATTTTCCATTTCTTTTGATAGGAGTTTAGTTCCCCGCGAGGTGGCACTAAGGTTCCTTTGAAGACAGTTCAGCATCAGCAGCAGGAGAAACCAGCCAAACCCAAACGCAGATTCAAATACAAGGTTATACTTCTGCAACATTATTAAAATGATGATTGCCAGCTATCATTGTTTGTGTTTCCAATCCTTTTCTGATATTGTTTACATTTATAGTGTTATGATGCTGTCACCTTTCAGTTTGGCCATAGTCTTACCTATTTATAGGCAAAAGCATCAAGTTACTTTAAGAACAAACCACATCAAATTATGACTTTGGTCTAGATAATAGTGTTTTCCAAGACAAAAAAAATGGCCAAAGTTACCCCTATTCACAAGTCTGGCAGCAAAGAAGATGTCAATAACTAATGACCCATATCTCTCCTACCAACTCAGTCCAAAGTACTTGATAAGTACTGAATCCAAAGTACTTGATAAGTACTCAGTCCAAAGTACTTGATAAACATGAAAATCTTTAGTTACACCTAGTAAACTAACATTAGTCTAATAAATCCAATCAAGAAAACCATTCTTGTAATCTTATCACAATTTAGTACTGCCTTAGATCAAGGAAAATTAGTTGGATCCATACCCATTGATAATATATATAAAAAAGCTTTTGACCTTGCTGACCATGATATTCCTATCAACAAATGTAACATTTCACTGATTGATTGGTTTACATCATATCTAAAGATAAGAAAACAATCTGTTTAAATAAATGGTAGTGTTTCTAAAGAAATGTGGAATACCACAGCGGTCAATCATTAGCCCACTCCTCTTTCTCATTTTCATAAATGATCTTTCACTGAAAATAGGCAAATGTATTTTATTTACCAATTTACATGCAGAACATACCACACTCTCCATACAGCTGATGTCAGACCTACAGGTTTCTCTTCAGATAGCCATACTTAGAATAGATTCCTGCTTCATGCAGAATGGTATGAAATTAAATACAGACAAGATTAAAGTATTAATGATTGCTACCAAACAAAAGAGAAAAATTGTAAAGATAATAAGATAATAACTTGAATCATAAGTTTAATTAAATTAGTCTGCAAATGGTTACCCATGACAAAATCATTGGGGTGATCATTGACAACAATTTGCAATGGAATGAACCTAATCAAGTCATATGTCTTAAAGTTAATTCATGTATGTGTGGTTATTTGGCAAGATAAGATATATCTATCAACTAAACATAGATTAATATCTTGCAAATGTTATATACAACCATTCCCAGACTAATGTAATGTAATTTGGGAAAAACTTCTGATAAATATATTTACAAATTATTCTGCTCTCTGGCTTAGATAATGCTGTAAACATCCCAAATGCAATGAATGATAAAGTGTTAACAGTTGATGTTGTTGTTGTAATAGGGTTTAGCACCATTTTTCAGCACAATATAGGCTATACATGGAGGCCGGTATTAATGGCGGACGAATAACCCAGGAAAACCCCAGAAAGAACCACCTACCCACAAAAAGCTACTGGCAAGCTGTCTCACATACCCATATTAACCGATATTAACTGAGTCCGAGACTGGCAGTGTTGGCAGTGATCCATAATTGTGAGTACTTTAGACCACTTGGATAACAGAAAGTGAACAAATATTTTTAAGAAAGGCTAGACTTTAGCATGAAGTTTCAAACAATTTGGCTCAATTATGTATCATAGACTTATTTCATACTAGGAAACAAGACAACTTTAATCTAAAATCAATTTTAGCTAACCACCTTTCCATCCCAAAACCAAATAAAAAACCTCTTTAAGAAACGTTTTAGATATTCAGGATCACTAATTTTGAATGGAATCCCAAAGGAAATTAGAGTATGTGCAGTATAAATGCATTTAATTATAATCTAATTCAATAGATGAAAAGTGGAACCAGTTCAGTTAGTCCATTACAACTTAAAGTAGAAATTTATTAACCTTCTACTTTGTTGTCTCACTACTTTTGTACTGTACATGTATGTAATGTATCTAGCTGGAGCATGCCCAAATCAAATTTCTGTTTATTATGGCCATATATGGATATAGCTTATTATTAGTGTGTGTGTGTGTGTGTGTGTGTGTGTGTGTGTGACTGAATGTAAATATGCATATAATAGAGGGCCATAAGTAGGATTAGTTCCATGCTGCTATTTGTGTCACCCTCTTTAAATAATGTCACTATTGTTATTGTTATTAATATTATTATGCTATTATTAATTGTATTATTGTTTATTATTATTATTATTATTATTATTATTATTATTATTATTATTATTATTATTATTTTAAGTGTGTAATCTCTGCTTAACTGTTATAACTGTGGTACTTTTGTAAATAATTGTTTTGCAACACTGCAGTCCTGCTCTCAATTCTAGAGATGTTACATGCATTGGTTAGTGTAAGCTGGGTCAAGTTTGTGTTTTCCTAACATTATGATCTTTCAACTCAAGCCACTTGATGTAGTTTGTATGTCATGCAATATTTTGTCTATCTTTAGCCTCTCCATGTGGCTGCAAACATTTCAGAAGCAGCCAGACAAGCTCAGGAGGAAGCTGAAGTTAAGGTAATCATGCTGAACATTCTTCATTTGACTTTTATAAACAAAAAGAGCTCTATTCTTTGCATGGTTCTGTTCTTTTTATGGTTCTGTTCTTTTTATGGTTTTGTTCTTATGTTCTGTTCTTTTTATGGTTCTTGGTTTTGTTTGTTCCATTACCAATGTTTATTTTAATGGCTCTGTTCTTTTTATGGTTCTATTCTTTTTATGGTTCTGTTCTTATGTTCTGTTCTTTTTATGGCTCTTGATGTTGTTTGTTCCAGTACCAATGTTTATTTTATGGCTCTATTCTTTTTATGGTTCTGTTCTTTTCATGGTTCTTGATTTTGTTTGTTCCATTACCAATGTTTATTTTTATGGCTCTGTACTTTTTATGGTTCTTGATTTTGTTTGTTCCAGTACCAATGGTTTTTTATGGCTCTGTTCTTTTTATGGATCTTGATTTTATTTGTTCCATTACCAATGTGTTGTTATTTTAGTTCTGTTTTTTATGGTTCTTGATTTTGTTTATTCCAGTACCAATGGCTTTTTTTATAGTTTTGTTCTTTTTATGGTTCTTGATTTTGTTTGTTCCATTACCAATGTTTATTTTTATGGCTCTATTCTTTGTATGGATCTTGATTTTATTAGTTCAATTACAAATGTATTTTTTATGGCTCTATAGTTAACATAGGTCTGCACATGAAAATAGTAAGTTAGTACAGTGGAACCTGTCTTGAAAGACCACCCCTTCTGCCAAAGCATTATGCTATCTCACGACAGGTGGTCTCTCACAACAGGTCATAACACTATATAATCAATAAACCTCTATACTTGGAGAACGTGGTCACTCAAGACAGGTGGTCTCTCATAGCTGTGGTCTTTCAAGGCAGGTTTTTGGAGCAAGGATACAATATAATTCAGATTAGTATAAAGTTAATTTGCATGGCAGAAATAAAAATATATATGCATTGTATTTAGGGACATAAAGGGCAATGGACATATTAAAGTGGTGTAGCAGGATTTGTCACCTTTGTCAAGAGACAAGTCATCCTAATTTCATATTTTGACAAATTATAACACAGCCTCAAGAAATTTAAGTCGTATGATGTCAAGTAAATAAAGATTAGAAATTTAGATCATATGGTAATGTGAAATAAAGAAAGATGAATAATTGTGCAAACAAATCCAAAGTTATTCTGTAAATTTGGGGAGTTTCTACATTTCCGCTGCATTATATTCTCTTCTTTTGAGAGTGACCATTTTGTTTAGTTCTGATGTCTGGAATATATCAATCAACCATGTCTGCTACTTAATAACAATATTGTCAGTCTGACCATCTAGCTATCAAACATTCATACAACTAGCTATCAAACATTCATACTTATATTTGCTAATAACTAGTACATCAAGATTATGCCATTGTTTGTCTGAATATTGAATTGCGATGAATTGAACTTTGCTGTGTCCCAGGGGACGAGTTATACTCAAACATTAAATGGGGTAGGAAAGGAGGGTTAAGAGGTTTATAATGAATGCTGTTATATTCAGACTTGGTACCTTAGTTGATATTTTTTATTAAATGGCAGACTAAACATTTTGACTATTTCTGATTGGTTGAATATCCAATTTATGGTTATGAATTCTAAAGTACTTTCTGTGTGGTACAATAATTTGCTCAGTATTTTGTTTGCCACGAAATGCATAATAGAGAAATTATAAGTTTCATAAATTTTGCATATGAAATTAGTACTTATATATAGGGCAATATGAAATAAATACTTATATATAAGTTCTATCAATTAGCATTTATATACAGAGCTGTATGAAATAAGTATTTATACATAGGACTATATGAAATTAGTACTTATATGTAGAGCTATATGAAATTAGTACTTATACATAGAACTATATGAAATTAGTACTAATAGTGCTATATGAAATCAGTACTTATATATATGGCTATAGTACATTTATATAGGGCTATATCCAAATAATTTCAGCATGAACTTCATGTGTTAGGCATGTTTTGTTTCAGGCTGTAGCAAAGATTGGCAACCATCTTCCAGACATGTATCATGGCTGGCAACGGAAAAAACGACTGAGGAAAGTTTGCATTGATGAGTTGCATTCAAGAATTCAGGTTAGTTGAAAATGAAATTAATTTCATGTTGATTAAATGTATCTATTGTTTCTAGTACCTTCTGCAGATTGATACATTTAGTTATAATCTACAGATTGATCTTCTGTATTTAGTATCTTCTACAGATTGTTACATTGTATTTAGTATCTTCTACAGATTATTACATTGTATTTAGTATCTTCTGCATATTCATCAACTGTATTTAGTATCTTCTAAAGATTGACACACTGTTTTGTATCTTCTGCATATTGATACACTGTATTTAGTATTTTCTATGGATTGATACTCTGTAATTAATATCTTCTACAGATTTATACACTGTATTTGGTATCTTCTACAGATTGGTACATGGTATTTAAAATCTTCTGCATTTTCATACACTGTATTTAATATCTTCTACAGATTTTTATACACTGTATTTAGTATCATCTACAGATTGATACATACAATATATTTAGTATCATCTGCACATTCACTCACTGTATTTAGTTTCTTCTACAGACTGATACAATGTTTTGTATCTTCTACAACTCTATACACTGTATTTAGCATCTTCTACAGATTGATACAATGCATTTAGTATCTTCTACAGATTGGTACACTGTATTTAATATCTTCTGCATATTTATCCACTGTATTTAGTATCTTCTACAAATTGTTACACTGTATTTTGTATCTTCTACAGATTGAAGCACTGTATTTAGTTTCTTCTATATATTCATACACTGTATTTTGAATCATTGACATATTGATTAACTGTGTTTTGTATCTTCTACAGATTGATACACACTATATTTAGTATCTTCTGCATATTCATACAATGTATTTAGTATCTTCTTCATATTCATCCACTGTATTTAGTATCTTCTACAGATTGATCTACTCTGTTTTGTATCTTCTACAGATTGATACACCATATTTAGTATCTTCTACAGATTGATACACTGTATTTAGTTTCTTCTACATATTCATGCACTGTATTTATAATCATCTACAGATTGATACATTGTGTTTTGTATCTTCTACAGATTGATATACACAAACTATATTTAGTATCTTCTGCATATTCATACAATGTATTTAGTATCTTCTATAGATTGGATTCTAGTATTTTGAGAGGTTGGAATGGTATGCTAATCACCTTTCTGTTTGTTCATTTACCCTAAGATGTGTCTAGACATTGTGAGATGTTGGAATGGTACGGTAATCACCTTTCTGTTTGTCATTTGTCCTAAGTTGTGTCAAGATATTATGACCTGTAATTATTAGATCAGTAGGCTTAGTTACAAATCTTTCCAACTATTCAACCTGAGGTTATAAAGATATATAACAGGATCTTGAACACCGGCCCATTCATAATCCATTTTGTAATTTCGGATTATCTTAACAATTTCTACACTTACATGCATGTAATAAGTGGAATGCAATATTGCTTACATATATGTAATAAGTGGAATGCAATATTGCTTACATATATGTAATAACTGGAATGCAATATTGCTTACATATATGTAATAAGTGGAATGCAATATTGCTTACATATATGTAATAAGTGGAATGCAATATTGCTTACATATATGTAATAAGTGGAATGCAATATGTTTACATATATGTAATAAGTGGAATGCAATATTGCTCTTTGGAAGTAACTATTTTATATAAATGAAGTTTCATTAACATATCATAAAATCATGGGATATTTTACATTTCAGTTGAACATTATCCAGGGCCTGAGTTGCTTCTCCCTTTTCCTCCAGAAGCTTGAAAACATGGATACAATGAAAGGTCATGATGATCAAATATATAGGTAATGCCCAAAGCATTGAAACAAATTAAGGCAAACTTGTTTACGAGAAATTCATTTCATAAGAAATATGTTTTTTACCAGTTATGTACATCTTACTCTTTCTTTTGTCTTGAACTAAATTATATTAAAATATGCACCTTATATTGGTTACAATAACCTCATTATAAACAAATTATGAGTATACATAATTGTACCAAATCAATCTATTACACATTAATTGTACATGTCATTTCATGAGTACACATAATTGTACCAAATCAATCCATTACACAATAATTGTACATGTCATTTCATGAATACACATAATTGTACCAAATCAATCCATTACACAATAATTGTACAATCATGTCATTTCATGAATACACATAATTGTACCAAATCAATCCATGACACATTAATTGTACATGTCATTTCATAAGTACACATAATTGTACTAAATTATCTCATGAGTACAGATAATTATAACAATATAATCTTATCAGTACACATGATTATGCCTATCCACTCATGAGTACATGAAAATGTACCATATCATTGCATGAGCACATATAATTATTGAAGATGGCAAATATAGAGAAACACTAATTACAGTTTTTCTGATTGGTCAGCATTATTATTTATCTATAGTCAATTCTTCTATTCCTAATAACATGCATCTTAGTAAATCTGATAGGTCAGCATGATTTATTTTGTCTATTCACAATTCTTCTGTTCCTTATAATGTATGTATTTTAGTTAAAAAATCTGATTAGTTTGCACAACTATCTATCTATCTATCTATCTATCTATCTATCTATCTATCTATCTATCTATCTATCTATCTATCTATCTATCTATCTTACATACATACATACATACATACATACATACATACATACATACATACATACATACATACATACATACATACATACATACATTGTTGTTGATAAGCTCATTGTTCTTTTGACTAAGATGATGATCATATTCTGTGGAAAAACGTTTTTAAAAACATTACAGTTCAAATTACCATCACTTTGTAATCTAGGGCCATTGCAGTTCACAGTTTCATGTTGTAATAATCTTTGGACATTACAGTTCACATTATCATGTTGTAATAATCTTTGTACATTACAGTTCACATTATCATGTTGTAATAATCTTTGGACATTACAGTTCACATTTTCATGTTGTAATAATCTTTGGACATTACAGTTCACATTATCATGTTGTAATAATCTTTGGACATTACAGTTCACATTATCATGTTGTAATAATATTTTTACATTACAGTTCACATTTTCATGTTGTAATAATCTTTGGACATTACAGTTCACATTATCAATTCTTTTGAAATCATGGGGCATTATAGTTCACATAATCATATTGTTTAATATCTTGGAACATTATAGTTCACATTATGATGTTATAATATTGGGACATTCCAGTTCACAGTATCCCTTCTGGTAGGCTTCCACTATATTTTATTTATACTTGTTTATCCTAATTTCAGCACAACAGTTTATTTCCAGGAAATTTTTAATTTTTAAATTGTCAAGACATTGTTCTCAAATTAAACCATATATGGTTTTGTGTCAAGGACACACAATTGTGTGTAATAATGCAGAAAGATTGAATAATAGTTTTCTTTAACCTAGACTTACTTTCATTCTGCTTATTTTCTTGTTGCCCATCATTTTATCACATGTTTATATCTACTGTGTAACTTTATAGTTATTTTAAATTAAAGAATGAAACTCGCTTGATAATACTTGTATGTCATCAGTAGAAAGATAGGGCGTCATGTTTTCAGTGTCAAGGTCATGGCTAAATATTTGATTTTTTTTCTCCATCAAACTCAACTTCCTGCTTTCTAATTGTAGAGCCATGTAAGATTAAGGAATTAAACCAGGAAATGTGTGCATTGTCAATAGAAGGTGTGTCACATACAGTTATCTTCACAGTCATTGTGCAGCATTTTTATGTTTTCCATCATACTTTCTTTTTCACTGTGTAAGTTGAGAGCTTTTTGAGATTAAGGAATGCAGCTTGCTGTATACTTATATGATGTCATTAACAGCTTGCTATATACTTATATGATGTCATTAACAGCTTGCTATATACTTATATGATGTCATTAACAGCTTGCTATATACTTATATGATGTCATAAACAGCTTGCTTTATACTTATATGATGTCATTAAAAGCTTGCTATATACTTATATGATGTCATTAATAGCTTGCTATATACTTATATGATATCATTAACAACTTGCTATATACTTATATAATGTCATTAGCAGCTTGTTATAAACTTATATGATGTCATTAACAGCTTGATATATACGTATATGACACAATTAACAGCTTGCTATATACTTATATGATGTCATTAGCAGCTTGCTATATACTTATATGATGTCATTAACAGCTTGATATATATGTATATGACACAATTAACAGCTTGCTATATACTTATATGATATCATTAACAGCTTGCTATATACTTATATGATGTCATTAACAGCTTGCTATATACTTATATGATGTCATTAACAGCTTGCTATATACTTATATGATGTCATTAACAGCTTGCTATATACTTATATGATGTCATTAACAGCTTGCTATATACTTATATGATGTCATTAACAGCTTGCTATATACTTATATAATGTCATTAACAGTTTGCTATATACTTATATGATGTCATTAACAGCTTGCTATATACTTATATGATGTCATTAACAGCTTGCTATATACTTATATGATGTCATTAACAGCTTGATATATATGTATATGACACAATTAACAGCTTGCTATATACTTATATGATGTCATTAACAGCTTGCTATATACTTATATGATGTCATTAACAGCTTGCTATATACTTATATGATGTCATTAACAGCTTGCTATATACTTATATGATGTCATTAACAGCTTGCTATATACTTATATGATGTCATTAACAGCTTGCTATATACTTATATGATGTCATTAACAGCTTACTATATACTTATATGATGTCATTAACAGCTTGCTATATACTTATTTGATGTCATTAACAGCTTGCTATATACTTATATGATGTCATTAACAGCTTGCTATATACTTATATGATGTCATTAACAGCTTGCTATATACTTATATGATGTCATTAACAGCTTGCTATATACTTATATGATGTCATTAACAGCTTGCTATATACTTATATGATGTCATTAACAGCTTGCTATATACTTATATGATGTCATTAACAGCTTGCTATATACTTATATGATGTCATTAACAGCTTGCTATATACTTATATGATGTCATTAACAGCTTGCTATATACTTATATGATGTCATTAACAGCTTGCTATTTACTTATATGATGTCATTAACAGCTTGCTATATACTTATATGATGTCATTAACAGCTTGCTATATACTTATATGATGTCATTAACAGCTTGCTATATACTTATATGATGTCATAAACAGCTTGCTATATACTTATATGATGTCATTAACAGCTTGCTATATACTTATATGATGTCATAAACAGCTTGCTTTATACTTATATGATGTCATTAACAGCTTGCTATATACTTATATGATGTCATTAACAGCTTGCTATATACTTATATGATGTCATTAACAGCTTGCTATATACTTATATGATGTCATTAACAACTTGCTATATACTTATATGATGTCATTAGCAGCTTGTTATAAACTTATATGATGTCATTAACAGTTTGCTATATACTTATATGATGTCATTAACAGCTTGCTATATACTTATATGATGTCATTAACAGCTTGCTATATACTTATATGATGTCATTAACAGCTTGCTATATACTTATATCATGTCATTAACAGCTTGCTATATACTTATATCATGTCATTAACAGCTTGCTATATACTTATATGATGTCATTAAAAGCTTGCTATATACTTATATGATGTCATTAATAGCTTGTTATATACTTATATGATATCATTAACAACTTGCTATATACTTATATGATGTCATTAGCAGCTTGATATATATTTATATGATGTCATTAACAGCTTGATATATACGTATATGACACAATTAACAGCTTGCTATATACTTATATGATGTCATTAACAGCTTGCTATATACTTATATGATGTCATTAACAGCTTGCTATATACTTATATGATGTCATTAACAGCTTGCTATATACTTATATGATGTCATTAAAAGCTTGCTATATACTTATATGATGTCATTAAAAGCTTGCTATATACTTATATGATGTCATTAACAGCTTGCTATATACTTATATGACACAATTAACAGCTTGCTATATACTTATATGTCATTAACAGCTTGCTTTATACTTATATGATGTCATTAACAGCTTGCTATATACTTATATGATGTCATTAACAGCTTGCTATATACTTATATGATATCATTAAAAGCTTGCTATATACTTATATGATGTCATTAACAGCTTGATATATATGTATATGACACAATTAACAGCTTGCTATATACTTATATGATGTCATTAACAGCTTGCTATATACTTATATGATGTCATTAACAGCTTGCTATATACTTATATAATGTCATTAACAGCTTGCTATATATTTATATGATGTCATTAACAGCTTGCTATATACTTATATGACATCATTAACAGCTTGATATATACATATATGACACAATTAACAGCTTGCTATATACTTATATGACATCATGAACAGTTATATTATATACTTATATGATGTCATTAACAGTTGTGTTGTGTACCACATTTCAGGTATTATATTCAAGGTCAGAGTGTCTGTTTTGTATCATACAAGTTGTTGAGGCACAGATGGACCTTTCTCATTTGAATGACATCTCATGTATTATTGACTAGGATTTATCTTTAAGGTCAAGGTCACTGATACATCTTTTTGTTTACCTATTTCTATACTTTTCCATTAATTCCCTTAAAGATACATAGCTTTTACCATGTCTGTCTAGTAAAATATGGTAAGGATACAGTGCTATTTGCCATGTCTGCCTAGTAAGATAAGGTAATGAAACATGTATATTTGCCATGTCTGCCTAGTAAGCTATGGTAAGGATACAGTGCTATTTGCCATGTCTGTCCAGTAAGATAAGGTAATGAAACATGGCTTTTTGCTGTGTCTGTCTTGTATAATGTGGTAATGAAACATGTATATTTGCCATGTCTGCCTAGTAAGCTATGGTAATGATACAATGCTATTTGCCATGTATACCTAGTAAGATATGGTAATGAAACATGGCTTTTTGCTGTGTCTGTCTTGTATAATGTGGTAATGAAACATGTATATTTGCCATGTCTGCCTAGTAAGCTATGGTAATGATACAATGCTATTTGCCATGTCTGCCTAGTAAGATATGATAATGATAAAATACTATTTGCCATGTCTGTCTAGTTAGATATGGTAATGATACATGACTATTTGCCAAGTCTGCCTAGTAAGATATGGTAATGATACAGTGCTATTTGCCATGTCTGTCTAGTTAGATATGATAATGATACAGTGCTATTTGCCATGTCTGCCTAGTAAGATATGGTAATGATACAATGATATATGCCATGTCTGTATAGTAAGATATGGTATTGATACAATGCTGTTTGCCATGTCTGTCTACTAAGATATGGTAAGGATACAATGCTATTTGCCATGTCTGTCTAGTAAGATATGGTAATGATACAATGCTATTTGCCATGTCTGTCTAGTAAGATATGGTAATGATACATGACTATTTGCCATTTATGCCTAGTACAATATGTTCATAGATCACATTATTGGGAGATTTTTGTACTTCATTATGATAAAAAGGGGAGAATTAATTTACCAAATTTGTCTGTTTATAGCACCAATTTCTTGGATCCTGAGTGGTTCACGTTTGAGACTGCAGGGACATTAGTTATGACATGGGAGGGTGTCACATCTCGACAGTCTATCCGCATTTCTGAATCACAGAATCAGGAGAAGAAGGATAAAAGAAATGATGACAGAACAAAACTAGATGAGATGGGAGACAGTCTAAGACAGCAGACACATTTGTCAAGAAAGAAGGGCATCACTGCAGAAGCATTGGACCTAGCTGGACTGAAGGAAAGGTCTCGTACCAGTACAAGTGGAATTGAAATAGCTGCAGCTCTTACCACAGGTTTGTAAATTATGCTGTATATTTAATAGATATTATACTTGTTTTCTTTAAAGCTGTTTAACTTTTATTTTTGTACTAAAACATGTTAGAATTTGTTACAAAGCTTAAGTTTTGAAAGCTTGTTAATTAATCTTTTACAAAATAATTTCATTCATTATATCTTAGACTCAAGGAGACAAATAATCAGTTTGGGGTATTCTGGGAATATATTTTTTTATCAAATAATGGAGGTTAAGATAATATCTGATACTGTAAAGTTTATTTTACAAGTTCTAGTAATTTAGACTGGTTTTTCTGCATTATGTCAAAATGATCATTTGCCGTAAATTTAACTTGAGTTGTATTTTGCCTTTTGGTCTGCCTTTCTCTGTCTAATGGGGACATGATAAATCTGAAGATCTGGAAATTGATATGTCATTGCAATGTATATCATTTAAACTACATAGGTGTCCCACCCCCTCCATTGTTTACTATGCCACCTGAGGTGGAGGACACCCCCCGTACCTACAGATCAGATGTGACAACAGCCAGAGGGCAAGGGAAGCAGAAGACTCATGACTTATCCCAGCCTCAGGAGGAAAATATCCACCTCACATCCTCAGACACTGTGGAGTACATAAAAAAGACATTTGCCTACCTCCAAAGAGCTATTGTAAGCCTTATATTTAGTTCTTTTGCTTTGTTGTAACAATGATGATAAAATTATGGGTCTTTTATAGTGTAGTGACTAATAAGACCATTCATCCAAGTTTGGATAAGATTATATGATTCCTCATTAATAGGTCATCACTAGCTAATATATCCTACACTAATGACATTACCAATGTAATAATGCATTGACTGGTGCTAGTTAGGTTAACATGCCCATCTCTAAACGAGCTAATGACATTACCAATGTAATAATGGGTTGACTGATGTTAGTATGGTTAACATCCCCATCCCTACTCCAGCTTATAACATCACCAATGTAAAATTGAGTTGACTGGTGCTTGAAAGGTTCACATGCATTGATGAAGGCAGACCTGTCAACCCTTTCAATTTTGCCATAAGCCTCATGAAAATTACCCTTTAAATACAGACTTACCACATAAAACTTCAGAAAAATTATCTTTGCCAAAATGTCCGGAAAATTTGTTCATGTGTGTTTGATTTGGATCAGGGTTTTATATTAGAATTAGTGAAATTAGTCAGGATACCAGACCAACTTTACAGCAGCATCCCAGATGCTTTAAACTGCACAAATTTATGAAAAATAATCAACTGCCATACTGCGATGGACTCATTAGGGTTGGCAGGTCTGAAAAGATGGCAGTAACATATGACATTTTTCAGATAGTTAGATTGTTAATATCATGTTCATTTCATATAAATTTCTAGGCAAAAGGTTTACTAGTGCAGTATTTTCATATAATTGCCTCTGTGTCTTGTATGAATAACATGATGACTTTGTGTTTTCCCACTCATATTTCTATCTTACTATGAATCCATTATTTTTCATTTGGCAACAGTTTTTCTAGATTTTCTTTTCTTGTGCACCCGCCCCCACTATACATCAGTTGAGATCAGCTCTCAAGTTAAAATTTTGTACTTATTTACCTACAGTTAAAAGAGGTAAAAGTTTACATCTAGTTTTAATTTAAAGTGGTATCTATTTACATGCAGTTTAAAGTGGAGCCAGTTTACATCCATGTGGATATTAGTACTTGTTTGTATCCATTTGAACGTTGTATCTGTTTACATCTAGGTTGAAAACTGTATCTATTTACATCTAGCTTGAAAGTACTGCCTATTTACATCAAGGTTGAATATTTTGACATATTTACATCTAGGCTGAAAGTGATACATATTTACATCTAGGTTGAAAGTTGTACCTATTATTTGCATCTAGGTTGAAAGTTGTACCTATTATTTACATCTAGGTTGAAGGTTGTACCTATTATTTACATCTAGGTTGAAGGTTGTACATATTTACATCTAGGTTGAAAGTTGTACATATTATTTACATCTTGGTTGAAAGTTGTACCTATTATTTACATCTAGGTTGAAAGTTGTACCTATTATTTACATCTAGGTTGAAAGTTGTACATATTATTTACATCTAGGCTGAAAGTTGTACATATTTACATCTAGGTTGAAAGTTGTACATATTATTTACATCTTGGTTGAAAGTTGTACCTGTTATTTACATCTAGGTTGAAAGTTGTACCTATGTACATCTAGGTTGAAAGTTGTACCTATGTACATCTAGGTTGAAAGTTGTACCTATGTACATCAGGGTTGAAACTTGTACATATTATTTACATCTAGGTTGAAAGTTGTACTTATTATTTACATCTATGTTGAAAGTTGTACCTATGTACATCAAGGATGAAAGTTTTACATATTATTTATATCTAGGTTATCAATGTCTTGTATTTGAACATGGCTTTTGCGGCACAAAACTATAATTAGTCACAAGCAGCTTAATTATGTAAGTATTGACATAATGTTTAATGCTTATAGGTTTTAGCCCATAGAGGTCAGCACTGGACTCTGCTTCAGAATGCCACTCGTGCTTTATGGAACTGTACCCACACAGCATTACTTCAGGCCACTACCAGCACTCAGACTGACCTAGGTGATGGATTGATTACTGTCAGTGAGCTTCATGGACTGGCATGTAAACCATTCCACATAGCAGCAGACTGTATCCTGGATATGATGACACAATTGCAAGTGGAATTAGAGCATCAGAGTCAAAAGGTTGGCAGTACCAGTCACACACATGTGCACACCTTTTTATGGTAAATTAAAAAATAAAAACAAATGTTGTTTACTTAATATAAACACAAATTATCAAAACATATTTATGTTTATCTGAACAAATTATATTCATTAAAATTGATTTGGTGTTAGAATTTGGTTATGTTAGCTTTTTATGTTCTGCAAAGAGTAAATAAATGAAAAGATCTTTTACTTTTATTTATTTTTAAATAGTTTAATTTCTGCTATATGATAAATATGTTAGAAGGATCTTTACACTTTCATTACCAAACATACAGGCCAAAAACAAAGGCAAGAATCTTGGAGACCACTTTGAATCCTGGTATGGGGAAGTTACAGATGAAACTGGGGGAGCCAGTCTCAAGTTTGAGAACCCACTTGATGATCAGACAGTCACAGATCTACGATGGGTTCGACGTCTGGTGATGCGGGTTATGGAGATCCTTTATTTTGAGGAAAAATGGGAGAAGCTTGTTGATATTGGATTACGCTTCAATGCCCTATCAAAGTAAGTTCTCTAAAAATGGAAGGTTGTAGAAAACTGTGTAAGGGTCTTTCTGAAATGAACCTGATAATTCATGAAACAGCGAATGAAAGTCAGGGAAATAGCTCAAATTCATTTCTACAGGCATCAATCCTTACTCAATGGAAAATTGTGGTGATGTTTTTTCATAGGTTTTGGGGTTTGCTTATCAGTAAACAAAACAATTTATTATAGTTTATATTAGGGAATTAAAAGTGAAATACCTGATGTTGAACCACTGAGGTTCTTTGTTTTGTGTTTTGATAATCCATTTTTACAGAAGTAATTTTCTTCAACAGAACATTTTTACAAAGTAGCTAATGATATTTATTCCAGTGAGAGGTATGCTGAGCAGATACTTCCCCTCCTGGTCCAATCCCAGCGGAGACTGACAGATCTGGTCCACGAATTAGGAGGCCATGAACCTCCACAGCCACATTTCCAGAAGCTGATGCAGCAGTTGGGTGGAGTTATCACTGCTAAAAAATACCTCCATGCACAGCTCACAATAGCCATAGACAAGACCAAATTACCTAAGGTGGCCTTAGGGGCTGGAATAGATCCTCTGGGCCATGGACTGTATTCCAGTAAGATAACTTTTTTTGCTATTATACACTTTTTTTAGAGCATATTTTACTGTAATAATTTGGAGCAAAATAATTGTGCCTGTATTTTATTTCATGTAGATATACCATTATGTTGTTTTATCTGCTTTAGCCATATTGTAATTATTTATTGATCTTATCAATGTTTTTGTCATGCCTTATTAAGAAAGGGGCCATATCTATGTAGGGAGAATATAGTGTTATCTGTATCCACCATGCTGTATCATTCTATAATGTCTCATCCATCATGAGTTTAATTTTAATTCAGTAAGTTTTCAAGGACATAATGAAATTTACCAAATTTGGTACAAAGATTTGCAAGATGAAGACATAGGTGACCTTTGATTTGACTCTGTTGTGACAGAACTTGCAAGGTTATCATCACAGTTAAATTTAGAACTGTCCTTCACTTGCATCATATTTGGGGGTGGGGTGGCATGTATGTCATATGAACACATTTCTAGTTGCTTTTAAATGAATGCAAAAATTGCATGTCATGGAGACATTTTGTCAAAATCTCAAGTGCATCACATACAATATCGAACATGGTATCTTGTCTCTAATCTTGTCATTATTTCATTGACTTCATTATCATTGCATATGCCAACCTGCCAGCCCTTAGGATTTTGCCATGTCTTCAATAATGACCTCCTTTAAATATGGATATATGGAATAAAAGAACAAATTATGGAAATATGATTGGCTATGGTAAAATCTATATACTGGTTTGTTTGTGTTTAATTCAGATCTGGGTTTCATATTAGAATGGAGTTGGTCAAGGAACCAGACCAACTTTACAGCAGAACCTCATATGTTTTAAATAGCACATATTTTGTAATACAAAACATCTGCATAATCAAGCTGTTGCTTATTTTTGTATATTTTTGTATCAATGGCATCCACCAAGCAATACATTTTCAGAATGAAAGAGACAATAAACCTCTTACAAAATTTTAATGAGTACAGAATAAAGTGAAACTTCAGATTCTTTGGGAAAATACCAATAAGAGCAAAAATGCATTGATTGTATGTCACATGATGGTAAAGATGACTGCTGTCCCCATGACCCACAATAATTGTTTATGTCAGGTTAAGATATAGCAAGAAGCCTATGAACTCTATAGGGTTTGAAACAGTACTGAAGGTAAATAAGGTTCAAACTTACTTAAAAAATTTGTTAGGTCTAGTTGAACATTATGTTACACTTGCTGCATCTGTCTAGAATCACACTTGTGGACTTTTAAATGCATGTTTTCCAGCTTGACAATAGTAGTCAATGATATTTTGTTACAGCTTACTGAAAATTGTTTTAACTTACAGAAAAAAATCAATTGCCTCACTGAAGTTCAATTATTAGTTTAGTGTCCCTTCATATCTATAATGTTGTTAAGAATTGAATTAAATGATTTTCATGTCACCATATATGATATGACATTGGCATTAATTGAATTAATTGACTGATGTCATCACATGAACATTATTGAGACGTTGATGATTCTTTAGAATTCCTGACATTATAGAGATGTTGATGAATCATTAGAATTATGGAAATTATAAGAAAGTTGATGATTCATTAGAATTCCTGACATTATAGAGACATTGATGATTCTTTAGAATTCCTGACATTATAGAGATGTTGATGAGTCATTATAATTCCTGGCATTACAGAGATGTTGATGATTCATTATAAATATGGACATTATAGAGTCATTGACAATTTATTAGAATTCCTGACATTAAAGAGACATTGATGATTCATTATAATTCCTGACATTATAGAGACATTGATGATTCATCAGACATTGATGATTCTTTAGAATTCCTGACATTAAAGAGATATTGATGATTCTTTAGAATTCCTGACATTATAGAGACATTGATTATTCTTTAGAATTCTTGGCATTACAGAGATGTTGATGATTCATTATAATTCCTTACATTACAGAGATGTTGATGAATCATTAGAATTATGGAAATTATAGTCATTGACAATTTATTAGAATTCCTGACATTAAAGAGACATTGATGATTCATTAGAAGTATGGACATTGTAGAGACCATGATGATTTATTTGAACTCCTGACATTATAGAGATGTTGATGATTCATTAAAATTCTTACATTACAGAAATGTTGATGATTCATTAGAATTCCTGGCATTATAGAGACACTGATGATTCATTAAAAACATGGACATTATAGAAATGTTGATGATTCATTAGAATTCTTACATTATAGAGACATTGATGATTCATTAGAATTCTTACATTATAGAGACATTGATGATTCATTATAATTCTTACATTATAGAGACATTAATGATTCATTAGAATTCTTACATTATAGAGACATTGATGATTCATTAGAATTACTTACTTTATATAGAAGTTGATGATTCATTAGAATTATTACATTATAGAGAAGTTGATGATTCTTTAGAATTCCTGACATTATTGAGACATTGATGATTCATTAGAATTCCTGACTTTATAGAAAAGTTGATGATTTATTAGAATTATTACATTTTAGAGAAGTTGATGATTCATTAGAATTTCTGACATAGAGACATTGATGATTCATTAGAATTCCTGACAATTTAGAGAAGTTCATGATTATTAGAATTCCCTTGATTATATGTATACTGTGTAATAGATTCCCTTGATTGCATGTACACTGTGTAACAGATTCCATTGGATGCATGTACACTCTGTAATAGATTCCCTTAGAGGCATATACACCATGTAATATATTCCCTTGATTGCATGTACACTGTATAATAGATTCCTTTGGTTGTATATACACTGTAATAGATTCCTTTAGTCGCATATACACAGAGTGTAATAGATTCCCTTGATTACATGTACAGTGTATAATAGATTCCTTTGGTTGTATATACACTGTAATAGATTCCTTTAGTTGCATATACACATAGTGTAATAGATTCCCTTGATTGCATGCACAATGTATAATAGATCCCTTTGGTTGCATGTACACTGTGTAATAGATACCTTTGGTTGCTTATATACTGTGTAATATATACTTCTTTGTGCATATACATTGTGTAATAGATTCCTTTTGTTGCATATATACTGTGTAATAGATTCCCTTATTAAAATATACACTCTGTAATAGATCCCTTTAGTTGCATAAACAGTGTTATGTTATCATGAGACTCAGATCAGTTAGAATCATCCATTTTTGTTCCACCATTCTCTTAAAGAGGCACAGGTATGCTATAATCCTTGTCTGTCCATTTGTCTGCCCATATGATCATCCATTTTGTCATCCATCACTCCTTACAACAACTAGATCCACAGCTTTTGATGGATTGTCATGCAACCTGCTATAAAACATTAATGATTAACACCTAAAAAAATGCTTATATCAAGCAATCACTTTAAAGTGTGGTGGCTTTGGGTCTGTGGTACTTATTGCTAGGTGTAGCTGATACACATATAAATATGGTAGTTCTTATCGGCCAATGATGATTTATTGAATGATACACTATTAATTGATATGAATGGTCTGAGTCAAGTAGATATATTCTGTTTTTGTCTTTGTTATTACTTTTTGTAGAAATGTATTGCCCTTATCCTTTATGAATTCAACATTCATCATTATGTCAATTAAAGAACAATGATGATGATGATGATGATGATAAAGACTTTTTTTTAGAGAAGATAACTCAATTAGTTACATAACTAATCTATTTTGAGGCCCTCTATCTGTTAGTCTATGTACAATATATACAGTATATACAACATGATGTGAAGAATCTGTGGATATTTCCATCATTGTATTAGGATGTTTTCTCTCAAAATTATCTTATTTATAGATCCAGTTATCTGTAGAGTGTATGAAAGCTGACTTAGCTTATTACATTTTGGCCTTTTTTGTCTCATAATATTTCCTTTACTGGTCCATAAATTTGTAATAGCTGGAGATATTTTCCTGAGACACTGCCTCATAAAGACATGATGTTGTGTTGCATACAATAGCATGTTCCATATCTCTGAAATAAAGTTGTGGCATGGAAAAATGTAATTCTTTGACTTGGATCCATGTTCAGAGTATAATCTCTGGTACACTGGAGTTATTTTAATGAAATGTTAACTAGTTATATATCATGTATGCACAATATGCCGTGGTGAGAAACTGATAAATTCTTGTCATTTGACCCAGTTGTCATATTTAGGGCAACTTAAGGATACAGCTAGACTGGAAGAAAATTTTGTCATAAAGGTTTTTACACGCTCTGCATATTTCAGTTGAAGACATTAAAGATGCCTTGTCGAGCCTAGGTAAGGCAGAGAACCACAGAACTGCTTTTAGTGGGTGCAATGTAGAGTTGTCACTTTTGTAGTCTAGAATGAACTTTGTTTTTGTCCAATCACATTAGCTTTCCACAGCAGGGACAACATTTACTATTGTATAGTTCAGTGTTGATGATGGTTGTCTGTTAAAATCCTAGATTTCAATATAGCTTAATCAGAATATTAGATGAAGTGTTGCATTTTAATATTTGGGGATACTATTCCCAAAATATCTAGCTAGCAATCATTTGAAGTATTGGACAGATATTGTGGACAGATATAGAATCACATTAGTATAGCTCTGGACACAGATTTAGTATCACACTTTTTCTATTAACTTAGAATTTTGTTATAACTAACATATCTTTTCTTGGTAAGCATTAAGTTGCTCTCTTGTATTAGTAGTAGTAGTAGTAACAGCACATCACATTCAGTTTTAACATTTCATGACAAATAATTTATGTCCTGATTTGTTGCTAACCATTTATTTCAAGGTATTTTGCTGGTGAATATTTTCATTTCAGCACAGGTAACAATGATATTGATTCATGCTGGACATTTATGTAAATTTGACCATTTTATTTTCTTTAGACCTTTGGTCATTATTCTACCATCTTAGCATTTCTTTTCTAATGGAATTCTTGTACGCTCATCCATGAATGATCTTTCAAGAATATTTTTTGTGCTTCATTTGCAATTCAGATTTTTCTTTGTAAGAAAAAGAGGTGTGATTTAGTATGGTTTTGCACTGGTGTCTGTGCAGTCTCATTGGTGTCTACAGTTGCATTGTTGTCTGCAGTTTCATTGATGTCTACACATTCTCATTGGTGTTTGCACAATTTCATTGGTATCTACAGTCTTGTTGTTGTTGATAGTTTCATCGGTGTCTACACAGTCTCATTGGTGTCTTCAGTCTCATTGGTGTCTGCACAATTTCATTGGTGTCTACAGTCTCATTGTTGTTGACAGTTTCATTGGTGTCTACATAGTCTCATTGGTAGGTACACAGTCTCATTGGTATGTACACAGTCTCATTGGTATCTACACAGTCTAATTGGTATGTACACAGTGTCATTGGTGTCTACAGTTTCATTGCTATCTAAACTTGTATTGGTGTCTGCACAGTTTTGTTGGTGTCTATACATTCTCATTATTTTCTAATCAGTCTCATTGATGTCTACACAGTCTAATTGGTATCTACACAGTCTCATTTATGCACATTCTCATTGGTGTATACAGTCTCATTGGTATGTACACAGCCTCATTGGTGTCTACAGTTTCATTGGTGTCTGTACAATTTCATTGGTATCTACAGTCTCATTGGTGTTGACAGTTTCATTGGTGTCTACACAGTCTCATTGGTATGTACACAGTCACATTGATGTCTACACAGTCTCATTGGTATCTACACAGTCTAATTGGTATGTACACAGTGTCATTGGTGTCTACAGTTTCATTGCTATACTTTTATTGGTGTCTGCACAGTTTTGTTGGTGTCTATACATTCTCATTATTTTCTAATCAGTCTCATTGATGTCTACACAGTCTAATTGGTGTCTACACAGTCTCATTGGTATATGCACATTCTCATTGGTGTCTACACAGTATCATTGGTATGTGCGCAGACTCATTGGTGTCTACAGTTTAATTGGTGTCTAAAGTTTTATTGATGTCTGCACAGTTTTGTTGGTGTCTATACATTCTCATTATTGTCTACACAGTCTCACTGGTGTCAGCACAGTCTCATTGGTGTATGCACATTTTCATTGGTGTCTACACAGTCTCATTGGTATCTACACAGTCTCATTGGTGTCTACAGTCAAATTTGTGTCTACACAGTCTCATTGGTATCTACATAGTCTCATTTGTATCTAGTCTCATTGGTGTTTACAGTCTCATTAGTATCTAGTCTTATTGGTGTCTACAGTTTTGTTGGTGTCTGCAGTTTCATTGGTGTCTACACATTCTCATTCATGTCTACAGTCTCAATGGTCTCTACACAGTTTCATTGGTGTATACACAATCTACAATCTCCAGACATTTTTAATAAATCACATACTAGATTGATTTCTTTCCCTTTGTAATTGTTTTGATAATTATTCCATTCTTTACCTGCAGTACACACTGCATTTTTGTTCTTTCATGTTTACATAACTGTGATATTTTGTTATGTTGATCATGGTCTATTCATGGTCTATCTAAGCAGATTTCAAAATTCTAAATCCAAAATTAATAAATAATTTCATGAACACAAGTTTGTCACCATCCAGTATATATTCAAACAGTCTAGTTAATCAGTTTTATGTTTAAACCATCACATAATCTCCAATTTATCCAATTTTCTTTACCAATTGGAATGTCCTATGATCACATTTGTTTATCCTAATGAAACATTTTTCAATTAAATATGCTTAGACCATTCTTAAGGATCATGTAATTTGGACAACAATTAAATGTCCTTAAACACATCTTAATAATTTTAGGCACAATTAAATATCTTTTAAATCAGTCTTAATAAACATGTGATTTTAGACAATAATTAATTGACCACTCCAGTGGCCTAGTTGCTAGATCATTGGCCTTGGATGTAGGAGTTCATGGGCTCTATCCCTGGGCAAGTCATACCAAAGTCTTACAAAAATGGTATTAACAGTTGCCTTGCTAGGCACCCAGTTAGAGGTTAGTGTTAGGACTGGTTGGCCAGATATCAGGATAATGTGACTGGGTGGGACATCATTCTATATATCTGCAACGTGATGTCCTATGCTAGGCATCACCATATACTGCCACACTGCAGATATTGTAGCGATATGACTAAAAATTTGTTAAAGCTACGTTAAAAATCCAATCACACACACACACACACAACAATTAATTGTGCTTAAATCAGTCTTAATGAAAATGTGACTTACACAGCTGTTCAGAATGGATAGATTTTCATAGTAATGTTTGATTATTTCTTTCTATATTGATCTTGATTTAGTGGACATCTTATGATAAAGAACAAAAAAAAATAAGTAAGTCCCTTGAGTGCCTGCTAAGCATGGTTAGACTGTTTGACTAAAACATATAAGTTTCAAATGCCTGTGATAAATTGCCCCTACCTAAAGATGAATTTAACCTAATGTGGCAAAACCATATCCATGTTCATACTTACTTATGTGAATAACACTTTGCAAATATTTTTACTAGTCCTACATCATATTGTTATACATCAAGTTTTGTCCCCAATTAATCTATGCTCAATAAGACAGCCATTAGAAATGGTTTGCATTCTCATTTCTACAGTTAGCAAATTGTTTGCTTGCATTCTTTCCAGGGGAAGATTCTGTGAAGAACGTGTCAGTGCCACTAGACATTCCCAACAGTTTGGCAACACTGTATGATGTGTTTGAAAAAGCTCATTACACATCCAGGGCATTACACCATAGCCGTAAACTCATGGTCCTTTATCTGGCATCCCAGCAGAATGGTAAGTCAGGTACATCAGTATAATCTTTCTGGCTAAAACTTGGGCAAAGGGAAAGCAATATATTTACCTTTTCTTTATGTGAAAGCACTTTTGTCCTGTTTTTATTAGTACAATTATTTTAAGAAAAGATGGATAAAAATATTTAAAATCTATATATTTTCCAAAACTTAAGTCACTTTGATTGGCAGACTATAAGAATTTTCACATATAAGTGTGAAATATTGGTTGGAACTTATTCCTTATGGTCGTTGTCATAATTTAATTGTAGTTTAGCAAAAATTAATTTTAGAATGATTTAAACACAAATTTAATGTAAATTAATTTACATTAATTATTTATTTTGGCTAAAGTAAAGTAAATAGAGCAATATATGTGTGTGTGTGTGTGTGTGTGTGTGTGTGTGTGAAATGTTTATTAATGACTAAATTTACTTTATTTTGCCTTTAGACCCTGACAGATAAGTTAATAGAAAGCTAGATGCAAGATAATACTTTTCAGATCTAGGGTTGTAAAATGAATATGGGAAGCAGTTAGACAATATTGTCTCATCAGCCACTGTCTCAGAATTCAAGACTAACAAATACGAAAATGATAAATATGGGACTTCTCTGAATACATTTTGCTTAAAATAAAAACAACATGTAGAATAGGTACTCTGTATTGATTTATACAAAGGTGTGGCAACAGATATAGGAGGTATAATGGATTCATTTCTACAAGGGTATGGCAAAAGATATAGCAAGTATGGTAAATTGATTTCTAAAAGGGTATAGCAAAAGATATAGCAAGTATGGTAAATTGATTTCTACAAGGGTATGGCAAAAGATATAGTGAGTATGGTAAATTGATTTCTAAAAGGGTTTGGCAGAAGATATAGTAAATATGGTAAATTGATTTCTACAAGGGTGTGGCAAAAGTTATAGCAAGTATGGTAAATTAATTTCTACAAGGGTATGGCAAAAGATATAGCAAGTATGGTAAATTGATTTCAATGAGTGTGTGACAACAAGATTCAGTACATACTGTGCATTCACTTATTTTCAAGGCTGTCAGCTTTTCTGGTTCATGAAAAATGATATTATTTTATAGCATTTAAATTGTTTATGCCATCCTTTTGTTTCTACATAAGGATTCTAGTTTGTTGCATCTTTAAATCTGTAATGTTTAACAACCACAAAATCAGCAAAAATTGGTATGCCATACAAAAATAACAAATGCACAGAAGTAACAAGTCTTGATAAAACCAATATGATGATCACAAGGCATTCTATCATTTTAAAGTCATCATGGTAACAAGGTATTGTATGATTTTAAAGTCATCATGGTAACAAAGCATTGTATGATTTACAGTGAATATGATGGTCACAATGCATTGTATGATTTTAAAGTCATCATGATCACAAGGCATTGTATGATTTTAAAGTCATCATGATCACAAGGCATTGTATGATTTTAAAGTCATCATGATCACAATGCATTGTATGATTTTAAAGTCATCATGATCACAAGGCATTGTATGATTTTAAAGTCATCATGATCACAAGGCATTGTATGATTTTAAAGTCATCATGATCACAAGGCATTGTATGATTTTAAAGTCATCATGATCACAAGGCATTGTATGATTTTAAAGTCATCATGATCACAAGGCATTGTATGATTTTAAAGTCATCATGATCACAAGGCATTGTATGATTTTAAAGTCAGTATTGTGATCACAAAACATTGTATGATTTTAAAGTCAGTATGATAAACACAAGGCATTGTATGATTTTAAAGTCAGTATTGTGATCACAAGACATTGTATGATTTTAAAGTCATTATTGTAATCACAAAGGAATTGTATGATTTTAAAGTCAGTATTGTGATCACAAGGCATTGTATGATTTTAAAGTCATTATTGTAATCACAAAGGAATTGTATGATTTTAAAGTCAGTATTGTGATTACAAGACATTGTATGATTTTAAAGTCAGTATTGTAATCACAAAGGAATTGTATGATTTTAAAGTCAGTATTGTGATCACAAGACAGTGTATGATTTTAAAGTCAGTATTGTAATCACAAAGGAATTGTATGATTTTAAAGTCAGTATTGTGATCACAAGGCATTGTATATCTTAAAGTCAGTAATGTGATCACCTGATATTGTATGATTTTAAAGTCAGTATTGTAATCTCAAAAATGAATTGTATGATTTTAAAGTCAGTATTGTGATCACAAGACATTGTATGATTTTAAAGTCAGTATTGTAATCACAAAGGAATTGTATGATTTTAAAGTCAGTATTGTGATTACAAGACATTGTATGATTTTAAAGTCATTATTGTAATCACAAAGGAATTGTATGATTTTAAAGTCAGTATTGTGATCACAAGGCATTGTATATCTTAAAGTCAGTAATGTGATCACCTGATATTGTATGATTTTAAAGTCAGTATTGTAATCTCAAAAATGAATTGTATGATTTTAAAGTCAGTATTGTGATCACAAGACATTGTATGATTTTAAAGTCAGTATTGTAATCACAAAGGAATTGTATGATTTTAAAGTCAGTATTGTGATTACAAGACATTGTATGATTTTAAAATCAGTAATGTGATCACCTGATATTGTATGATTTTAAAGTCATTATTGTAATCACAAAGGAATTGTATGATTTTAAAGGCATTATTGTGATCACAAGGCATTGTATGATTTTAAAGTCAGTATGATAAACACAAGGCATTGAGTGATTTTAAAGTCATTATTGTGAACACAAGACATTGAATGATATTAGTGTTTAGAGGCTACATTCATTGCAGAGAGATTTAAATTTTATTTATTTATAAGACAGATGCCATAGTCATCCAAATCTTAATGACTGAGTTTATATTCATTGGTTTCTTCCAGGTGTTGACGGGTTAAGCCGACAGCCCTCCAGAGTAGAGTTTATTCCCAACACTGGCCGCCCACAGCCCACCATGCCCCCAGATATCAGTCAAGAACAGTACCTTGACAATAGCGATGTTGTATCTACTTCAATACCCAAATCACAGATTGGAATTGTTCTCAGCTCCTATGAGAAAACAATAGGTGTGTTACTAAAGCTAGGATTTGTATTTGATTAAACAAATTACAAAAATGTGTATAATATTACAACAATTTGTAGGCTTGAAACTTGTAACAAATAGTTGATCATTGAGGTGGTAGTTATCATTTAATTTTAATATTTGATATGTACATCAATAAATTCACTTAAATGGGAATCAGATTTCAAGTAAATATTGCTTTTACAGGACTGAAATTCTGGCTATTTGATAAGTTTTCTTCACTTACATACAGGTGCAATGACATCAGTGATCAAAATTGGCACCTGGTTTCCAGTCAAACACTAATATCTTTCAGGTATAGCTGATAACCACTAATAATTTTCAGTAAACTAGTCCCAGTGGCCAGCTCAAACTGTTACAATCTTATGAAAAGCAAATCTAAAGGACATGCAAAGTATTGTCTATTTTAGGTCAGAGATTATTTTTAGGAATAGCTGTTAAAATGTTTAGTTATTCAGCAAAAATTCCATTCTTATTGTCGGCTTGTATAGTAGTCTATCTATTGATATTTTGTATTGCCCAAATATATTTCTTTCAAGCACATTCATTAGTTCGACAGTTTTTAATACTATGTCACTTTGGCTACATAAATCAGAATTTATGGAAATTATCCCTGGTTTAATGCTCCATTACATCCATGGCTAGTTGCTCTGCTTCATGGAATTATGGTTTCCCCTAGGTATATTACTCTCTGTGCCCATTAGATCTTCATGGAATTATGTTTTCCCCTAGGTATATCACTCTCTGTGTCCATTAGATCTTCATGGAATTATGGTTTCCCCTAGGTATATCACTCTCTGTGTCCTTTAGATCTTTATGGAATTATGGTTTCCCCTAGGTAAATCACTCTCTGTGTCCTTAAGAACTTCATGGAATTATGGTTTCCCCTAGGTATATCACTCTCTGTGCCCATTAGATCTTCATGGAATTATGGTTTCCCCTAGGTATATTACTCTCTGTGTCCTTTAGATTTTGATTGAATTATGGTTTCCCCTAGGTATATTACTCTCTGTGCCCATTAGATCTTCATGGAATTATGGTTTCCCCTAGGTATATCACTCTCTGTGTCCATTAGATCTTCATGGAATTATGGTTTCCCCTAGGTATATCACTCTCTGTATCCTTTAGATCTTTATGAAATTATGGTTTCCCCTAGGTAAATCACTCTCTGTGTCCTTTAGAACTTCATGGAATTATGGTTTCCCCTAGGTATATCACTCTCTGTGCCCATTAGATCTTCATGGAATTATGGTTTCCCCTAGGTATATCACTCTCTGTGTCCTTTAGATCTTCATGGAATTGTGGTTTCCCCTAGGTATATCACTCTCTGTGCCCATTAGATCTTCATGGAATTATGGTTTCTCCTAGGTATATCACTCTGTGTCCTTTAGATCTTTATGGAATTATGGTTTCCCCTAGGTGGATCACTCTCTGTGTCCTTTAGATCTTCATGGAATTATGGGTTTCCCCTAGGTATATCACTCTCTGTGTCCTTTAGATCTTCATGGAATTATGGTTTCCCCTAGGTAGATCACTCTCTGTGTCCTTTAGATCTTCATTGAATTATGGTTTCCCCTAGGTATTTCACTCTCTGTGCCCATTAGATCTTCATGGAATTATGGTTTCCCCTAGGTATATCACTCTCTGTGTCCTTTAGATCTTAATTCTTAATTTAGTTGTTATATGATTTATATGATTCAAAATGCAAAGGGTATAAAAATGTCCAAAAAAGAAGTAGTCTAGCAATTTTATCTGCAATCACTTCAACAGTTACCATTTGTAAAACACAGATCTTACTAGTAGCTGTTTTTCTTGTATGATGTTTTGTCTTTATCTATTTTAATTGCATCTTGTTATAATATGGGCTTTATTCCAGTTAAACATTTTGCAATCTACTGTGTCCATTTCTGGTGCATTTTTTTAATATAATTTGGATTTATTAAACAGTTAAACATCATTGCAACAGAAATTTATTTATTTTTTGGATTTTTTTTTCAGAAATGCTGCTTGCCAAGAATCAGAGAGATCTGGCAGCACAAGCCATGCATGAACTAGGCAACCTTCACTTCCATACCGGGAGTATAAGGTAATGTCAAAAGTCCATACAAAGGGGATTTTTGCTACCTCACTATTATTTTGCCCACAACAATTTACTCCATGTACAGTTTAATGTGGCATTAGGAAAAGTGTACCTGGCTGGACTGTTGTTGCTAAAAATAGACAGACAGCCTATTGGATACTACTTTCTCAGTTGGGTCAATGAGTGCATCATGGAAAATCAAACTGTTGCTAAGTTATCAGAGGTAGAACATTTTCCTAGCACACAGTTCACAAGGATTAGAGCTTTATTTAGTATGGCTGCTGCTTCCCCGTACATTTAGTTAATTGGTTGATATGCCACCTAATACCCTAATCAAGTGGTAAAGAAATTCATGTTTGCTTTAAAGTGTAATAAGGGAAGTGGCAAAATTCTCCTAGTAATTTACTTTTGGTAATGTACAATTTTCCTTTATCCTTTTTTTTGTAGAGGGTGCTCTCTCCTGTTGATCTTCACAGACCATTTGGGGAGGCCCTTCTGCCCTCTTGTTTTGTTTTTCTGTATGCTATAGATTGAATAAATTTGCTGTTTTGATTAATATATTTTTTTTGGTTAAATTATTTTTAAATACAAATTTTTTTGTTTACTATTTTCATCTTTCTTTTTAAATTTAGTTTTTATTATGATTTGGTTGTATTTTTTAAAATATAAATATATATATTTTTTAAAAATTGTTTTTGAGTTTCTATAAATGATCTGCCATATAGCATGTCTACCATTATTAAAATATAAAAACCTTTGAACAACTTCTTTTCAAAAACCTATAAACAGCATTTGAACAAATCTGACAAAAAATGAAGGCCATTTAAGTTTCTGATTGTGATATTTTACCTGATTACATTAAGAGTATGTTCCCTACCTTGCAAATCCAGTCATCCAAAACAAACAAAATTGCATTACAATTGTCTTGACTTAGTTAGCAAAAACAGAGTTCAAAGTTCATCTGCTTACTTAAAACATTAGTTAGCTCCAGACCCATTTTCACCCACGACATCACAATTAGACTGTTATGTTATGGCACAAGTCTAGGACTAGTTTTGACATGGTATAGAGGCCTAACTGGACCAGACATGAATCTTTATGGCTATTTGACAATGATGATCTTTCCCTAAATAGCCATAACAAGACTTTGTCCTAGGACACCACCTGGCCCAGGACTGTTCAGATATGGTTGCTATTCACAAATGGCAATACTGGCTACAGTGATATTGCCCATTATAACCAGTACTGTCCTGCAACTTTGGAATGTAATGAGCTCTGAACTAGCTCAGTTCCAGCACTTGTGGAGTCTTACCAGATGACTTTGATTTCCAGGACTGGATTTTGAGATCTTTGCTGTCTTGGCTTCTAGATATGAATTGGCAATCATACCCACCAGCAGAGGATCAATGACATTTTCTCTGAACAACAATGGATTATTCATAATTGGCTCCAGATTGACCTTGACTTACTACTTGCTGTGATGACAGTCTAGTGCCAAATGATGGAATCCCAGTCTCATTTAATTTGCCTTTCATTGATACACTTTTTGCACTCGTCAAGTAAGCATCTGACGATACTCAGCAATTGGCTCATAGCAGTATAATAGAATGGTACAAGATAGTTCTATCACTGGATCTGGCTCTCTCACAACGCTGTCATGGTTGTGATGAAACCTAGGTCCTGAATTCTTGGAACCAGTCATTGACTGTAGGTGATCATTCAGCATGCCTGCCAAACATTACAGTTACGGCATAATCATTATGCTTTTTTCACTTAATTGTTTTATTCTTTCATGAATATGGATTGCGCCTTTTTGGTACATAAATAAAGAAACAAAAAAAGCAATAATATTTCCTTTGTCATCTTTTATTTTTATATCTTTAACCCTGAAACATATAAATCTGAGACTATTCTAAAAACAAAGACTGCAGCATAAGAATAACATTAGAGTATGTTTATCCATTGTTGACTTATGTATATTTTCTTTTTTTCTATTTATAGAATCTGCAGATGATAATAATAATAATAATAATAATAATAATAATAACAATGATAATAATAATGCTTATATATAGAGGGTGACACATTAGTCAAGGACTATTCTCCCTTGAGGCCCTCTTAAGGAGAGTATAACAATGCACATTATATGAAGATAGCAATAATTAGTGCTTATTTTAGCCTGTTCGTATATCTTTTAAGAATTCACAAAGTTGACATACAGAGACTCTGTTTGAAGGGTCTCCCTTTCATTCTGAATCTGACTTCCTGTCAATTCATGAGAACCATGGATAGAATCATACTGCACTTCTAAACTTATCATCATCTGTGATGATATCATGCAAAAGACCCAGATCAATTATTGCCATATCAGTAAATAAATTTACATGTTTCATAGCTGTGTTACCTTAGATTCTTTGTTAATAAGGACTACTCCATCCTTATCCCATTTCAGCTCATGGTTCTGAACCATGTTGAAGAAGTGAGTGAGACAGGGTCCCCATGGTTCATTCTATATTAGTCTCTTGGTGAAAAAGGACATCATGAATATCTTTAACTCATGGTGGGTGATGATTTTGGGACAAACACGTTCTATTTAACATGACTGTCATCAAGTATGTTGGAAGGCAAGAAGGAATCAAGTCCCAGACCTCTATCTTCTGGCTTGGGATTTCACAGATGTTTTTATTGATCCACCTTCAAGTCTGCCACTTCACAGGCAGACTCAGTGTCCTAATAGACTTGCTAGTCCTCCAAAATCAACTGATTCATACTGAATATATATTCTCCCCTCTTTCTTCATCAGAATATGTACCTAGTTTTATATCATTATATATTTAATGCATATTTCTTTCTTTGTGGTCTGTAGCACATTAACATACATATATATATATATATATATATATATATATATATATATATATATATATATATATATATATATATATATATATATATATATATATATATATATATATATATTTATATCCATACAGGTTAAAGCAACACTCATATATGTCATGTTGTGAAATGTTTTTTGTTTTTATTTAAACAAGTTAAATGCAGATTCTTGAAGATTGTATTCTATTTTGTTAGAGCTTCATACAAGTGGTGGGCTGATGCTTTAGATTTGATCCTGGACTGTGAAGATGCACTACACACATGGAGAAAATCAGTTGGACAGTCATCAGACATCAGTTCACACCTTCTTGATCGTTGTGGACTCTGGGGCTGCCTGATGAGTGCTGTAATCACATCAAAAATAGCACAGTAAGTTATTACATGTATTTGTACCAGATTAGAGTTAATATATGTCTGTCAATTGTACAGTTTTTCTGAATAGTTAATATATGTCTGTCAGTTTTAAATTTTTCTCAAGAGTAAATATATGTCTGTCAGTAGTAGTAAGTTTTTCTCATGAGTTAATACATGTCTGTCTGTTGTACAGTTTTTTTCATGAGTTAATACATGTCTGTCAGTTGTAAGCTTTTCTCAAGATTTAATACATGCATGTCAGTTATGCAGTTTTTCTGGAGAGTTAATATGTGATATATCAGTTGTTCAGTTTTCTTGGAGAATTAATTCTTTTCTGTCAGTTGTTGTTTTCCTGGAAGTTAATACATGTCTGTTTGGTTGTCCAGCTTTCCTGAAGAGTTAATACCTGTCTGTCAGTTTCCTTAACATTACATTTTGATGACTTCAGCATGACAGATATATTTCATATTTGTTGTTTACATAGATTCAGTTTTCTAAATTATGATTACATACATGTAATAAATGACCAGGTTATGATAGCTTTGTGTTGTAAATTTAATGAATTGTGAAAAACATTTAGACTAAACTCAGATGATTTTAAATTTTGTAAACTCCTGACATTATCTGTTTTGACTTAAAAACTGTCTTCATGTATAAGATTGTCTCATGATCTATTTTGACTTAAAAGTTTTATCTACAAATATAACATTTGTCAGGGTTCATTAGAGGTCATGGGTTTAATATTTTTGCTGAGGATATTTGTGCATGATATGGCATTAAAAAAAGTTGTCTAGTTAAATATGGAATGTATTTTTGTCTGGCATTTGGACTTTACAAGGATAATATCTGTTTTTAGTCATCATCATATACATGTATTTGTTCAAAAATTTGTATTTGCAGATGAATTGTAAAGGACAGTATTAAGATAGAAATATTTGGCAAACAGTAAAGAAGTACTTATCTTAAATAAATATGTATATGTAACATTCAGTGATTTATAAATATTTTGAAGTTTTGAATATAATGTTTATTGTCTTCTGTTTTCATGTAGATACATTTTGACATCTGATCTTGGGATGAGAATGGAATGCTGTTTTCTGTCTGGTTATCTCTTCAAGGTAAAGCCTACTATTGAGATTACTAATTAATTCAGTGACAATGGTTCCAATTATGTACAATAGAAAGTGAAGCAAATACTTTGTACCAAATTATTTTTATTATTAATAATAGCAAGATAATAATTTCTTTATAAGAGCATGACAGTACTGACTTCATAAAAAGGCAAAATATCTTCAACATCTGAGGATTTAATTGCATGTGAAAACTATTGTTTCATTGCTTTAATAACAATGTTTAGAATTGACTCAAAGCAAACTTTTAAGTATACATGAACATTTCCATTTCAATATATTGTTAGGTTGTTGTGCACAAAAATGTGGCATCTGGTCAAGTTTATATCAATGTTGTACTTTATCATAAGTATATTATTCTGGGCAAAAGGGATTACACTGAATTAAAATTGTATATATGTATGACATTTTATGACATCTCTAAAAAAAATGTGTTTAAGTATATGTTACAAAACAAGAAAATGATACATTTCTAGCAGTAACATTTCAGTTAATCCGACAAGTGACAGAAGAGAGAAGTCAGCTTAGAACCGATCAGGAGATTTATAGAATTAAGTCAGGACTTTTTACTTCAAAAGATGGAGAAATTTCATATTGACCCAATTTTTATCATGCAAATGGACAAAAATTACAAATTTCCATTTTTTAATATTAAAGTATCTTACATGTACACCTCCATGTTGAGAGGATTTTCCTCCAGAGGTAAGGGGTGTTTCTCTTCACTCACTGAATTCTCCCATGGATGCAAAATTATTATTGAAAAACTTTAATTTTGTTTCATTTTTGTTCTCACTTTGCTTCAAGTGTAGATAATTTATGGTAATATTGCCTGTGGTCATGTGACTGTGAACTGACTGTAGCAGGGCATGACAATTTAGTTGCTAATTTAAAGAATAATAAAACAAGTAGCATTTACGGATCCAAATATTTCTGTTGGTTATTGTTGGATTACTGAAGAGCTGAGTCAGCATAGAAAACATTAACATTATGAGGGAGGTTCTGTTTTAGTGCAAGCTGGATTAAAGTCTATACTTTGTGTGATAAAAATTAATTCAGACAGGATTAAAATTATTAATTGATTATGGTTTGATTACAAAAGAGTTCAAATGACATAAGACAGAGTTAGTTTTGCTTTGTTATTAACAGTTTCTCAAGATGTCTAGGATTGGATTATCTCACAATGCTAAAACACCAAAATTTAAGCAACTGAAATATCACACATAATTTAATTTGTACAAATGATACAAATCCATCATCACTTAGTTAATTGGAAAATACTTTAACAACTTTTCTGAAAATCAACTCAGGAGAATTTGACCTCAAATGATCTGCCATCAGTTATAGCCAATATTACTAAAAGTTTAGAAATCTTCAATTAAATTCTCAAACAGATTTTTATAGAATGCATTCAGGCTAAAAGACTTTAAATTTTATACATAATGATACTAATCTGTCATCATTAGCGGCTGCCATTATTCAAATATAAAAACCTTGAAATGATTTTACTTAAAAACCAATGTTAAGAAGTTTGCCAACTTTGACAGTAAGAATCCTGACATGATTGCCTTTCAAGTAGTCAACAAATCATGTCAATGTGCAATCAGATGTGAATGAAGATATAAATTATAGAGAAACCTTGAAACATTTGTTTTCATGATGTATGCACATGAAAAGATTTCTACAGAAAGCATCCTACCAACCCAGGTGTCTTGGGCAACTACCGGTACTCTTGCAATTTTGGCTGTTAAACTGCTGTCATCCAGTTGAGTGATCTCAAGGCCACTTGGGCTTCTTATTTTGGTGTTACTGGTACAGACACTGAAACATAATTTTAACAAAATCTTTGTTTCATACTTGCATTTTATCAGTCATCTCATTGTGTTTTGGGCTTTTTTGGGTTAGTCTAAGAAATGCATTCAGGTTCTGTGCTTGTCACCATACATTGTTTCTTTTAATCTTTACTCATTTGGAACATAGGAAATTGTATTTATCAATACTAGAACAAGAAGAATGTTGTGGCCTGTAAAAGTGAAGACTTCTCTATCAAAGAATCTGATTCTGGATTATGAAGGGCTTTTAATCATGTGAAGTTATAAGCAGATTGAAAATAAACATTTTAAAATCCATTTCTGAATGTACATTTTCATTTATCATTCATCATTCTTGCACTGCATATTTTCTTGAAAATTCATTTATCATTTTGTTTGCATTTATGCAGTGTTTTATTTATGCAGTTTTTATTTTGTGTTCATTCTGCATTTCATTTGCATTCCATTTACACTGAAATGGTAAAATGACACATTTTGTGGTCTTTATTTGTATGATATGGTAGAAAAACTCCTACGTCATAATGGACATTGATGTTACTCTTGAAATTGACCCTGACTATGATGAAAGAGTTTATTATATATAAGAACACATTCAACTTGTTAGTGTGTCATTTGGTCATCCTTTGTGAATATTGTTGGTAATACAGTTTATGTTTTTTAATCTGACACTGTGGTAAACGAGAGATTTACTTGCTGCTAGTGTAATTGGTAACTGCCTTGGTGCCTTCACTGATGGCGTGCTTGGCAAGTTCATCAGGCAAGAGAAGATGGACAGCTGTCTGAATTTCTCTGCTGTTGATTGTAGAACGCTTGTTGTAATGGGCAACAGTCCTTAAGTCTGAGACCTTGGAACCAGAAATGATATTATCTGTCTTGGTATAGTGTCAATGGTTCAGCCTTGATAATTGAATAGGCATCACTATATAAAAAGATTGAATGTATTTTAAATGTTTTTAATTGCAAATTTATTATTTCCCAACATTCAATAAATTGATGGTCATCTAATATGAAAACAAAGGGATAAAATAGTTTGTCATTTATCTAGATTAAGATACAAAATGTTTTTATGGACTTAAATAACATTTACAACAAAATGTCCTGAACAGTAATGATTCCAAAAAATAAGAAAATAAACTAATTTTCAAATCCAATAAATTATGGTAAATTATCAGACAAACCCATTTTTTAAATAAATAAAAGTTTTGAATAACTGTCACTAGATTGTACCTCTCATGACCTAATAATGATACACTGTTTGGATAAAAGCTGGTTAGATTGGTGAAACTGGACTGTATGTGCTTCTGTCTTTCCAGTCTGTGTTCCGCTCATCCCTGCCTCATCCCCATGCTGATCAGGACTATGCCCTGTATGATGTAGGCGAAGGATGTGAAGTGACAAATCTGGTGCCTGGCATTGATCTGCTGTCAGATCGATTTCGTTGTGATGGACGTCAGCTTGTGGCTTCATTAAGATGGGTGACTGAGGAACTGGCCAGGGGAAGACACAGTCTCTTTGTAAGTATAGTCTTCTTTCATTATTCTGTAGTTTAAAAAAATCTCAGTGGTACATTTTATGTGCAAGTTGAGACTTATTAAGAGAAGTGTTCCAGAGTTCCCATGATTAAATTTGTTTGTACCCATTGAGAAAAATGGAAATGTTTTCCAGGGATTAGGTTTGTTTGTATTATTTAAGATATATTGAAAATTGTTTGAGAGATTAGGTCTGTATGTAGTCCTTGAGAAATGTGGAGAAGGGTTCCAAAGTTTAGGATTTTTAGTCCTGAGAAATATGGAATCATTTGATCAAAAATTAATTTGGGATCTTTAATAAAATTTGTATCACTGAATGAAAATTCTTCTGTAAAAAGTTTTAATATGTGTTCTTGATATCTGGAAAAAGTATTCATTTCTTTCTAGAACATGCTTCAATGTCACATAAAAACAAATGCAACTGTTGCAAATTAATTGTATTTATGTGAAGTGCAAATTTGATGCTCTTGCACAGCTGAATGGTGTCTTTTCATTTATATTTAATACATTTAATTTTTTCAAGATATTTGTTGCATTCTGTTTTTTTCATTTTTGTAATGCTTTTAAAGTTTCTCAGATATTTCTTGAAACATTTTGTTGAGGTGTATAATCACACCCATAAAAGAACAATAGTTGGTGCAGTCACTACACATTCATATATATGTTGACACTTTGAGAATATTTGTTTATTTGTGAATTTTCTTCCTTTTTAGTACATTTTGTCTCTCACCAGTTTGAAAGGATACATTTTTTTGTCACAGGTTTTGCCACTCTTCACTTTGTATCTGTACTTCACAACATATGTATGTCGGGATGTGCAAAGGAGTGTGGATGGGCGGATACTAAAAGTTCGTGTGCTTACTGACCTGGGATTGTACTCAGAAGCAGTTATAGTTCTCCAGAGACTCTTACATGGGGAGAGACTGCCTCACATGGGAGACACCAGCTTCCGACAAGTGGAGTCCAAAATCAGTAACTTCAAATTTGACACATCCAAGCCAGTTACAGAACCTAGCAATCTCAAGGTTTGTTTGAATATCTTTTGTTTCCTTTGCATTCTGTATAAGCAGAAGAATAAAATATGGCTGATGTTTGGTTATAGTAATGAGGTAATTATGTTCAGTGGATTGTCCAGTCAGTTTGTGATAAGTTATATATTTTTGGAACCCTCTATTTTTTTTACAAATCTTTACAAATAGATGTTTAAAGGTGCCAAGTACTTCAAAATAATTTTGTCCCATGCATACAAAAATTAACGGAAGATAAAATGTGGAGGACTATATGTCTATACTTACCAATTATGGCTGTTTTTATACTCTTTGATTACAACTATTCAGTGATACAATTCTTTCACTGATTTTAATAAACTATTCCAGATCTGTGGGCAAGAATATGTAAAACAAAACTTAAAAAATAATTATTTTGGGGAGTTTGAAAAGTTTTAATTAAAACAGACAATAATAAGATTGATATTGGATTTGCTCACTTTGGATTAACAATGGTGTGGAGATACTGAAGACCTCCTTGCTTTGAAATAAATTGTATCAATACCAGATAGCTAGCATTTATCAGAACTTTAAAGAAAAGTGAATAAACTGGACTTTGGGCGAGAAAAACATTTGAAAGCACATTTTTTATTTTTGTGTTAATATTACTATGGCAGATATTTCTTCATCGTAATTTTGCGTTTAATACATTAGGCAAGAAAAATGTCAGGACTCTATCATAATTCATTGCAGTTTCTCTGTTTGAGAGAATTTTATCTAATGTTTGCATTATCCTTGGATTCTGCTGTCTGTGTCTGTCATAGGCAATTTTTGTAAAATGTTATTTTTTTGTATCCCCTATCATGAATATGGCAGAGCCATAGGGCACTAGACTTCTCAATCCATTCAATATGTACAAATTCAATGAGTTTTGCTAAAGTTATGCCCCATTTTGTTCATATATGTTTAAGAATTCTTGCTTGGGTAACACGTCTTGAAGCTGTTGATGAATTGCCCTGAAACTTGGCAGATGTTATTGACATCATGTGAACATATGCTAAATTTGGCATACTTTATTGACATCATCTGAACATATTCTAAAGTTGCAGATGTTATGGACATCATGTGAATATGTGCTAAACTTGACATACATTATTAACATCATCTGAACATATTCTAAAGTTGCAGATGTTATTGACATCATGTGAACATGTGCTAAACTTGGCATACATTATTGACATCATCTGAACATATTCTAAAGTTGCAGATGTTATTGACATCATGTGAACGTGTGCTAAACTTGGCATACATTATTGACATCATCTGAACATATTCTAAAGTTGCAGATGTTATTGACATCATGTGAACATGTGCTAAACTTGGCATACATTATTGACATCATCTGAACATATTCTAAAGTTGCAGATGTTATTGACATCATGTGAACGTGTGCTAAACTTGGCATACATTATTGACATCATCTGAACATATTCTAAAGTTGCAGATGTTATTGACATCATGTGAACATGTGCTAAACTTGGCATACATTATTGACATCATCTGAACATATTCTAAGGTTGCAGATGTTATTGACATCAGGTGAATATGTTTTAAACATAGCAGACATTATCAACATTACACGAACATGTTCTAAACTTGAGTGAACATGTTCTGTTGTCACAGTCAAATGATGTAAAAATTATGCTCCATTCTGTAATTTTAATTGGATCAATGTGATTGTTATTTTTTTTACATGTTCAGATATCTCTTGTAATTCAGGAACCATATTCATTTACAGACATTTACATATACATTTACCAACTCTCCCAATTCAGTTTGTATTTTGCAATTTGCAATAGTTTTATGATTCTCTTTCTCCTTGTCCAATGTTCATGGGTGAAATTTAGGAATGAAGAAGTAGTACCATATTTATTCACTTATAAGTCAAGTCAAACTGCAAGCAAGAAAGATCCTAATCTGCCATAGCATAATGCACATGCAGATATGGGTCTACGTTGTTTCTTCTACTATATACTCCTAACAAACTGCACTGGACCAAGTCTGCTAGCACATTAAGAAATGGTATATCTGGGTCTTTGTAGTTTGAAGTTTGGCTGTCTTATAAGTGAGTACATAAGGTACATTTTTAGGATAATATTTTGTCATCACATTAATGTTAGGGCTGTAATGGTAAAATATAATTGGTACCCAGGAAGGTACTTTTAATGTGGGGTAGATGTCCATTGATGCAATTACAACTTTGTATCATTTTCATACATGTCAACCTTTGTGGCAGGAGAAATAAATGCACAATTTTTGGGGTCGTTACATGCATACCTCCTGATTTTTGTAGAGAACTCCCAATTATTATAGTTTTCTTCAGTAAATAGAATATAAAATTACACATTATTCAAGTCAATTTATGAATGTTGTCAACGTTACAACAATACTACAATCAGAAAATAAACCATAACAAACAATAAACCATAACAAACAATAAACCATAACAATAACATTGTCAGCAATTAGTTTGAATCCCAAGAATGCTACCGTCATTAAATTAAAGGAAGGAATGGAGAAACATACCACTCAGCTTATGTACTCTCAAAAAATTACTCAGAATAAATTTTATTTACTAACTAATATTTCTAGTTGAGAATAAAAAGGTGATATAAACATGAGAAAGTAAGGTTTTGTTTGTTTGTTTGTTTGATTAGGATTTTTAACTTAGCTTTATAAATATTTCAGTCATATCGCTATGTTGTCTGCAGTGAGGCATGTTTATAGTGATGTCTATTTCTGAGGGCATCATGCTTCAGACATGTAGCATGATGTTCCACCCAGTCACATTATCCTGACACCAGGCCAACCAGTCCTAACACTAACCTCTTAATGCTGAGCACCAAGCGAGGCAGCTGTTAGTACCATTTTGGTAAGTCTTTGGTATGACTCTTCAGGGGATCAAACTCATGACCTCTCGCTTCCATGGCGGACATTCTAACCACAAGGCAACCTGAGCGGTTCAGTAAGGTACCACTTGTACACAACATGTAGCTTACAACTGCATATTTAGGTACTGCTAGTTCCAACAATAAGGCATTTTGTTTTTGCTAATCAGTTGCTGGTGCTTTCACAACATGCAATGCAGAACATGGTTTCTTCTAATTATATCAGTGGGTCATTTGCAATGATAAGGATTATTGTTAATTAGTCACGCTGACTTTCTTGATTTTTACTTAAGACTAACCTCTAGATATTGACAATTTGGCCATAGCTAACAGAATATGAAAAGAGGGCATGGTCCTGGGAGAAAAACAAGACATGTCACAGAGAGAAACCATGTATCCTTTAAGATTTACACGCATATTGGACCAGGAGGATTGGTGAATATTTAGTTAAAATGATGCTTAAAACATACCACAAAAATCCTCCCAGATTTAGTTCCCATTCTCCCTATTCTTTCATTCAATCTCCCTACTTGGCTTTTGAAAAGTTGACAGGTATGCATTTTATATGAACTCTGAGTAACCAGGGTACCATGGCATACATTTTTAAAAGTGCCTTTTCTGGGTACTATGTATGTTTAAATGGAACAGCCCTTAAATAATCCTTTAGCAAAGTCACTTCATAATTAAATTATGACACAATTACATACTTATATTATTTCTTGTAGCATTCCTGTCCTTAAAAGGTTATGTTAGGACTGGTCGGCATGGTGTCCTTAGGTTTTGTCCCTAGAAGAAGTCATGTGGTGAAAAGTTACATTCTATTATATATTTGCAGCTCATCCTAGGATGGTGCTAGATACATAATTTGTTGTTTTATAACATTATGTTGACATATATGGTGTTAGACTAGTTCATATATATGTATATAATATTACCTGTGCATCATGATCTTGGCAGTTTGCCAATCATTGCCATCTCTCATGTCCCAAGTTCACATCTTTTTTAAATTTTAAATCAAAAATACACTTCATAGTTAGTAATTTACTATACACCTTTTCTCTAATAGATTCTATTTATCATTCAGATTTTGGAGACGCTCTTGGACAAGCGTCTGTCCTCCAGTTTGGGACTACTGTACGGACCCCACCTTACCTGTCACCTGTCCTTAGCCCAGGCACATTTGTTTACTGCTATTTCAGAGACCATACCTGTACTACCTGCTGTAGAGGATGTTGTGTAAGTAGCACACAACCATATATGCATTTAGTTTATGTCATAATTTAGGAAGAGTAATAGATGCAAAAGTTACAGGATTGCATAAATACACCACTGAATTGTGTGAAATGAGAAATTCATAAATACTGAAAGGAACAAAATAATTGATACCTATTAATGATTTTTTTTTTCATGAATCAGATCTATCTAAAATAAATGAATTATATTGTAAGGTTGAATTTTCTATTGTGACCTTTTGATCTTTTGTACACAAATAAAGAAGTCAATTTACTTTAATAGATTTAAATTTACTTTCACTGTGTAAACTTTTAAAGAACATCAAATTTAACATGAATTAATTAACTGAGTCAGATTGCATAAGAACATTATTTTTTTTAAAAAACTTTCTTTAGCCTTCGGCCTCAGATGTTTAAATTAGCATTTTCACCCTAAAGCTTACATGAGAGGTGCTGTTTGAAGATCAATAAAAATTACATGTTACATACAATAAAAACAACTTGTTCCTATTCCACATGTCTTTACATTGTGCTAATGAGAGGTTGTTACTCAACAGAGATTTTCAACCACATGGTGTTTTGTTGAGTTTTTATATCAAAGTAAATAATAAACTTGTTGTGTATTATATTGTTTGTACTGTTTATTATATTGTTTGTACTGTTTATTATATTGTTGATACTTTTAATATATCAGTCAACTAACAAATAAATCCTTGTATGGTCAAGTTATAAAAGCCTTTGTACAATTGATTATATGGTTGGCAACACATGATATGCCCTCAATCCACTTTATCGGTTTCAATATTGATCACACAGGTGCAAACACCAAATAAAGCTCCATGAAAAAGAACAAAACATTCATCCAAAAATTACAAAAGTTGTATACAATCAGTAAGGTTGCCTTAGCAAAAAGAAAAACATCATAAAGACTGAACTTTGTTGAATTTAATAAATTGAACCCTTGAAGTATAATAACTTTGTGTACATTATTTTGTATTTGTAACAAAATTTTATAGCAAATATGATATGAATGCTGTTATACAGAGTGTGACTCGGGGCATGGGAAATTATCTGATAGGACCCAGTCAGGATTTGACCTTAGAGAGGAAAAGATTAATTGCTGTGTCAAAATACAAGACTTTCCTTGGAATTGGTTGACATTTAGATCATGCTGAAATTCTGAATTAAATCTGCTTGATACAAATTGTACTGGGAAACCTGTTTCTACACATAACATTGATGATGACCAAACTTGCAATGAAATGAAACCCCAAGGTGGGTCAGGGGTCAGTTTTGAACAAAAAGTGAATGCTGCTGATAAGATCTTTGTGACTTTGAACAGTTGGTTATAGCTAAAATTATGCACATAGTAGTCAGACTGTATCAACATGTAAAAACAATGACTTGACTTAAAAACAAATTCTTCTAGTCTGTGCATGAATCAACTCACTTCAGTGTCTTTACTTTTCCTTATTGCCATAATGGCAGAAGAAATAAATATGAGACAGTACTTTGTTTCTGGTTAGATATCTATGCATACAATTTCACTTGCATTGACCCGAGCAGCAACAACAGGTGCAGAGGGTTCAACAGATCGTACCCATAACTCCAAACAAAATGGCCACATGGATGCACACTGTTACTGGGGGTGGGAGTAGGGGGATTCAGATAACTCTGAATGCAGAGTTATGTGTCAGAAGAAACAGCTGTGACATACTTTAGTTGTCTTGTAAGATTAGGTAAATAACAGAGTATTTTGGAGTCCATGTGGATGAAAACACTAAAATAATTAGGTCAGAATTTGTGTTCAGAATTGCTTTGAATCTCAAGAGAGGTATCGTTATTGTGTATCTACATGAAGCCAAGTATGCTTTTATAAAGGATGTTGGATTTTTAGTCAGGTTTTTAAATATTTTGTTTCTTCTATAGAATATACAGTTTAAAGTGATTTATTTAAAACAGTGGCAGTTGTCGAGAGTATTAAATTAAACACACACATTGTTTGATATGAATATTCACAATATCTTCATATCAGCCATTGAAATTCCATTTATTTTCCAATTTTATTCAGAATTAGTAGGCAAGGAAAGATCTGTTGTTTCTAAAATTCCTCTGTTTTCAGAGGAAAGATTTTGTCTCATACACACACTTTTATATTGTCTTAAAAGAACATTCTTAAAAAATGATTAGTTGATTGTTCCTTTCTGCATAACAAGTGGATGCAAGTACATACCATGCTAATATGTACTTTTAGAGTACTAACACAAATGTTTGGAGTTTATATCCAACATTTAAAAGCCATTCATATCATTTGGCATTGACATCTGCTGCATGTTGGAGACAGTTCTCTTTGAAGAATTCGTTAAATGGCTGATTGGACATCATCTAACAATTCAATAAGTAATAAAAGGTATTTACAGTATTTTACTTAAATAATATATTTTACAGGTGGTTGCGTATATAAAGTAACAGTAGTTGATTTTAGTAGGGGTTTTTATTGTTCTTTAAACAGGCACATTGATACCTGTAAGGCCAAAGGCTTACAAAAAGTAATGGACATCCCATCCAATCATACTTTAGATGTAATGGATGGGGCACTAACTATTAGAGTAAGCCAAAGGCTGAGCGTGTGTAAACCCTCCCACTGACAAGGTTAACAACCTGAATGTTGTGTCTTATTATCCAATAAAAAATGGGTTTTGAAATACAAAATGTAGAGTGGGAACAACTATTTTTAAATCACATATGATTTGTGTGATTTGATTGATCTTTAATGAGCATTTTTGTAAGAAAGTATTAGGGTAAAAATGCTAATTTATACATGCTCAGCTTCCAACTTACTTGAACAACGCCCCTCCTCCATCTATCATATCTACAGTTTGCTTGGATTTGGGTTCCATTATTATTTTAAGGCATATCTATATAAATACTGATATGCATAACTTTTACAGTCCTATTTGAAAATGAGATTTTAGCAATTTGCTATTGATCAACTGTGTTTTTAACTGAATAGTTCATAAATAATGTACATTGTATAGACATTCAATAGATAAATAGCTAGAAAGATAGATTAGATTGGGCTGGAGAACTAACATTTCAGTTTGATTGAATACCATTTTGTCTTGTCATTTGCATTGTGGAACCTGAATTTTTTTATACTCTTGAAAACCAGTCAGTCAGTGTGCAGATACTTTCACTTATTAGCTTTCTTATTCATAAATATCTTTCTTTTTTGAAGTTATTTACACTGTCATTGCTTGATTAAAAACTAGAGTACAAATTAGGAAGGAAATGGTCATGATTAGTATGTTATGTTAAGTTTCAAAATAAACTGGATAGTTTCTTGTTTACTTAAATGCATTAAGTACTATCTCCGATTTTTCAGTGTACCGAAAAGGTAAAATTGTTGAAGTATGTTTTGTGCAGTGTTGAAGATTGTAGTGTTTGTTTGCTTTTTGTTTTTCTTGCTATTGTATCATTTGATATTACATGCAGTTATTATATCATTTAATATTGCATGCAGTTATTATATCATTTGATATTGCATGCAGTTATTATTTCATTTGATACTGCATACAGTTATTATATCATTTGATATAGATACAGTTATTATATCATTTGATATTACATGCAGTTGTATCATTTGATATTGCATATAATTATTATATCATTTGATACTGCATTCAGTTATTATATCATTTGATATTGCATACAGTTATTACATGTATATCATTTGATATTGCATGCAGTTATTATATCATTTGATATTGCATGCGGTTATTATATCATTTGATATTGCATGTAGTTGTATCATTTGATATTGCATGCAGTTATTATATCATTTGATATTGCATGCAGTTATTATATCATTTGATATTGCATGCAGTTATTATATCATTTGATATAGCATGCAGTTATTATATCATTTGATATAGCATGCAGTTATTATATCATTTGATATTGCATGCAGTTTGCATATAATTATTATATCATTTGATATTGCATGCAGTTATTATATCATTTGATATTGCATGCAGTTATTATATCATTTGATATAACATGCAGATATTATATCATTTGATATAGCATGCAGTTATTATATCATTTGATATAGCATGCAGTTATTATATCATTTGATATTGCATGCAGTTATTATATCATTTGATGTTGCATGCAGTTATTATATCATTTGATATAGCATGCAGTTATTATATCATTTGATATTGCATTTTGCTATTATATCATTTGATATTGCATGCAGTTATTATATCATTTGGTATTGCATGCAGTTGTTGTCTCAAGATTAATATCCTCAGTTTGGGTTCTTTTGCTTCCAAATTAGGTGCTTATACTACATGTCATGTTGATAGAAGTATATAACTTGTGATGATGATATGATGGTTTTCACTTTTGAGACTGGGCTCACCAGGCTTAAGACCTCTATAATATGTGGCATTCCATCCATTCATTTGTGCTTCCTTCCTTTCATCTATCAAAATAGCTATGTTACTTCATCTTAACAAGTCCTTAGATGATTTCTATCATGATCACATTTTGATGATATTTGCAAGAGTTATGGTTCTTGAATAACTGAGACATCTCACTGGTTTCTGACCAGTGGAGCATTCACATTTTTAAAATTTCAACCACATTTCTCATAAATTCACTTTGACTGATTTAGAACCATCATGCATCCCAGTGTATCTGACACAGTACGGGCCTTGACTGATTTAGAACCACCATGCATCCCAGTGTATCTGACATAGTAAGGGCCTTGACTGATTTAGAACCACCATGCATCCCAGTGTATGTGACACAGCACGGGCCTTGACTGATTTAGAACCACTATGCATCCCAGTGTATGTGACACAGTACGGGTCTTGACTGATTTAGAACCACCATGCATCCCAGTGTATGTGACATAGTGAGGGCCTTGACTGATTTAGAACCACCATGCATCCCAGTGTATGTGACATAGTGAGGGCCTTGACTGATTTAGAACCACCATGCATACCAATGTATCTGACATAGTAAGGGCCTTGACTGATTTAGAACCACCATGCATACCAATGTATCTGACACAGTACGGGCCTTGACTGATTTAGAACCACCATGCATCCCAGTGTATGTGACATAGTGAGGGCCTTGACTGATTTAGAACCACCATGCATACCAATGTATCTGACACAGTACGGGCCTTGACTGATTTAGAACCATGTTGCATACCAGCATATCTGACACAGTATGGGCCTTGAATGATTTAGAACCATGTTGCATACCAGCATATCTGACACAGTATGGGCCTTGACTGATTTAGAACCATGTTGCATACCAGCATATCTGACACAGTATGGGCCTTGAATGATTTAGAACCACCATGCATACCAGTGTATCTGACAATGAGGGCATTGACTGATTTAGAACCACCATGCATCCCATTGTATTGACACATTTCGACCCTTGACTGAATTAGAACCACCATGCAATCCAATATATTTGACATTGTATGGCATTTGACCATCTTAGAATAGCCATGCATCCCAGTGTATCTTGAATATTAGATTACTCTTCTTCACTTTGGCAATAACCAAATTTTTGGGAAATTTTATCGTGACAAGATATCAAAACGCTTTTAATAATAGTAGCTTTGGACCATGTTTTATAAAATTATGACTGCTGAGTGATTTTCATTGACTTCAGAAATCTAGCATTTATATTTTTGGTTGTTTTCAGTCATTTTAGCTTATAAAGCTTTGTAATTATCAAGAGTTTAGATTATCAAGAATTTAGATTATGACAATGTTAAAGATTCTTTTGGAATGAATTCTGCATATAAGCTGGAAATAATTTTGTCCACATGAGTAAACAACATTGTCAAATATAGTCAGAGCATTTGAATTAATAAATCTTTCAGAGTCTAAGACATAGTATGTACTCAGAACAATGTAACTGCATATCTCATACAGAGTTTGTAATAATTGTAGAAAATTTGCAATACTTGTTACTAAGCTTCTATGCAGTGGTTTGTCAAAGATTCAGGCTAATAGATGTAGGTAGGTGAAAATTCAGTTTTCAGATGGAGTAAAATTCTCACCCAAAAATCCACAGTTTAAAATGAAGAGCAATCTTGCAATAAGAAACTGGAAGTGGGAATAATATTTTGCCTATGTGAAATGTTTACAGAAACAATACTTTTATGTATAAAGGAATATATGTTGCACTAAATGCTCAATTAGTCAGTCTTATTATCAAAGTAGATTACATGTATATCTGTTATAGAAAAGGTTATCACACAATCTAAATGGAGTTAATTACTATTATGGTAAATATACTTTACTGAAATTGTTAAAAGAATATTAACTAAAAATTAAAGATTTAAAAAATCTGTTTTAACGTTGTCATTTCTAACTGTAATAAATGTGCAATACTTTAAATTTGTACTGGGACATTGTAAATTAGATATATAGAGTTCATAGAAATAAGTTAAAGGATTGAGGTTTATTTAGTAGAAGGACTTGAGATTTTTATTTACTAGAATGGCTTGAGATTTATTCAATAAAATGACCCGAGTTTTTTTTTACATTAGAAACTAATGCATTGCTACAGCTTATCTGTTCTCATGATTTAAATTCATCACCACATCTATTTTATTGTTTCAGGAAAGAATAAAATTTAGATTAAGTTCATGGGTTTCTCAGACCTTACCTCAGCATTTTTGAGAAACTGTTTTCATTAATCTTGGTTTATATATTTTAAAGTAAAATTGCAAACATTTTATTTAATCATGATTTTTGTATTTTAAAGTAAAATTACATTTTATCAGTTGTCCTTAACTTTATACAGTTTGCTAAGTTATGGGCATGGAAATGTTGTTGGATTAAAGAGATCACATTGCTTTTGTCTATGTGTATACATACATACATACATACATACATACATACATACATACATACATACATACATACATACATACATACATACATACATACATACATACATACATACATACATACATACATACATACATACATACATACATACATACATGCATGCATGCATACATACATACATGCCTTTTAGCATTATGTAATAACTTCTACTGTGAATTTGTTTATCTATAAAACAGTAACTGTAACTTCCCATGCATTACCCTATAACTTCTCATTGGCAGTTAGTTTTAAATTGAACAAATATCTTAAATTACTGTGTGAAATTCCATAAAATACACTCTGTTACTTTTATTTATATATTTGCTTATATAAATAGATGCATGTGCCACATGTATTTGTTTTTTTCATTTCCACATAATCCCATAGACTTCTATGGATGTTTACAGTTTTTTTTCCATTTCAACATAATCCCATAGACTTCTATGAATATTTACGGTTTTGTTTCTTTAATTATTTGAAATACTGTATTTCATATAATTATGAATTGAACTTTTGGCTGTTTTATGGTAAACCTTCAGCACAGTATAGACTGAAATTTAATTTTTAAGTCCAATGTTCGGTAGTTCATAGTTTTGATGTATGCCCTGGTAAAATCATGGACATTCTGAGGAAATGCAGTTTTGTATTTTGACCAGATATTTTAAGGATTTGCATGTGTTGCATTTAACCTTTTTTAAACCTGTTTGCAAATTTTAAACATCTTTGCCTTTCATATATTCTGTATTTTTGTACTTCATGTTTATATTTATCCGGAAAGGTTTATCTTCCTAGGGTGTGCGTCAGGTTCTCGATTTTCTATTGTGACTTTCAGCTGGCACCATAGAAATGCTTTTGTGCTGAAATGCTTTATATGCTCCCACATACATGAAGAATTTGTTAATGCATTATGAACATTAAGCTTTTATATGAACTAAATACTCATTTCTGTCATTTTCTACAAAATGTTAATGGACATTGGGTAATTTTATCTTGAAATATGAGAATATAAGCATTTCATTGTTTGATAATTACTGTTGAAATCTGTGGAACTATTTTTTTAATTGGACAGCCATTTTGCATGTGACTGAATGTTTTTAATCATTTGTTAAAAGGTATTTTTTAACTCTGATTTTTAACCATTGTGATTTAATGAACTATACATCTTTACAATTGCCTCCTGAATTTATATTCTGACCTCATATTATCATTGTGAGATATATTGAATTTTTACTGTTAACACAAGCATGCTGAGGTATTTGCATCAAATCATTTCAGACTGCCAGATGGTCAAACTGTTATGAGGCAGATCACTATGACCTCTAATGTACAGACACCCAAAATAACACAGCCAGAAAAGAAGGCAGGGACTAAATCAACAGGGACAAAAAGTACACCAAAGAAGCATGGGACCTCAGCAGCCCCTGAACCTGAGAATGAGAGTAGGTTTTCAAACTTTCTCCAGATAAGAGTTGCCCATTTTATACATGCTTTTAAAATGATTTGAGTCTTTAAAATTATGCAATAAATCCAGTGGTGAATGATTTTGTTGAAGATGTTGTAGAGGTTTACTTATGCACCATTTAATCTCTGCATACAGATGTGTAGTTGGGGTAAAGATACAGTCAGGTGTAACTTTTTCCCCCTTGTCCCATTTTCGACAACTTTTCTTGAAATATTGTCCACAAAGAGATATTTGAGAATTCAGTTTGTTATCATTTCTTCTTCCACGCCATAGAAAGGATTTTGTTGCAATTTTGCAGCCCAGATATTTAGTTTGTATACATACACTGCAGGATTTTGGTGAAGTTTCATGAAAATTTGCAAAATAGAGAGTTAAGTTTAAGAAATCAGCTTCTTTATTTAGTATTTATGCAGCCCTTATCATTATTATTGGTTGAAAATAAAGATGTGTAGGAAACATTTTAAACTTTCAATGCTCCAAAGATCTGGAGAAGGGGAGATGTATGCAATTTGATGTGTTAAAAAAAAAGGGTTTATAAGAACATGCATCAAAAGCAGGGATATGCATTTCTGTGACACTATGGATATTTATGATATATGTATGCTTACAAATACCTCATATAAATATATTTAACAAATCTTAATTGTAATCATTTCTATTGATTTATATAGTTAAACCTGAAGGAGAGGGTAGTGAATCCATTATGGGATATCTAGAGAAACGCTTTACTCATGCTAAGAAGCCACTGACTTTAGAGTTCATAAAGGGCACTCTACTGGTGATTGCAGATCAGATTGTGACTACTATTTCTGACTCAATTCAGGAAAATGAAGAGATGGAAAAGGGAGGTAAGTAGGTTTAACCCCTGAAGTCCCAACTTGAAGAAAGTGGTGTCTAATATTAATCATATTATCCTTCACTTCATCTATCCATCTGTTGATCCATCTGTCTGTCATTGATTTGGTTTTGACAAGATAACTTTACTGGATATTATTGGATTTTAAAATATGTTGGCGTAATGTTGAAGAGACCTTGACTTAATTCAATTATGAGCATTCTTAGTCACTATTTAAATGGGTTATGGCCCCCAAATTGCCTAAATCTTAATTTTAGTTTCTGCAAGATTTGGTATACAATTGTATATTGATTGGTATGCAATTGTATATTGATTGGACTTTAAATGAGTTTGATTTTGGTATACAGTAGTATATTGATTGGTCCTTAACCCTTTAACTACTAGAGCTGTTGTGTAGTTACACTACTGCTCTGTGCTATCATATCAGTTACTCAGACTACTGAGGCTGTTTGCTAGGCTGAATACTAGAGCATCATCAAGGCTGACTACAGAAATTGACAATAAAAACATGGTTACATTTATATTCATTATTTCAATAGTTTTTACTAGATTTAAGTGAAATAAAAAACAGCTTATCTTGTATAGTGTCTGTTATTCATATATTTCTACTTTATATATACTCCTATATCCCATCATATAAGAAATCCCAGTCACATAAACTGTTTTGAATTCCATAAAATAAATCCAATATTTTTATATGTACATATAAAAACATGAATGAAATCCACTCTAATTAAAATGTTGCAATTGGTACCTCTCAAAACAGTAATTATCCACACATAAATGACGATGTTATCAAGTATATTACAATATATGTATAGCAAAATTACCATGTTCTATGTCTTACATGTAGGACTAATGCCCACATATGTGATGCTGATTTCATACCATTTCATGTCTTGCTTTTGGTCCCCTATTTTCTTAACAACATTGTTTCTTTCTTTCACAAGATTTTCTACCAGATATTCAGGAATTAATCTGAGTAAAAAATCTTTCATTCACTGGTCCAAGCTTGATTGTTGTCTGTTGAACCAACGTAAGAATCAAAAACATTGATTTCGAATACGGCGAGGTCGTCACTCCATTGTACAAATGAAACTACGTCCGCCTTGTCATCCAATTAAAAATCGTTTGTATCTGATGTTGAAATCAATATCTGATCCATTTTCTAATTATGATCCATTAAACTTTTCGATATCACTTGCACTGGACCCGTTAAAGTTGCTCATATCTGAATCGGAATCCATCTTTGTTCATCTCGAAAACACGTGTTTCGTAAACCGCGGAAAATTCATTTTAGTGTGTCTAAATTTAACCTCTCAGCATTCAAACTTGTATCAAAATGTCGAGTAAACAATCCTCTCATTGGTTATGATAATCAAAAATGTGTAAACTTTCGTACTTTCAACCAATCAACGTTTAGTTAACACGTAGGTATTCTGCGCACATGAGCGTCACTGGTTCTTCGAGTACTGCTGAACTTTACGCATCTGTGTGACATTGGGGTTGTAAGCTAGGTTTTTTCGGCACTGCAGATATGCGTCACTGGTATTCGAGAGCTATTTACAGTAGACGCTTAGATGCGGCAGTCGTAGCTAAAGGGTTTTAACCTTTAGCTACTACAGCTGCTGTGCAGTTTCACTACTACTGAGTGATATCATATCAGTTACTGAGACTACTGAGGCTGATTGCTAGGATGAATACTAGAGCATTATCATGGCTGACTAGAGAAACTGACACTAAAAGCATGGTTACATTTATATTCATTATTTCATTAGTTTTTGCTGCATTTCATTGAAATAAAAACAGCTTACCTTGTATGGTGTCTGTTATTCATATATTTCCACTATTTAATACTGCTACATCCCATCATATTAGAAATCCAGTCAAGTAAACAAGTTTTGAATCACACACAATAAATCCAATATTTAGATATGTACATACAAAAACATGAATGAAATCCACACTCTAATTAAAGGAGTTTGAATTGGATAAATAGTTGCATATTGATTGGTATATAATTGTATATTGATTGGACATAAAATGGGTTTGATTTGGTATACAGTAGTATATTGATTGGTCTTTAAATGAATTTTAACTGGATAAATAGTTGTATATTGATTGGTATACAGTTGTATATTGATTGGTATTCAGTTGTATATTGATTGGTATACACTTGTATATTGATTGGTATACACTTGTATATTGATTGGTATACAGTTGTATATTGATTGGTATTCAGTTGTATATTGATTGGTCTTTAAATGAATTTTAACTGGATAAATAGTTGTATATTGATTGGTATACAGTTGTATATTGATTGGTATTCAGTTGTATATTGATTGCTCTTTAAATGAATTTTAACTGGATAAATAGTTGTATATTGATTGGTATACAGTTGTATATTGATTGGTATTCAGTTGTATATTGATTGGTCTTTAAATGAATTTTAACTGGATAAATAGTTGTATATTGATTGGTATACAGTTGTATATTGATTCATATTCAGTTGTATATTGATTGGTATACACTTGTATATTGATTGGTATACAGTTGTGTGTTGATTAGTATACAGTTGTATATTGATTGGACTTTAAATGAGTTTGATTTACTTATGTATTTGCATGGACTTGTGATAGCCCATCTTTCTTAAATCAAACAAAAATACATGAGGATGGACTTAGGTAGCCCATCTTCCTAACATCAAACTAATGTACATGTGTATGGATTTATGATAGCCCATCCTCCTAACATCAAGCTCATGTAGGGGCCCAGAATGGTCTAAAGCACTCTATGTTATAGATCACTACCATCTCACCTCTGTCTGCATGGGTTTGAGTCTCAGATTCGGCCATTGTGGGTATGTGAGAAAGATTGCTAGTAGCTTCTTGTGGGTTGGTGGTTTTTCCATGGGTTTTCCTGGGTTCTTTCTCCACCATTATTACTGGCCGCCATGTATAGCTATCATGTGCTGAAAAATTGCATTAAACACTACAACAAAATCAAACTCAGGTATATGTGTATCATTCTAACATTAAACTAATGTACATATGTATGGAGTTACAGTAACCCATTCTTCTATTATCAATCTCATTTTCATGAGTTTTGACCTCATGATAGCCCATCCTCCTAACATCAAACTCATTTTCTTGAGTTATGACCTCAAAATAGCCCATCCTCCAAACATCAAACTCATTTTCTTGAGCTATGACCTCATGATAGCCTATCCTCCTAACATCAAACTCATTTTCTTGAGTTATGACCTCATGATAGCCCATCCTCCTAACATCAAACTCATTTTCTTGAGTTATGACCTCATGATAGCCCATCCTCCTAACATCAAACTCATTTTCTTGAGTTATGACCTCATGATAACCCATCCTCCTAACATCAAACTCATTTTCTTGAATTATGACCTCATGATAGCCCATCCTCCTAACATCAAACTCATTTTCTTGAGTTATGACCTCATGATAGCCCATCCTCCTAACATCAAACTCATTTTCTTGAGTTATGACCTCACGATAGCCCATCCTTCCACTTTAGTTTCCACATCATAGCTTTATAGGGGACTGTTGCATTTTGGCCAGATATGACATACAACATTACATTGAATGTATTATATTAATGAGTCCTTTAATAAGCTTTATTTCTAGCATTCCATTCCATCATTTACATTAATTATAGTCCCTGAGTATGTGTTCTTCTAAATATTAGTTTTCACAGCATATCTTTACTAGAACTGTTGGATGTCATCCCAATTTGCTTGTTTCATTTTGAGATGTCTGTGAGAAGTTTTAAAAATGCTAAATGAGTTTGAATATCATCATTTTACATCATCATTTTGTAGAGTTTAAGCAAATTATTAGATATGAATTGTTTCCACTCTATCAAAGGCCTTAACTGAACAGAATGTAGCAAGAGGCATGTTTTGCAATTTTGCCATTGTTAAACTTTTTTTTTATTATTATTATTTTTTTCACTCTTTTTAAAGAAAAAGTAGGAATTATGTTTTTACCTTGGACATTCTTGTGACCAGTTATTGTTCTTCATTTATCACTTACACTAGCAGTGCCATTATTCTTCATTTATCACTTACTCTAGCAGTGCCTTTATTCTTCATTTATCACTTACATTAGCAATGCCTTTATTCATCATTATTGCTTACACTAGCTGTGCCATTGTTCATCATTTATCACTTACTCTAGCAGTGCCTTTATTCTTCATTATCATATACACTAGCAGTGCCATTGTTCATTATTTATCACTTACACTGGCAGTGACATTATTCTTCATTTATCACTTACATTAGCAATGCCTTTATTCTTCATTATTGCTTACTCTAGCTGTGCCATTGTTCTTCGTCATCACTTATTGGGGGTTTCACGGTTACTATTTCACCATAGGGCATATCGGTGCAGCTCACTTCCGGATAGTTCAATAATCAAAGATGACAGGCATAGATCAAGAAAATGTGACAAACTGCTCACATTTTGCAAGCTGGATCGACATCTCACTATCTTAAAAAGAAATTCTATCAATATTTGATCAATTGTTGTTACATCTTTTTTTTTTCAATAACTTGCACTGCAACAAGCTTTCAAATAAATGTTCTCTGCCCATTTCAGATCTTAATTATCTTTCCATTACATCATTATGTACTAGTTTGTATTATTTGATTGTGCAAAAGTGTGTCGCTGTGTAAAAAGTTCTTGCAATTTATCTAGCTTGAAGAATATGTTGTTTTTTTTTTACAGCTTTAACCATAGCAGTAAATTAAGGTTGAACGACAACGAAAAAAATTCTAACTTATTAAGGTTTTTTTATTATTGATTTAGAGTGCTGCATTTCTATTAATGTTAATTATATTGTTTTGAAATGACGAGTTTCTTTCAAAATGCACAAATGTCATCCATGCTTGAACAGACAGGTGCACATACGATTCTCCTTGATGATTATTTTAATTTTATTTTCTTGAACGGATGGAAATTTTAGAGTATACAATTTGGAGAAATATCTATGTTAGACACACTATGCATGTATAGGACAGTTGTGGTTCTCACCCATCTGCCTGTCTGTCTGTATGTGTGTCGGTCTCATTTCATCTGGTGCATAGGTATGTATATCCTCGTATGAATGTGTTCGCATATGTATATTACATAAATATACTTCAGGTTATAAACATGTATACAGTGGGACCCCACTATAACACGGTAGTTGGGAGCCATAGAATCCGACCGGGCTATGAACCGAACCGCGTTATAAGCAACCATGTACAATATCAACACATTTTTGGATTTAATTGGGGGGGGGGTACATAAAGACGGGTGGGAAATGCATGGCACAATTACCATTTTTGTACAATATGTATTAAATGAGAAAAACATTTGCTGTGGTAACATAAATTGCAGATTTAATATATTACTTTATTCAGAGAACCATGCATTGGTACATACACGTGTCTAATTTATATATACATGTATAATCTATTACATGAAAAGAGTATCAACACCGTGTACTCACCAGCGAATCTTGTAACATACACTGAATCCATAATACATACAAATATTGTATTTCCATCGAAAATATCCACACAAGGATGTAAAATATTCAATAATTTTGTCACAGATCATTATGTGACTGAATTCAATGAAAAGAAAAAAACAAAAATTACGTAACGGGTGTACGTAATGAATGATGAAATAGTACATGTCCGTAGATTAAATAATGGAAGCTAAAGTGTATTCTTATAATAACTACATGTACATCTCAGGATCTTTCTGTCTCTGAATTCAGTCATTGTAAATTTCAGTACATTTTCCCACCCAAGCTGCTAGTCAAAGTCCTTTGAACTTGCCGCTGAGCTATTGCGTCATGTTCTTTTGATGTACTCTAATACAGCAGGCGAACTGGCTGTATTTTAACCACTGTTTAGCTCAGCAGTTCACTTTGATGATAAACAATGTACTTAAATTGATAGATTTATACATTCTGGTGAGAATCTTTTATCAACCCTCGCATTGGCTATTGCTTAGTTGTGTATGAAATTAAGAGAACATATATCGGAGATTATCAGAGCAACGATTGTATTCAGAATGCATTCAAGACAAACACAAAGTAGACACGATGGCTTCATTACTCAGGAATCAGTAATTATAATATTGACACTTATGAGCTGTAATTTTTCAACAATAAACAAAGATCAAAGTTCTCAGTAGGCCCAGCAATTGGTTCGTGTTTCAGACGTTTATTTTGGCACAAAACTAGAAGAAATTTGATAATACATTTTCTACACGTTCTTTTTCGCACTGTTTAGACGAATATGAGAATGATAATTAAACTCTTGCCGTATTTTTTATTTTTTCATACTTTTTTTTTTGTTTTTTTTTTTGTTTTTTTGTTTTTTGGTTTTTTTTTTGGTCTTTGAGAAAAATACCTGTAATAAATTACCCAAAATTTTGGGAGCCATGCCACGACCGGGTTATATCCGAATTTGGGTTATAGCAGGGCGGGTTATAGCGGGGTCCCACTGTAATATGATGCTAAGATAGAACAAGTGCATGATAGATAAAGACAAAAATGATGAATATTTGTGAGTATCCATTTATTATTGATTTTTAGGGATTTTTCTTACAAGCAGTCTCGTTTTTTAAAATCATACTGTTTGCAATTTTACATCCGGTCACATGGATTAAGATTGATTTAAAAGACGAACCAAAGTAATAGGACAAAATCTATGAAATAGTTGTATTATTAAAACTTAAATCTTTAATGCAAGGAAAGTTAAACAGAATTAATTTAATTTTAAGAATGCTGTTCTAAATGAATTTGTAGGTGGCAATCAGAAATCTTGTCTAAAGACCCCAGCAAATTTGAAAGTTATTGCATGTATCGTCCAAAATTTGATGTTTCAAAATTCTAAAAGAAAATGAAACAAGTTAAAACGTCATTAATCTGAAAATTGTACACTTTTTACACCCAAATATGAATAAATATTCCATCAGCATTAATTGCACTCCTTTATTGTTATGATAGCTAATGTAATTATTGCTTTGTCAAGTTCATCTGAATATATTAATATATACTGTGTTCCATTTTTAAAATTTAAAAAGAAAACCTTTTCTGATTTAATTTTTTAACAAACAGATCAGCTGTTGTATTGAATTCATGTTATAATTTTCTTATTGAACTTGTGTTATAACTTTCTTAACTCGTGTTATAAACGAACTATTAGCCTTGCGAAAGTAACAGAGAAAGAAGGATACATCAACATATGAAAAATGCAAATTGTTGAGATTGTTTTCTTTAAAGTTATACAGCCGAAAATGTGCAATAAATGTTTAAAATCGGACATCAAGGTGAAATGTTCCAACAAATGTATCTGAAATTATGGATAATGAATCTATATTATCAGGTATAATATAAATATGGACAGTGTATTTAATTTAATTATTTCATATTCTTAAAGTATGGAAAGTAAATATTTATCTGATTTAGTTATTCTCCTAGTATGAACAAAATAAGTTTGACATATATAATTGATTCATTGGTTTTCTTTTGTTGACTTTATGTTTCACTGATCTAGCGTAGAACAGTAAACTATCCGGAATTGAAATTTTTTGTGGGCATGCACATTGGAGCTAAGGGAGGTAATTTTAGGTGCTATGATCAGTAACTCCGTTGCAACTGTGACCCCCCCATACATGCAGTGGCATTGTTCTTCATTTGTCACTTATGCTAGCAGTGCCATTGTTCTTTATTTATCACTGCTACTTTATACTGCATGCAGCATACATGTTGAAAATGAAAAAACAATGTTTTTTTGCACATTATCTCATTTCATTCCATTGTTATATATATATAGAGAAATGTGTTTGGAAGCTGATATATATATATATATATATATATATATATATATATATATATATATATATATATATATATATATATATATATATATATATATATATATATATATATATATATATATCAGCTTCCAAACACATTTCTCTTTTGTTACATTCTTTTTTTGTTACATTCTTTGCCTGAATTATAGTATGTTAAGCATTACTTGTAAGACTTGGTATATTCTATCACCAGATCTGTCTAAAATGGCTGCAGCGGAGTTGGAGGTACTATTGTTGTGCAGACTGGAGCAAGCAACAATAGCCCGCCTCAAGCACCATGCCCCCATGGCTGCTAGGATTGTCCTGTCTACACTCAAACTTTTCAGAAACTCTAATCTCTTTAAAAAGAAGAAAGAAACACCACCACCTCCCAGGTAATGATTGAACACCCATACAATTGGTTCTTTTACTGTTTGATATATTTTTCAATTAATAAAAAAAATAGGTATGTTTGAGCTAAAAGGGATATTTACACTTTAACATGTTTCATATCAATGTTTTTAGATAGATTTGCAAAAGTGTAAAATTCTTGTGCATATAAAAAAATGTTTTTACAGCTGTCAAATCAGAAAGAATTTACTAGTGTAAAACTTAATTTAATTCATTAAAAACACATTCATTCCTTACTCCATTTTGCCAGAAACATTAAAAGTTTATTAAAATGAAATTGTTTGAATTTTCCCTGGAATGTTTTAAAATACATATGTTTCTTGTTTCCAAAAATGTGTATAGGTATGTACGTATCTACCTAATTTTTTATACATCTAGGCACCTAGCTAAACAAACTGTTTTGAAAACAGATTTATTTATGCATTCAGAAGTAACCCCCAAATTGCATTTCCTACCTCAATTTTAGGTGAAATGAAAAGAATCTCTAGGGCTTAATTAGGTAGTGAATTCATTTTGAAGGCATCACCAAATTTGTATACTCCATGCATATTTGATCATTTATTGCACAGAAATTACAAAATTAGCCATTCCTTTACAATTTCTAACTCTGCATGTCACATTTGCTAGACATCACTATAAACTGCCTCACTGCAGACATCATAGCCATGTGACTGTAAAATTTGTTAAAGCTACATAAAAAATCCTAATCAAACAAACAAAAAACATTTACGTGTGAGGTTGTTCCCTGCTTATGAGCTTTGTACTGTCAACATCATTTATGATACATCCAAGTAAGTGTTATTATAAAAAATAGTAGACAGATGTATTTCTACAATGATGCCAAATAATGTAGACTTAAAATTTGCTTTGCAAAAATACAGCTGGGAAAAATCTAATTTTTGAGACTGGATTTGTTTTTGGCTAAACGTTACTGGTTTCAGAATCAGATTTTGTGTCTGGATTTTAGGTTTTTTGGGCCAGGAATCTAAAGCAGACCAGTATGAACTGCACACACAGACTTGTGAAATTTTGCAAAAGTAGGATAAGTTTAAGATTTTGTGTAAAAAGTGGCCAAAATACAAAAAATCATGGATACAATATCCCACTCAAAGATCCAGTATTTACCCTTCTACGCTTACACGAGTGAAATAGCTAATCGAAAACATCATTTACAGACCTAGGGATCTGACTAAACTCTCTTGTGTACATGGGTGCATTTAGAATTAATTCCCAAAATGTATTTCTTAGCCCCTATTTCAGTCAAAAATTTAAAAAATATCCAGGGGTTTATTAGTTAACTAAGATAAATTAATCTTTTATTTGAATGTCCATATTGTTATACAGCTATGGAGTTGCCAGTTAAAACCATTTCCATTTGTTTTCTTAATATGCAGACCTCAGCTTCAATCTCATAGATTTACATGTACTCTTAGATGTATTTGTTTTAGATGTACATGTGCCATACTGGATGCTTACTGCTATTAAAATGGTACATCATGTTGTGCAGCTAGCTAATCACATAGTTTGGAACATGGCCATATATGTTGTAGGGGTGGAAAGGTTTCAGCCTTTGGAATTAAACACTATACTCCCAGGTTATGATGTGCATTAGGTATAAAGCCTTGGTCATCATTGGCGGTTATAATCTAAATTGGGATTATTTCACCCTATTTTTACACAATCTTTTTGAAAAGTATTTAACTGTTTATCCATCTTTTCCCTTGAAATTGAATGGTTTACTCCCAAATTTAGTTGAAGCATGGAACTATATAGCATCACTAGTTAAATGTCACAGCACTAAAGCAGTTAACACCTATTGGTATTTATTGCTATAGCAAACCCAGCAAAGTAAAATGGTGATTCTCTTTGATGCTTGACAGTAGTTTAATTTGAAATTAAACAGTTAACAAAACTGTTTGGTGTGATTTGTTTGTTTCATTGTTTTTACATTTCAATTGTTCTCAGCATCATTACATATATTTGAAAGAAAGCTGAAATGTTTTTTCATGCTATAGCAATACTGGCAGTGTAAAATGAAAATTTTGTTTGATGCATGACAGTATGTACAGTGGTATAGCTGATATGACTCGGGTGTGTCATTGTATACCATTATCTTTCTTTGGTGGATGTTACACTTGAAAAGTTAAATACACAAAAAGTCAAAACATTTAAGTTCATAACTATGACTATCTGACAGGAGTATATTGCAATCAGTCATAATATTGTTACCATCACACACGTCCAGTATGCAAGTGTTTCTTGAAGGGCATGTGGTCTACATGCTTTCTATCATACCTTATTTAAAAAAATTACTGAAATTTAGTGGTACTACTCACCTATGATAATAGTTAATTGTTGTGAAACTAATCTTTCTTACTTATAAGCTCATTCTAATTTTACAGGGCAGTGGAGAGGTAATTTCATTTTACAAATGTTTATGTATTGTTATATTTTATGTTTATGTTTTATTTATTATTATAATTTAGTTTTACATAGATACTGCACTATCCTAACTTGCTGCAATCTCATCAAGACTTTCATCTCTAGAGCTATATTGCTGACATATTATGATATGTAAATTTTACAATTCATTGTGGTCTCTATCCAAACAAGGCAGCAATAGTCTTACCATTTGATTTCATATACCATGTATACCTGTGTACAGTGCATATTGTGGATACCTGTGTACAGTGTGTACCTTGTATACATTTGTACAGTGTATACCATGTTTACCTGTGAATAGTATATACCATGGATGACTGTATATAGTGTATTCCTTGTATAACTGTGTATACTGTATACCATGGATGACTGTAAAATAGCATATACCATGGACACCTGTGTATAGCATATACCATGTATATCTGTATATAGTGTATACCATGTATATCTGTATAACTGTATGTAGTGTATACCATGGATGACTGTATATAGTGTATACCATGGATAACTGTATATTGCTTATACCATAGATACTTGTGTTTAGTGTATACCATAGATACCTGTGTATAGTGTATACCATGTATACCTGTGTATAGTGTATACCATGTATACCTGTGTATAGTGTATACCATTTATACCCATGTATAATGTATAATACTGTATGTATAATTATGTTTAGTATAATCCAAACTGTAAGCAGTTTATACCTTTATCTGGTGGTACATCATGTGGCTCATGGCATGGCATGTAAACAGCTTATATCCTTATAGACATCAGGACTCTGAGCAGCATTGACCTAATGCCATAGCCATGATAACACTGTCTACTAATTAATACAGCAGCATTGACCTAATGCCATAGCCATGATAACACTGTCTACTAATTAATACAGCAGCATATACCTATATGCCATAGCCAAGATCACACAATCTACTAATTAATATACTGCTCTGGTGGCCTAGTGATTAGAGCATCCACCACAGAAGTGGGAGGGCGTAAGTTCAATCCCAGGCTGAATCATACCAAAGACTTACAAAAATGGTACTAACAGCTGCCTTGCTTGACACTCAGCATTAAGAGGTTAGTGTTAGGACTGGTCAGCCTGGTGTCAGGATAATGTGACTGGGTGAGACATCATGCTACATGTCTGCAGCTTGATGCCCCAGTGCTAGTTATCACTATAAACTGCCTCACTGCAGACATCGTAGCAATATGACTGAAATTATTTTAAAGCTACGTTAAAAATCCTAATGAAAGAAACTAATTAATATAGCAGCATGGACCTATATGCCATAACCATGATAACACTATCTACTAATTATTATAGCAGGATAGACATATATGCTATAGCCATGATAACACTGTTTACTAATTAATATAACAGCATGGACATATATGCCATAGCCAAGATAACACTGTTTACTAATTAATATAGCAGCATGGACCTATATGCCATAACCATGATAACACTATATACTAATTATTATAGCAGGATAGACATAAATGCCATAGCCAAGATAACACTGTTTACTAATTAATATGGCAGCATGGACCTATATGCCATAACACTGTTTACTAATTATTATAGCAGCATGGACATAAATGCCATAGCCAAGATAACACTGTCTACTAATTAATATAGCAGCATGGACTTTTTATGCCCTTGTCATGATAACACTGTTTACTAATTAATATAACGGCATGGACCTCTTTGGCATAGCCATGATAACACAGTCTACTCATTAATATAGCAGAATGGACCTCTTGCCATGACCAAGATAACACAATCTACTCATTGATAGAGCAAATGATTTAAGATGCATTCATTTTATTTTGATATTTACTTTAATATTGATGAGTAAAAGCTTAGACATTAACTGAGCAATGTATTGGAGGTGATTGGAGAATTGTGACCATTTTAATACGTATTTGATTTATAAACAGAGTCATCTAGCACAAAACCTAAATGCTCCAACAAGCAGTCCATTTGCCAAAGCTAGAATTTGTCAGCAGCACATCAGTAATGATACAGCTTGGCTGGCATTTTGTAAAATGTCTTTAGACCATGACTGAGTTGTTGTACGGTATGCAAGACAGTGGTCCCTAATCATTTTAGTATAAAGTAATTACTTAAATGAAGGTCTAATGACTTGTGATTAGAAAATTAAAATGTCTTCTAGGCATTTATGAGTAGACAAATACACTAAAAATCAACAGTAAAAGTTATGCAAAATATTTTCTTTATTTTTGAAAACCTAATGATTTTGGCAAAACTCTCTTGCATCATTTGAATTCTGTTTTATTCTTAGTTCTATTTTAAGAGACATTTTTGAAAATTCTTTTGCTTTTGTTTTCTTTAATTTATTCAAGAACTGTTTCAAGAATTTTTTTATCATGCTTTATTCATGCTTTCACTGCATTTTTTTCCATTGCAATTGATAATGAATTCATCCATGTCTTTCTGCATGTTTCTTTTTTCATTGGATAAAACTATGACAGCATATGTAGTATCAATCCTGCTTTTATTTCTACAAATAGCCTAAAGATTCTCTCTTGACATAAATCGGTTTATGTTTATTTAAAGGAAAATTTATTTCCAATAACAATCATCACAGCTGAAGATTTAATTGAATAGCTGTATTTAAAAAATATGATATTGAATACCTGTACTTGACAGATATGATATTGAATACCCACATTTAAAATAATGAAATTAATTATGTGTATTTGAAAAAATTAAATTGACTACATGTAAATAACAGACTGATCTTGAATACCTGTACAGAAAATAATGATACTGAATACCTGTACAGAAAAGAATGATATTGAATACCCACACTTAATGAAATTGATTACATGTACTTAAAAGAAATAAATTGACTACATATACACAACAGACTCATCTTGAATACCTGTATACAAAAAAATGATATTGAACATCTGTGCTTAACAGAATGATATCGAAGAAGGATATTGTTTGAATAGTTCTATGTACATGTATGTAACCACACTTTGCATGCTGTAGATACACTGATAATATTATGATTGTGAACTTACATATAAAGAAATGTATTGTAGCTGAGGGTTTAGAATTTCTTTAGATGGTGAAGATTTCAAATGAATTAATGTGTAAAAGTTTTGATTACTAGCTTTTGTTTAGATGTCTGAAGTTCTAAATGAAGTAATATGTAATAGCTGAAGTTATTAACATTTTTTAGATGACTGAGATTCCAAATAAATTAATGTAATATAACTCAGAAATTTAGAATTTTGTTTAGATGGCTGAAGTTCCAAATGAAGTAATATGTAATAGCTGAAGTTATTAGCATTTTTGTAAATGATTGATATTCCAAATAAATTAATGTAATATAGCTCAGATATTTAGAATTTTGTTGAGATGGTTGAAGTTTAAAATGAAATAATGTGTAATACTTGAGGTTATTAGTTGATGGACATTAATAACGAAAGAAAATACATTGGAATTTATATCTATCTCACTTTCTCTTTCAATCTCTCTCTCCACAAAATCTGAATGATATGCATCTACACATGTTAAATTAATGAAGATTGTATGCACTTATTTTTTATCTACACTCAATGTATATTTCATATTTTTAGGTACAATTATTTAAGATATTTTATAAATGAAATTTAACAGTATATTATATAAAGATTAATGAAAGAAATGATAGAGGAAAGACAAAACAATGTAAAAGCTTTGCCAGTTACCTAATTAAGGATCAAATTACCATCAAAACATCAAAGTGTGTGTCTTGAACTTTTCCTTTTTTTCCCCAATGCATATAAGTGCTTATTTTTGCTTTAAAATTACTAAAGTACATTGCTTATTTTCATATTATGCTTTTCTTTCCATGTTTATATATGCTTATTAGTAGGAATTAAAAGATTTTACTCTGTGTGTGTGTGTGTGTGTGTGTGTGTGTGTGCAATAAAGTGAAACCTCAATACCAAATTGGCCATATACAGAAAACATTTGAAACCAAAAAAATTTTCTGTGCCCATATTTTCCATAACATAATTTAAATTTTTCAAAATATTTCAGTAATAAATTTTGTAACTCAGTGAACTAAAACCCTTTCTAATGTGAAAACTGAAAGAAATGTTTTGCACGATGTGTTAGTTTTACATTTTAAATAAACTCCATACAACAGAAAGTTAAACAAGATATGTGACCAGTCTTCAAGATGCAAATTAAAAAAAACAACCACCCCACATAACACAGTCAATAGTCTTTAAGCAAAATAAGGCAATGAAAAGTAACATGTAATGCACAATGTCATACAGTCACATCAGACAGCATAAGGCAATGAAAAGTAAATAAAATCCACAACATCATACAGTCACATCAGGCAGCATAAGGCAATGAAAAGTAAATAAAATCCACAACATAATACAGTCACATTAGGCAGCATAAGGCAGTGCAAAGTAAAAAAAATCTACAACATAATACAGTCACATCAGGCAGCATAAGGCAGTGCAAAGTAAATAAAATCCACAACATAATACAGTCACATCAGGCAGCATAAGGCAGTGCAAAGTAAATAAAATCCACAACATCATACAGTCAAATCAGGCAGCATAAGGCAATGAAAAGTAAATAAAATCCACAACATCATACAGTCAAATCAGGCAGCATAAGGCAATGAAAAGTAAATAAAATCCACAACATAATACAGTCACATTAGGCAGCATAAGGCAGTGCAAAGTAAATAAAATCCACAACATCATACAGTCACATCAGGCAGCATAAGGCAGTGCAAAGTAAATAAAATCCACAACATCATACAGTCAAATCAGGCAGCATAAGGCAATGAAAAGTAAATAAAATCCACAACATAATACAGTCACATCAGGCAGCATAAGGCAGTGCAAAGTAAATAAAATCCACAACATCATACAGTCACATCAGGCAGCATAAGGCAGTGCAAAGTAAATAAAATCCACAACATCATACAGTCAAATCAGGCAGCATAAGGCAATGAAAAGTAAATAAAATCCACAACATCATACAGTCAAATCAGGCAGCATAAGGCAAGGCAAAGTAAATAAAATCCACAACATCATACAGTCACATCAGGCAACGTAAGGCAAGGCAAAGTAAATAAAATCTACAACATAATACAGTCACATCAGGCAGCATAAGGCAGTGCAAAGTAAATAAAATCCACAACATAATACAGTCACATCAGGCAGCATAAGGCAATGAAAAGTAAATAAAATCCACAACATCATACAGTCACATCAGGCAGCATAAGGCAATGAAAAGTAAATAAAATCCACAACATAATACAGTCACATTAGGCAGCATAAGGCAGTGCAAAGTAAATAAAATCCACAACATCATAAAGTCACATCAGGCAGCATAAGGCAAGGCAAAGTGAATAAAATCCACAACATAATACAGTCACATCAGGCAGCATAAGGCAATGAAATGTAAATAAAATCCACAATATCATACAGTCACATCAGGCAGCATAAGGCAATGAAAAGTAAATAAAATCCACAACATCATACAGTCACATCAGGCAGCATAAGGCAATGTAAAGTAAATAAAATCCACAACATCATACAGTCACATCAGGCAGCATAAGGCAATGCGAAGTAAAAAAAATCCACAACATAATACAGTTAAATTAGGCAGCATAAGGCAATGAAAAGTAAATAAAATCCACAACATCATACAGTCACATCAGGTAGCATAAGGCAATGAAAAGTAAATAAAATCCACAACATAATACAGTTAAATTTGGCAGCATAAGGCAATGAAAAGTAAATAAAATCCACAACATCATACAGATGCAATGTAGTCACAATTATCTCCAATACATATATTGTAAAGTTTGACTGGTTATTGACTTTTTGTCAAAATATATTTATATTTATGCTTGAATATATACTGGATCATGTCTTGTTACTGGGTGAAATTGAGAACAACAATAAGCCATAAACCTATATAAACTGAAATTTTAATATGTTCTTGAAGACTTTTTTATTTGAAATGTGATGATGTCTAGATTTATAAGACAACTGCATTACTTAGGCTGTTCTTTTAAACAAATATGTATGATAATACATCACAGCATAACATAAGATGTCATGACATCATGTAAGACAATGGTGTCGTAACACAGGACTCAGAGTGTATTTAAAAGTCATTTCACAATTCTGTTTTGATATTTCATGAACTACATATCACAAATGGACTCTCTATCATAGATTTTTTTCTTTTTTATTTTTAAAAAATATAATAAGTTTCTATACAACAAAATTCAGTTATTGCAAAGTATCATGATATCTTTTTTAGACCGTCTTCCTTCAAAGGAAGTGGAAAAAGCCGCAGCAGTCATCAGCCAACAGTCAAACTAGTCATACCAGTTGAAAATCGTTATCAGTATCAAAACTTTCAGAGTCGGTCACGGCTAGATGCCCGACTTTGGTTAGATTGTCGCCTTGCACTAGTGAAGAGTCTTATGATGGAAACACGAGGAATGGGAGAGGTTAAAGGTAAGTGAGACTAGTTATTGGTTTTACACAAATGAAAGGGAGAGTTTAGATGCAAGTTAGACTAGTTATTGGTTTTACACAAGGAATGTAAAAGCCTTGATGTAAGTTAGACTAGTTATTGTTTTTACACAATGAATGGGAGAGCTTAAAGGTATGTTAGACTAGTTATTGGTTTACACAAGGAAAGGGAGAGGTTAAAGGTAAGTTAGACTAGTTATTGGATTTACACGAGGAAAGAGAGAGGCTAAAAGTAAGTTAGACTAGTTATTGGTTTTACACAAGGAATGTAAGAGCTTAAAGGTAAATTAGACTAGTTTTTATTTTGCTTGCAAAGAATAGTTACTGTAAGATGGCATATAATTTTGTATATTTTGGAATGAGTAGGAGGTTTGTTATTGGATATAACCCATAGTACTCCCATGTCATGATAATAGGTAATTTACTTATTATTTGGATTGGCTAAGAGACATTTTTCATACACAATATTTATTTAAAATCATTCATGAAAGCTTTTTATGAATAAGAAACAAGCGATGTATTACAGCATGTAGCTGTAAAATTTAAACCATGTGTCTTAAACTTTTGTCAGAATTTTCAGGTGAAAGGATATTTAATCAGAATTAGTCAGTGATGTATAGCATACAAAGCATTTTTTGTCTTACTTTCTTTATTAGATTATGAGAATAGGTTTCTGAACCAATAATGGCAAGAAATTTAGAATTTTGTGTCAAGTTTTTAAAAAAAATCATTAAGTATATTGTAGTCCTGTACACAGTTGATTTGTCTGTGCAATTTACATCTAATGAAGTTTTAAAGCCCTTACAGTGACTACTGTGAAGAGACAAAGAATTTGATTTATATTTCTTCAGGAAGTGACAACAAGGTGCTTCAAGAGCTTGCAGACTGTCGTCAGTACTGTGCGGAGGGGCTGGGTGAGGCAGAGGCATGTGGGCATGTAGAGATGCAGGCAGAATTCCTTTTCCAAGGAGCATGTCTAAATATCATTGAGGGGAAGAGCCTGCAGCACACGGTCTCCTTATTACAGGTCAGTTCCTCGGAAATGTAAGTTAGGCTTGTTATAGGATGTATTGAACTGAGTATATATTAGCAAACAATGACTATTCCATGGAGCATATTCTACGAAACATAATGGGCATATTATATATTTCAGACAAAATAAGGATTTTGACTTGTAGTTTACCACCAGAATAAATTTTTATAAAGATGGGAATAGGTTAGAAAAAAATGGTATGCTTTAATCATATGTTGTTGGGTTTTTTTTGTGCATTGATATTTGTTCTTAATTTCATGTAATGTTGGCTTAATGTGATATAATTACAAAATATAAATGAGATTTTATGTACATTAAAACAGTCTTCCAAGATTAAAGTCACAGTTCTTGTCACACATGCCTATACAAACTCATCTGCTACAAGTTATAAAAGAAAGTGAATATTATTAACATGTTTTTAAAAGTATTAAGTTTCCAATGGTTTTCAGTCATAATTAGTGGAGTTGTAAGTATTTCTTAGTGCAAAATTTCATGCAGTTAAGGACAACTAATCACTACATTTCAGAATGATCATCACCATTTTGTCTAGAATTTAATTTTTTTTTTTCTTGTCAGGATGCCATCAAACTTCTGCTTAAAGTGCCAAAGCTGTCCATTCCAGGGGAGCAGATGCTTGCCTCAACCATAATCCTGTGTACAGACTTAGAGGCTATACAGCAAGAGAAAGACACTATGATTTTCACTGAGAGAACCATTGTCCAATACCTGCAGGCTCAAACCATCATTCTCAAGCAGGTTGGTAGGCTAAGTAGATCAGTAGATTTTTACAATGGATCACTATCTGCTTGATCTAGCCTTATTACTCAAACTGGCAAGAAAAATATGCAGTAAATATGGCTGAACTATTTTTATTTCTACTAATGACTCACAAGGTCAGAGGTTGTTGCATTCTGATATTAAAATCTATGTTTAGTTCAATGTTAAAATGTTAAACAGTGGTAAAATGTTCAAATGATAAATGACACTGTCACTTTTATCCCATTTCACCTTCCTCATTATATATTTATTATTAATTTATTAATTTATTTATTACTTTGAGATATTCTCTAAGTGAGCCCTCATTTGGTGGGTTGAAAGTTTAGGACTACAATTTGCAGTGCTCACTTTGCCATGCATTAAATAATGGTGTCTATTCCATGCAGAATATATACTTTTATTGAAGAAAAATGTGTTGCATTTCCAATTTTACTTCTGTTGGAAATGTTGTTGTATTAAAATTGTGTTTTATTTCTAAAAGCTTATCTTTTGACAATGCTGCTTGGGTGTTACTAATCTGTAAACAAATGTGTACCAAAATAACCAAGTTACCTCCCTTCTACCACCCTCTTGCTTACTTTGTCACTCAATCACTCACTCTCTTAGGGGCAGTGAATAAGACAAGCAAGCTAGAAATTAATTCTTCATTGATTATTGATGAAACATTCAGCTGTAGAGTTTGATCATTAGCTCTTATGGTGATTTCACTTAAACATGTATGGTAACTAGAGTTGATGACAGCCCCCACATAAAAGTACTTGATTTAATCTGTGGGTGGCTTTGAAAGTGTTTTATTTTAACACCATATGTGTATTGGTAATTTGGCCATTGAAATACTAATCTCACTTGAATAAAAATCACATACCTTTCTTGATATTTCTTAAGGGGTAGTTGATTGTCTTGATTCTTTCAGATGCAGGATCTAGGGGAGACAATTGAGCATTATTACCCAGAGGATCTCAAACTACCATTCTCTGCCCCTGTCAGTCCCATGAAGAATATCTACCTGCCTCACTGTCAGCGTCTGGCACAAATCAAGCTGAGAGTTGGTCATGCTATGTCCAGAAGTGCTGCCAAATACATCCAAACAGGGTAATTTGTCAAATCTTATGAAACTTTAGCTTGGAACATGATAATTTGTCAAATGTTATGAAAACAGTTATCTTGAAACAGGGTAATTTGTCAAATATTAATGAAAAATGTTGCCTTGGAACAGTTAATTTTTCAAATATTATGAAATTTGTTGCCATGGAACAGGATTAGTTTGTCAAATATTATGAAGACACTTATCTTTGAACAGGGTAATTTGTTAAGTATTATGAAGACAGCTTGGTTTACATGGGTGAATGTAAAATTGAACATTGGCATCATAAATGTAGGGATTCATAAAGTAGAAAACAAAACATACACCTCTTCCTCCATAACTTGTTCACAACGGGGTCCAAACATGGACCACACCATAAATAAAGGCATAAGTTACCAAGTAAGTTTTTTAAGAAACTAACAAAGGGATTAATAATACAGTCCTACCTGTTTATATCGACATCACTTATCTCAACAAGCCGCCTATGTCGACAGAAAAGCAAAGTCCCGGTCCCATGGTCTACTATTACTATCAAATTGTCATGCCTATGTCGACGTCGAGATAAAAGAAAAACGTATATGTCGACAGAAGCCCTTGGTCCCAGCTTGAACAAATCATTTGTTTTCAAAACGTTTATGTCGAAAAGCTGCCAATTAAGACCAATACTTTGTTCAACAATTAGTTGATCTTGCCACCAGGCTTTAATGTCACGGTCGGATAAAAAAAAAAAAAAAACCCATAGCAGCACATTTTCTCACCACTCTGCAGCTAGTTAAGTCTTTGATCTTGCCGCCTAGCTTGTGGGTCATGTTCTTCAAATGTACTCTTACAATGACAGCATGTACATCTGTGGGTCTTTCAGCCACTGAATTTTCTGATTGTAAATATATCAGCACAGCGAAAAGGATCAATTGATGAACACAATTTCCCAATCAACAGGTGGTCAAAGCAGGACTAGCAAGCCCTTAAATTTGCCGTCCAGGAAATTGATGCGTACAGAGGACTCCTGTATACATGATTTTCTGAATCCCATATATAAAAATTGCGTGAAAATACGGATTACGTGTTTCCGAGACCTTTGAAAGTGATCGGTGATTTTCGCTGTGAAAGTTTCGTTTTTAACTTTATTTACATTTACGATGGCTACCGACAGAAGGGTAAAACGCAAATTAAATTTACAGTCTTTGCAAACTAAATATCTGGCTTTTCATGAAGTTAAAGGACAAAAATCCCGCAAAGAGGTCTGTGAAACTTTTTCATTTAAAAATAACACGTCCAGGAAGGACGAAAGCTGCAGAGTCTATAAAGAAAGACTAAGTTGAAGGTAACTGCGCTCCCCAAAGGAAGAAGCAAGACTGCTACATTTGAAGACATGGAGGAAGCATCTAAACGGTTCAATGAAGCATTATCGAAAAAGCTTAGTGTGGAGAACTTCGCTGCAACAAGTGGTTGGTGCAGTCGCTTTAATGTTCGTCATAACATCGGATACAAAAGTATTTGTGGAGAATACATGTACTGTTGACAGTTTTTCATTTCCCTGTGAATAGCCCCATCCCCTTGGTAGCCTCAATAAGATGGGAACAGACTGACCAAAATCGAGGCCAATTTAAGTACATGTACATGAAGCATGTAACTGACAACTTCTCAATCATGTGTTAATGCCGACGTTGAATATCGTAATGTTGTTCGTATCAGGATGTGATCAATGCAATATTTTTATTTGGATTTTATTACACAAAGGTAGCCAAAATGTAATTTTTCAATATACAAGTGTATTTCACACTGATTCTGTCTTCATGTAGTCAAAATTTCCAATTTTTTTTTCTCAAAGTGTAAATGCTATTCACTGACGACGGGTCACCCTTTGCTAACGAATTTTAAATTTTATCTTTTTTTAGCCCCCCCCCCCCCCCAACATTTATCTCGACATCCGCCTATGTCGACAATATTTCCTCGGGCCTGAGGATGTCGAGATAAATGGGTAGGAATGTAAATAATTAAATAATAAAGTATAAATGACTGATTTGTGTTACATACTTTAAATATTTTACTTACATAATAAAATGTAATACTGTGTTTGATTGGTCAACTGAAATATATATACTTGACACATGACTATGTTGGCTTTTGTCTGCATGTATTTTAGCTTTCATTATTCTACTCCCTTTACTTGAACTGACACAAAATACATAATTAACTCCCTTTATTAAAATTAACACAAATAGTATAATTAACTCCCTTTACTTGAATTGACACAAGTCATAATTAGCTCCTTTTACTTGAATTGACAAAAAAGACATAATTAACTAATTCCCTTTTTACTTGACATTTTAACACAAATAGTATAATTAACTCCCTTTACTTGAATTGACACAAGTCATAATTAACTCCCTTTACTGGAATTGACACAAGAATCATAATTAACTCCCTTCAATGGAATTGACTCAAAAGACATAATTAACTATCTTTTTACTCGAATTTGTACAGAAGACATAATTAACTCTCATTTTACTTGAATTCATACAGAAGACTTTATTAAAATGATAACACAAAAGCTGGTCTTTTAATTTTCTTTGAATTGTTACAGTACCACAAAAACTGCAAAAGTCAGATATAAACATTGTCTGCACTTAGGTTTATAAGCATGCAAGATGGCATTTCTGATGATTTGAATGAGATCAAATTGAAAGCAAGAGATACCGTACACAACACATAAAGGTACACCGCGAATCTCGCTGCTGAAGATACCAACATAATTATATGAAACTCTCTATTTATTTATTTTTTGGGAATAATAAGTCCCTCCCCTTTATAGAGAGGGCATCAACTGTGGTGCGGGGAAATCAAGGAATACAACCCTTGAAGGCCTCACATGATAGAAAAAATTTATAATAAGGAAAAAATTGAATAAAAGCCCACACTTAACCAAAAATCCAACAAAACCAATATCGAAACGGATCAAAGCGGCATTCTTTGTATGTATCTATTCACAATTAACAATCTGTCATGACCCAACCAGAACGAATAAATATGAAAACAACAAAAGGGAAGCAACGTGATGTTATATAATATTCTCAAATTTTCCAATTTTTTCCAATCTCAAATAGAAAGAAAAGTGGAGAAATGTAATTATTTCTCCTCTGAAAATGATACTCATCGAAGTATTAATCTCAAGGCTATTTGCACTAAGGTGTGATAGAAAAAGATCCTGTCCAGTACAGTGCCACAGCACTGTTCAAGTTAAAACCTTAAATGCCCATACACAACTATCCCACACACACACACAATATCAACAATAAAAGAAAGCACCCAACTACACAGACATACGCACATAATTAGAACAACAGATATTCACATTTACGGCTTTTTTTTCCAAAACAACATTAAGAAATATAGGCAAACAACTAATAATATACCATGATTCAAGCTGTCCATACAACAAATAACACAATGCACAACTGACAACATAGCACACACTGAATGGACAATATGTAAGACTCTGGCAAAGTCACTACCAACATGAGAGGAAAAAAAAACATGGGGAAAGAAAATTCACAAATAGACTCTAATAGTCTCATGAGTGAAGAGTACAATCCCAGCAAAAAGAAGCTATGTAAGGGAAACCATAGCCCGCTGACCTCCTAAAACGGGGGCAATACCAGAAGCTACAATGTGGATGGTAGGGAGTACCTACATAGCTCCTTTCCTTTGGGTAAAAAAATAAAAAAAAATTTGACAAGCAAAACAGAGAGAAACCCTGGAAAACAAATTCTGTTTTAAGAAACATAAAACGGGGAGACAATTACATACAACAAAATACACTCATGGGTGGACAAGGATACAATGCACAAAACAATAGACATTTTTCGGAAAACGAGGGTGTTACCTAAAACTCAATACAACATAAATTGTTGTGGAGAGTTGACAGGTATCAACAACGAGATCAAATTGAAAAATAAATGTGTCACACAAATATCACAAGACAACTTAATTTGATATTTTGTTTTTTTAATGTGCTGCTACCAATAGGCATTATTAACATTTTATTTGATCAATACATCATCATAGTGTTATTTTCAGTGTTTTGTTAAAAAAAATGTAAACAAAATGTGACAAATATATGAGTGCAGGCTACTTTAAATTTTTAGAATTCTCTTCCATGCTTCTTATTTTATCTCTCAATGTTGAATGCTAATTGTAGAATATTTAAAAGTCCACCCCATCCCCATCCCACCCCAGTCCACCCCACCCCACCCCACCCCACCAGAAGACTATATTTACTGGACAGGAATTAAGCCACAATCAAAACTGGTATATAAAACATTGACATATCACTTGCTTTATTGTAGAAAACAGCAGTTAGTGCCTGTAATTTTGATTCAACCAAATCAGTGATGTCTTTTCTTTAGTTCACTCATGATAAAGCAATTGCATGTAGAGAGTTCACTTTTTCATTGCACATGAAAAAAGTGAATTCACAGTATTTTATAAATGAAAGGAATTGTGTGTGTGTGTGTGTGTGTGTGTGTGTGTGTGTATGTGTTTATTCACAGATCCTCAAATTATAGGCTTATTTTAATACTGGTAAAATATTTTTGAAATTAAGTTGGATTCAGGAAAATGCTATGTACAATAGTTCATATTTTACACTATGTTACTGTATCTCTTTTAATATCTTTCCTTCCTTGTCACAGATCTGGCCATTTACCACTGACCTTATGGTCAGAAGTGCTGGGTGTATTGACAACAGCTTTGGAAATCTCTCAAGCCAGTGTCATGAGAGAGGCAGCTCTGGAGGCAGAGATTCTGCTTAATATGGGTATAAACAAGGCTTTAATGCTTCCAAGAGAGATATTGTCATAATATTTCCACTGTCTCATTTTTGCTTTTGGCACTGTTGTAATTCCCATGAGCAGTTGGTTTTTGTTAAAGTTTTCACTGGCATATATTTCCTAAACCACTTGATGGATATTCATAATGCTTTACATGATTTATTGTGATGATAAAAACAATTCCCACTGTAACACACCTTTGACCTTTGAAGTCAAGGTCACAGTCCTAGAAGTTTTGCATTAATGTTTTGCATTAATGTTTTGCTAAAATTGTTTGATTTAGTTATATTTCTACACCCTTGATTGATTTTGCTCATATTTTTGGTGAATTCATTGTGGAACTGGCTATGTTTCTTTTGCAACACATTCACTTGCCCTTAAAACCAGTCTGGCTTGAAAATCTTGTAATTGGTACTCCTGATTAGATGTTAACATAGGGTTTCACCCAAATACTCTTTTTGATCTCTAGTTGGTTCTAACAACACTTGTGCCAATTATGTATAAATTGGTCGTTGAAACTCTTATTATCACTCATGAATATCTCAGTTTTGTTTTTAACACATAGCAGTTAAAATAATGAAATGGTGTTATTTGGATTTATAAATTTCGTTTTAGCCAGTTGAGTATTAGTTCCATTTAAGGACTTCAGTTGTTTCTTAGCTGTTTTTGAAGACTGCTTAATGGTTTTTCATGAATTTACTTAAGCTGCAGGAATTAATCTTTGCATATGTTTTCTTTAGAGATTTATTTTATGAACTTGAAACTAAATCAATTAATTAATTTAGCCAGTGTGTGTGTGTGTGTGTGTGTGTGTGTGTGTGTATATATATATATATATATATATATATATATATATATATATATATATATATATATATATATGCTAAAAATACCATTTTAAATGTGAAATATACCACTTTTAAAAATGAAATTTTTTTTATTAAAAAAATTATTTTTAAACAAAACATATTTTTATGTGGGCTTTCATCCCCAAATCATTGACAAAAGAAAATACTTGTTTGTCATTTTTAATTTAATCTTGCACTTTCTTGTGTTTTGCATGTCGCACAATTGCATCTTTACTTTTTTTCAGAGTATATACAGTAGCTGCAGTCCAATTACATTCGTTTTGTAATTAGACTGATGAACAGATTTATGCAATAGAGCAGTTTCATGTTGTGTGTTATAATTCCATTAAATATAATGTTAGGTGTTTGAATTCTAATAAATGTATTAGGCATTTGAATTTTATTAAATGTGTTTGGCATTTGAATTCTAATAAATATACCTATTAGGCATTTGAATTCTATTATGTTAAGCTTTTGAATTCTATTAAATGTGTTAGGCTGTTGAACAGTTATCTATGATTTACAGGCAAGGTTCAGAGGATGCTGGTGTATCTAGGGAAGTATCAAGCAAGAAATGCTGCAGACACATTGCTGAGGGCCATCAAAACCAGTCATGCCTCAGACCATAACTTGGGGTATGTACGAATTGGCAGGAACGGAAGTTCATTTCTAATGCAATTCAGACCTGGGTCAAGGAAAGTTCTCTCAATTTTGATTCACCCAGAACAACATTACTATTTTCAACTATCTCTGTTTCCCCACTGGGTTCAGGGATGTAGAATAGGCTTTATGTACCTTATGCATGTTGTAAGAAGGATGTAGAATAGGCTTGATGTACCCTATGCATGATCTAAGAAGGATCTAGAATAGACTTGATGTACCCTATGCATGTTGTAAGAAGGATCTAGAATAGACTTGATATACCCTATGCATGTTGTAAGAAGGATCTAGAATAGACTTGATGTACCCTATGCATGATGTAAGAAGGATGTAGAATAGACTTGATATACCCTATGCATGTTGTAAGAAGGATGTAGAATAGACTTGATGTACCCTATGCATGTTGTAAGAAGGGTGTAGAATAGACTTGATGTACCCTATGCATGTTGTAAGAAGGATGTAGAATAGACATGTTGTACCCTATGCATATTGTAACAAGGATGTAGAATAGACTTGATGTACCCTATGCATGTTGTAAGAAGGATGTAGAATAGACTTGATGTACCCTATGCATGATGTAAGAAGGATGTAGAATAGACTTGATGTACCCTATGCATGTTGTAAGAAGGATCTAGAATAGACTTGATGTACCCTATGCATGATGTAAGAAGGATCTAGAATAGACTTGATGTACCCTATGCATGTTGTAAGAAGGATCTAGAATAGACGATGTACCCTATGCATGTTGTAAGAAGGATGTAGAATAGATTTGATGTACCCTATGCATGATGTAAGAAGGATCTAGAATAGACTTGATGTACCCTATGCATGTTGTAAGAAGGATCTAGAATAGACTTGATGTACCCTATGCATGATGTAAGAAGGATCTAGAATAGACTTGATATACCCTATGCATGTTGTAAGAAAGATCTAGAATAGACTTGATGTACCCTATGCATGTTGTAAGAAGGATGTAGAATAGGCTTGATGTATGGCAGAGCCTGCATGCCAAGCCCATATTCAAAGTTTTGCTGTGAAATGTGTAATCTTGACCCCATGGTCGAAATGATGAAGAAAACAAGTAGCTGAATAAATTGTCTACCCAATATATGATAATGATGATATCAGAAAAGTGATTGTTTGTCTTGGATCCTGTGATATGGCCTTGACAATAACTACAACCTACACTTACAAAGAAACCTAAGGATTGATTTCATTTTTAAAAATATACTTTCACCCCTTAAATGTACAACAGAAAAAAAGAAAAACAGTGATATTTGTAATAACATGCACTTTCACAGAATTTCTGCCTGTCTAGAGCAAATAATTAGAGGATATCAAGATTTATTGCATCAGTGTGAACAGCATGTCAAGTATTAAGAAAAATCCCAAATTTAAATTAAGCCAAAAGTGATAATAATTACAAACATTAAACACGAACATGTTCAAAACAATGAATGAATAATGGAAGAGCTGACAGAATATGGAATTAATTCAGAATAAAACACAAAAGTAAATCCAGTACAGTATGTATCTGTAAACAGTAAATCCAGTACAGCATGTATCTATATACAGTAAATCCAGTACAGGATATATATGTAGACAGTAAATCCAGTACAGTATGTATATGTAGACAGTAAATCCAGTACAGTATGTATATGTAGACAGTAAATCCAGTACAGTATGTATCTATAAACAGTAAATCCAGTTCAGTATGTCTCTGTATACACTAAATCCAGTTCAGTTTGTATCGGTATACAGTAAATCCAGTTCAGTATGTATCTATATACAGTAAATCCAGTACAGTATATATTTGTATACAGTAAATACAGTACATTATGTATCTGTATATAGTAAATCCAGTACAGTATGTATCTGTATACAGTAAATCCAGTACAGTATGTATCTGTATACAGTAAATACAGTACCATATGAATCTATATAGAGTAAATCCAATCCAGTACAGTATGTATCTGTATACAATAAATCCAGTACATTATGTATCTATATAAAGTAAATCCAGTACAGTATGTATCTGTATACAGTAAATCCAGCACAGTATGTATCTGTAAACAGTAAATCCAGTACAGTATGTATCTGTAAACAGTAAATCCAGTACAGTATGTATCTATAAACAGTTAATCCAGTACAGGATATATATGTAGACAGTAAATCCAGTACAGTATGTATCTGTATACAGTAAATCCAGTACAGTATGTATCTGTAAACAGTAAATCCAGTACAGTATGTCTCTATAAACAGTAAATCCAGTTCAGTATGTCTCTGTATACACTAAATCCAGTTCAGTTTGTATCGGTATACAGTAAATCCAGTTCAGTATGTATCTATATACAGTAAATCCAGTACAGTATATATTTGTATACAGTAAATACAGTACATTATGTATCTGTATATAGTAAATCCAGTACAGTATGTATCTGTATACAGTAAATCCAGTACAGTATGTATCTGTATACAGTAAATACAGTACCATATGAATCTATATAGAGTAAATCCAATCCAGTACAGTATGTATCTGTATACAATAAATCCAGTACATTATGTATCTATATAAAGTAAATCCAGTACAGTATGTATCTGTATACAGTAAATCCAGCACAGTATGTATCTGTAAACAGTAAATCCAGTACATTATGTATTTGTATACAGTAAATACAGTACCATTTGTGTCTGTATAGATAAATCCAATACAATATGTATCTGTATACAGTAAATCCAGTATATTATGTATCTGTATACAGTAAATCTAGTACAGTATGTATCTATAAATAATAAATTAAGTACAGTATGTATCTATAAACAATAAATTCAGTACAGTATGTATATGTAAACAGTAAACTTAGTACAGTATGTATCTATAAATAATAAATTCAGTACAGTATGTATCTATAAACAATAAATCCAGTACAATATTATCTGTAAACATTAAATTGAGTACAGTATGTATCTGTGAATAGAAAATCTCATATAGTATGTAGCACATAAGCTCACCATTATTGAACTTGTTTATATCAGCAAGGTATGTTTTAGAAAAGAAACATTTTGTTTGGAAGTTTTTTTATTTGATACAGTATTTAAGACACAGATTTAATGTTATGGATTTTTGTGGGCATGCAAAATTTGTAACATTACATTAATCACAATAGTAAAATTAAAAATAGTTATTTGAAGGTAATTAATTCTGTAAATATAGTAATAGTATGAAAGGTATTGTGTATTAACTCTCCATTTTATGCCAGAAGTCAGAGCTCTGGCTGCCATGTTTGGAGAATTATTAGATTGCTTACATTGATACTTCAATTTGGCATGCGAATAGATTTTACTGACATGTAAAGTGAAAATACTTAAAGAATTATTTATTGTGGAAATTAGGAAAACTGGATGCAGATAAGATGAAATGATACTTATCTACTTTTTAACATTTAATAATTTAAACTGACCTAATATGAAAATGATAATGATGCATATATCCATATATCTTTCCCAGGCTGATGCGACAAGCATACCTGGAGATTGCCCTGGTGTACCTGTGCAGTTCAGGTATGGCTGTCATGAAGGAAGGGTTGGCTATTGAGATTATTCAGGAAAGTGGAGATGAGAGTGCCACCGTTGTAACATCAAGCAAAGATTTCAAGAAGACATATAAGGTAAGGTCTGTTATCAATTGCTTAGGTTAGTTTGAAAGAGCTGACCCAAAAACTTTATTTCACTAATAAATAAATATTATCACTTAAATAGTTAAGCATGGTGGTGAAATAGAGAAGAAGAGATGGTAATAAGTAGCAAGAATACATGATTTCGTGCTAAATTTATTAAAAGTATATTAACCTTTTCTAAAATGTTTTAATTATATTTTAAAATCCCCAATATTTTATACAGACTGTCACATCAGATCATATAGGTATAATAAACAAACAATTGCAACTATCCTTATCTAACAACTAAATCATATCAATGGAGTTGAGGGTACCATACAATGCATCAATTTGCTTTGCCTTGTCTAAGTCATATCAATGGAGTTGTGGGTACCATACAATGCATCAGTTTGCTTTGCCTTGTCTAACTAAGTCAGATCAATGGAGTTGTGGGTACCATACAATGCATCAGTTTTCTTTGCCTTGTCTAACTAAGTCATATCAATGGAGATGAGGGTACCATACAATGCATCAGTTTGCTTTGCCTTGTCTAACTAAGTCAGATCAATGGAGTTGTGGGTACCATACAATGCATCAGTTTGCTTTGCCTTGTCTAACTAAGTCAGATCAATGGAGTTGTGGGTACCATACAATGCATCAGTTTTCTTTGCCTTGTCTAAGTCATATCAGTGGAGTTGTGGGTACCATACAATGCATCAGTTTGCTTTGCCTTGTCTAACTAAGTCATATCAATGGAGTTGTGGGTACCATACAATGCATCAGTTTTCTTTGCCTTGTCTAAGTCATATCAATGGAGTTGTGGGTACCATACAATGCATCAGTTTTCTTTGCCTTGTCTAAGTCAGATCAATGGAGTTGTAGGTACCATACAATGCATCAGTTTGCTTTGCCTTGTCTAAGTCATATCAATGGAGTTGTGGGTACCATACAATGCATCAGTTTGCTTTGCCTTGTCTAACTAAGTCATATCAATGGAGTTGTAGGTACCATACAATGCATCAGTTTGCTTTGCCTTGTCTAAGTCATATCAATGGAGTTGTAGGTACCATACAATGCATCAGTTTTCTTTGCCTTGTCTAACTAAGTCATATCAATGGAGATGAGGGTACCATACAATGCATCAGTTTACTTTGCCTTGTCTAACTAAGTCATATCAATGGAGTTGTGGGTACCATACAATGCATCAGTTTGCTTTGCCTTGTCTAAGTCAGATCAATGGAGTTGAGGGTACCATACATGTGACATTGCATCAGGTTGGTTAACAAGTAATACATTTCAAAATATGTATTCAAATTAAGGTAGATTTATGGAATTGAGGGTACCATACATTTTACAATACATTGAGTTGCTTTACCAATAATACAGTCAAAAAACATATTTGAATTACTTTATTTAACTTTTGAAAAAGATGTTTATGAACTGAACATTAAATGAGTAGAAAGAATTTCAAAGAAACACAATTTCAGTATTGTAGATCCCACTAGAATATTTCAATTAATAATAATAAATGTAATTTAACTGACTAATAATTGATTTCCCATGAGACCTTAAGGGACATACACTGTTTAATATGTATACACATGATTAGAAAAGAGTTAATAAATGAGTTGGTGGGTTGGTATCATGCAAATATTAAACTTAAAACTTACAGAATGTACATTATATCATTGTATCATGTTTATAACTCACACACATACGAATACAGGAGAGACTGAAAGAATATAGTAAGATAAAAGCTTAGGTTTGATGTTGATTGCAAAGAATACAGAGTTAGCATTGCCTGTTTCCATATCACTTAGGTTTGATGTTGATTGCAAAGAATACAGAGTTAGCATTGCCTGTTTCCATATCACTTAGGTTTGATGTTGATTGCAAAGAATACAGAGTTAGCATTGCCTGTTTCCATATCACTTAGGTTTGATGTTGATTGCAAAGAATACAGAGTTAGCATTGCCTGTTTCCATATCACTTAGGTTTGATGTTGATTGCAAAGAATACAGAGTTAGCATTGCCTGTTTTCATATCACTTAGGTTTGATGTTGATTGCAAAGAATACAGAGTTAGCAATGCCTGTTTCCATATCATTAGGTTTGATGTTGATCATAAAGAATACAGAGTTAGCATTGCCTGTTTCCATATCACTTAGGTTTGATGTTGATTGGAAAGAATACAGAGTTAGCATTGCCTGTTTTCATATCATTAGGTTTGATGTTGATCGCAAAGAATACAGAGTTAGCATCGCCTGTTTTCATATCACTTAGGTTTGATGTTGATTGCAAAGAATACAGAGTTAGCAATGCCTGTTTCCATATCATTAGGTTTGATGTTGATCATAAAGAATACAGAGTTAGCATTGCCTGTTTCCATATCACTTAGGTTTGATGTTGATTGGAAAGAATACAGAGTTAGCATTGCCTGTTTTCATATCATTAGGTTTGATGTTGATCGCAAAGAATACAGAGTTAGCATTGCCTGTTTGCATATCACTTAGGTTTGATGTTGATCACAAATGATACAGAGTTAGCATTGCCTGTTTCCATATCACTTAGGTTTGATGTTGATCACAAATGATACAGAGTTAGCATTGCCTGTTTCCATATCACTTAGGTTTGATGTTGATCACAAATGATACAGAGTTAGCATTGCCTGTTTCCATATCACTTAGGTTTGATGTTGATCGCAAAGAATACAGAGTTAATATTGCCTGTTTTCGTATCATTTTGGTTTAATGTTGATCGCAAAGAATACAGAGTTACCATAGCCTGTTTTCATATCACTTAGGTTGATGTTGATTGCAAAGAATACAGAGTTAGCATTGCCTGTTTTCATATCATTAGGTCTAATGTTGATCGCAAAGAATACAGAGTTAGCATTGCCTGTTTTCATATCATTAGGTTTGATGTTGATCGCAAAGAATACAGAGTTAGCATAGCCTGTTTTCATATAATTTGGTTTGATGTTGATTGCAAAGAATACAGAGTTACCATAGCCTGTTTTCATATCACTTAGGTTTGATGTTGATCGCAAAGAATACAGAGTTAGCATTGCCTGTTTTCATATCATTAGGTTTGATGTTGATTGCAAAGAATACAGAGTTAGCATTGCCTGTTTTCATACCATTAGGTTTGATGTTGATCGCAAAGAATACGGAATTAGCATTGCCTGTTTTCATATCATTAGGTTTGATGTTGATCGCAAAGATTACAGAGTTAGCAATGCCTGTTTTCATATGGAATATATTCTGACAGATTCTTCATTGTCTCTTGATTGTGTGTTTTAAAAACAATTATAGATTTATAGGTTTCAATGAGTAGATAAATAACAAAGAAAACAAAAAACCATTTTTCATTTTCTAGCTTTATAACAAAGATTTTGAAAGTATACAGATTTGGTTGTAATATACTTAGAACACATACACTTTATAAACTGCATTTTCTATATTCCTATGATCAGACAAAGAAGGAGAGGATGAAAGCCAAAAGTAAGGAGGACCTTAATGAGCAGGACAAAGAACGTAGGGCAGCTTTTCTGGCCATCAGATGTGCTGCAGCAGTTGCAAACTCACAGCGTAAGCGTCATCTTTTGACTGGTGATGTGAGTGTCACAACTCAGAAACTGACTCAAAAGGCACAGGAGGAAATTCCAGAGTTTTTGGCTTTGGACCTTGTGAATCTCTACGTTTTAGGAAAGAAAAAGAAGGTTTATAAGAGTAGGTATATTACTGCATAATGAAAATTTAGTCCTTTGCTTGAGCATCTGGTTTCAAATGCCCATGTTAATTTAAAATACAAATCTAACTTTGTCAAAGATTTTATCAAAGACATTGTATAATGTTCTGGCAGATCTGGGCCTTTGTAAAACAAAATTTGGGAAAGTGATTTTAACATATAGTTAAGTCAGAGATCAGTTTAAAGATTCCATTCCAATAATTTACATTACAGTATAACTAATATATGAAAAGAAGAAAGAAAATTCATCTTTCAGAAATATACTTTCCCACTTATAGGGTACAAGACAATCCAGGCATTGTTATTTATTCATGAAAATTTAAAGGACATGGTTTATTATGGGCAAAACAATGAGAACTTTAAGCGTATTTAAGACTTTTTGTTATGGTTATGCCATATCCACTGTTTGCTATGGTTATGTCATATCCAGTATTTGCTATGGTGATGCCATATCCACTATTTGTTATTGTGATGCCATGTCTACTATTTGCTATGGTTATGCCATATTTACTATTTGTTATGGTTATGCCATATCAACTGTTTGTTATGGTTATGTCATATCCAGTATTTGCTATGGTGATGCCATATCCACCATTTGTTTCAGTTATGCCTTATCCAGTGTGTGTTATGGTTATGTCATATCCACTATTTGTTATGGTTATGCCATATCCACTATTTGTTATTGTGATGCCATGTCTACTATTTGCTATGGTTATGCCATATTTACTATTTGTTATGGTTATGCCACATCCACTATTTGTAATGATTATGTCATATCCATTATTTGCTATGGTGATTCCATATCCACTATTTGTTATGGTGATGCCATGTTTACTATTTGCTATGGTTATGTCATATTCAGTATTTGCTATGGTGATGCCATGTCTAAAATCAACTCTTAATCACCTTCATTTTCCATATATTGTCCTCTGATGTGATCGCCTTGGTTTGATTGGGGACAGTTGAAGGTCCCATATTCCTACAATGTTCATGTATGACCAATGAATCTCTACTGAAGTGTTCCTTAATCTGGTTTCTAACACTCTGCCTGTTTCCCAATGTAATCTTTCTTACAATCATTACATTTAATGTAATAAACCACACCAGATTTTTTACAAAATTTTCAATTTTGTCCTTCGGCATGTGCAAATTGTTGTCTTTAAGAGTTGTATGGTTTGTGATGTATTCAATAGACTCAGCCGCTCTCAAGTGTCATAGATCATCATCCAGTGTCTCACTAATTGCATGCTAATGACATCCAAATATACAAGCCTAGCCACGCAACTGAAGTTGATGCTACCCTCCAAGGAGTAGAGAGGTGCATTTCTGATGTGAAATCATGGATGACATGTAACAAGCTGCAGATGAATTATGATAAAACTGAGGCCATTCTGATCACAACACAAAGACTTTCTCATTCACATCCTTTACCTCAAACAATAAATATCAGCAACACCAACATTAAATTCACACAGTCAGTACAAAACCTAGGTGTTACTCTGGACAGTACTCTCACATTGCACCAACATGTCATGAACATATGCAAGGCTGCATATCTTGAGCTGAGATGCATCAGCTCCATTCGCAAATATCTTTCAGTTGATGCCACTATAACACTTGTGTGTTCATTATTACTTTCAAGACTGGACTATTGTAACTCACTTCTGTCTGGTTCATCTCAATATCTACTCCAGAAACTTCAGAAAGTACAAATCACAGATGCTCAGATCATCCTTAGAGTACCATGATCAGAGCACACCTCAACGCTCTGTACCCCACACTGGCTATTCATTCAATCCAGAATCAAACACAAAATTTGTTCTCTGTGCTATGTTTCACTGATGTATTCCAGTCCAACATACCTATCTGGCCTCGCCCATGTGTACACACCAGCAAGATACTTACACTCCTCTTCTGACAATCATATATCATAAACTAATTATTCCCACTATGCAAAAGAAGTCATATGGACAACACTCTATTGCATACCAGGGCCCAGCAGTGTGGAACAAATTGCCCATTAAAATTAGACACAAAGACACAGTGATCCCTTTCAAGAGTGCTCTTAAAATTCACCTTTTTTGACTGCAAGAACAAATATTATTATTATTATTATTATTATTATTATTATTATTATTATTATTATTATTATTATTATTATTATTATGTTGATCCCATATGGTCTGAATACTCTAGCTATTACTTCTAATGTACCATGGATATATGGTATGCCAGTATTGGTTCTATGTTGGCCACTCCTGGTTTTGTGTTGTGTTTTTCCCCCCTTTTCTGGAAGTTCGAAAATACAATTTGGATAGCTAGTTATCTTTAATGCTAATTTCACATGCTCTTTTTCCTCCAGTTGATGTTTCTCATCATTGATTAGGGAGTTAGCTTGGTGCTTTAAAGAACTTACCTCTTGTGTTCCAGATGGTGATTAAAAAGTTCAAGTACTGGTCAGTGTCGGTTGGTTTGATCCATCATCGTTTACATGTATAGATGTGTCCAAGAATGGTAGTTTGCCATTTTCTTCTTCTTCTGAAGTGAACTGAATATGTTGGTCAATGGAATTGAGATGATCTGAGAAGTTCTGATCCTGATACTTATGTAGTTCAGTCAAGATATCATCCACATATCTTGACCACATTGATAATGGGTTCTTGGCCAATTCCAGGGTCTTTATCTCAGAAGAAAAAACTGCATATGTAGATTGGCAACTATTGGTGATGCTTGGGACTTCATTGCCACTCCTTATTTATTTTGGTAAAACTGACCATTATAAATAAATTATGTGCTGTCCAAACACAGTCTCAATAGGGCACAGATATGTTCAATAAGGAGGTCACATCTAGATTTCAGAGTATTGTCTGCCTCAAATTTCTCTCCAATCACACTCATATCTTTACCCACTGGTATACTGGTGAAAAGGGCTGATGTGTAATAAAAAACCAGTTTTATACATGGTGGTACAACTAGATCCTGGATCTTTTGGACAGTGTTAGCTGTTGAGGATATGGTGTTGTCTTGCCCACTTGAGGCCCTATGACAAAAGTTAAATATTTAACCAAAGCATACAGTACACTGCCCAAACTAAATACTATGGGATGGAGTAAGGCATTATAGGCTACATGTTCAACATTAGTCGCTGACGAAGGCAGTGTAATATTGAACTCTTAAAGTATTTATGTTCATAGCAAGCTAAATTATTAGGCCTGGCAATATAAGCCACATGATCATTCTAGGTAACTCTTAAGATATTTATGCACATAGCAAGGTAGAGGCCTAGCAATAAAAGTCACATGATCATTCTGCGGTCACTCTTAAGGTATTTATGCTCTGAGCAAGGTAAATTACTAATAATCATGAACTATTTAGGGCAAGGAAGCAACCTTTTTAGTTGATTTTTTAAAGTTGGATTTATTATTTAAATTCTACCCTAATACAATTTCATACACATTTCTTTATTTCTATCCTGTTTTCTCATGTTAAATGTTTCTACTTTGAATATATTCTTCATTCACATTAATTTTAGAGAATATATGCCCAAATCTATTCTACAGGTAATTATGATACAATGGGGGAGTATACCTACATTTCTAGGTAGCCCTGTCCCCCCCCCACATGTCTGAACATGGCTTTTAAGGCATGTTAGTCCAGACATATGGGTTTTTTAACAGTTCCAATGGATCCATCTTATACTACTATATTGCCATCTGGAGCCATCCACAATCATCCAACCAGCTGAACCTGCCATCCAGCCAGTCTAGCATGGTATTATACTGATAGATCCATCTGTTCGGCTTCACCCCTATACAGTTATGGAGATCTTGATGATAAATATGTCCATCCTAACATATGTAGGCCACATATAGTTTAAATTATGGGGATTCTTAGTGATAGATCCATCTGTCTTGCTGGGCATATGTCTACACAAACATATTGAGGGAGGTTTAATGATAGATCCATCCAGTCACCCTTATCAACAGCACAATAGGTACTGGAATCAGCCATGCTGCATTCCAAAAGACAGATAACCATGCAAACCATTGCCGTGGTCATCCACCCATATCTATCATTCTGATACATCCAGCAGAACTGACTTACTTATGTTCATGACTTACACACAGGGAAGTTACTGAGACATATATAGAGATGAAGATGTTACATCATCTGTGTCACTTATGCCGGTTTACACAGCTATGGAGGTAGTACAAGAACAACAAAAAGACAATACACACAGTGAGTGTGAAGCTACTTCTGAGCAACAGCCTCACTCAGATCCCACCATGAAGTGGACTGAGTTAAGCTTAAATGCTGCTGTTGAAGAGACCAGCTGTTATTTTTAGGATGACCTCCTCCCCCTATCACTATGCATGGCTATAAGGTCATTAATGAAAAGACTCTTTACTGTGACTCCTATTCCATTTAAATCATCATGGTTTTTCATGAGCTTGGAAAAGTCTGACCTTCACCCATCCCAGTGTTTTGTCCATTTCCAACAGGATATGGATTTTAGTGAGAGTTTTTACAATGTCTCAAGTTATTCAAGGTAGCAGCAGATTAGATCCTATTGGGCTGTCTTTATATGAACCTAATAGAGATGACTTTACTGGTTCAATTGCACCCTTTTCCCAGTCCACTAGGCTAAAGGGTCAATATCATTCATGTGTCAGTGGTGTAGCCATGGTTGGTTCACAAGAGGAATTCCCCTAGAGAAGCCCCAACCTGAAGAGATTACGTGTATGGACTCAAGTACATGTGGTTTCTGTATAGCAGAAAATGGGAATCGGGGGAACTGCTTCTTTACATCACCCTTCTCAAAATGAAGGCTGTAATAAATGCCATTCAATTTTAGAAAGACCCACTCTTCAGGATTATGTTTATGATGCACTACTTCATATTGGTGACTTACCTCTGCCCAACCTGTGAATGCTGGCTTTTCCCATGCTGGTTTCTCATGATATTGCCAACAGACAAGTTAGACACATTAAAGGCAAACTCAATGTCCTGATCGATGTTCTCTCCAGAAAAGGTTAGGTTAATTATATGGAAAGGTCCTTTCATCCATCATTAATCAGATCTATGCACTTTGGAGGCATCCTCCAATGTGTGACCTTCTTACAACAAGGTGCAGCCACAAATTGCCCACCTTTGTCTCACTGGGTCCAGACCAAGAAGCTTGATCTGTGGATCACTCAGTGGAATAATGTTATTGACTCTGTATTCAGTTAGGAATGGTTATAGACATTGCATACCCCATGGTCTGAGTACTGAAAATAATTTTTTTTAAACGTAAAGAGGCAGGGTTGCAAGATAATTCCTCCAATAGCCCCTATCGGATGGGACAATGATTTGGTCAACAATCTACTTGATCTACCAGTAGACCTGTCTAGGAAGATTATGACCAAACCAAATCTCAAACAACCACAGTTACAGGTGTTCCACCCATGCATTTACAGTCTTCTCCTTCATGCCTGGTTCTTGTCAGGACAGCCTTGTCAGAAGCAAAAAAAGAATTTAGACTGTTGATCTTGGAAAGAATCTAGAACATAAGAAGGCCCTCCTCTCTAAAAGCATATGAGGGAAAATAGCTGGGTGTCAGGGTATGGTGCAGAGTCAATAACATTATTCCACTGAGTGTCTCAGTCCCTCCATGGGCTGACTTTTTCTCTGGCTATATAAGGAGAAAGTGTTGACCCCAGTTACCATTAGGCATCATGACAGAAGAGATATTGGCCATGATAATAGATCTATCTGACCTACAAGCCAATTTTGATTTGAACAGACTAAAATCACTTTTTCTTTTTCCAAAATACAATATGTTTTAACACAACTCAATTCCAATAAATTTTCAACTGTTAGTGTGGATCTGGACCTCACAGAAGTTTTTGTCATACAAAACCTGTTTTATAATAGCTTTTGTTCTGGCATTCAGGATTAGTGAGTTTCATTTAACCAAATTATCTTCACTTCAGATGGTCTGTTCTGCTAATCCTCATGACACAACCCGGTTTTATAGCCAACAACCAGTTACAATCAGTGGCCATTCAAAGAGTTGTCATACATTCCCTCATGTCTATAGATAAGTCGAGAGCAATGGTTATGCAAGATCCTGTCCTCTCAAGCACTACTTGAAGCATACAAATACAAGTTGCAGTAACTGCATGCAACTATATTTGCTCTAGGAGGCGTGAAAGAAGGATATCTTATCTCAAGACCTACCTTAATGGCTTAAGATGGTTATACGCTTGGCTCATGAGGATTCTGCTCATGAAATAAGAGTGATTTCTGCAAGCCTTCCATTTTAACAGAGCATTTTAATCTGAGACATCTGAAAAGCTGTTGGCTTGCATGCAGAGTCAACCTTCTCAAGTTTTTATCTTGGAGATTTAGATGACAAAGACAAAAGCTTAATCTGTTGGGTCCTGTGGCTGAAATAACCACTAGACCCAATTAAACCAATAACCACTAGACCCAATTAAACCAACAACCACTAGACCCATTTAAACCAATAATAACTAGACCCAATTAAATCAACAACCACTAGACCCATTTAAACCAATAATAACTAGACCCAATTAAACCAATAACCACTAGACCCATTTAAACCAATAATAACTAGACCCAATTAAACCAATAACCACTAGATCCAATTAAACCAACAACCACTAGACCCATTTAAACCAATAATAACTAGACCCAATTAAACCAATAACCACTAGACCCAATTAAACCAACAACCACTAGACCCATTTCAACCAATAATAACTAGACCCAATCAAACCAATAACCCCTAGACCCATTTAAACCAACACAGCCTCTTAGTGAGCTGTATTTGCAAGTGAATTTTGCCAGTAAGTTTGCCATAATCATAATGCTAACTTGATATAGCTGTCATGGATCATATGACCATAGACTATGTTGCTATGCAGAGAGTACATTATTGTTCACCTAAAAATCAAATTTTTCTTTCAAATAAGGATACCTGAGGTTTAGGTATGATGCTCAGCAGTCCCTCCTTCTTTTACTTATTCTCCTAATCCTAACCTGATTGGGGAATGCAAAAGGAGAAAGCAAATCTTTGCTAGTAAATTATGTTTCCAAAACAAAATTTACCAGATCACATTGCCTTGAAACCCTTTTAGTCATAGTTACCCCACTATGTGAATATGTCACACCTATTCATCACTACTGGGGAAAATAGTCAACCACAATAATTTCCTTATATCAATTCAAATTATAAATGAATGTATTGATCACCAGCCTCGATGTATGCATGATGTCTTCATCCCTGAGGAGGCAACTCCTTTTAAAATCAATTTACAGATGTTGCATGCATGATTGAGTGTTTTAAATTCTTCATATGAATGGATTCCATATGCAAAGGAAAGGCATTATTAAACTTTTCAGACCGGAACGTTTGTTAAATTCCCTAGTTCATATCTTAATCAAGCATTATACAAGTGTGTACTTGAATTCAAAGCTTGGTTCTCTATTTGCATGCATAAGCATGGATAAAACTGATTTTGTCTGAACATTTGGTTTTTATTCTTACTTATACACTGTAACATTTTGGTTATTACTATTGTACAATGAAGCTGCATAACTTTAGTATGATTATTTATCATTAGGAAAAACATCAATTGGTATTTTGCAATGATTCTGACAAGATTTTGACATGCTGAACATAAAATATGGAAAATGTTTTAAATGAAAGCAAGATAGGTGTTAGAAGTGATCAGTATAAATATACACATTTAAACAATGTTGCACAATAAAAGCAATATTTAAATACCGTATTTTGGTGTGTATAACGCGCACCGATGTATAACGCGCACCCCGATTTTCGACCCAAAATAAGTGGAAAAAAACGTAGTTCTGCCATATAACGCGCATGTGATATAATGCATTTTAAAATTTTGACTACCGCTATTTCGCTCCGTTTTCATAGTGCAACAACAGTTGGTCATTTTAGATAGCGAATGAAAAAGTTGCAATATTGATATTGTATCTTTCCGATTTTATTGTTGGCCCTTAAAAGAGCCCTTTAAATGTTCGTCTAGTTGACGCAGTCTATTGCATCAAATCCCTCAAATTCCACTTTGTCGTCATTACTTTCGAAAAGTCGCTGTATGTCCTGAATCAATTAAATACTGCTCACCGAGACAAAGCATTGTAACTATGTTGAGCGCATCAAAGCTTACCTGGCGCCGGTTACCATGAAAAGACCACACCGAGTCGATGAAGCATTGAAGCCATTGATCACTGTATAATCGCAAAGATATCTCAAATACTATGATTTAAGATGAGAAATAAAACTAAGTAACAAGCTTATTTTCCAAAGAGGAAAAAAAATGTTTCCTGACTTCATACATTGATTATTTTGTTCCACAACGTATCAGTGTTCCCGTAAGAAAGAACCCGTAGTCGCAAAAATATATATGTCCACAACAGATGCTCTGATGAGAACATTAACACTAGTTGAATTCTACACATATTATATTTCAATTCGACCAATAATAAATGAAGAAAAATTCGATTAGATCAACAGTTATGGAATACGGTACTGAACATTTACGAAACAAGTACGGTAATCCACACAGTGGTATTTGTTCCGCACCAATGCGGCACTTTGCACAGCTTTTGAACAAAGGCAAGTCATTATGTACATGTATTTCCGGCCGTGGCACAGAACAAAAACTTGACACAGTGACGTGAAATGAAACCAGTTTATTAACATAAGCAATCAAAGAACAAGACTGTTTGTAAGCATTATTTATTTCTTTAATACGGCTAGTACCGGTAAACATTTTAGTTACAATGCAATGTACAATGGATTTAATATTTCACAAGTAGTGAGTGCCTTCATCCTCTTCAGATCGACCTGGAAAAAAATCTTTTTTTTTAGTTCTTGTATACAACGCGCACCCCCGACTTAAGATAAGAAAATTAGGTAAAAAAAGTGCGCGTTATACACAGCAAAATACGGTATATCATTGAATATTATGCAGATTGTGTGCAGATACATAATTTTAGATATATCATTTTTGACAGGAAGCTTAATAGTGGCTTGATAACTGTAATAAAGCTGAAAACAATAAGCTTTTGATAATAATACAGATAATAAAATGGGCAACTGACTACCAGTTAAAAATTATAAACAAAAAATAGAAACAGAAAATACAAAACATATTTCCAAGTACAGATGAAAGACATGAGGAGTGAACAAGACACATAATAATGATTACAGTTTGAGGGTCGTATCCTGGGATTATTAGCTGCTGTGTATTTATTCATCATTAGACCTCCTTTTTTTCAATTTATAGTAGGTGTACATGAAACAGTTCCAAGAAAACAGATGGGTTTCTTGAACATGTCACAGGTTCAGTCTATTTTGATATACATAGAGAACCAGTCTAAATTGAAGACAAACACTGGTAAACATATTTTATCAGTGTCATTCATCAATGTTATATGATTGAAAAATGTTAGAGGGGAGGTAATTTTATAAATGTGAAAAATGTTGCAACTGGAAAAACAACAAATCAATAGCACTTTACAAATTTTGAAAGAAGAAACTGATTGTGTCCCAGTGATGAACAGAATATAAACCCAGCAAAATCATCGTTTGATTTATGAATGCATTATGAAGTAATGTTATTTTTTTTTAAAGAAATTTCAAAGACCTATTAAAGACAATATTGAAAGATAAAAATTGTAACCCACAGATATAATAAGGATAATTTTGTTCACAGCTGGCATATTGTATATTTCAGATGAGATTGAGGAAGAGTTGGCTCCTATGATGGAGGCCCAGGAGATCAAGCAAGTTGAGAAATATGATGAGCAAATTCAAAGATGCAAAGAAACTGCCATGGATCTTAGCTGGATTCACTTCCTTGGTAAAACTTTTAACTTTAATTATTTGGTATTATCATCATCATCATCATCATCATCATCATCATCATCATCATCATCATCATCATCATCAGTCTCTTGACCTAGTGTGGACATTGAGGCACTGTGCTGCTGAACATCTGACCAGTTCCTTCCACTTGTCTCGATCATGTGCCAATGCCTTTGTCTCTGCAAAACTTTTCCTGGTCCATTCTGTGATGTTGTCACTCCATTTTTTTCTCTGTCTACCTCTCCTTTCTACCACCTTGGACACTACCCTGCAGTACTGTTGTGGATAGACTGTTGGCTTTAGTGACATGGCCATACCATTTCAGCTTTTTCTTTTTGACAGTGGCGAGGTCTTCATAATGGCCTACTTTGTGCCTGATGGTGTTATGCACTTCTTCATTTGTGATGTGGTCCATGTAAGAGATGCCAAGGATGGTTCTGTAGCATCTTATTTCAAGTACCTGGATTCTTTGTTGTAATTGTGCTATCAGGGTCCAGGCCTCACATGAAAACAGAAAGATTGAGATAACTAGTGCTCTCAATAGTCTGATTTTAGTTTTCAGACAGATATTCTTGTCTCTCCAGATGGGTCTTAGCTTTGACATAGCTGCCATTATGTGTGCTGCTTGTGATAAAATTTCTGCTCTTGATCCCTCTTCTGTGATTATGAAACCAAGATATTTGAATTGGCCCACTGTTTCTAGTTCCTGTCCTCTGACTTTAATCTTGGATGAGATTTGTTTGCCACTATTTGTCATCAGTCCATCAATGTCGTCTGCAAAGCTGAGGTTGGTGATGTTACACCCTCCAATGCTGACTGTCCCACAGTGGTTTTCCAGGGCTTCGCTCATGATGCACTCTAAGTAAATGTTGAAAAGCGTGGGTGACAGGAGACAGCCTTGCCTTACTCCTACTGTTGTCTTGAACCAGTCCCCCACAGAAACTTGAGCAATTGCTGCACTGTTAGCCTTGGCATACAGCTGCTTGATGGTGTTGGTCAACTTTTGACCCATGTTGTACTTCTTCATGTGGCCCACAATGCCTCATGCCTCATGCCACACTCTATCAAAAGCGTTTTTGAAATCTATGAACACATGATAGATGTCTTGTTGATGTTGTGAGTACTTTTCACACAGAACCCAAAGATTGAATATTTGTTCTGTTGTGCAAAAATTAAATGGTAAATTATTTTCACTTTATCATCAGTATGCTATTATTATTAGTGCTGTTAGTATTGACATTATTATTATTATTATTATTATTATTATTATTTCCAGGTTACCAAAGCATTCTACAGAGGTTGTGCAGCACTTCAACCATCTCAGCCTCCAGTGCTAAATCTGTTGAGCATAAAAACAAACAGGTTGGCGACCTTGGCCCTGACTTTGACCTTGGGTTTATCAGTCATGCCCAGTGTGACACCTCTCTTAATCATGATGTTGTAAGATCCATGCTGTTCAGTAGCACCTGGTTGTTGAGGCTACAGAAAATGCATGTATATCTTGCCAACAACCTGCAAGCTTATGGAGCTGAGTGTGTGGCTGTCTATCCACCAGCTGACCTTGAGCTGGCATTAATAACACCAGTGGGAACAGAATTGTCCCTTATTACCAAGACATACAAGGCCAACTTTACCAATCCTGCTGACTTTGAAGGAGAAAAGTTCCAGCTGGCAGTAGCATTAGTTCCAGGTAATATGTTTGGTCTTTTTTGCCCACTTTTGTTGATCTTAGTTTTGGGAGTCAGTAACATTAGTTCTAGGTAATAGGTTTTTTATTTGCCCATTTTTGTCGCTCTTAGTTTGGGGTCCAATAGCATTAGTTCCGGGTAATGTGTGTATTTATTTGACCTTTTTAGTCCCTTTTAGTTTTGGGGTTCAATAGCATTAATTCCAGGTAATATGTTTTTTTATTTGACCTTTTTAGTCCCTTTCAGTTTTATGGGTGCTTGTAATGGATTCAAATTTGACAGTGTGAACTTGAGCAGGTTAGTTTTTTTTTATGTTGAACATTTGACATATTGGTAAAGCATTCTATTTCTACTCTAATATTCTACTTTCAACAACCTATAGATTTAATGACTTTTTATTGTGTTTTTATATCTTTTTAACTACATCTTCTAATTAGGCAACTTCCTGTACATTCGTGTACTGTAGCTTACTTGTAGATTTAGTGCAAAGTCATTCAATGAAGCCAGTGTTCATTAAAAATCGAAAGAGCTGAGCATGAATATTTTAATATCTGATCCTTATTTTTTTTATTTTCTTGAAAAAATTGTGATCATGGTTTATTTATCTATGATTGTTATCTATGATTGGAAGACAAGGGTAAAGACTGATCTGACATCATATCTATACATTTAAATGATAAAAATAGAGGTGGCAGCTGCTACATGCAAATATGTTTACGACAGTAAGAGATTTGGAGCATGTATTTCTTAAATAGATTCGAAGCAAGTAACACATGCATGTCAGAAGGTAGGGGTTTGTGTGTCTTTCCAGTATATGGAGATTGCACCATATTGTAAGGGTGGATCCCTGACTCATGAAGGGAAGTTGTCAGCTTCCATGATGGCAGGGATTCCTGGTGCTTCCTAGTGGAGGGAAGTTGACATCAGTCATTTGTGAGTCCTGTCTACCCAATGTTAGTGAAGCAGTCTTCTTTCTCAGATAGACCTGTTACTAGATAGGTATCTTGTTTGTCTGCCTTGAGTTTCCCAGATGGAGGCTCTCTAATAAGGTCGTCATCATCTGATTATTCATTGCCTGGTAACCAAAACCAGGCACTGGGCACAAGGTAATGTGTCAAGTAAACAGTTACTGAGTGTATGTGACTTAACACTAGCTTGTGGGCCATGGGTATTGGGCTTCATTTGCTGTGCATAGTGATGGAAACCAAGTAAACATTTACAGAGGGCATGTCACTAAACACTAGCTGGTTTGCCCTGGGTGTTGAGCTTCAGTCATTTTGTATAGAGATGGAAACCAAGTAAACAGTTACTGAGTGTATGTCACTAAACACTAGCTTGTGGACCCTGGGTATTGGGCTTCAGTCATTTTGTATAGTGATGGAAACCAAGTAAACAGTTACTGAGTGTATGTCAATAAACAGTGGGCACTGGGTATTGGGCTTCAGTCACCATGCATAGTAATAGTTACCAATCGCCCACTTTCTATCTCTGATCACTGTGACATGGGGTGCCAACACTGGCACTGAGTTTAAGACATCAAGCACTAGTCTAGGGAATGGGTATTAGGTCTTGATCACCTATCTTGGGAAAGGAATCAGATTGATACCACCTACTTTCTATGTTACTGTTCCACTACAGGAAACAGCTTGATCACCAAACTAGTGAAAGGATCAACTCAAATACAGCTCCTTTTTAATTTTACCTGATAATATTATAACCATTTTTAACCCACTGAAGCATTAAAAAATAATTTTGTTAAAATTCAAACTGCAATATGAAACCTAAATATGCATCATGTAAAAAAATCAGCTGTTACCTGGGCCAGAAATGGAACTTTGCAATCAAATTTAAAACAAATTGTTGTTGTAGGGTTTAACGCCATTTTTCAACAAACAATAGCTATACATGGTGGCCAGTATTAATTGTGGAGGAAGAACCTGGGAAAACCCCCAGAAAGAACCACCAACCCCAAACAAGCTACTGGCAAGCTTTATCACAAACCCACATTGGCCAAATCTGAGACTCAAACCCACATAGAGAGAGTTGAGATGGCAGTGATCCATAACAGAGAGTGCTTTAAACCACTTTGCCACTCGGGGCCCCCTTCAAAACAAGTAAATAAATTATTTGTTTTCAGGATACATACAACCAATAGATGTGGATTTAATTAGTTATGAGGAACATTCTTTTCAAATTGCCTCTCATTTCTGTGTTAGGTGAAGTTCCTCCTGCACCTGGAATTGTGAAGGATCCCATTAAACCTTCAGACAAGGCCGTGACCAGCCCATCTGATATGGAGGTAACTTTGCAATGGTACCAGCCATCACTAGAGGAGACAGATCCAATCCGTCATGATGCCACTGGATTTGAGACATGTGTCCTCTTGTTGCATGCTGTTTATAGCAAATCTACTGGGCCTGGTGCCTTTCAGCCAAGACTTCTCTGGGTGTCATTATCTCAGCTTCATGATCTACACGATAAGTATGCAAGCATTGAAAAACAAATTCTGTATCAATCTGGACTAACTTTATTCATGTTGTAACAATTTTTAAAAAAAAAACATTTTTCTGATTCTTACAGACCACAATTTTGATAGAGCAAATAATGATCTCTTTGGGGAGTTGACAGGAGCCACTTAACAAATCCATGAATTTAAATACAGAGAAATTAATTCACAGTATTCTTGAAAGGATATCATAACAAAATTTTAGCTGACTAAGTTTTACGAGGCATCAAATAATTGGATGAAGTTTAAGGACAAGTCCAAACTGACTCACCAAATTTCTGGCATTGGAACCTCTTTTACAAAGTTGAACTAATTATAAGAGTCAAACATATGTGGTCATGTAACTACAATTAGTTTATGCATTCGAGGGTGCATTCCCTTTGATTAAATTTAGTTGCTGTCTAATACATCTTAATTAAATATAAAATATACTGGACTGTTTCATTTTAGTTAGAAACAATTACAGATTTATCTAGTAGAGTTTGGTTTCTAGTAAATTTTAATTTGATGTTTGAAGTTTACAGTTTTATTAAGAGGTTACAGTAATTATTTGCCTTTCTTTATGACTGATGGATTATAGAAAGAATAAAAATGGATTCTCATTCAAGTACACTGTCACTATGAATACTTAAAACAGAACTAAAGGTTAACATAAGTGTGTGTGTGTGTGTGTGTGTGTGTGTGTGTGTGTTGATTGGTGAATGCAGGCATTACTATGTCAATGTTATTTACAACTGTAAAATCTAATCAAGATATCTATATTGCAGTTTATACTGTTATTCAAGTGATTCATCTACATTTGTATGTGTACCATTATCCAAGTAATTCCATCTATACTGATATGTACTGTTATCCAAGTGATTCCATCTATATTTTGGTGTGTACTGTTATTTTTGTGATTTCATTTATACTGCTATGTGTACCATTATGCACAACACAGACTTTGAATTTTACATTGTCTGCATTGTAATAATGCAGAAAACAATAGAAATGAAAAAAATTAATCAAGCCAACAGGTACCTATTCCAGTTTTGTAAATTGGTGAAAAGTACTGCCATGATGTTTAATCTTTACAGTTTCACTACAATGTAACAACAAATACTATTGCAACAGGTGTAAAAGTGCATTAGGGCCATAATTGCTAATAGGATTTCCTGCCATAACCAGATCTTTGATTTTATGGTGAAAGAATTGTCAGGAATTTAAAAAAGTGAGTGGATAATTATTGCTTTGTACTTATTGTGGCACAAATACATGGATTATAAAGGTTGCTTGTAATTGCAAATTCTGCTAGCCCAACAAACATACATTGTTATGTTCTAGAGTCAGAGACTAGCTAGCTACCTGTTATGATTTTGCTATCTTAGCAGTACAGTGGCACATGACATATGTGCATCTAAGTGATCACAGCTCACATCTGCATTTAAAAAGAAAAGAAAAATCATAATATCAATTTCAAAAACAATTATACTGTTTCCAAGGACAATTATGTCATTAGTTCCAAGGACAGTTCTAATATATATTGAAATAGATGCAAGAAACTGAGAGCAAACATTGCATAACTTGTACTTTCAGGCTGTCATAGAGTCTTTTTCAAACTCAAGAACTAAACAGAAAAAAGACAAACAAGAAACACAAAAGAAGCATTAATGGAAGTAAAAAAAATGTTTGATGATGTGCTTAATTGATTTAGACTCAGATGATAACAATTAAAACTTTGTTTGTATTGACCTTTAACTGGAGAACAAAAAGTAAATTTTCATAATGTAATGTATTTTATTAGCATTCATAATATAATGTATTATTCATTGTTTCTGCAATGATAGTACTGTCTTTAATGATGATATTACTGTCAACAACTACAAAAGTCAATAGTAATGATAGGTGAGTGGGTGAGCAATGGGCAAAATGAATGAATTATAAAATGGAGAAATAATGACTGTAAACATAATGATATTATTGCATGTTGGTACCATTTTTGGAGTGTTCTTTATTTAAGCTAGCTGGTTTCAGTTTTCAGAGGCAGCATGTCTGGTAAAATTCCTTTTCTTTCCTGGTTTTGGAACTCCATTTGCAGGATTAAGCAATAGGGCATGTTACAAATTAGGTGGATATGATGCCATTTATGATGCCATTTATGTCCTCACGCAAAAACTTAACCCAAGTGGGGGGCGCCAAGTGGCCTAAAGGGCTCTCCAATACCGTTCACTGCCATCTCACCTCTGTCTGTGTGGGTTCAAGTATCAGATTCAGCCAATGTGAATATATGAGAAAGCTTGCCAGTGGCTTCTTGTGGGTCCGTGGTTCTTTCCGTGGGTTTTCCCGGGTTCTTCCTCCACCATTAATACTGGCTGCCATGTATAGCCTATCATGTGCTGAAAAATGGCGTTAAACACAACAACAACAAATAACCCAATGGGCAGTGTTTTAAATCCTACTGATAAACTTTGTCACATGGCTGGTTACAATGTCATCTCCCTGCAAGTAAAATCAAAGTAAATTTATATTTATTTCAGTCATGTAGGCTACAATCCTAAAATACATATGAAAAAGATCACTATACGTAAAGGAAATACACTTCTTGTATTATCACTGTCATACATTATGTGCAGGTTTTTATCTAGCAAATGAATGGTTTGTAAACTTCAAACATTGAGATGAAATCAGGCTATTACAACTCTATGATCTTTAATTGACAGAAAAGAGCAAAAGCTACCAAGTTCTGTAACACTGAGCAAATATTTTTTTCCTAGAATAAGAGTGAACATTTAAAAAGAACTTACACTATTGTAAATTATGTTGGATATAATCATAAAAGTTTGATCACAAATACAAAAGTATTTAATATTCCTAATGAATTTCAGTGGTGTTCCAAGAATGATGTAACAACATTGATATGAGCAATCAACATAGTTACTAGAGAATAGAACACAGAGTTAGCATCACATTGGGTATACTCAAATGTTTTGTTTGTCTGAAGCAGGCCCGCACCTAGGAAATTCTGGGCCCCAGGCAGCTGACAGAGTTCGGGCCCCTTCCGTGTTTCAAATATGTGCGTATAAAAAAAACTCGAAAAAGGGCGGGCCCCTATCTAGCTCGGGCCCCTGACAAGTGCCATGGTTGTCCCCCCCCAAGGTGCAGGCCTGTCTGAAGCATTGTGGCAGTGGATGCCAGATCTTGTGTGTAAAGGGCAGCAAATTCTATTTATAGCAGTAAGATGAATTTGTAACCTGCCACATTACTGTTGGAAAAAATAACCAGGGGAAGAGAAGTGTTCCTTAGTTGGAAATTTTGTCTAGTTTCTTTGTGTAGAAAGTATTGTCAGGGGAAGAGAAGTGTTCCATAGTTGGAATTTTTGTCTAGTTTCTTTGTCACTGAAACTATGGTGAGGGAAAGAGAAGTGTTCCACAATTGGAATGTTGTCTAGCTTCTTTGTTTAGAAAGTATGGTCAGGAGAAGAGAAGTGTTCCACAATTGGAATGTTGTCTAGCTTTTTTGTCACAGCAAGAATTATCAGGGGAAAAGAAGTTTTCTGTATCAGGACTTCAGGTTAGTTTCTTTGTCATCTATGGTAGTTTTCAATTCTTTTCTGACATATTGATCACTGTAGTTGTTACATATTATGATAGTTAGTCATTCTCTGTTTTGCATGTTGTGTTCGGACCATATATATTCAATACATGTAATTTGCTCATTGATGTATTAGAGAAGGTGTCTATATGATTTGTTTGACAGGTTTTGCACCTTATATCACCAGATGTGCCAGTGTGGTCTTTTTTGTGATTGGTGTTAGCTTTCTTCTGACTAGGATGTCTTAACTAGTGGTTTGTTGGGGATGATTAACTTTAGTTTCTCACAAGATTCCATGATGAGCCAGTGCTTCTGGATAATTTGACCTACTTTGGGGTTGTTTGGATGGCAGATCAGAATAAATGGTACCCTAACAATCATTTCCTTTTCTTTGTATTTAATTGCTTGGCCCATTGACTTGCCTCTGCTGTCAGGTCTCTGTTGAAACTTGGTTCATCAAATGTTGAGGCAAGTCTTCTTTTATAATGTTTCACCATTGGATTTAACTTGGTATGTTTTATAGTGCATGGATGTTCTGAATCCAAGGCTTTGGAAGACAGCTAGATGGGAGAAGATCCTTCAGCCAAAATATTTTCAGTTTAATAATTTTCTCCATAGGCTCATTATTCACCCATTTACATGTAATCACTACTTGTTTCAGTGTAGCTCTTCAGGGTTATTATTATTGTCATGTACATTACTGTCATGACAAAAACAATTATTTATATGGGAAGCCAATTTGCATTAAGGAAACTGATGGTGCTTTTGTTATCCTTTTCTAGGTCTTTACCAACCAGGTTGTCATTTTTATAATCTAAGTCAAAATAATTATATTATTATTAATAATTAGCTTTTTTAATTTCATAGTTTTAATTTGTGTTTATGCTTTGTCTTTTCTCTGTTATTTGTTTGCCTTTGACACAGAATTGTATATACATGTATATCTGACCTTTGACACAGGTGATCTCTCACAACAATTAATTTTAATTAATAATTTGTGCATTAAGAATATGGTTCTTTATTACAGGTGGTCTTACATAGCAGTATTCCTATATATATTTTCAGGCTTGCTGTCCTGTCACAGCGTGCCGAAATCTATCTTGGAGAGAAAGTGAAGAAAGAGCCTATAACTCCATCGCCCACAACAACCTCCAAATCCAAGAAAACCCAGCGCATTAAGCCTCTTTCATCTAAAGATCAGAAGGATGAACAACTAGAAGTAGGATCAATATTTTCCATTTTTGAAAAATCATTGGGGATGGTAAAAACAGATCATCTGTTTTTTTTATGGGTTATAACAACCAAAAAGTTTCATAACTCTTGCCTCAAAAAAGGCGAGCAATGCATGTATATTGAATTCAGTTGGTAAATAAACAGTTGTTCACCATGAAATCCTGGTTGTAAATTCTATTTGAATATGCTGTTAAAAACAAATTCTACTTGGATGCATCTTGGGATAAAGATGTTTCGCACATTTAAACTGAATCATAGTAACCTACTCTCTATGGTTTATGGAGTATTTCTTTAACATTATTTCTGTGCTACAATTATATCATGGAATGAATTAGGTCACCTTTTTCCCTAATAGGGTTTAATAAAATCAGACAATCTCATGTAACAGAAGCATGATAAACAGAAAACTCTGTATTGTCCCTGTTTATACATGGGAATCTGATCATATAAATATATGCGATTTAATTACAATTTTGTAAACAACTTTTTTTTTTCCGAGTGAGAGCCATTATCTTAAGCTAAGTAAAGGACATTATCTTATTGTTTATATCCAAACAATGTGATGATTGTCATATGTTTTATTATGAATTTGGGGATGGACTTTCTAATTATAACTAAGATCTTTCTAGAACAATGTAGGTTTGACCCTTATCTGGGGGTATCTTTTTTACATCTTAGTTTGAAATATAGCATAATCGATTGCATTATTATTTTGTCCATTGGGCTGGCAATTTATATTTTCAGATTATTTAATTCAAGTGATTCTTCTTGGGAAATACAATATTCTTTTCATTAGTAGCATTCATGGAAATAGATCTTGAATTTATATTGTTATTCTTGGATATATTATTGTGATCCAACAGAAGACTGATGAACTTCAGGATTATACAGGCCACCACATGCACATCAACAGTTACAGCATTGGATTTAATTTGGTTTTCCACTTAAGTTTAATTTAATTATTAGGATTTAAGTCTGTAATTTTAGGATTATTTGGGATTTAATTTACAGATACCTTTACATTTTCACTTTGTATTCTAGGGAAATAAATATTTTGTTGAATTTCACAAAGTTTGTTGCTTCTCACTCTTTTCTATTACTTGCTTTAAGTCACAATACTTTATAAAATTGGTCGTCTGAAATATCTGAATACATTTTGAAGCTGATAAGGCTTGTTTAATCTGCAGATCTTGCTGAGACAGTGCGTGGAGGATATTAGAAATCTATTTGGGGCACTCTTTGAGCAAGAGGCTGGAACCATTCCAGAGGTAGGTTCACTTAAAACTGTTAAAAGAATGATCTTGGGGCAAGTGGTAATGGATTTTCTTTACATATCTAGTCCTAAATTCAATCCATTGTTCTAGAATGTGCAGGAATGATGTTACTATGAGTCTGAGGCCAGAATCTTCCTTTCCCAAACTAATATGCATGGCTGATTATTTTCTTACAATTGTAGATCAGAAAATATTGGTGCTAAGCAAAACAACATTAAGTGGTAAATATTGACCAGTTTTTACAAATATTAGGGCTCCAATAGGAATGGACTGTCTCATAATCCTGTATGTTTATGGTCATGTGGTCTAGTTTAGAACACATGTGGATAAAATCTCTTTCATCATGAGACTGCAGTCTTTCATCACAGACCTTCTACTGCAATCTTAGTGCACAAACTTTCTATCATCACTTCAGTGTCCTTTGAAAATAAAGACTGACAGTAAATTGCAGTACATTTACATCCTAAAGCCTGTTCACTGCTCCAGTGGCCTAGTGGTTAGAGCATCTGCCTTGAATGCAGGAGGTCATGGGTTCGATCCCTGGCCAAATCATACCAAAGACTTAAAAAATGGTATTTACAGCTGCCTCGCTTGCCGCTCAGCATTTAGGTTAGTGTTAGGTCTGGTCGGTCTGGTCTCAGGATAATATGACTAGGTGGGACATCATGCCCCAGTGCTAGACATCACTATAAACTGCCACACTGCAGACATCATAGCGATATGACTGAAAAAATGTTACAGCTGCGTAAAAAATCGAAATCACACACACCTAAAACATGCAACAGTTGAAGTTTAGTGTCTAACAAATAGAACATTTGCACTTTTTGACCTAGTTAATTGTAAGTTTGTTCAGTTTTAGGTAGAAAAAGCCATTATTGGTTGATTATTATTATTTTCTGAAATGTTAATCTTTTCATTATTATTTCACAATGGGAAATCAATTCTTGATAAATGTGGAATCAAGGATTATTTTTTTTAAACCAATTTGTTTAGTTGTAGCATCAAGATCTTGTAGTGTTGCATTTGAAAGATTTTATTAATCTTAAGCACATAAAATGGGATAGAGACATGATATACATGCATACTTAATATTTAATTGTATTAATTCTAAGCACATTTAATGGGATATAGAGACATGATATACATGTACATGCATATTTAATTGTATTATTTCTAAGCACATTTAATTGGATATAGAGACATGATATACATGTACATGCATATTTAATGTTTAATTGTATTAATCATACACACATGTGATAGGATATAGAGAAATGATATATGTGTACTTAATCAATAATTTTTTATATGTGTAATATTTCATTTTTCTACATTGTCCACATTCTTAAATCCCTGAAAAAGATTTGTATCACTGATAAAATTATGATAGACTTAAAGATTTGTATCACTGATAAAATTATGATAGACTTTGTGGTTTATAAAGTTCTTAATTATAAAACCAATCTCCTTCTAATACATTTTTATTGACACATTTAAGAACATACATTGAAGTTTCTTTTGCTGTCCTGAAAATTGAGCAAGTGTTTTTATCCTCCAAATTTGATGGGGATTGAGTAATACAAGATATCCTAAGTTGTGTTTATTAAATTCAATATCTATGTTGTAAGTATTTATGTACATTTATGATAGTTTCAGCTGATTTTATATGTAGGTTAAAGCACATTAACATAATACTGGTTATATCGTGGTCATTAAAAAGTTAGCAAGTCCATGAGGAGAAATGTTTACAGGATAATTAAATGGAGGTTTGAATGGAAGAAGAACTGATTCTATGAAGTATTTTTTATATTATATTCTCCCATAGGATAATAGACATATTACAGGGTTGAGTTGTGAAAGGGTATTGGTAGAGAAATTGAGGTTGCGAACATTCCTGATTCCCCACCCTTTTGTATACCTGGTATCACAACATGAGAGAATATTGTCTAATTTATTGTACCACAAGGACTTTCTTTAAGACTGTGTAATGAGCTCTTTTGTTCACCTGTGTCACATGATTTTTGTTACTCCCTTATTTTCAAATGCTGCATCTGAAGTCAGATAAATGCAGACCATCATTTTCACCTGTTCATGTGATTGTTTTCTGATGTTTCCTCAAATTCTTGAACATTGCCATTTTTAAACATTTTTGTGACAGTGCTGTGATGTTAATTTAAGACTAGCATACATCATTTGATCTTACCATTTGAAACTAAGGCTGGAAATGATGACATGTCATATCTAAGGGATATGTTTGGAAACTGTCATATAGAGATTTGACAACATCTTGATTCTGTTTGATAATGAAAAATGCATTAGTGCATCCAATGGAGGAAAACTGCCTTAATAACGCAAAACATTCTTACAGTCCGACCTATATTTACATGAATTACATTGCTTTCTTTTTGGGGACATAGTGATAGTATGTTAGAATGAGAACATTTTGTAAAGTTTTATATGTGCACAATATTCCCAAAATACTGAATATCATTGACTTTATCAGTAATTTCTGTATTGCTTCCTTAGAGGAATGTTGAAGGTTATTTTATTTTTCTTCTCCTGTATCGAGTCGTTTATGTTGTTTTGCAGATTAATGTTTTCTTTCATTATTCATTTACAGGATAAAAATTACAATTTTATGTCCATAGTTTTATTTTGTCTACTGAATCACTTTACAATTATTTAACATTCTGTAATTTAGATATTCCGTGCATTGTTTCATTTTGGCCTAGTTGCAATTTTAGTTCTTTCAATAATGATATGTAATATGGCATGATAAATGTAAGCAATTTTCAATGTCTACTTTTTCATTTTATTTGCCAGAATAAACAGTTTCAAACATTTTCTCTCTTATGTTGCAAGCTAGAGCTATTTGTCCCGAGACCAGAGAGAGCATCGATCAAATGCTATTAATCAATAAACTCACTTGGTAACACCCATCCAAGAAATACCCCCTCAATTTATTGCATGACCAAACACCTGGTTACCAGAATTTAGAACACAAGAAAGATAAAGAAAGCTGCTGTTAAACAATAAGCTTTGCTAAATATCTGCATGTCTTTTGAGACTATATTGCTTGTATTTTTAAAGGAATGATGGAGTCAAACTGCAATCTTACTATATGATGTTTGACATATTTTTACAACCCTTGTGTAAACTATCATGATATTTCCTTTATTAATGAGGTCTAAAATATCTAGGGCATGATTATATAAATATTTCATCTATTTATAGATCCCATTTGAGGTCAAGAAATCCAACATTGAGATTTTGGAGAACCTATTTGACCCAAGTTTTGGTACGACTGTGAAAGGGACATCTCTAGCCACATGGCTCATCAGTATGTTGGGTTGATCCGAGATGCAAGTCATTAACTGTCAAGTAGCATTTAACACCCTTACATGTTGTTTATCAGTATATAACTTGTAAATTGTAGAGAAAGTACAGTTTTAGCTTGATATTACAATGGTGGAACAATGAAAGGCTTCTAATTCAATCAAATTCTTTCAAAAGGATGTGCTTTTGACGATACTTACAGATTTGCTGTTTATTGTCCATATACTATCAAGAAATTAGGTTGTAAGGTTTTCAGATTTAAGATAAACATTTTGAGTCTGATAATATGTTGAGCTCCTTTTAAGAAAAGAACATTATTTTTATACAGATGTCACTTTATTACAGCACAAATTATTTTTTTGTGATACCCAAGCCTCAATTACTACCAGAAGATACAAAGAGAATATGAGAAAAAAATTAGACCCAGTTTCTTTAAAATACTGTTTGTATAGATATAAATGATTTAACTGTGTTGTTTTATAAATTACCTATGTGATTTTTTTATAATACTGTTTTTAAGTTGTATAAAAATGATGCATTGTTGTATTTAATGTAAGTTTTTACTCTGTGGATTTTTAAAATTTTTATTTTGTATCTGTTCTCCATGTCTGCTATTATTTTTCTTTGCATGAAGTATTTAAAATAGAAGATAATTTACATGAATTTCATCCATGTTATTCAACATTGCTATATGTATACTGCAATGTGGCTGTTTTACAGATCTACTAAAACTTTATTTACCTGTGATAATAAAACTTTAGTAGCCATGCTATTGTTGTAAAAAAGAAATGAATTGAAAGTATATTTGGGGTTTGTCCATTAGAAAATATCAACCTTTTTAGAATATTTACATTAAAACTGCATTTAATTTTTTTGGTGTTTATTTTTATTCTCCCCCTCCTCCCCCATGCAGTGTGTCACAAATTGGTCATGTAGGTAAATGTTTCATGGAGTTGCATGTAGAGTAGCATGTGCACTGAAGTGAAATATCCCTAGCCCTATTAATTCACAATGAAAAATACCAATGACATCTATTGTTCTTGATGTTTTTGTAAATATGACTCTAAGAGCAATTTCTTGCTTGTATGTACCCTTTTTTCCTGATTTTCTGTGACCAAAACATTTTGTCCAAATTGTTTTTAGCAATGGTTCAGGGTATCAATAGCAATGTCACTTTTTGCATTCATCCATCTATAGTTGAGGTGATTTGGACAACATAACTTTAGTTTCCTGACTTTTCTTTTCTCAAGCCAAAAGCCTTGTATGCAGCCTACACACAGGAAGAGGCAGAAGCCTCTCAATATTACAGTACTAGGTCCAAGCTCAAGGAAACTTGATTTGAAAATGTGATTGTCTTTTCTGCTTGACAAGTTCTGTTCTAGGAAGACTTCATTTAGTGAGGAGCATGTCTCTATGGATTCTGTGGCTACCTCAGTAAGTTTCAAAATGTTCATCAAACAGGAAGTCTACACTTGAGCAAAAGAAACTCCCTGCTGATTCTTTAGCCAGGACGTTTATGGTCAAGTGCACAGATGCTAAAAATGTCATTCTACATGTCTCAGTATTCCGTTTCCCAGTTCTTTTATCAACTTCATACCTAATTACATTTGAGGAAGGACAGCTTTCAAAATATGTCTGTGATTCAAAGATAGAAGGTCATGGTCATTGGATGTGAAATTACAAAAAGACATTACATTTTTGATAAATATGGCCTATTGCAGGGCTCAACCATTCTTCTAACACCTATTTATATTTGAACCACTGTCACAATGAACTGAAAACTCTGCCGAACAGGTTCTTTAAGTACATATAAGGATCACTGCTGGTATCATTTATGTAATTTATTTTAACTGTATATTTTTAACATAGTTGGTAGTAATGTGGTTAGTATTGATGACAGACCATCTTTCAATCAACATGTGTGTGTGGAACTTATTTCATCCTCAGTTTCAGCATGCAACTGACAATATTTATTGGCATTAGTGAAAAAAAATATTATACGTGTGAAGACAGCCATGAGCAATAGAAAAAGATGAAATTTCATTGATACAGGCAACTGTAAAATTTGACTTAGATGTACTTGCCTGGGAAAGCCCTAACCCAAATAATGGTGTTCATTTTATAGCACCCATGTTCACATAGGGGTGTGTCTGCTTGATTACCAATTAGAATTCAGTCTGCACAGCCCTCTGACTCAAAAGTTTTGTTTCACACTTAGTGATTTGCCAGAGGGTATGTTCACACACAATGAGAAAAAAAACTATAACAATTACCAGTGAAAGTTATTCAATAGATATTCAACATCAATCATTGAGGCATGCCAATCTTCTTTTGCTCCAACCGGATTTCATACAAACCTCAGATTCAGATTTGTTAATTAATAAATCAGCATTGCTACAGTACAGAAAAAAAATCAGCATTCTTACAAGGTCTTGGTTATAAATGGAGCCTTGATGGGGGTGGGGTTTCCATCAAGGTAAACACCACTTTTGTTGGGGGGGGGGGTCGTCTCTTGCCCCCTTGCTGCTCACAGTCAAAGAAAATGTGAAATATGAAGATTTTGTTTACTTTTTTATTGTTTTACTGTAATAAAACAATAAGCAGAATCATTACAAGTCTGCAGACCAATCAAGAATGGAGATATTTACTGAATATTACTAAATTCTCAATAATAATAGTTACTGTTGTGTAAATGCAGGTCATATCAAATGTAACTAAAACAAATACTAATATCCCTCAAGAAAGTTAAATTCCAAGAAAAACGTTCTTGAACAGGGGCAATTCTAAATGATAAAAACACTGGACATAAAGAGAAAACACAAAGTGATGGAAATTTTCTTACAAAATAGAATTTCAACAGGCTGTATATATTCTCTGCATCTCTTGTTGTTACATGTAATGGCTGAAAAAGCTCTGTTGGCCCCTCCTTCATAAAACCTCACTTGACATCTGAATAACATGTAACCCTGGACATGGAAATCTTACTTGAAATCAACTAATGCAGATCTTGATTACTCAAATCACTGTGAAAAACTGTGAGACCTTATGGAAGGGTCTGGAGATGAAAATGTACAATTTAAATCCTATTGCAATATTTTTCCAATGAACTTAATAATCTACTCAAATGAAATATTCTGTAATATTCTGTTGCACATAACCAAATATATATTATGCTGCATGTCCTCTACTTTCATGTTTTATATGAATCTGCATAAATCCAGCACCATGTCATGAATGGAAGATGCAAATGTTTAATCAATGATTGTATATTTGCAATCAACAGAACTTTATTCTGCTCAGTTCTTTTTTGACAAAATCAGGTTAGTCTTGTATTTCAGTATGTATTTTGCTTTTCTTGGGATGATTACATTAAACAAAAATGTTGAGCAATAAAATAATACTCAATAATCAAGTAGTTTGTTTCTTAAAGCAAAAGTCATTGATAATTGGATAAGCTGATGTATGGCTGATGCTAGTATACAGTCAACAGAGTAGACATTGAACCAAGATGATGGTATTCTTCATCGCTCACACTCCTCAAGATGATAGGCTGAAATGTCATCAACAAAGGAGGGAAGAGAGCCCCACTCCATCAATTGGTCACCTGAAATTGCATGAAAAATGAAAAATGTCAGTTTATCCAAACCACTTTGAAACTGAAAAATTAAACAAGAAATTAATAACACTGGTATGCCACCTTGTTATTTCTCCTAAAAGGTTCCTATAAATAAGATAAATAAGATAAACATATTTCACCTCCCTAGGCAGACCAAATTTGAACAACAAAAACCAACCCAATACATATATTTTGGGGAACAAGAGCATTTGTGTGAAATTTAGAATGAAAGCAACTGCCATGATGAAGAATCATAAATTCCCACACTTGGCAAATGATATGGATGGGAATAAAACTAATTCATAGTGACCTTCATTATTATAAACTCCTTATATGCATTCATCTGTCCTTCTTTCCATCTACCAAGGAAAGACTTTAATGGTGTTTTGTTTGTCCAAAATGAAAAATTGTGCTAATTTTACATCTAATATAGCTTCCACAAAATGGCTAATTTGAAAATCGTATTATACAGACATAATAAAGAACGTATCAAAACTCAGGAGCTAAAAATACAGTCTTAACCCTGAATTTCTTAAAATTCTTTTTTGAAAGTATCAGTAGAGCATCAGTCCTTATGAGACTCTTGTTGTAAGTCAGCTGTTTTTGAATTGCAACAGGATGCAACTGTACAGACTGGAGTAACTATGTATGCCCAATCAGCTCTTGAGGTGAGGCATAAAAATACACAAATTTCGGTCCTTAAATTCCACTATGAAACAAAATCAGAATTAAATTAACATCATTTATGATTTGCAGGGTTTAAAAGTGATTAAAGTTTTATAAGTGCTCACGTTTGTAAATGTGTATGTGAATTATAATGTTAACATATCTACAACAAATTTAGTCATACTGCTATGATATCTGCAGTGCGGCAGTTTTCATAGTGATGCCTAGCACTGGGGCATCATGCCACAGACATGTTCCACCCAGTCACATTATCCTGATACCAGGTCGACCAGTCCTAAAACTAACCTCTTAAAGCTGAGCATCAAGCAAGGCTACTGCGAGTACAATTTTTAGAAATCTTTGGTATGACGTAGTTGGATTTCATACCCACAACCGCCTGCATCCAAGATGGATGCTCTAACCACTTGATTTACCTAACTTTCAATGAATGGTTGACCCACATTGTGTACTTCACCTATGTAAATTAGCTTACTGGACTTTCACACACCAATGCTTAATTGACTTGCAACGCAATCCCCTAAGCTATTGCCAGATAAATTATGAAATCTAAGAAATACTGTTTATTTGTCTTGGACCACTTGTAACTTTTCAATCACCATTAACTGTACATACATTACTAGAGGAGTGTTATTATTTCATTAAGCATGTTGCTAAATAAATCATGACTCTGTACTGTTTATACAGGTGACAGGTTAAGGGCAAATATTGAAGCATCAAAAGGTCTCTCTCTCTCATAATAAGATTTATTGGAACTTATCTTTTTATAAATATGACTCAGGGTGGGATTTAAAAACATTTAATATAATGGCAGATATGTAGCACTTCAAGCACTGATCCTTCCTGTGCATAATCTGTACAGAATGTCTGGCTGGCAATGTATTTGGAATACACCACCTTAACACCAGTAGAATGAATGTCAACTGTTTATCTGCATTAGGATTTTACAACTGAGTCTGTGGTCCATTTATTACACCAATGAGATGTTGACTACATACTATATACTAACCTTTAATGTTCCAGCGTAATGAGCTAATGACTGAATTGCTGTAAAGCATCCAGTAGTGTCCATTGTTGCAGGACCTCAAACACTCTTTACAGGGCATGAAAACATGGTAACCTACTGTATTCCCACTGAAATACAGAGATTATATTGTGATTAAACTCTTAAAAAGACAAAGAAAACAGGAATAATTTACAACAAATATTTAAAATTCTTTATTCAAAGACAAATATCTCCAACATTACATTGTACCTTTTCACTACTCAATGTAATATGGGAATATGCTCAAAAAAGAAATTTTGCAATAAAGCAGCTTTTGCTCCAGATATACTGGTACTTTTGCATTTTCACATGACATTGGTAACAATTAGGAACTTGTCTTGGAAGTATGCTACAAAGTAGATGTCTGTGGAAGAGATAATCACTTGATATATAAGAATAAGACATTAAACAACAATCTTGTTCTCTTTCCTAAAAGAATGTGTAAACAAAGTTGTATTTTGTGATCAACAGCAAAAAGTGTTTAATGTGCAACTTTAAGCAATTGATACTGATGATTCAATGTTTTACAGAATGCTTAAATCATCAATCAATGTCTTGAGCAGATCAAATTTAAATAATGAAAAGGGAAGAACGTGATAAACTACTATATGTCAACACTTTTATAAATACACATGCTCAACAATCACTTGCTTTTCAAAAGGGGGATTATATAAAATATTCAACCTAAACCTGTACTAATTAACTCTGACAGAAAAGGCTTTCTTTAAGAGGTCCCAGTTTATAATTCTTATGGGGCAATAACTATGTTTCTGAACACCTCTATTAGCATCATGGGTGGGTATAGTGCTAAACAGTGTGTCATCAATAGGATGTGAACATTAAATGGTGATCCCATGTGCAAGAAGAGTCACAAAGAATGCAGCACACAAAAAATCCCTCTTGCCACCATGAAAGTTTCTCATTTCACTTTTAGAAGTGTGCATAAATATTCCTACCCATAATAATAATAATAATATGGCAATAATTGGGGAGGGAGTGATAGAGAGAGAAAGAGATGCAGATTAGTGGATATATGGATAAATCATTTGCTAGGAATGGAATTTTGTTTCAAGGCTGAGGTAAATGGACTAAAATTCACCAAAGAAAAAGGCATAAATACACATGGGCCATAATGTTAAACTCTCATAGTTATGGTTGGCATTCAGGACTAAAGATCACAGGACATAAAAATGTACTTGAATTTCTAAAAACATATTAAAATATTATTCTAATATTCTTAATTATTACTGTGAATTGATGGTTTCACAGGAAAGGGGTAATTATTGAGCAGCCTGACTCTTAAAGGAGCAATGTAAAATCAGCAAATAACATGGTGATCTTTGAGATTCAAGGCTTTTTTTTTACAGGAAAGGTGGCTTTAATAAGGTTAAACAGGTAATTTGTTGGTTTCAATCTTTAATAACTTTTTAAACAAGTATTATTAAAATAAATTTTTTTTTGCTAAATGGCTTTAAATATGTCTTTGAAATAAATTTAAAAAATCATGGTTTCTGTCAAACTTACAATCATTCCAAAACTGAAATCATCACAAGCAACAGTGGTAGTTCTAAACTATCTTTTGACAATTACCAGTGCACTATCAATTAACATTCTACTGACTATATAATACAGTAATGCTCAATGAATTATCAGTCAAAGACTGTATTAACCATTTAAATTAGATCACTAATGAACTATTGCATTAGCAGTTAAAACAATGTGATTATTTTGTTTCTACTATGTATGCTCTTTTTTTGTTACAAACTGCTATAAATTATTTTGAAAATATTTTTAAAAATCATATGACTGATACTTTGTTTTATTATGTTAATATCTTAGTGAAGAAGGTACAATTAATCAAACTGTGTCATTCATATAAAAAAACTGCAGCAATACAAATTTCAAAGTGAAATTATGTCCTGTGATTTTCTGTCTTATATGTATTTCATAACAGTGAACATTTTAATGGTGACATTTCTCCTGTGACTGTGTGTCATAGATTAATTATTGGACTGCTAAGCTTGGTACCATGCTCTGACTAAATACTATCAATATACTTTGCTGGTTATCAATTTTCAAAACTATTCAAGTTGCCACAAACAATTATTTTGGAAAGCCAATCTCATTCATCTCACTGAAATGTGGATCTATTTAAAACTTAACATTTTTGTGCAAAACAAACAAATTCTTTTTTCTATTAAGAAAAAGTAATTCAGGGAACCCATAACTGTAGAGTAATAACACTTTAATTTTACCTGTACAACAGTGCTCCCTCATTTTAATGCTGTCAATGACAAGCGTAGATCGCCTTATAGTGAGAAGAGAGTGCCCTATAATAATAATATATAATATATATATGAGATAGTTTATAGTGATGTCTAGCACTGGGGCATCATGCCGCAGACATCTAGCATGATGTCCCACCCAGTCACATTATCCTGACACCAGGCCAACCAGTCCTAACACTAACCACTTAATGTTGAGTGTCAAGTGCAGCAGCTGTTAGTATCATTTTTGTAAGTCTTTTGGTATGACTTGGCCAGGGATCGAACCCATGACCTCCCACTTCTGTGGCAGATGCTCTAACCACTAGGCCACTGGAGCAGTTATAATATTAATACATATACATACATATATATATATATATATATATATATATATATATATATATATATATATATATATATGACTGAAGAATGTATGACTGATTTCGCTTTATTGCTTCATCAGACTGAATTCAACATTATTGCTTACTTGATTAATTATAACCTGTTTCCAAGTGATCAATGATACAAACAATATAATGTCATAGCTCACATTTTTAACCTAATTGCCCCACTCTTTAGCAAATAATCGACATGGAAACAAAGATATGCATTACAGATCATTGACATTTTAATAAATAAAAATACATTAAACTATTGGTTTATCTCTACTGATAACTATCTTTTAAAAAAAATTATGAATATATAGAGATAAACAGTTTTATTAATATTTGTATTATGTACAATGCACATTTTTGAAAACAAAATTAAATAAAATAACTAATAAATAAACAAAAATAAAAAGTAATACATTATATCTTGATATATTATTGACGAATCTTCAATATTTCACCAGAACTCAGTTTATATAATAAAAAGTATGGTGTGCATAATCACACATTTTATAAATAATTAATCATATTTTACTGAGAACTAATTTTAAAATGCCCTTTTATCTTTAAAGAAATACTATATTTATTTTTATGATATTAGTTTATACTTTCATTAGTTACATTTGTAAATTAGAATAATATACAATTATTGTTAACTAATTGTAAGCAGGGGACATAATTTAAAATGATTAATGAATGGAATTTAGACCTTTTGGATATATTGAATTAAGATGGTGAATTCAATAGGTTTTCTTTAGCAGACATTCCATCTCAGAATCAACTATAACAAAAGGTCTCATTATTTACACAAAGTTCTCATTATCTTTCATGCAATCAGATCCTACATGTCTAACAGTCTTAATTTTTAAAGCATGTGATGAAACCCTTAATTTGCTTAAAGTATTTCTGTTAGTGATTATTCTAATTTAAGAAGTCATTTTAAACATATCTTTGAGATCATTATACATGCATGAAGTTTTCGAAGCAACTGCTGAATGCCAGTCAGAATGTATGCCATCTAATCTTTGGTTAAAAAGCTATAAAAAGGAAGATATATGGCCTGAATTAAGGTAACAGAGTACCAGACTTCTCCATATCAATAGAATGTTTCCTACATTAAAGACCCAGTTTTATAATTATTTCGTCTGCAATCGTTTAGCAATAATTAGTATACCTTTTTGTAAGAATATAATTGTTTGTTTTAGCAATCTGAACTAGTACATGTACTTAATGATGTGCACATATCTTTTTAAATAACTTGACTATTGGCCCAACTCTCCACATGCAAACATGTGGTCAGAAAGTTTAATACCAAGTAAACCACTTGCAACATTTTCTATGTACCTGTTCTATATTGTCTGCTTTCAAAAATTCCCAAATTTCACAGCCATAAGACAAAACTGAAGATACAAAAAAATCAAATAAATCTCACAATATATTCACTAGACATAGTAGATTTTTATCTGAAGACATCAGATAAAGGCAAACTGGTTGGTTCTATTGTTGATTTTGATAAAGCTTTTGATCATGTAGACCATTAAATTGTGCTAGAAAATCTGAAAATCTTGTAATGTAATGAACATACACTTAACTGTTTTACTTCTTACTTAACTGATATAGTGCAAAAGGAAGTTTTAAATGGTCATCTTTCTGAAAGTTAAAATATTTACTGTGGAGTACCACATTGCTGTATCCTAAGACTGCTGTTATTAATACAGAAAAAATGCCCTAATAATTACAGCAGAACAATAAACAGCAAGGCTAGACAGCTACAAAGTCCCAAGTTTTACCTGACAATGTGCACCATTAAAGTGCACTTTTAAAATTATACATAATGATCTAATTAAGTCTTATGTTAAGGTCTGAAAGTTTGATTTTCAGAATAACTTAGTTTTTAGTGTTATGCCAAATTTATCACAGTATATATTGTGTGATTTCCTTATAATGATATACATTATACATATAATTTTACAGCTAGTACAATGGGATCCATGACCATATTTGTGTTATTACAGAAGTCATGTTATAGTCAAAGGCCTTTTATTTAGGAAGTGTATTTCTACTATGCCACTGATTGATCACAAGTTGAGCAAGAGTTCAGATATTATATGCAAAAGATTATCACCTGTATTTTCTCTACATACCATTCCATACATGCTACAGCTTTTATCATACATTTACAGTCTCCAGTCATGTTTTCCTCTTCTACTGTATATAATGCACTGAAACAAAGGATCAGATCAAGAAATTATTTATGATATATTTGTATAGAAACATGATTACCTTTTGATTCTTTTGTCACCATTGCAAAAAAAATTATTTGTAAGCTGAAACTTGATACCAGCATCCAGTTGAGTTCATCATGACTGCCACACACAAAAATTTCCTCCAATTTTTTTACACTTGGAATAAATAATTTTTCTATCATTATTTTAAAGAGCACAAGAAGAAAAGTCTTTTGAAATTATCTTATTATATCTTATAAAGATATTAAAGTGGTTTAGAAAATTGTTAAAACCATTTAAAGTCCTGAAAATTAAATTGACATTACATATTTAACTGACCAAAACAATAATTTGTTAGTGACTTAATTTTTTTTAAAATTTTGTAACATGTATGTATGTATGTATGTATGTATGTATGTATGTATGTATGTATGTATGTATGTATGTATGTATGTATGTATGTATGTATGTATGTATGTATGTGTTGTATCATATACATCAGTATGACCTCAACTAATACACATGAACAATAGTTCAGACTGTGAGTGTGTATCCCATAGTACAGAGTTATTTTATTCACCTCTGAGTGTGAATCAACCAGCATATAACAGTAATACAACTGCCATACTGATCAATCAAATCCAATCATTTGTTTTTTTTTCCTCAATGTGAGTCAGTAAAATGATTTGTGTGACTGTATGTCAACTGTCCCATACAGTTTCAAATTTTCATAACCTCAACATTTCCCATCTAATTTTTATGACACTTTTACCACACATTTAATTATCCACAGCATCAATCATCAAGATTTTGTTTTAAGGAACAAGTTTCAATTTTAAATGAAAGATCACTGAATGCTACAGATTGTGCAGAACATTCTCTTAGAACACAGGAAGTCAATTAGTCATTTTCTAAAATTTGTGTGCACAAGACTATAAGTGCCAATGTAATAACCAAATGCACTGTGTAATATATTGGTAAATGTTTTTCTGGAACAAAACTAACACAGGAAATGCAATTGACACTACACACCAAAGGGATTATATAGGTAGCTCAAATCATTCTGCTAACTTCCACAATGAGTGAAACTTTAGAAGCAGCATCTGTTAATGAATAAAGACAAAAATAACACAGAAACTTAAAAGTTATCAAACAAGCACAAATTATAAATAGAATTTCTAAGGAACACTAGAATTTGCGCAGTCTTTAGTAAGAAAAGAATAGGTCATTTTTCAAAGGTAATGTTTTGAAAGAACATGTTGATCTATAGCCTGAGTCACTTTCTTTGACAGTTTGTTTGAAGAAACAATAATGATTTTTATCATACTGAGCATTTTAAAAATGAGAAAGAAGTATTTTTAAAATCAAGATAAACATATTTTTTCATGCAAAAACATTTTCATGCTGAGACCAATAAACCAATATCAGAAAATTTTCATATGGAACTCATTCACTTGTTACAAATATTTTATTAATTTTATGATCTATAATGTTTGAAAAATGTTTTAATCCAACAAATTATGGACCACTCATATAATTAATAAAGGACTTTGTCATAGATATTGACAAATTTTAAAGATGAGCCCCTCAAAAATACTGATCCTCTTTTAGCTAAAAAAATGATTTTAGTAACAACAATAATCTGTCTGATGGGTGAATACATCTTCCCAGAGAGTGAAGCATTATCAATAAGACAGTCTTCTGTACACTTCTCTTGTCCATGTGCCGAACAGACATCTTTTTCAAGGATGCCATGCTAATTGTTGTGCCATTTCAAAAGTTGTTTAGTGAGTTAAAACCACGTTTGGTTCAACAATCAAATTTCATCTAGTATTACATTCATCTGTTTCATCTTTTGTTTTTAAGCTAATAACCTTCATCCTTTTTAGTAATTAGTTCTGTTGCTATTGTAGGGTTTAATGTCATTTTTCAGCACACAATATGCTATAAATGGTGGTCGGTATTAATGGTGGAGGAAGAACCTTAGAAACCCTTGAACGAAACAGTCCCTGTGCAGCTGAATTGTCAATCCAACATTAAAGTTTGCACATCTCCGTAATGCTTGCACAATGCAGCGAGCATTGCGTGCACATCTACCATTCGCTTAGAGGGAATGTTGGTCTTCACCCAAGTTAGTAGCATCCTACCTCTGATTACTGACTTTCTCCAGTATTTTGAGGAATGGCTGATCAACGATGTACAAGTACTTCATCTGGATCTGTTCCTTTGTTGGTCCACAGCAACTCAGCTCGATCTTTAATCCAGCCTCAAGAAGTCAGAACTAATTCCATCTCTGGATTACATGAACATGGGATGAAACTTCCAAACTAAGACTATGTCAGGGTTTCACTGTATCATGGTTAAAATCCTGGCACTTCTAGAGGCACTATGAATAAAAACATAATTGTACAAAGAGTTCTCAGAAACTCTTAATCACACAAAATTAGATGCAATTTTTTTATCTGGGACACTGAAAATCACTTATACAGGAGTCCTCCATATACACCAATTTGCTGGATGGCAAATTAGAGGGCTTGCTAATCTTGCTTCAACCACCTGAGTGGAAAAATATGTTGATAAATGGATCATTTTAGCTGTGGTGATATTTACAATCAGAAAATTCAGTGGCTGAACAACTCCCCAGATGTACATGTTGTCACTGTAAGAGTACATCTGTAGATCTGAAGTTGACCCAAAAACTTCGCTGCAAGTTCAAAGACTTGACTAGCTGCACAGTGGTGAGAAAATGTGCTGATATTTTTATAATGACTGATTTCAGAGGCAGACTGTCCCATTGATGAACATGTGAATAAGGGTACATCAAATGAACAACTTTATCTTTCATTAGTAACCTCAAAATCAAGACATGTTGAGAGTTAGACAAAATGCAGTTTGAAAATTTGGATAAGAATTTTTGGGTTAAATTGACAAAGATTGTATTGAAATTCAACAGAGTGCTAGAAGTTGCTAGAACTGACATTTCATGTGGAACACATATGTGGGATGCCTAAACTAGGGCTTGGAATAAGACCTTCCCTTGGCCTGACATAATTCACTCTCACTCTAATGGACAGACAAAGGCTACATGTCAGCTGTACAGAAGTTAGAAAATGAAACTCATGGCAACCACTGTTTCTACTCATCTGGGGATATAGCCACTTCAGGTATGCCCAATTTGCTTCTGGTAAGGGATTGCAACTTTTGCTTTTCCCAAAACAGTAGTCCTGAACTCCTAGTTTTAAAATCATAGTAAGACCTCTGGTATACTTACCATTACCATTCCCTTTTGAGAACCTTGAATGCAGCTGCTGAATGGTTCCCTTAGGATGTCTATATAGTTGTGCTCTTTAATTATTCTCATTCTCACAACCAAGAAATCACATGGATTCTCTACTATCTCTCATTCCTCTGGACCAGATTTTCATCACCATTTTGCCTGGTGGATGAATTGGGACAGATTCCTAACTGGAGTCCCCATGCATGCACCCAGCCCCCTACACTTGTTTGCTGACACATCAGATTTTGGTTGCAGGGATCCAAATCAACAGCTAGGAAATGAAATGTGTATTTTTAGCATTTCATGAGTGCATCAACAGAATAGTGGGTGGGGGGTCAATGTGTCATTTACTTTTATAAATTATTTATTTCATAATATATAACATTTAAGAAATGTGTAAAAACCCAATAACACAAATTTGAGACTATCCACAGAATTTAAAAGAAAAGGCTTTGTCATTGATGTTGACAAAAAAGACTAATACAGTGTACTCTACTAGTTGTAAAGAATTTCCAAGAATTCATATAAGACCATTTTTTCTTTTTAACTGAGGAGTATTGAAACCAGCTCAGATAGTATACTTCAGCAAAAGTCCTAGATAGTCATGAACATTTATTAAAAGAACAGCACAGGCATGTATAAATTTACATCATTAAAATGAGTTTGAAAGTGAAAAGATTGATTACTAGTATGTGCTACTTTGTTTGGCAAATATTGGGAAAGTCTGTATAGCAACCATCTTGTGATTCTCATAGTCCTTATTGTGGGTCACATCCCTTGCTTCAATAAGCAAACTGGCCAGTCCATTTTGTGTATTACTGTTTAGTAAAGCTAATCATATTTGATGGCAAATAATTTGTATAATTCTGAAAGCCTCCATGTAGGCAGATTCCTATCAAATTTTATAAAATTCTGTTCAGCATCTTAAAAGTTGTCATGGAAAGGTTTTTCTATTTTTAGTAATGGTAGCTATGTTATATAGTGGATATAACATCATTTGTATGAACATAAAAATCAATACCATGGATGTGTAGCAGTTTTTGTTTTTGAGATGTAAAAATATTTGTTTTCTATTTTTGGAAACAGTGGCTATATAGTGGATCAGTACCATTTGCACAGACTTGAAGAGTTTTCATGCCTGGTTGCTTTCATTCAAGTTTAGACAAATTGATATATTATTATATCAGTTTGGAAAAAAACTTCTTTGAAGGTTTTTTCAAAAATGAAAACAGCTTTACATTTATATGCTTGTTTAATTTTAGTTACATTTCTTGGCATGTGAAAATTCACTCAGCAATAGATATGGATCTCATTTTCAATACAGAGTTGAATAAATTATTTTTCATGTTAACAACGTTTCCTCTAAGCAAATGTCAGATGTGCACGCAATGCTTGCTGCATTGTGCAGGCATTATGAAGAAGAGCAAACTTTAATGTTGGATTGACAATTCAGCTGCGTGGGGATGTCTGAGCAGCAACACACATGTGCACAGCTTAGAGGGAACGTTGCATGTCAAAGTACAGTGGATATGTCCAGAGGCGTAGCTATGATATTTTGCGCCCAGGGACGAACTATAAAATTAGCGCCCTTTCCCCCTCCCCGTTTAATCACATTGATCTTGTGACCGATTTATTACCCTTGTTTACTTATTATAATGTAACGTTGTAAGCCTCAATTTGGCGCCCCTGTACCTTGGCGCCCGGGGACATATGTACCCCCCTGCCCTCCCCTTGCTACGCCTCTGAATATGTCATTAAATACATTTTTTCAGTGCAAGGGTCAAAATTCAACCTAAACTGTTATTATGTATGTTTAAATTAAATGTTTACTAGTGCTATTTATTTTTTAAATATTCCATTACTTGCTATTATAATGTATTATTGTTTACTGGACTTAATTTTTTTTAATAGAATTAAGTTCAGTTCTATTTGACTTGATTGATTTTTTAAAATTTATTTCAATGACGTAAATACCTAATAATAGAAGCCATGTATCTAGTTGCTGACCTTAAAATCGTTGACAGTTTTGGTAAACAACACTTTTTAATTGTTTTATCTGGCTTGGAGCAAGAATTAGTAAGTTGAGTCAAGGTCATACCTTGATTATGTGATATAAAACAAGTGTTAATTCGTTAAAAAAACTTCTTTTCCCCCAGAAAGATAAACTCTTGACCCCCATCCGGGAATTTATTTTGCATTTTAGTTAGTCTTGTAAATGATGTTATGATAAAAATTCTATCAGTCGTGCCTTACCACTTGAGAAGTCAAGTTGTTTTATGTTGTGTCCAGTTTAGGGCTAAGTTGTTTTTTGCTTCATATTATTGAATTTCAAGTGATTGTTTTCCCTGGAAATAATAAAGCTTGCTGATAATTATTGGACAAAGATATTAACCATAATTTATACAGAATTCAAAAATTGGAATAAAATATTTTCTCACAAGAGACTGTTGACACATCAGTACAACAATGACTATTGCATGTCATTGCCTTCCATCATGGATTTTCATTGGGATTTGAACTGTAATTCACTTAGAATGTTTTATAGATGTTACTGATATTTTTTTAATTCTTGGATTACAATTTGGATTTAATTCACAATACCATAAGTTCTCTTTTTTAACTTTGTAGTGTAGGAAAATAAATTATTTGTTAAATTTTACAAAGCTTGTTGTCATAACTCTTTTCCGCATAGACTCTTAACTCTGTAAAACACATAGGTCTTGTTTGATATATGTAACCAGTGATCAGTGCATTGCAAAAGAAGCGTGAGCATAGGGCAGCTCATTATTAAAGATTGTTATAACTTTATTTCCTATGATTTATTTTCACACTTAAAACTTTTATCAAATTTTCTTGTTCCGATGACATGTGGCTTTGAAGCTCTATCAGTGTTGTAAGAAGTGTCATAATATATATGAGAGAGAGAGAGAGAGAGAGAGAGAGAGAGAGAGAGAGAGAGAGCATTTTTGACTAAAATTAATGTGGCCATTTTTAACTATCATTACACAAAGTTACATGATAAAGTGACTATGTGTACAAATTGATTTGGCATTATAAACTGATTTGGAATTTGTTTCGTTTGCTTTGTTCTATTCCCCTCAGATGATCTCACATTTTCATATTTAAGTGATTGGGTTTCAATGATTGTATTCCTGAGAGTTCTATATTTATAATTTGTTTCTTTGACAACTTTAAAGTTTCTTTAATAACAAGTATACCATTTATCTGGTGTATCTGTAGAAAACAATTCTTTCCGATCATCAGCAAGGAGAAGTGCCTGCATCCCTCTTCTACAAACGATAAAACCACAGATACTACAGTTCAAAATATACACATGTTTTCGCCTGAATGAGGGGTGCATTTCTGGTTTATGGATTTGCTCTTCGTCAAAATTTGTCTCCATATCTGTGCTTAGGTTAGAATTCATGAATTGGTCAACAAGAAATCTGCCATTAACATTGAAATTCACACAGAATTGAATCGAGTTTCTCAAACCTCCTATGCAATCTAGCAAGCGACTACAGACGAGACGCTGCATAACATGTGCGTATATTTATTTTGGAAAGGAGAGATTGATTGGTCAAAATATATATTTATTTGTATACCTTAATTTGATTGGTCAATATTTTTGTATTGGAAATATTTCCATACTACCTCACAGCGTATCCCATAATTCTTTTATTTGGCATCGGAAAACCACTTCCGACAAGGCAGGAAATCGATAAGAAGATGTAAATATCACGTCTTCCACCACACTGGATTAATTGTAAAGATTTAATTTGGATAGGGGTGGTTCAAGTGCCATTGTGCAAGCATGGCTTCTGATAAAAAAGCTAGCAAAAAGGACAAAGAAATTCAGATTGAGTTTGAAAGTCATTTGAAAGGTAAGAAGTTATTCTATGTAGTCTGTTTCATAAGCTGTCTGCTAAAAGTATATCAGTGTATCACCAGGAAGTGAAGGTCTGCTGCAAGATCCAAAGTTTTTTTTTTTTTTTTTTTTTTTTTACAGACAAGTTTACCGGCGTTTGTTGCAATTTTGATGACATAAATGTGCTAAATGTATTTTGTTTTATACTTTAAAAAGATATATTTTAGGTTGGGGGGGATTAAGTCTACACATTTGAGAGGGTAATCAACTTTACTATTTTTGTTAAATTGACATTGTCCGCTGCATTATTGCACGTGCTAATTGGTACATCGCCGACAGTGATATGACGAACCATCTGTTTCCAAAGGAGAACGTGAATAAAAAGGATTGTTACAAAGATGCAAATTTAGATAAGTAACTAATTCAGTTGAAAACAATGTCAGATTTTAGTCATTTAATTAATCTCACATTTTATTGTATTGAAATTGCAAAAGAAAAACAGAAAATGAACAGTTTGAGAACCTTATTAAAGTGATTTCTAAATATTTTTCTTTCAATGATTAAACAGCACTTGGGTCTCTTATAATTTCTTTCTAACTAGAAAACAAGCGAAAAAATCAGAGCAAACTGTTTCTTGTGACAACTTCAGAGTACATGATAGACTCATAGAGAGAACAATACTCAGGGGTGGAAATAAGAGAAGCTATTGCAATCTTGGAGAGGGAGCCAGTGTTGAACATTGATTCTTTATTGGAACTTATGCCATTGTACAGAATGGTTTTGTCACATGGTCAACATTTAGTTAATCATGTGACTCCAGACCACAAGTTATTTCTCAGTAGAATGCCTTGTGATACGGATGAACACTAAGGTATCATAACATGACAGTACACAATTTAAGTCAAGTTTAATTGATTGTAACAATGCAACCAATGCATCGGCAAGTTGGAGATCAAAACAGTTTTTCTTTATTAGTTTCTCACAGAAAAGCTTGCAACCATTTTCTATGAAAAAAGGATTCACATGTTAGAAATAGGTTTTTATTACTATGCAAGTCTAAGTTGTTGAGGGAGAAGCTTACAAGCCATTTGGTGGAATCACTAGAAAATAGGTTATAGTATAAAACTAATTTTTCATTTGTGTCACAGTGACCTTGACTGTTGATACACAAAAAAGATATTTCAGTAATTTAAATACATGCCCAAAATAAATAGGCTTTTCTTTTTTTACCCAAACACTAAGTCAATAACTATCTCTTGTCAAGATACAGAGATGAGAACTCTTTTTGTTTTGTTGCATTAACCAACCTCCAGCTAGTGACATTAGCTTGAAAAAAAAATCAACTTTAATATAGCACAAAAATTACAATGCCAAAGACAAATTTGTGGAATAAATCATGGAATTCTTAAGTTCAGTGTGTTCATTTACTGTTTTACTTTTGCATTTTTAAGATAATAATGTTTCAGACAAGTTAAATTATTAAACTTTGCATATTCAGTCATGTTTTCAACCAGATTTTTTTCCATACCTAAATTTCTTTCTTTGAATTCAGTTCTTTTTACTCACATTGAGTGGCCTGCAGATGTTATAGTTATTTACATCCATAATACTCTGCCATTTTACTTGTTGAGAAAGTTTTATTTCATTGCTCACAATTCATTTGGAAATTAAAGTGTATGAGACAGCAGTAATAAAATCACCATTAAGTGTCATAAGAATGCAGGACAATACTTTTCAGAACATCTTCAGCACAGTTCTTACCCCCTCCTCCCATAGTGAATGGTCATGGGATATTTTAGCTGCTAGTTAGTCACCTGTGGCCTGTTGATTTTGAGTGTTGGTTAAATCATTTAGACATGAGCTGGTTTGTCTCATGGAACAGGGAAAATTTGCACTAAGTGACTCCCAGCTGTTCTTGTGTTTACCTTCTCATTTTGGTTTTCTACCTATGGTGACTTGTGTAATGAGAATATACCTTCCTTATGATCATCTCATGTGTCTGATGTGATGTAATATGACTGTATCAGGGGATATTTACATGTATATTCTTCATGGATGTTAAGAAGTCATTATGTTCTCCAGTTGCTGTTGGATGTTAGTTTGGGTTATTCTCACAGCTAGTACCCAATTTTGCTTTGAATCTATTATTTTGTATTGTAGCATCATCTTAACATTTACATTGCATATATATTGCACTTTGATATTTATTTCATCATCACATCATCATCAATCCCGTAGTCTGGTAGGCTGTTTGGGCACTGCACAAGACTGAACAGCTAGCTTCCTCCATTCCTCTAGATTTTCCATGTTTCTGAATGAGGTGCTCAATGTTAATCCTGTCCACTCTTGAATGTTATCTTTTCACCTCCTTCTCTACCTGCCTATCTTCTTCCTTGTACAGTGCCTTGTAGGATTGTCTTGGCAAGTGCTGATGATTGTATGGGGAACATTTTACAATATTGTACTAATATGCTGGCCAGTCTGGTCACATTAGTGTGGTGGCTTTTCTTGAAGGGTACTTTTGAATACAAACATGGCAGTGCCAAGAGATTCTGGCCGTTAGAAACAAGTGGCTTCTAAGGGGATAGGGCATTCAAGAGGGTCACTACTATATATACCTTCATTTTAATGTGATAATCTTATGTGTTCTATTAAGATTGCTTAATTTCACAGGTATTAAGTGCAGTGCTGTAGAAGAGCACAATTCTCAAATGACTAATTGATACAACTTAGTTGTTGTATCTACTTTAAAAAAATAAAAAATTACAATGCCAAAGACAAATTTATGGAATAAATCATGGAATATATTTGTGATACAACAATACACCATTATGTATATTTTATTTATATTGTCAGATTTTCTTGGTGATTATATGTAGATACATCAGTGTTTTGTACTTCACCTTGTCCGAAATCAAGTTAATGGTGTACTTGACAAGTGACATTTTTTTTATAAACAGGATAGTACATAGCTAATATTTCTCTATCATTGCAGATTAAATATTCAGATCATTATTATTTGTAAACATATTTGCTTCAATTTGAATTAAAGATACAGTCTTGATTCTAGCCTTAGGAGCTCCTAGAATGGAAATTTGATATTAGTTGACACTAAGAAAATAATTGCTACCTTGATCAAGTGGTCACTATTAGATCCTCACCATGGGCAGTGGAGATCTGATTTTAATTAGATTGAATACCACTTCATGTACTGGGTTATATTGGCTCAATTAGATGCACACAATCAATTTTTGGAATTTAATATTTGTATTATGTTTTTTTAATGTTAAACATTATATACATGTATCAATGATATTTAGTATGCATAATGTACTAAGTGCTTCAGCTACTGGGCTAAACCAGCTCAGTAGATGTACAAATCCATTTTGGGAAACATAAAACAGGGACAGTCAGCTGACCAAAAACAATTTTTTTTGGTGTGCTTAGCCTTTTTTAAAACCTGGTAAGGATAACATAGATCATACCAGATACCATCCCATTGCTTTTATGCACTGTGTGTGTAAAACAATGGAATAAATGATAAATGCAAGGCTTATTTGGTACTTGGAGACTAATAATTTAATATCTCCCTTCCAAAGTAGTACATGTATAACAACCTTAAGGAGCAATATATACCCCGACAATGAGGTCACATGGGTTCATTGACCAACCATTTGACAGGTTACTAAAACACCTAAGTAACAAACTAATTCTGAAATTTATAACAACCTTAAGAAGTAAATGGTAGCCCCACAATGAGGTCACATGGGTTCATTGACCAATCATTTGATGGGCTACACACTTAAAACAACCAAATAGAATTAGATGAAGCATCAGGGATAACAAAAGATATAGAAATAAACATTGAAGCATTTAAGAAAATAACATCAGGTACAAAAACAAAAGGGTGGACTATGGATACCATCATCTAGGAATTAACACTCCTCTCTATCTATTTCTAACTTTTTTCCATATACATAAAACACCAAGACCATCAGACCCAGCGGCACAATGCTGCATCCAAATACCAGTTAGTCAGTATTCTCCTAAAAACTAAATCAGAAATACAAGGTGGTCTCGAACCGTCAGGAATGCGGGACTAGTACATCCTCATTAATAGGCTGTCACATGGGACTGTCTTCACTTTTGTAACAACAGCACTGAGTATTTCCGAATTGATAGGGACAATTTTAGATCTAGATACCCAGAAGAGAGGAGGATGCCGATGCTGACAATCAAGATGAAGGGAGGCCCAAGGAACAAGAGAGGACAGGAGGACACCAGAGCAAACAAACCAGATGTGGGAAGACTGGTTACCATTACATAACTCTCCATCATAAAGCCCTTATAAGGGCTACTGCCATTTAGCCAATACAGAGCTCTCATTTGGTAAAAAACTCTATTTGACATGCTCATTTGAGAAACCTAACTTGATCAATTTTGAACACCGCCAATCAAAATTCACAATCCATATAACCTAACAGTGACCAACCTACATATTTCGCACAGACATTCTAGAATTAAAATTGTTAGGGACTTACAATACGTACACTGGGTACTAAAAACATTGGTATGTTAGGAGTTAGAAAAAAATCTTCAACTACACAAAATTTGATTTAATTACTCAGGTGGCTTACACATTATTGGTATATTTTCCATCCATTAGTGAAACTGGACCTGATTTAAAATAAGTATGACTAGGGCGTTTCAAGGCTGTCGACATACATGGGCTGGCTTATTGGATCTTTTCCTCCTTTCTCGCGACCAGAAACCCTCAAAATGACGAGACGTGAAAACCATTTTTCACCAGTCATTATTTGGTGCCATTGCACCTCTAGTACACTCCTTCCGATTGGTTGATAGGGTTGAATGTGTGTTTGATCCATTCCCACTCACCCAGGTCCTATATTCATGTTGATAGTTCCTCAGTAGGGGCGCGACATGACGACCAAATTAAATAGCACACTATGTGTGCATAAACACCAGTGGGGATGTGGCACCATTCCTTACCCCACGGGGAAAAATTAAATAACTTTCTTTTGAAAGATAAAACAGTGAATAATGACCCTTCTTGGCCGGTTCACTTTAATTTAACATTCATTCATTCGTTCTGATAGTACCAATGATCACATGGTTGGACTTGAAACATTTATTTGTGATGCTTTATATCAAGAAAGAACAATTATGAGCTGTTTTCTTGATTTGGGAAAGACCTATGACACAACATGGAAGTACAAAATAATGAATGACCTGTACAATATATGTTAAGGCCATCTGCTTGCTTGTTTATCAATATTTATCTTAGGCAAAATTTGTGGTACCAGTGAGCTCCACCCTCTTTGATATGTAAGAGCAAGAGATAGTTGTGCCACAGGGCAGTATTTTATCTGGTACACTTTTCAACATAAAAATTAGTAGCATTACCCAATGTTTGGCACCTGGTGTGGATTGCTCCTTATGTATTGATAATTTCCCGATGTTATTGATGAAAGCATATGCATACAATTGAAAGACAACTGCAACAAAATATAAACAAGGTTCCATATTGGGCCAGTGCCAGTGGTTTCAAATTCTCAAAATAATATATAAATAATATTAACCAGTATCAAAACATCATTATTTAGTATGTGGCAGGCATCCTTAGGTGACTGGCCCATATCCAGAACCATCTGAATGGACAAGGTTGTAGTTGCAGGTATAAGAACTGGTGGTACTTTTTAACTCACTCCCACATATTACAGGGTGATGATCCACCATCTGTGGTAATGAACCCTTCCTTCACTTGTGAAGCTCTTTATAATGGATTGTTTTGATCTCCAACCAACATGTGATCATTACTACACTGCTCACCATTTGAAGGAATTTTTTGATATGGTAAATGTGGCTTGTATTTTAAATTTATTGAAGGTATTTTTATTCTATATTTTAACTCGTTTGCAATCATGTTATTTTGAATTTTGTTTTAACAAACATTCATACTTTTGATCATTTTTATTTTAATTATCTTTTCACAGTTTACAAAGAACATTTAAATTCCATGTTGATTGGGAACCCTCATATAATTCCACAATTTGCTTGTGTTTTTACAACCCTTATTGATTGGGGACCCTTTTATTCCAACATGTTGTCATTGTGTTTTTGTGCCTTTATCATTTATATAATAAACCCATTTCCATTATTCTTTTCCCTCATGTAATACTTTTGTGGCATCATATAGCCTTACAGTGTGTAATCAATCAATCAATCAATAAATCACCACTGCCATAGGTTCTTTCTATTACAATTTATACATATATTAATCCATGTTTTTTTTCTGTGACATATACATGTACATGTACTTTTTTGCTTTCCTGTTCCTTCAGCTTATGATATGATTTGAAAATGATAAATTTTCTTATGATCCTTTGTGACCCAACTATTGATAACACAAGCACTAACCAGATGTGACATTTACACTCACAAATGCATTTTTCTGTAGTATACTTGACATTTCTTTACTGATTTTTATCTTTTGTTGTATAATGGACATGCAGATCTGGATCTATTTTGTTTGTTCTACTGATTACTCTTTATAAACTGCACAGTCCCAGATCTCCTGGTGCATTATGCGATGACAGATCTGGGTCTGTGCATTTTGCAGGTGGACTCTTCTTACAAGCATTCATATATGGTATTCTGTTATGATTTTGCAAGGCTATATTTATATCTGTGATAGTATCCATACTAGAAACTGCAAATTCAATCAAATCAATCAATCAATCCTCTCTGCGCCGTCTGGTGCTTGAGGCAACAGCAAGGGAGCACCATTTCTGTCTGTCGGCAGCTATTGCAGGGGCGGTCTGATAGGTGAGGCCTCTGGTCTTAAGGTCTCTCTCCACTGTTCGTCGCCAGGTCTCTTTGGGTCTGCCACGGTTCCTTTTACCCTGTGGGATCCATCTCAGTGCCACCCTTGGTAGTGAGTCAGGAGGCATTCTGCAGACATGGCCGAGCCATCTCCATCGCCGAGTTGAAATGATCTCAGAGATGGTGCTTGCACCCGCTCTGTGCCGAAGTTCCTCATTTGAGATCATGTTTGGCCAGAAAATCCTCATGATGCGTCGCAGGCATTTGGTTTGAAACACTTCGAGCTTGTGTTCTATGTTCGCAGTGGACTTCCAACACTCTGAGCCGTACAAAAGGACGCTCAACACGTTGCTCTTGAAGATACGGATCTTTGTGTGGACACTGAGGTTTCTTGTCCTCCATATAGGCTTCAGCATTGCGAAGGTCTGGTTGGCCTTGCCGATTCTTGTGACGACTTCCCTTGTGCTATCTCCATCCGTGGCGACCTTGCTACCCAGGTAAGTGAAATCGTCTAGTTCTTGCAGAGGCTGGTCATTGATGGTGATTGGGTTGCCCACTCTAGTATTCTTCCTCAAGACTTTTGTCTTCCCTATGTTGACTCGAAGACCTATGGTATTTGCTGTCTGTACCAACTGTTGTGTCTTCTGTTGAATATCCTGGTGTCTGCTTGCCAGCAACCCGATGTCGTCGGCATAGTCCAGGTCATCCAGCATTGAGGTCAACGTCCATTGTATTCCATGCCTCTTGCCCTCTGTGGTGCGGCGCATGATCCAGTCAATGGCCAGTGAGAAGAGAATTGGAGAGAGAATGCATGCTTGCACTTAATTAACATGATCTGAGTTGATAGCAGCCCTAGGGAATTCAGATTCATTCCAGATGGTGTTATCTTATTTATAAGGGTTTCTTTATGTATGATTATACAGAAAAGGATGCACTCCCTGTAATGCTTAAATCATAAATGTCCATGCAGAATGAATCTTGCCAATCTGAGTCACTTCATAATAAGCTAGCTGATCTTTTTGTGCATTTACATTGAATTCTTCCTTTGATTAAGTCAACCTTATTTTATTTCAAACCTTTTATTCATCATGTCAAAGGTTTTACTTTGTCTGAAATTTGTTAACTCAATTTACATTCTGGACAAAAGGTTGCAGGAAGATATAACAGTAGGGATTTACCTTTGTTAGAGACTACATTATTTTGTTTCATATTATTTCCTCATCATGCATGAATTTTTTTTGCTCAGAATTTTTTTGTTTATTCTCAATGTATCTGTGATTAAAGGTTTGAAGATGATAGAGCATTAGGGATTTGCATTTGTTTATCTGCCTGTAGACATTGAATTTCCTTGTGATATCTGAATTGTCCTTCAGTAGAGGAAGAACCCAGTGATTTTGGGGATCCAAAGGTCAGTGGCCAGGGTCTCTGGAATTATGATTTATGTTTCAAACATTTTCAGCAGATACTTTTTATTAGACTTAGATGGGCTTCATTGAGGATTGAAAGGTTGCAAGTCAAGTATGTTGGAGTTATTATTCTTAGTGTCTTCGTAATAACTTCCAAGGTTCTTACACTTATGTATTTTATGCTTGTGATGGGAACTTCCTTATTGAGGAAGAAGTCTAAAGGTTAAAGTTAATGTTACTGAAGTTGGCTGTGTGATTCTGATTTTTGCATATTATGTGTCATGATCAAGCTATGGTATTATAAATAATACTGCAAGAAGGCATGAGGGGCCACCGAGTGGTCTAAATCTTTCTCCTTTATGGATCACTGCCATCTCACCTCTGTCTGCGTGGGTTTGAGCCGAAGATTCGGCTAATGTAGTTATGTGAGAAAGCTTGACAGTAGCTTCTCATGGGTCGGGGGTTTTCTCGGGTTCTTCCTCCACCAATAATACTGCATGGCTGCCATGTATAGCCTATCGTGTGCTGAAAAATGGCATTAAAGGTGTGCATTTACAAATTTTGAGCCATGACAGTCAGCAAAGTTGACATCCTAAATACATATAACAATGAAATATTCAATAAATAAAAGTACAGAGAATCAAATTTAAAAATAAATTCAACATAAAGACTCGATTTTCGCTCAATACAAGAGACATAGTAATGGACCTGGTTATTTCATTTCCCATGTCAGGTTCTCCTGCGGGTTATGAGCGTTATTCGTATAATATTGTATAAGCCCCACCTGTCAAAGGGTAAGTGTTACTTCCCACTTTATCAAGGGGTATTGTACAACATATAATAACAATAACTATAACCCACTCTTTTTTGATACTCGTTATCTAAGAGATGACCGCCCTCCATATAATTGCCCGGTTCGAGTAAGAGAATGTATATGGTAAACTGAGCAGGTATATTGAACAAACAACTCCGAGGCCTCGTAAAGATAAAACAAACAATTTAATCAAATACATCTGTAAGATTCATCTTTTGATTTCAGCTAATGATTTATTTTATTCCTCAGTGATCATACATGGCCCAATAGTTGAAAATATTTTACTAGTAGAAATCTGCTATTATCCCAGTGGGTGCCATTTTTCAGATACTGAAAGGATTGTGTTCGTTATTTGTCAATGATCAGAAAGTAAATCTTCAAAAATCTTGATGTATCATTATTCAAGGTTTATATTTATATATAAAATCATACAGTTAGCAAATATTGATTCTCAGGTACAGGGTTAATTGTGTGACCCATTGCATACTGCAAGTTGCTTTGTATCCTTAGAAGTCGATGGTAAGTGACCAACGTTCCCTCTAAGCTGTGCGCATGCGCATGCATGCAGCTGCTCAGGCATCCTCGCGCAGATGAATTGTCAATTTTTGCTCAATCCAACTTTAAATTTTGCTCATCTTCGTAATGCTTGTGCAGTGCAGCGAGCACTGCGTGCACTTCTACCAGTTGCTTAGAGAGAACATTGTAAGTGACCTGTATTATTAATTGGACTTCTAATTACATTGATCAGTATGCCTGGTACATTAGTTAGATACCATGAAATAATATTACTTAGTTCTTCCACCAGTCATATCTGATAGATGCTGTTTGAACTTTTGACATTACTACATAAAAGCCAATTATAATCCTGTGGTAGCCTGATATCTTTACATCTTTGCAATAATGGTAAAGTCATCCTGGAAATACATGAACCGAAATTACACTGTCTGTGATCCTTATATGTCAAGATCTTTCACTACCTGATATCTCTTTGGGTGTTGATTGAGCGCAGTTTAGACACAGCAGCTAAAAGTTGTGAAGAATGAAGATATGAGTTTGACCATGTGCCAAATTGGGTTGCAGTACATGTATAGTACTTGCTCATTACATATAATGATCTTAATGGGAGCATTAGAATATACCACCTTATAGTGAAGTATGTTGTACATACAATGTGTCCTATTATAACAGTCAATGGTTGCTATTGAGCATACAACCTTATAATGAGACTTCTTTATAGTAAAGTGTATTGTAAATACAATCTGTCCTTATTATAACAGTCAATGGTTGCCATTGAGTATACCACCTTATAATGAGACTACCTGAGAGTGAAGTGCATTATACATCTAATTTATTCCCTAATTATAGAGTATTCTGCATTATAGTACATTATACATATAAATATGCCCTCGTTATTACTTTAAATGGGAGCCATAAAGTATACCACCTTATAATGAATCACATGAAACATACAGTATTCCCTCATTTTAATACTATCTATGGCAGCCATAGAGTATGTCACCGTATAGTGAGACCATGTTATAATAAAGTACATGAGACAAAGCTTGCTCTTACTTTAATGAAATATTATCATGGACCATAATTGCCATTTGATAGGAAGTGTGTTATTAGGAAGTTTCTTACAGTAAGAGGTAGTGTTTGAACATCTTAAGTAACCAATACTGAATCTAACACCCTGTAGGCACCGGGAAATATAATAGGACTGATGCACCCTCCTGTATATCATAGGGAAATAGAAAAGGGCTTATGCACCCTCCTACATCTTATAGGGAAGTAGAATAGGCCATATGCTCCCTCCTGCATGTCTTGGGAAAGTAGAATAGGCCCTATGCACCCTCCTGCATGTCATGGAGAAGAAGAATAGGCCATATGCACCCTCCTGCATGTCATGGGAAAGTAGAATAGGCCCTATGCACCCTCCTGCATGTCATGGGGAAGAAGAATAGGCCATATGCACCCTCCTGCATGTCATGGGAAAGTAGAATAGGCCCTATGCACTTAAATTCCTGTCATGGTCTGAGTGAGAAAAAAAAAGTTTTTAAGTTAATGTACCCTATGGGCCCAATGCATCCCCCTCCTGCATGTGTGAAAAGCGACTAATAGAGGTAAAAAGATTTGCTTTGGGGTGTGTTCATTGATGTTGATGGTAACTCAGACAAGGATGCAGTTTATATATATTTTTAAGTAACTTTCTGTTGAGTTTAATCCCTTTCATATTTTTATTTTAGTTTTGCATATTTTTTAACGAGGGGATACCTATTCTTAATCAGCTGTATGTGGCCAGATGTGTAATTTTTTGAGGACTCAAAAGAGTTAAAATAGGCAGTCTTTAGCACAATTTGTCTATGTATGTATACTGTTCTGGAATGATTGGCAAATGTAAACATGTATATGATGATTTCAGCTGTATCCATTTTAGTCTTTTTTGTTATAAATAAGAGAACTGACTATATTGTGTGTGCATTATATGATCTCTAAATTTGTAACTACAGCACCATACTACTACTAAGTTGTTTTGATTTTTTTCCAGCTGAACTTTTTGCATAATCTTTACTGAAAATTGGGAAAAGGTATTTATGTACTGTACCTTCCTTGTATTATATTTTCTTTCTTTAATTTGTAAATGATTTCAAAACCTCCATGCTTTTCTATGACCACAAACACTGCACATGTACAAGCACACATAACACAGGCTAGTATGTCCTAAAATCAATTATATCACATGAGCACTTCATTTATATATACACATGTATACAATAAACAAGTGTTATCCTCAGCAGCCAATTTGACATGTTCTGCAGCACATGCAATGCAAAATCCAGGCTGGTGCAGCTTTGGTATTAGTTCAGACATCCTCAAATAACGTCACACATTATATGTAATCTGGATTTACATTTAAAACAGCCAAATCGTATTTGAGATTTGGCATAGCTGTTAGCATGAAGACCAGGAGATGGTGAAAGAATTCCGCTCTCAGCATGCAAATGTTCAAACCAGAATCCTATGCACTTGTCAGTTGATTTCAGGTCCCAAATGTATATTTCAATCTATATAGAGAACTAGAATTTAGTTTGTGTATGCCACTGCCAAATATTTTGTGGTGCTGTTATGTTATGATATTAGCCATCTGTTATCAGTTTCGTTTCCATATCATGACATGCACATGGGGTAAGGTAGAAAACTTTTCATTTTTACATAGTCAAAGGTCAATGTCACTGTGACTAGAAGAAGAAAATGGTTTGCAGACAGTAACTCAGTTCTCTACCATCTTCATATACCAAATGTTTTGGAAAGCTTGCACTTAATTTTTGTAAGAAGCCTGTTGACTGTCAAAAGATGATATGGCATGGTCACTTGGCATTATACTATTATTGGTAGGATTATTATTATTTTGATTATTATTATTGTTATTATTATTATTATTATTATTATTATTATTATTATTATTATTATTATTATTATTATTATTATTTTCTTGCCCAGGACACAGCAATATCAGACCTAGACTAATTTGATGATAAGATTAAAATGTGCACTGATTCATTTATGAACATGAATGACTGAGTCACCATTGCTTCAGCTTTCATTATATGTCTCGTTCAAGACTCAGCAGAGTACATAGGGACTATTAAGCATTCTGCAGGTGCATAGTCTTGGCAAGTCTAAATAGAAAAATAATGCATTTTGCACTTACTTCAAGACCACATACCAGGGAACCCCAAGTGGCCAAGTGGTCTAAAGCACTTTCCGTTACAGATTGCTGCCAACTCTCCTTTGTCTGCGTGGGTTTGAGTCTAAGATTCCGCTAATATGGGTATGTGAGAAAGCATGCCAGTAGCTTCTCATGGGTCTGTGGTTCTTTCTGAGGGTTTTCCTCCATCAATATAGCCTATCATGTGCTGAAAAATGGCGTTAAACCCTACAACAACAAGACCACATATATTATGACCAAAGGCTGAGGTCATTGAGACTGAATACTCGGTCTTGTTGATTTTCAAGGAAGGAAATCTAATGTAGAATATGATTTCATCTAAAAACTAATACATGTATATTAAACTGGAATAATGGTAATGTTTACTTGAAAATTTAATATTTCTTATATGCTGCGCAGTTAAAAGACCATTTGTTTTTATTGTGAATGTATGTCAAAGGCCACGCTTCACATTTTTTCAAACATGCAGGAGAGAGTACGTCACATGTATTGTACATTTCTGAACGTGCATTGGGTTTACAGAAAGTAATTTTTTACTGAGGGCACTTCCCAACTCAAAAGCCATTTCTTGATACAGTTTCCAAGCTTGATTTTCCTGCCTGTAATTTTTTTCAGCACCATGGCATTCAAGGTTTTATACAAATGATGGAATCTACCATCAAGTATTGAAACAAGTATTCTGATAATAATGCTTTCAAATTTATAAAGATGATGCCAAGTTACTATAAAAATATCCTGGAAACCATTATGAAAAATTGAAGCTGCTTTAAAACATTAACCCCTAGCGCCATGGGACAGGAGGTAATAGCTTACTGCCAAGGTTTGTAGCATTGAGCTCATGTATGATACAATAAAGTGAGTGGTATTATAGAAAGGTAGACAGATTTAGCTCTACAATGATACCAAATAATCTGGACATTTTAGTTGCACTACAAAATACAGAAGGAAAAACCTAATTTTATGGACCTGTTTTATTTTCCACCCAAAATTCGGCCATGGTCGGAGTCCAATTTTATGGCCAGATCTAAGACTTTATGGCCTCAGATCTAAGGCAGACCAGTTTGAAGTGCACATAGGTGAACCTGTGCAAAACGAAGGATGAAGTGAATATTTTGAACTCTATATGAAAATTATGGGTTCGTTGCCCATCCTGAGCCACACTTACAGATACAAGTGGACACATTTATAAACATGAGTACCTATAGGAAAAAGCAGTTTTAAAGCCATTAGTTACAAAATAAATTTTTTAAAATAGTACATATTTACAGTCTTATTTCCTCAGTATCAGCATATGTACAAGAACAACTGTAGGCCATTTTCAACATAACAATCTATATTAAAATATCTGTAATGGAAATGGTCACTATAATCTTTTTTTAATATTGTAAAATGGTTTAAAGGTTGGAGTAGTTACCATTCCAGTCTACATAAAGACTGTGATGTTCTTGGATTGTGTGAAACCTTCCTTAATCCAGGCATAAGTTCTGGACACTTAAAAACAGATGGGTTTGTATTTAAGTGGAAGGATAGAATATCAAAATGTAGAATGAGATTTTAGGTTATGCATGATATAAATTACAAGTTATACCTAAGATTTATAGTGAACTGGCTTGAAGTAACATTACCCCCACATTATTGCAGTTCTAACCCACTTTGTCTGCCAGCCACTGAATTCCCAATCCTCATGGATTGTTCAGTTTGATGATAAGAAAAATAATGCTTCATCTCAGAAAAGTTTTTATTTGTTTTCATAGTCAATTTTAATATAAACCTTCATTCATCATGTAGAAATAGCAGATGTTTTGTGTACAAATTAGGGCTGTCAACAGGTAATCAGGTACCCCACCATAGTAAAAAACCAGGGCATTGAAAAGTAATGACGAAAATATCTTATACATGTATAATCAACAGCACGCTGGTCTGAATTGCAGTGTATGCCACAGCTTCTTGGGGACCAAAGGTGGGCAAGCTACCCCCGAAGGAGTATGACTGCTTTGCCATCCAGTGGTGTTACCCCAATTTTTTTGATTGTATGTGGAAATTCTACTATTAGGATTCAGACTTCATGTTCTTAAGGAATGTTGTTTATATGAATGACTTTTGGGGATGAAACTTTCAAATCGCTTACTAATTTTTATCCAGACACCAGGCTGACCAGTCCTAACACTAACCTAAGCACCATGCAAGGCGTTGTTATTACCATTTTTGTAAATCTTGTTTTTATGACTCGACCAAGAATTGAAACATGACCTGAAACTGCTTCGGAGGTGGATGCTCTAATCGTTAGGCCACCAGGCTGTGAGATTAGAATGAAATGTTGTGACTAGGCAGTATGTTAAATATTATTAACAGGTTACTATTTGACAGGCCAAAGTCACATGAAGGGAAAATGTAATGGCCTGTTTCATGTCTTGATTTAACTTTTCAACCACTCCAGATATTCTTATGAAATTACTAACTGAAAGGCCAAAGTTACAGCAAGGGAAAATGTAATGGCTTGTTTCAGGTCTACATGTAACTTTTCAGCCACTCAAGATAGTCTCATGAAACCTTTATGCTGATATAGATATATGTAATGAATGGGTTGCATACCAGTCATATTGGCCAAGGTCACAGCAAGGAAAAGTGGAATAATAGGAACAGTTTGCCCTTGTCCAGGCTGTAAGATTTTGAACCACTGATCATATTTTTAGGAAAATTAAGCAGTATATACAACATTCACATCTCATAAGTTTATTTCAGATTTACAGTAAAGGAAAATATAACTACATTACCTATTTACTTGTCCAACTTCAACATTTATAAAATGCAGCAAATATGTTCACAATACTTTACTTTTACTTATCTGAGGAGACATGCTATATTCACACCTTCCAGCTTGGGTTAAGGTTTACAGCAATGGTAAATGTAATTTTATTATCTATCATTCAGGCTGCATGCATTAGGGATAAGTATATACAGTATCAAGACAAGATTGCATACAGTCATCTATCAGTACTTCAAGATAACAGTAACAGCATGAGATAGCGTAACTCGATGACCTATTTTTGTTGTTTGGTTACTTTGAAATGCAGATAATATTTTCATGAACCTTAATTATATTCATCATGGCTAGATGTTGTGTCATCTCTCAGATTTGGTTCAATTACAGGCTCACACTCATTCAAAGAGTCAGTTCTTTAATTACAGTATTATTGCTATATTAGATATATCAACGGCCTGTGAATGGTCTAGATCATTAATTGGGAAAATGTAACATTGTCACTTGATCACATTTCACATTTAATATCACAGGAAATATTTTGATGAAACTGTGAACTAATTATATCTCACAACCACCTTTCCCTCTAAGCGAATGGTAGATGTGCGTGCAGTGCTCGCTGAACTGCGCAAGCATTGCGGAGACGAGCAAAATTTAACTTTGGATTGAGCAAAAATTGACAATGCAGCTGTACTGGGATGCCTGAGCAGCTGCACACGTGCAGTTTAGAGAGAACGTTGCTCACAACCAGATTGTGTGTTGTGTGCAGTCCTCTGGTCCCAGCACAACAAGCTACAATAAAGCAAGGAAAACTGTTATTACATCCTGTTTCAATGTGAGCTTTACATTATATCAGTTTTATATTTGTGTCAAGATAGCTCACAAAGTCATTTCCTTTGCTAAAAAGTTAAATAGTGTTTAGGATAATGCTACAGGATGTGCTTATTTGTGATACTTTTATGCATCTGTACAGATTGTGGATTGGACCAGTCATTCTGTTTGTGTTACAAATCTATGGTCTTAAACTAAGTAACAGAAAAGAGTGCAAACTTACACATTCAACAGATAATTTATGTCCCACGAATACAATTTGAAAAGTTAAACAAGAACTTGCAGTATTGTGACTTAAATCCCAAAGAGTCTTTAAAGTTAAATCACAATTAAAGATGTAGCATTCCAAATGAATTCCAGCTGTGATCCAAATGAATTCCAATATCGAATGTGCTGATGTGCCTGAATTCTTGAATGTGCAAATGACCCGGAATGTGGTGATGTGTTAGCAGTCTTTTTGTAACACAATAATGTACTCCAGAAAGTCCTTGAATGAGTTCACAATGATTCTAAATATTAGCTATGTATTGTTTTTTAGATAATAAATGTCATTCGTCATGTAGACCCTTAACTTGATTTGGACAAAGATCAGTTACAAAATACAGATATACATAGCAGATAATCATGGAGAAAGGCCAATAAACACTTTGTATTAAATTCACATAATACCAGATGAATATCTGTTGCCTTCTATACCAATTATTTCGCAAGCTTTTGAGACAAAACTGAAACATGACACATATATATATGCTACTGATGGTTTACGTCATACTTAAGTGAGAGAAGGCAACATGTTTATATAAATAATGTTTTGTCTGAACCTAGAACAATTAGATATGGAGAACCACAAGGATCAATTCTAGATCCATTACTAATTATTTTATTTTTGTATTGACCTACCACTTTTACTAAGGGACTTAATATCATCTACAGATCTCTATGAAAACGGTGCCGAAGTAAACAAATTTAATCCTGACAATCAAAGAGCAGGTTATTCAAATTATTTCTATGCATCCGAAACGTCACTGTAATAAGTGAATTTATAATTTTGTTTTTGAAAGTATGTGGATAATTTACATGTAAATTTCAATCATTTAATTAGCTCCACTTGCTTGATTTGGAAAAAGCTGAAAATATCAGCGTCACTGGTATTCGATCTCGATAACGTTCATGGACAAGTACAAAACTGTTTATCAAGTCGCAATTCTAATACATATCTCCATGGCAGATGATGGAATTTAATGCCATATCCTTGATTGGAGCGACTTTTGCAACCTCTGATGATACAAGTAGCTGGTTTTTCTTAACGTTTTATCTCTGAAATATTTGTAAACAACAATGGACGCCAATTTGGTATGTACATGTACCCACCAGCGTTTGATTGGCTGGAGTATAAAGATACTCGGGAGGTTATTCGGATAATTACGGAGAAACTCAGTTAAATCCGGTATGAAATAGTCTATTGCTATAAATTATTATGTGAAACTTTGCCCAGACAGTTTACATTATAACTGTATGATGTGTTGTCATACCATAGTCAGGCCCAAACTTAAAGATAATCAAGATCATAATAAGGAGAAATGGAACTTTGTTAATAGTTTTTGTATTACCTATTTCTCTATCTTGTCTTTAACTTTTGAACTACCTGAGATATCTGAATGAAATTTGACCCTGGTTACTAGACAATGTTATATTATCCCTAGCTCAAAGGTCACGTTGTGTGATGTGATTTGGATTTTTAATGTAGCTTTATAAAAAAAAAATTCATTCTTATCTCTATAATGTCTGCAGTAGGGCAGTTTATAGTGATGTCTAGCACTTGGGCATCATACTGCAGACATCACATACAAGGACCATTAACCCTGACATCAGGCTGACCAGTCCAGATGTAATTGGTAATAAGATGTTTTAAAGGCAGTTTAAAACAAAGGACATGGTGACCAAGATGAGTCCAGCATGTGATCTAATGGAGCAGCTTGAAATGGCCAGAAAGGTTGAATAAATATCACTGATGCCTAACAGGCAGTCTGTTTGAAAGTACTTTATATGTCTTGTCAAGAATGAGAACGGCATATGAACAGATGAATAATCTGTAATATGCTTGCTAGAAATACAGTCAATATGTCATAATATAAAATGGCACCATGCACCCCACCACTGAAAAAATTCAATAGATTATCAAATTTTGTTTGTAGATAATGTATTGTATGTTAGACTGTATATTGTAAATTGTATCAATGTGCAGCAAGAGGTATCACTTCACTCCCATGTATTTACAGAAGAATGCCAATACAGTATTTAATCAGTGGTTATGTAATCATTAGAGTATTAGCAGTAACCAGCTAGAACATTTTGTAACCGGCTAATCCATATCCAACATACCCCATCTCACATCATCCCACCCACATAAATCTACCACCCTTAGCAATAGTATACTTAGCATATTTTGTTAGCTGAATAACTGTAGAAACAAGTTCAAAATGTGTATTGAAATTTTCACATGGGATTCTTCTTCAAAACATTTTTGTTTAAAGATGAATTTAAACAAGTGCTACGCATATTTGAAGTTTCATTCATTGTTTTGACCTATAATGTACATGTTCACATTTTCTTATGACTAGCCTCAAGTACATTTTAGACACTCGAAATTTTCACTAGGTTGTAATTCTTTAATGTTCGCAATCGGTTCATGATTTGTTTCAGACTGCAATTAACTGATTGTGGATCACTTAATAGTTTCAGCGTAAGTTTTGAAACTTGAAACGTGGGTCAGAGTGGTCCCAAAGAGGACACTGCATTATCAGAGTAAGTTGTATTGTAAGTTATTTAGGCCTACAAGTCTGTGGAAAAAGACTTGAAATTCAGTTTGTACTCATGCTAAAGAAAAATGGTGTCACTCAGACATCCAGTAAGACTGCCACAATGGCCATTTTGAAAATATTGTTATCACTTTTCCTCCTGAATGGTTAGTGATATCAACATAGGGTTTTCACTAAAATGCTTCTTATGATGATGTTGTTGTGGGCATAACATCATTTTTCAGCACATTGTAAGTTATGCATGGTGGTCAGTATGTCTGGTGGAGGAAGAACCACAGATCCATTTGAAGCTCCTGGCCAGTTTTCTCGATACCTACATTGGTTGTGCCCAGGACTTTAACCCATGCTGACAGAGGTGGGATGTCAGTGATTTGTAACGGTGTGCACCTTTAAACCACTTGGCCACCTGGGGTCCCCTCTTTTTGATGTCTAGTTGAATGTCTTAAATGAATGTTATCATGGTAAGATTGCACTGAAAATTTGTAAAAATGAATACATATACAATGAATACATATCCAATGAAAATACATATACAATGAATACATATACAATGAAAATACATGCATTCTGTTTCAACAACACCAATCCTTGAAGGCATGCTGATTGCATGAACAGTTGTGTTCACCACTTCACAGTGCATCAACTTCCGTAATTAACTGTCTGAGCTCTCACTGGTTTATTTGAACTCTTTGATTTCACTGCAGTGAATCTTCCTTATCTGGTAATTATTTATTGAGCTTTTTCAAATCTGACAGTTGGTATCAACATAGTTTTGTTATCAAGACATTCTTACAAAGTATACATTGTACATGTTGTATTTTTTTTGTCGGTCAGAGTGAGTAATGGAGTATCAACGTTTACTTGTTAGCAGTACTTGACTGCTTTTATTTAGGTATCAGAAATATTTACAGAGTATTCTGTGCTTTTGATTATTGATTTTGTAATAGAATACAATTGTAATATTATATTTGGAATTTAGTTGTCCTGTTTTTATTTTTTAAAGGTGGAATGTTCTGTGCTATTATGTCCATCCATCTGTTACCAGTTTTGTTTCCACACAATAATTCAAGTTGTCAACTGTCTACAGTTACCAGAACTTGTGGCTAGCTTGCGCTTTGGATAAGGAAGAACACTTGTAATTTTGCTATTATAATATTGAAGGTAAAGGTCACTTGTTGTTGTTTAACACCATTTCTCATGCAAGATAGGCTATACATGGTGGCCAGTCTAACTTGTGAAGGATGAATCCATGAAAGCTTCCCCCACCCCCACCCCCATAAGAATCACCGACCCATGGGAATCCAATGGTAGCCTTCTTACATAATCCACATTGACTAATCCTGAGACTTGAAACCACACAGAGAGATCAAATGGCAATGATTGTTAAAGTGTAGTACTTTAGACCTGAGGCCCCCAAGATGACTAAAAGAAGAAAAATGGTTTATACATAATAACCAAGAATTAGAAGAAACGTACAAATTTCAGGTTCATTAGTTTAACAGTGTAATTCTAGTTTTCCATAATATACAGTTATGGAAGAAGAATATTTGAAAGTCTAAGTTTTAAGGCACAAGATCACTGTGAATAAAAGAAAAATGTTCTCTGTACACTAATTTGAATACTATTTGTTATTCAGACTATTTGGATAGTTTGCACTTTAAGTTAGGAAGAAGCACACAAATTTTAAAAGTTCCAAGGTTAAGGTCACTGTGATGTAGAGCTGTACCAATGTCACTTTTTGCTGATTATGCCGATACCGCGTATAGCTGATTATTAAAATTGCTGATACCAATGATAAGACAGATTATTTCATTATCACAGTATATATACTCGCGTATAAGCTTAATAAGTTAGGAAAAAAATAAAGGCCTGGAAGAAGGGGTGGTCGGCTTATCCGCGGGCCAATGTCTAAACTTTACTGTTTTTAGGTATTTTTGTTGACTACTGTAATGGCTATAAATCTTGGAACGTGAAACAATAATTTTTCTGTGTCTTAAGACAGGCATATTAAAAAAGTAACTTTCGATGACCCGACAATTATTAAACTGTTATAAAATACTATGATTGATTTTGTTATTATTTTGCATGTGCATATTTTCTGATTTCTCCAACACGAAATTAAATAAAGGTAAATACAGACTTCATAATTCGTGGGCCGGGAGACCATGTACTATTATGTACAGTACTTACACAGTGCAAAGCGTGCATAGCATCACTTAAATCCACATTTATTCCCAAACATATTGGATGCAGATTTTGCTTTATTCGTTGTTTCGACCGAATTGCATTCTTCTAGATAACTTTTCATATAGTCCTTAATAGCTGTTTCATATAATACAATGAATCACCTCTCACGAATTACTCATTTTCAATGATAAAAGCGATCCTACAAATTGAGGCAATATGTTTATAAAGGTAAGCACGTTTGATTGTACAAGGCACATAACCATCATAATTTACATGCTCTTGAAGAGGGGTAATAATAAAAGCTAAAATTTTCATATAGATCGACTAAGATCAAGATCAATCAATTTTAGTTTTGTCTTTTGGCTGAACAAACATCATAACTTTCCACACAATGGACAGCTTGATGTTGCGGCATCTCCTTTGATGATAGTTGGTAAATTTCTCTATAGTTTTGCAACAGCAGAACAGGCCAGTTAATCATTAAAATGCCTGAAACTGGCTTGTGACAAGAGGAATTTTGAATGCTAACTATACCAGTACATTGATGCAGAGGCGTAGCTAGAGTCATTGGAGCCCGGAGACAAGATTCATTTTTACGTTCCTGTCAGATAGTTGCCTAAACAAATCCACCAATCAGATCCAGAGATGGAACAAATTTCCTTCATGACATTTAAATTTAAACTAACACAAGGTGGAAACATACTCCTGCTTATGATGGTAGTGTTGTCTTTGGTTTTTAAAGGCTCTTGGATAAATTTTTGACTATATTATGCCAAAAAATTTGAAGCTGCATGTAAGTGTCTTTTGCAAGGACACACCAAGGTAATTTAGTTGCTTTTTAGCTTTTAGTTAAAATTGTGTAAGTTAATATGGTCATTGTTGTGGATTTTGAATGCATAGTTTTTTCAAGAGTTCAAATGAGTTTTGATTTTTATTAAATACCATTGTTAGTGGGAAGTAAACCATAGTACTCACTTTATTGATGGTGGCAGTTGCAACAATGCTGGTGGCAGCATGAGCAACAGTTTTAGGTTTTGGTGAAAGTTTTTAATTTGCAAATTATCTTAATTCTCATCAAACATGGCCATCACTATAAAACTTTTACAGTTCATTGTTTGAAACTCTCACTGGCCATTATGACTTTTCATTATAAAAAATATGCACACATTCTTGAGTCATCCGTACAATAATTACTTCACTATCTCTATCTTATCTCTGAAGCTGAATCATTATACATGTTCACAGAAAACTTTTTTCTTCTCAGTATGCAGAATTACTTAGATAACATGCTGAATCCAGAAATAAAGATGTATGTTTGTTCCCTACAGCTCCAAATGATGAATAAGAATTGTTGGGCTAGCAGATTTTAAGATTGTACTATTTGCGGCATTATTGACAGGCATATAATATAGATGTTATTGGACGTGTCTTAATAAACATTTGGTAAAGATAACATGAAGAGACACAGTCTGGTTTGATGTTAGAAACAGGAAATTGTTTTATCAGTAACAAGTAAGTTTTGTCATCTTTACATTAGTTTTGCATAATTAATGATATCATAGTGTATTTTTTAAATTTTGGAATAGTTTCCATTTTCACTGATTGTTGTAGATCTTGAAATAAAATATTTTTGTTTCACAGCATAAATTTTGTTATAAGTATTTACACAACAGGATAGGTACAGCATAACTAGACATTGCTCTTTATCCAGACCTTTTGGAAAAATCAAGCTAATATTACTGTGCCATGAAACAGTTAATATTAACAAGCCATGAAACAGTTCATACATTGCCCAGCTGTGAAACAGTTGCTGTTACCAAGCTGTGAAACAGTTGCTGTTACCAAGCCATGAAACAGTTGATGTTATCAAGCTGTGAAACAGTTGATGTTGCCAAGCCATGAAACAGTTGAAGCTATCAAGCCATGAAACAGTTCATATTTTGCCAAGCCATGAAACAGTTGAAGTTACCAAACCATGAAGCAGTTATAATTAACAGGCCATTAAACAATTGATGTTACCAAGCTGTGAAAAAAGTTGATGTTGCCTAGCTGTGAATAATGTTGATGTTGCCAAGCTGTGAAACAGTTAATATTGCCAAGCCATGAAACAGTTGATGTTACCCAGCCATGAAACAGTTAATGTTACCAAGCTGTGAAAAAAGTTGATGTTGCTAAGCCACAAAACAGTTGATGTTACCAAGCTATGAAACAGTTGATGTTGCCAAGCCATGAAACAGTTGATGTTACCAAGCCATGAAATAGTTGATGTTACCAAGCCATGAAACAGTTGATGTTATCAAGCTGTGAAACAATTGATCTTGCCAAGTCATGAGACATTTGATGTTACCAAGTCATGAAACATTTGATGTTGCCAACCTGTGAACCAGTTTTTGTTGCCAATCTGTGAAAAAAGTTGATGTTGCTAAGTCAAAACAAAGGAATTGTTTTAAAAAAGTTTTCAATATACTGGTCCAATAGTATGGAACAACATTCCCAGCGACATAAGGCAGGCTCCTAGCATTTCTTATGTTCACAATCAATGTCTTAAGTTAAATGGATGAAATATTTAGAAAATTGAACAGTGCTAGTACCAAAAAAAAATACTGCCTGCTTTTCTGTAATTTTGCATCATTTTCAAAGCTGCATGTTTCAACGCAGAATGATATTTTAAGTTTTTTTTATATGTTTATGTTTTTTCAGATGCCTGTGCATGTGTTCCAGGCTTGATGCTTTGAAATTTAAAATTCCTTAATTATTTAGTGTCAAGCCAGACTCTTCACATCATGTTGTATGTATTGTATATATATTGTACATAACAGATAGAAGGCCTCAAGGTAGATTAGTTCTGTAACTAATTGAGTTACCTTCTCTAAATAAAGTCTTTATTATTATGAAACAGTTGATGTTGTTGTTGTCAAGCTATGAAACAGTTGATGTTACCAAGCTGTGAAACAGTTGATGCTGCCAATTCATGAAACAATTGATGTTACCAAGCTGTGAAACAGTTAATATATTGCCAAGCCATGAAACTGTTAATATTGCCAAGCCATGAAACAGTTGATGTTGCCAAGCTGTGAAAAAAGTTGATGTTGCCAAGCCATGAAACAGTTGATGTTATGAAGCTGCGAAACAGTTGATGTTGCCAAGTCATGAAACAATTGATATTACCAAGCCATGAAACAATTGATGTTACCCAGCCATGAAACAGTTGATGTTACCAAGTCATGAAACAGTTTGTTGCCAAGCTGTGAAACAGTTGATGTTGCCAAGCTGTGAAACAGTTAATATATTGCCAAGCCATGAAACAGTTTATCTTACCAAGGTGTGAAACAGTTAATATTGCCAAGCCATAAAACTGTTCATGTTACCAAACTGTGAAACAGTTAATATTGCCAAGCTATAAAACTGTTAATATTGCCAGGCCATGAAACAGTTAATATTGCCAGGCCATGAAGCAGTTAATATTACCAGGCCATGAAACAGTTAATATTGCCAGGCCATGAAACAGTTAATATTGCCAGGTCATGAAACAGTTAATATTGCCAGGCCATGAAACAGTTAATATTGCCAGGCTATGAAACAGTTAATATTGTCAGGCCATGAAGCAGTTAATATTGCCAGGCCATGAAACAGTTTATGTTAGAGCTGGGTACCATGAAAAATCTTGTACATGTACCACAATATCATTCATACCACAGTGTACTGCATTTATATTAGGTACCAACAATTTAAATGTTCTGTGACAGGGGCATGGATTTGTTTTGTTACATTTCCGGCTCTCAAATAGCTGGGAAAATATCTTGGTCTGATATAAAGCAAGATAACGTAATATTAAACTTATTTCCATTATATTACCTGAAAAAATTAACTGCAGATATTATTATTTTCTGTAAAGAGGGTGACACAACTAGCTGAAAAACTACTCTGCCTTAGCATGTTTAAGACACTCTCAAAGATTGAATCTGATACATGTTTTGCATTCATTGGTTCCCACCAGATTATTTGAGTAGTCTTTTAAACTATTTGTGTTTCACTCTTCATCAGTTTGCATACTTAATGTGTTTTTGTCGTTAAAATATTTACAGTTTTTTTTATAAAAGTAAGCTAGTTTGCCCATGGGAGATTTAAGATGACACCATAATACTGCAGCTTAAAAGTTAAAACATTTAAGTAAAATAAAATATGGGATGTTTAATGGAAATTGCATTATATTTATTGTACAAAATATGCACCTTACAACCTTACAAACCATTTGCCAATATTTAAAGTTATCAAGAAATGACATCTTAAATAGTACATGCAGATGACAAGGAAAGGAAGAGTTTAGAATGAATATACAGATACAAAGGCACAATCAAATATATACATTTATGTGGATACATAGGTAATAGTTTTATAGGTAGCAAGAGTTTTTATATTTAGACAAAAGTCTTTGAAGTGATATTTTCAGCAACAGTTTTTCTATGTAATAGGTTCAATAGATTTGCTGGTGGAGTCTTTCTCAAGTTTCCTTTTGTTTTGCCAAAATATGATAACAGATTCGTTTCTTCAACCAAATTTGTGAATTATATTTATACATCTATCACACTTTTAACACGTTACTCCTAGCGACTACTTTATGGGGCATGCGGTAGTAGCCTACTTCCAAGGTCTGTAGTGTCAAGGTCATGCATGATATGCTAAAGTTGGTAGTATTATAGAAAGGTAGACAGATTAAGTTCTACAATGATACCAAAAAACCTGGATATTTTAGTTGCACTACAAAATACAGAGGGAGAAACCTAAGTTTTTGGACATGTTTTTTTTTCACCCAAAATTTGTACATGGTCGGAATCCAAATTTGTTTATGTCCAGATTTTAGACTTTATGCCCTCAGATCTACGGCAGACTGGTCTGAAGCGCACACAGACAGGTGAACCTGTGTAAAAAGTAGAATAAAGTGGGCATTTTGAATAAAGAGTCTTCTTAATATGAAAAGTATGGGTCCATTAAGCAGAAAAAAACAAACAGGTGTCCAAATTTTCACCTTCTGCTCATGTGCCAGCAAACTAACCAATGAAAAACATTTTCTTTAGCACAACTAGCCATTTGTCTAATGGAATATTACTTGGAAGTCTATGTATTAGGGTGTATTCAGAAATAGTCACCAAAATGTGTTTCTTACTTGCATTTCATGCAAAAACAGCAAAAAGCTCTAGGGGTTAATGTGTTAAGGAAAGCCATATAGTTAATATTTAGAGACAATTAAAAGACATTTATTCCAAATAATCCTGTCAAAAGAAATTCTACATGTTATACACATATTATTAAGAATAGTCGCCTTGAAATAAGCAATATGCATTAAATTGTTGACAAGGCAGTCTTGAGGAGTCAACATGATCAACACATATCAGAGCTCATGAACTTTTTGAATATGTACAACTATTAGGATTAAAATATAAATATTTATTCACTGTTGGTCAAAACTTGCTTCAGATATATTAACATTATCATGTTGGCATGAGAAAATGTGACTGACCATGACATGAACTACAAAACAAAAATTAGTCTTGACAGTATATTGCTTGAAATAAAGGAGCGCTAGACTAAAGAAACTGCAGGCAGTTGTGTAATAGAAGGATGTGATACATTTATATACTTGATAATAAAACTGCTGAAGATAAAACATAATAATCTCAGAATTTTGCTTTGATACTAAATTTAGTGTTAGAGAAGTGTTGAAAACTGTTCATAAAAGCCACTCAGAGATAGTGAGAGCCTGAGTATGCATGTGCATATAATTATGACAGGTCATGCATATTTTGCATCGCAGTGTTGCTCACAGACAGCTGATTATTTTTCAACCTATCTAGTTGGGCTGGAATATTAATAGAATGAAGGTTTCTGAAAATAATTGCCTGTGATAATCACATTTTTAGAAGAAGACTATTATATGCAATAGGCAGCTTAAATCTAAAACCATTTTCATTTTATTGTTTATGCCATGCAGGTAAATTTACTACAGGGTGTAAATGTAGTTTTCATCAGGCTGGTGTAGCTATACAATAATAGTGGAGAAAGAATCCAGGAAAACCCAGGACAGAGCCACCTATTATTGCGAAGCTACTGGCAAGCTCTCTCACATACCCACATTGGCCGAACCCCAAGACTCCTTATCATGTTCAACTTGAGTTGTGGGCACTTGCAATAGAATTATTCTGCAAAACAAACCAAGCACCCTATCATTGTCTTTGTTTAAAGTTTACTGTTGGATAGATAGATCATGAATGGAATGTAACAGTTAGGATCTCAATTTGTTTTACTCATCTGTAACCAGAGTATAGTTAGTAATTTTACAAAACATTAGCACTCCGGGTCAAGCGAATTGAGTTACCGGTAATTTAATTCATTGTTTGTGCCCTGCTCTTTTCTCAACATGCTTATTAATCTCCAAAGGAATCTCAATAGGAAAAGCAGAGTTTAAACATCTGATGTTTCTTGATTCTCCTTTTAATAATATAAAAAGAGTCATTTCTGCCATTAATTTAGCAAAGTTAAGTCTGGTGTGCTTTTCTGATGCATCTCCTAGATGTCTGGCTCATGCAAAGAGAGAAGTCAAGGTTAGATGATGTAGCCCATTGCAGGAAACAAGGAACTGAGATGGATGTTTTATTCATCAACAAACTAAGTGCCTACCAATGTTTTGAAGGATTGGTACACTACATGGGAGTGTTAAAGCAATCTTAAAATTTGGTACTTGTCATAAAGTACATAAAATGAGTACCTGGCAGCAGGATACATGTCATCTCAGAAGCTTCATATACCTTAACAATAATAATAATAATAATAATAATAATAATAATAATAATAATAATAATAATAATAAATAATAATAATAATAATTTTACATGTCCTTTTTTGCTAGGCTAATATTGTATCTAAAGTTTACATTTTAGATTGTTGTAAATTAGGTAATTTTCTGCACGCAGTTTTGAGAAGATTTTTTTTTTCTTCTATACATAAGATTTGTTTGCTGACAGATTTTTACCAAGGTAACATTGACAGATTTTAGTTTTTAGTTTCTTTTTTTAAAAGTGACCTGGATTTCTTTTTCCACAATAATCAAGGCTTTTAACTTTAAGGGCAAATTTTGGTATGGACTCACACACATGGGTAGATAAGGGGGTCTGTGTTCTCAGCAGACCTTACATTTGTTGTCTGGTCTAACCAAATTGGTTACTAATTGACTCCTATCTCCTCTTTAGTTGCCAATTCAAGCCAGTCATTCCTCTGGTAGATGCTTCCACATGTACAAATGCTAATCCAGATTGATTCATCTGCAGACATTTCAGTATAGGACAGATTGCTGGTAAAGAAGATATACTGATATTTCCTTTCATTTAGAACTTCTGACCAAATTCTTCATGAGCAGAAATGTCCATTATTTCATTTGTTTACATTCAATCCATGTGGGTGTAATTTTGTGTTATGTTAAATTCTTTTACTTTCTAATGTCTTTTCAGTGATCATATTTTTCTGTCTGCATGTAAGCGTGGTACCTTTTCTCTTAAATCCACACCCATTAGTTCAGCAGTCTAGCAGTACAACAATAAACTGGTATTTTAATACAAAAACAAAACAAAAAACTTCTTTTTTTAGTTACCAGAAAACACAATTTCACTAGCCACATCTTACTACAGTACTTGTGTTTGACTAACCTTAATCCTTGTAAACTTTTCAAATTGAAAGGAAATCAAATAGTCAACTGATAGTTCAGAACAGCTTTGCACCAAGCATCTTCAAAGTTTCTGTGCATATGTATATATGTATATATATATATATATATATATATATATATATATATATATATATATATATATATATATATATATATATATAATGTTTACTATTTCACACTTCCTCCTATACATTTGCATGTGTCCCAAAAATATTTAGACAAATGTTAAACATGCAAGAGATGAAAAAGATACTATGTATCTCTTGCTATTAAATATGGCAAATTTGAAGAGTGAATTCTTTGGTAAGAAGCCTTGCAACCGATATTGCATTTGGTTTAAACATATGCAGAACTAGGTGCATGTCATAAGATACGGTAGTATTAATTGTTAATTTCTTTCAAAATTTTAGTTCAAGTCTGTCTTGTATGGCTATGTGAGACCAGTGATGAGATCAGAACACATTTTATTACCATGGGTCTGATGTGGGTTATGTAGTATGTCTGCAGTCTCTGATCTGCAAACATTTGTTTTTATGAGCTTAAAAATAAAATGAAATGAAACGCTGGACCAATTTTAATCAAATTTGGCAGAGAGCATCTTGGCATGAAAGTTTGTGCAGATGAAGCAATTGGCCAAATATATCGATCACCAGTACTATATGAAAAACATTTTTGCAGCTTCTTAGAATGGCTCAGTATTTTAGTATTTAACAGAATTATATATCATTTGACATATTTATTTTGTATAAATGATGTTGATCTGATATCAAATATATATGAAGATATTTAAAATAAAACACCTATTTAAATAATCATACCCAGCTTACAGATTTTTAAGAAATTTGGATTGAATGCCTCCTAGGAACCTAGATAGAGTTATTCAGCTCTTACATTTAACTATTTGTGACATGCCAGATATGTCAACCAGTAATGAGTAATGTCAGACCCACTTGATCCACATAGTGTCAGTTGCAGTTCTCTTACTAGAGAGCAGTTTGTAGCAAGATATTTGTACACTTGTAAACAATTAAACATAGTCATTGTCTTAATAAGATACTCCGTCGTTGCTCTGTAGAAATGAATTCCATACTTGCAACCTTTGCCAAATTTGATAAGAGTGAAAGCCTGAACAAGGAAATGTTTTTCTAGTACAAGTCAAAGGCTTTATTTTCACTTGACAAGAACTTTAAAGCAGTGAGTGGTAATGGTGAATTTCTTAATGCACTCTTTTCTGTGATACGTTTACACTCAATACACGTTCCTTTTAGCGCTGTCCTTGGCAGCCATAGAGTATACAGACTTGTAATGAAGTTCCAGTACATGATACAATTTTACTACTGACTTATAATGAAGTACCAGTACATGATACATTTAATTTTACTACATATTTATAATGAAGTATAAGTACATGATACATTTAGTTTTACTACATACTTGTAATGAAGTACCAGTGCATGATACATTTAATTTTAATACTACTACATTTATAATGAAGTACCATTACATTATACATTTAATTTTACTACACTTATGATGAAGTACCAGTACATGATATATGCAGTTTAACTACAGACCTTTTAGAGTACAATGATCAGAGCATACCTACACGTTGCTCTGTACCATACACTGGCAATCCATTTGATCCAGAATCAAACAAAATATTTGTTCTCTGTGCTACGTTTGACTGATGGACTCCAGACAATGGTCTTTTGCATACCAGGACCCAGCAACATGGAACTAGTCGCCCACTGAGCTTAGACATTGTAATCATATCATAGTATATTTTTTTTATGTTAAAGATGTTTTCTAATATTGTAAAGCACTTAGCGCTATACAAAATCCTCAGTATTATTATATAAACATAAACATTGTAATCATATCATAGTATATTTTTTTTGTGTTAAAGATGTTTTCTAATATTGTAAAGCACTTAGCGCTATACAAAATCCTCAGTATTATTATATAAACATAGCTACATTATATAAGCTGATATTAAATTAAAATTTTGTTGCGCTACATATGTAAATAATTGTTCCTCATATAAAAAAGAACACAGTTCAATCACATCAAGAGCAAAAAATAAAAATATAGCACATGGTTAATACAGTCATTGTGAGAGACAAGAAAGACATTTCTTTTGGAAAGTACCAGAAGTGGACCTGCAAGAGTAAAATTTATTAAACAGATTTGTTACTGTGTTATATAGACACAACTAACAGGAAACTAATTGCTACCTTTTATCAGTTTTGGGTGCCTTCAACAGCACCTTACTGAGAATGTATACAGTATTGCTATTCTCCCTGTGGACCAGCTATGGTAGAACTAGGATATAGCACTTATATGTAGACTCATCACAACACAAAACATCTGTCAGCTATGTAGATACATGAAAATATGTCAGACCAGCTTTGGGCATGATAGACATATCAGTCCTAATTACTGAAAATGTGTTTCATATTGAATTAAGAAAATGCATTTATTCAGTATTTATTTAGCCACTATTATTGTTTGTGATTTGCGCATTAAAGCAAGGAATTGATCTTACTAAGAGAACTGCAAGAGACCTGTAAACTAAGTCTGTCATTGACTTGGAGCTGTCAGAAATGAATAATTAAATTAGGTTTTTTTATGAAGCATGCAAATATATTACACTCATAAACCAAGTAAAGTTTATGGCAAGAGAGCTCAAAACAGTTTTGATTATACTATTTATAGTTATCATAATAATTAACTACAGGTGACATGATTTTTTCAATATGGTGTCAGAAGTATGCAAGATAACTATATTACAGCCAAGCATGTATATTTTGCTTGTGTATAAAATATACAATATTATTTTTTAAAAATTGTTTTGGACCTCCGATATAATGACTGATATAACCAAATGAAATATTTCATGCAGTCTTGTAATTAAAGGGAAACAACTTATGCAATCCTAAAGCAATTTCAGAGCTGAGTTATGTCCCATAATCCACCTTTCACATACAATACAGGTTCCAAAAGTATGGAGATGCTCAAGAATGTTTTTAACATGGAGATATTGGCCTTCCAATATTTTTGCAAGTGCAGGATGTAGACCTTGTCAGTATTTATTTTAGTAGAATGTTTCAGATAAAATAATCCTGAGCTTAGTTTTTTTTCTGATATTTAAAGCTGTCTTCCTCTAAACAAATTGACTACTGTACTATGATAAGAACTGGACGACATATTTTAGTAGTGAATTTATGAAAATTCTGCAAATGTACAAATATTGTTTTCATTCAAGAATTTTTTTTTTTAATTATGGTAAAAAAAATGCATAGATTTCCATTTAAACAGATGCTGATCTCTATCCAAATAGCGGAGTGTATGTTAGGTATATCCAAATATACTCTGTATTTTTATGTTTAGTGTTGCTACATACAAATCTAACAAAATAATTTCTCTCATCTGATTGTTGAACATTTTAAAAATTGGGATATCCTATTTCTTTGCTGTTATCCCAGAGGTGTTCTTTTGTTTTTACTTGAAATGCCCTTTTTAGTATCACCTTCATTTTATTTGCCACATGTTGCAGCAATTAAACAATGTTGTGTGTGGTACAGTGACCTCTTGATTTGAAATATAATTTAGGTTATTTAACTGCTTTTGGATTTTTCCATATTCACACAAATAGTGCAAGGTATATGTATATGGCAGTCCAGGTCTGATTGACAAGGTTGTTAAGTATGTGAGTAATACTAAGGCTGATTAGTTACTTCTCTTGAGGTTACAAGTATTTTGTTTCATGACTCGGAATCAATTCAAGATGTAAACAATGGATGCAAACTGATTTCGCTATCCAGGTTGTCCATTATGCTCTCAATATCTTGAATCTTATTATATGCAGCGCCGGATTAAGCACCGTGGAGGCCCATAGGCAGTCAAACTTTTGGGGCCCCAGACCCACGGTCACGGTCTCATGGGGGCCCCTGATGGGGCCCATAAAAGTCGCGGGGCCCATAGGCAGTTGCCTACTCTGCCTAATGGGTAATCCGGGACTGATTATATGCTATCCGGCATCCTTCTAATTAAAGTTGAAACTAGTATTATGATTCTAGGGTCTTAAAATATGTTTTAGAAAAGAGTGAGAAGCAAGAAGCTTTGTAAAATTCAGCAAATAATTTATTTCTGTAGAATACAAAGTGAAAATGTTGTTGTTTTTTTTTAACCCACATAGTACATGTATTTTATAATAAATCTCAAATTTCTGACACAAGTCTTGATGAATAAAGTTCTGGATAAGCTTTAGTGGAATTCCAGATGATTTCCAAGGCTGAAGTTATTCATGTGATATTAGTAGCCTCTAGTCTCTAATGTACTGAATTTACCAAAGACCTTAATTGTAATGATGTACCAGCAGTCTTTTGTTGAATCACAGTTATATCATCCAAGGGTTTCTTTGATTGAATTCATTATAATTTAATGTATCTTTCCAAGAATATTATAGAGCACATTGTTTTCCATAGAATCATAAATAAATTCACCCCAGTCAAAATCTGAATACAACAATAGAAACAATTTTGCAGGAATACTTAACTATTACAGTTAAAATGATTACATTTTTTTTCAAAAGGCTAAGACATAAAAGAATAATCTAGATCAGGGTCAATAGTTCATTTCCAAACAAATCTAGGTCTGTTACCAAAACTATAAATAAAGAATGTTCTTGACTCAGACGAAGATAAACATGTTAGGTTGTTGTCACATCTGGTCCAAGTGACTGTTTTAGTTGCTTTTGTAAGTTGTCAGAAGAGAAAGTTAATGAGTGGGTTCAACTGATTCCGTGTATTGTTGATGTGGGGCAAGATGCAGTCAGCCAGGCACAGCAACTATTTGGGGTATTGTTACAATAGCACACGGGTTTATGGTGGACCATTGTGTTCCAACATCTCTTTGCATCAGATGCGCTGTATTAGATGACATTAATGTTTAATGTAGCCAGGATTTTTATGACAATGCTTTATGCAGCTGAGATTTTATTTACCTCACTTACTTGGTTACAAAATTAATCCATCTGCAAACTGCACACAGATTTGTTGTCACAAAATATGCTGGCAGATCTGGATCTGTGCAGTTTGTATGGGGAAATTAGTAGATAAAAATAGCATGCGCCCTGATCTTCAAGCATGCTATGCCATGGCAGTTCTTGATCTTTGTTATTTGTGGTTTGACGTGACTTAAAAGTGAATATAATAATAAATATAATAATAGTTGAACCCACCCAAATCCTATTTTTTATTATTATGTTTACTTGAATTGTAATCCTGTAAATTATTCAACAAATGAATTTATTGATATACATTTAGACCAGATTGTAGTACAGTAGAACCTGTCTTGAAAGACCACCTCTTCTGGAAAAATATAATGGTCTCTCAACATAGATGGTCTTTCATAACAGGTCATAACACCATATAATCAATATATCTGTGCAATAAGATTCTGGTCTCCCAAAACCAGTGGTGTCTCATAGCAGTGGTCTCTCAAGACAGGTTTTACTGTGTTGACAAATTTATTAAGAGGCAAGCTCATCAGGTAGCAGATTAGTACATGGAATACCAATAACAGGGAATTCACATTGATTTTTGCTGTTGATTGGCATTTTCCACTGAATGATAGGCTTTACATGATGGCCAGTATAGCTGGTAGAGAAGAACCCAAGTAACCTCTTGAGAAAAGCCACTTACCCAGTGAAGCTACTGGCAAGCTTGCTCACATACCCACATTAGCTGAGACTCACACAGACAGGTGTGAGATGACAGTGATTGGTAAAGGTCAGGCCACTCAGCAACTCAGGGTCCTCACATGATTGATTGGCATACCATATATTAGTAGATTCATTTTAGGTACCTACCCCTTGGTAGTGTTGTATTTAGGATTTTGCCAACTCTTTTCTCCATTCTAAAGTGCTGCACCTGTTCAGTAGTGCAGATTTCAGGAGCATCAGGGAGAGAAGGGTTGCAAATAAGGAATCTTATTCTCAACAACTGCTTACTAGTGTTGTATTCACAACATATTTTTATTCACTTCATCAATGTTTTTTATTATTATTTTTTTACAATATGCTGCTGGAATTTTTTTGCCTATATAAAGTTTGCAGCCAGGGCCTAGACAGCCTGTGTGGAAATATGTCACAGGAGGCAGAGGCACAAAGGAATCCTCATGTCATGTCTGTCGTGCTATCCATATGCACATTACATAATACACTATAAATAGTCTTGCACGTAGAGTGCAGGCAATTTCTTGTACCATGTTGCCAAAATTTTGAAAATGTGTAACCTGTTGGAGATGCTGTTTCAGTGTTTGTAAGAAAATAATGAAAAACTACGCCTACAACTTTGAATTAGTGGATGTGTCTGTTGGTACTAATCCAAAGAAGCATCACCACAAGGCAAGAACGTTTTATGTCTTATCCATGTGTCAAAGCTGTTTCACTGGGAACCGAATAATATGTAGAATGGTTATGAGGCATTGCTTCCATCAAATTTGAGGTCAATAGACAATGAATAATAAAGTGTTCTGTTCTGACATGGATTAATACTAAAAATGTCAGTGCTCTGAAGGATTTAGTGCCAGTGCTCAAAAGACATGGGTTATATTTACTGTCTGCATCTAATGGTCAGTCAAAATAAATGTAATAGTAGTGATTGGTCCAGTAATCTGACTGATAGACAGAGCGGATGTTCCAATACAAATCATGCTTTAGACATTTCTCTAACACCAGTAATGTCAGTAAAACAACAAAAGAAAGCCTGAGAACAGCTTGTTGGTCTATTTCCAAAGTTGCCAAAAATGATAAAACTGTATATTGACAATGAATATGTTTTAAAACAATGTATCTGGCAATAAAACATTTGAAAGTTTGTGATAGCCAAGTTGCAACATAAGGTGTCTAACTACCATTAGTGTAACTTATTTCTAAGATTAAATTTATTTTGAGATTGACATGAGTGATACAATTTATGTGAATACATGATTTGTCATATAATTCATAATTTGTTAAATAAGCAAGAAAAGAAATTTAGAAAATATAGGTACATGTATTTATTATAATAAATGCTGGTAGATAACAAGTTTTAAAAATCAACAAGCAATTTGTTTCTCTAGACACAAAATTAAAATTGAAAAGAAATGTACAATATTGTGAATTAAATTCGAAACAATTATAAATTTCCAATCACAAGTCCAAAATTATAAAATGTTCAGAATAAATGCTGATAGTTCAAATGTCCTGATAGAAACCAATGATGCAATCCAAAATGTCTTTGAATGAGTTCACAAAAATCCAAAAGTCAATGAGCACTTTAATTTTTCCAGTGAATAGGTTAAATAAATAATTTCTCTCTTCCATCTGATTTCAACAACACAATTGTAAACTTTGAGCACCCATGGATTTGTACAGACTGGTCTAAAACAGGACTGAATGGTTTTTCAAATCCCTATTTATGCATCTTTTCACATGATCTACAGTGGATTAGAATGTGAATTATCCAATGTAAAACCTGGTCTCATTGTTAATAAGACTTGCTTTAAACTTGAATGATGTATATAGCATTTGGTCTGCAACTTCCAATCATGGACAGAAGTAAGCTATGTAAACAATCTATTTACAGCTTACAGTCATGACCAAAAGTTAAACATACAATATAATTGAAATATGGATAACATGAGTGTACAACAGAGTTAAATGAGAAAGCTATATCAGAATGGACAATTCAATGGTGCAGCTTATTTCAGGTTAACCAGGTGTTTTCACAAGTTATATCTACATAAGTACACCAGGTGTTTTCACAAGTTATATCTACATAAGTAGATATAACTTGTGAAAACACCCGGTTAACCTGAAATAAGCTGCACCATTGAATTGTCCATTCTGATACAGCGTTCTCATTTAACTCTGGTGTACACTCATGTTATCCATATTTCAATTATATTGTATGTTTAACTTTTGGTCATGACTGTAGGCTGTAAATAGACTGTAGATGATAAAAAATTTATTGCAATATAAGTTTTAAAGGAAAATATGATAAATATAGTGCAGACTACAAAGTTAAGTGGCAAAATTTTTCAATCAACCAAGATTCTTGCATTTTTTTTTGGTACTACATGTATTAGTGTATTATATTAAGCTGTGTCAAACACAAATAAGAGGAAGAGGCAGGACTTTCCTGCCTTATTAGGCTCCATGACTTTCTGCAAAGCTCTTTGTGCCACAAACAACAAGAGAGCAGCAGTTCATGTGATATGGACACAAAACAGGTGATGTATCCCTTGCTGACTTTTTATGCCCACATTAAGCATGGTGTTGAGGCATTATTAAAAGCTAGAAAAATACATCTAACTAGGGTAATGTAAGTGTAGAAATTATGTACCAAAACAGTGGTTACTATTAGAGGGATGAAGTCTAAGAAGTTTTTTGATAATGATGTACATGTACACAAAATCATCAGCTTTAATACAAATGGAGAGTAACTTAAAAACTGGTGAGAATATAACAATTGAAACACAAAAAAAGGATATCACTGACAATAGAAATGCAAAGAGATGACTTCCTTGATAAAGTATGGAGTGCTGAATGAGACATAAATGCACAAAGTCCAGCAAAAATAAGGAAAATAATCCAAGTGGTCTAAGTTATCAGACTGGGATCATGTTGGCATTATAGCTCTACCAGCCATGGACAGGAAGAGATTATAAGATGGCATGTTGTTTGTCAACCAATGGTCAATGCCAGTCTGTCTGTCCATTACCACAAGTTTGTTATGACTGCTTCTCCTAAATCTCTGAGAGGACTGCCTTGGAACTCTTCACACACACATTAATCCCAAAGTCTAGGAAAATGGTGTTGCTCAGATGAACATCCAGTATTGTGCCACAGTGGGTATCTAGATAATCTTCAGAACAGAAGGTCATACAAAAATTGACCTTTCATAGAAATAAAATTTTTATGATATCTACTTGGGTCAAAATGAAAATGGCCTTTTCCATTAAAAAGTTTGTTGCTACTTGTTCTGAACAGAAGTCATTGGGGCCCTGAGTGGCCGATTGGTCTAAAGCGCTTTCTGTTACGGATCATGGCCATCTCACCTCTGTCTGCGTGGGTTCGAGTCTAAGATTCGGATATTTGTAGTTATGTGAGAAAGCTTGCCATTAGCTTCTCGTGGGTCGTGGTTCTTACCGGGGGTTTTCCCGGGTTCTTCCTCCACCTATTATATTGGCCGCCATGTATAGCCTATCATGTGCTGAAAAATGGTGTTAAACCCTACAACAACAACAGAAGTCATATCTACATGGATTTTTTTTTTACCAGAGACTTCACTGGTGGAAATGTTTGAAATCTTGTTCACAATATAGTTAATCCTCCAAAATTGATGGTCATATTGTCATAGGGTTTTCACCACAAGACATTTTTACTTGGGTCTGAAATGAAAATGGAATCCCACCAACATTGAATATGACTGTCACAATGAACAGACTGAAAATCTTGTCACTAATTCGCCTGAATGGATGTTCATGTTGGCACTTGATTCTGTCCAAAACTTTTCTTAATGGTGTCTAGTTTGTTGGAATTGAAATTAGTGCTGATCTTCAAATATGGCTGCCATAGCTGCTAAATTTCTTAATCATATTGTGGAAGAATATCAAAGATAATTTTAGCGCTCCTTTATAAAGATGAAATGGTCTTACCTAATATTCCTGGAGGTTCTTTTTGGACAGTAATGCATTTTTCCATTTGAGGGACTGTTTTATTCTATACACCCAGTTACAAATTTAAAAAGATAGTAAGTTCCTTGGAATGATGTAACAATTCATTTAAAACAGGTAAGTTCAACATAACTAGAATTAGTTTACCACCACCTAAAATTATCCCTAATATATGTTGATGCATCATGTGCATGAAATTCAAGCAGCATAGACCTAGAGTTTTCTTGTATAATGAACTGGAAGAGCAGGGTGTGTGCTGTTGGATCATTGTGCCCACAGATTGGGCATCATTCCCTTGTCATTTTTTTTTTGTGCCTATGGATCATTATTTGTACCATCAGCTCAATGTACCTGCAGATCTGGCTGTATGCTTTCTATCAGACAGCGGATACGGGAGGTTGTATGTTCGATCCCCAGCCAAGTCATACCAATGACTTACAAAAATAATACTAACAGCTGACTTGCTTGGTGCTCAGCATTAAGAGGTTAGTGTTAGGACTGGCCAGCCTGGTGTCAGGATAATGTAACTGGATGGGACATCATTTTACATGTCTGTGGCATGTTTCCTGAATGCTAGACATCACTATAAACTGCCTCACTGCAGACATCATAGTGATATGACTGAAAAATTATTAAAGGTATGTTAAAAATCCAAATCACACACACTTACCTTTCAGAGTATTATGTCAGTTAAGTGTGGATTTGTGCCAAGGGCAATCATGTAGGAAGTATACACATATACATGTAGTACAACAAATTGATTGTGGTCAGATGTCAACAGGATATATTTCACTTCTGAACCTTGGCTGTGACATTGAAAAAATTTGTTTCAGGATTTGTAGAATAGATTAACAGTAGAAATATTACAAAATAATTAAATACTGAGAAAGTTTTGTTCTGGTTGTTTGGTGTGGAGATTTTGTGTGGCACAATACGTCTTCAATCCTGAGAGGCAATATTGGTGCAAGTTTGTAGGCAACATGTGGAACGGGGCAATGCAGTAAGATCCCAGACAGATGTTTTTAGAGATATGGAAACATAGTTGAAAAATAGGTCATTTTTGGGTGTATGATGGACCTTTATCGTAACATGAATTCATGTTTGCAAGTTTGCTGACAACAACAAACAAGGTATTGAAATTATGGTCTGAAGCGACCCAATATTGGCGTGTGAGACATCTCTGTTCAAAGAAAATTTGATACTGATGTGTTGATTTGGAAAGGTATCAGAACTGAAGCCAAGAAGTAATTTTAAACAATTTTCAATGGATTCCAAACTCTTGGGTCAAGCAGCACAGTTTTGGATTGTAACACTTGTTTAATCCTAACATGTACACACACAATGCAGGCATACAAATTCATCCTGGACAATGAGCCTATATTATGAGGACATAAGTAATTTTCCATTGATATTCAATAAATTCCCAAAATAAATTAAGTGACCTTTGTTTTGGTGTGTGATCTGCTTTAAGCCAAAAATGTACCAGGAATTTAGGTTTGGCAGCAAAAGAAGAAAAACAGATTTAAAAAAAAAGTAATTGTAGTTAAATCACAGCCATTTTTGTGTGCAATGCAAGTTTCTATGAAGATGCACATGTGTAGCAAGTTTTATAATATTTGGCATTGTAATTGTAATACATGTATACAGGTTACAGCTAGTCACAGATAACAAAAGGACAGTTAATGTTACATACCACTTGTTTATTGAAGCAGAGTAAAAAAAATCAGTTATTGGAAAAACCAATTTAAGCATGAAAATGTATCAATGTTAGGTCCTGCTAAAGTTGATCCACTGTTTTCAGCATTTACTTGGATATATTTATTCAACCACTTTTCAAATTCCATTTTTAAGTTGTTATTATAGACTGATGATTAAAAATGATTATTACTATGCCAGAAAACTTGTCCGCATAAATATATATTTTCACTGTATTCGTCTATATATAAAAATTATGTTGGCTTGTAATATTTTCCTTTATAGGAGTAAGTTATTGCTTGTAAGTAATTTAGGTCATTAAAACAGGAAACTAAATTGCATATTTGTACCTTTTGTATTGGTTATTGCATACCTATTGACACAGGTTATCATATATGTGCTAGCAACTTTATATAGACACTTGTACAACAGATTTGAATATTTAAATTATAGTGATTGCATATGGATGATTCGTGTGTATATATATATGTATATAAAACCGTGTTTGTTTTGGTATGCTTCACTGAGCAAATAACTTGCCATACCCTCTTTCGAAAAATGGAATAGTCTTCAAATAATTAAACTGCATGACTGCGTGTAATTTCTAGTGAATACGCTCATGTTTCGCGTCGACTAAGATTTCTAATCACTTTCTTCTTACTGTAGTGATGTTAATAATTAGACAGTCTGAGAGACGCAGACAGTGTTCTTTGTTTTTTTTTTTAATTAGATCCTCTCAGATTGCATGTGACCATTTGTGTTTTTGTTGGCCAGTAGAATGCCACTAAACTAGGAGTGGAGTCCATGTCAGTACCTGTGTAGAGAAGGAGGAGACGGTAAGGCCATACCGTCCTTTCAACCTGCTATTTTAAATACAATATTGTGAATTGCTATCGGTACCATTAATCAGAACTATTTTGGACAGATTAGCTCGTTGTATTGGCATATATAGTACAGACTGTCGTGGGAAGATGTGACTATTTCGTCAGTAAGGTGTTAACATAGGTGTCGTTTAAGGATGGCCTCTACGCTTGGCGAGAGAAGCCAGTTCTCAAGATCGTCTGTCAGAAAATCGAAAAGAAAACAAGCGAATGGATCTGCAGCAAGTAAGTTTGAATTTTATCTTGCAGTCGTGTCGCTGGTTGGACTTGTTAGCATTTTACAGTGATAATTCCAGGGCTAGCCTTCGTGGAAAATCCAGCTTGACTTTTTACATAAGCCCATGTGTGAAGATTCTCATTCGACCTCGGTTGAACTTGTAAAATCATTTAAATAGCAAATGATGTATATATGAGCACCCAGTTTGATGTTTGCTAAACTTGTGATTTACACAAACTTTTAGTAAAGATCTCGTTTGTATTTAAATCGTAGACGTTTCAATGTAGATCGCAAAACGTGTACATATTACCTAGTCACTGGTGATTCATATCGTTCACACCTGTCGTGAAAATACATAATAATCAACGTCTAGATAGATGTATATAAACATAAAGTTCCCAATTAGCTAGTCTTTAACCCTTTAAGGATTTCGACGCCTGGATATTTGTATTGGATTTTTATGGTTCATCTTCAGTATGAGAATATTTTTAGTGTTCAGTTGGAATTTAAACTAAAAAAAAAAAATTAAATTTGAAACCAGTAACGGTTCAGATGACTGTTCATTTTCTTGAATAATCAGCTTTGAAAAAAATTGACCTAGGCGGCACAGTGGATTGGCACATTCCGGGTTAGCATTTATTGATTTCTTAATAATTTTTAAGCTGTAAATGATTTCAGTATGATAAGAAATATTAATAGTACAATTTTAAAAAAAAAATATTTTAAAGGATGTTTAAGGGATACTTTCATGTCTGGGATCAACAATGTGATAATTACCCACCATATATAAAGTATCCCCAGACAAATGAATTATACAACTCTTTATTCAAGCTGTTTAAAACAGATCTCCATCCACTGTCCTGCATGAAGATGCGACAGCAACCACTTAGGGGTAATGTTCAGGTGATCTGTTATTACTATGATTGCTAAATTTATTAGCCAATCAGAATAAGCCATGTTTGTTCTCTTTTGGGATACTGCATCAATGTGTGCTGAATGATTTGATTTACTTTTAGATTTCTGAAAACTGCATTTCCATTGGCTAATTCAAAATTTACCAGAACTTGACATCTAATTGGTCACTTGTAAGATCTTCATGTTGGACAGTGGAGATGTAAATTAAATCAGATTGACTCCTTATTTTGCTTCAGTCATGTAATGTTTCACATGTCCTTCCTGTCCTGCCAGCAAGTCCTCATCTTCACAAGCCAATGTTTCGATATGATAACCCTATACATGTACACACCTTGGTTGATCGAACAGATATTTTACTGCTTTGTCCTAGTGACATCTGTTGGTTGTTATGAGTTTCATCCCTTAGTTTAACATCTAAAGTATGACTGTACCAGAGGGAAGCCGTTATGGTGTATTTGAGCAAAAGGTATTTTTATAAACACAGAACGGCAATCGAAAATTGCTTATTGATTAGTCCATTCAAGCTCAGTATTTCCCTTGTCTCGATCACATAGTAACAGCTCAAATTTGAACAGCTTCATTTTTGATTGGATGCAGTGATTTGCTGATGCATCAAATGAAATTCACAGACCTATGAACACAGGACTCTGTTCGATATGCTAAGGTGTAGATATGGTTAGTGCTAATGAAGATGGTAGGTTCCAAGTTTTATTTCAGCTCAGTAACTTATTGGATTTGATGGAGTTATGGTTCTTGTTTGACTTAGAACTTTGCTTTCAGTTCAACTCACAATTTTGAAGGACTTCATGGATGGTCATAAAAAAATTATTGGAGGCATACATTACGTAGATCTAAGTCTAGTTCAGTTTACTTTTCACCATTTTGCTGTAAAATTTCTGGGAATTATGTTACCCTTTCTGACTTTGAACTTGGCATTTCATTTTTTCTGCTGTTCTCAGAGATAAATAAAAACACAGAAAAATATGCATACTTAAAATTTCAGAAGTGAAAACTGAAGCGGTAGAGTCCTGTTGAACATGTGTTGTGCTTTGTTTAGTTGAAACCACATACGTTTTTGTTGGCAGCGAGACCAATAATAATAATGAGGACTTTGTATAGCTCATAATCTCAAATAGCTCTAAGCACTTTACAACATTAAACAACACCTATAATACATATATAATGATATATTTACATACAACAAACACCATGAAATTAGAAAACATAAAACATGCTGAAAATATTTAAGGTAGGAAACATTTTTAGGTCTTTAGGTTTGTTCTTGCAGTTGAAATAGGTTAGTTTTATGAGCACTGTTGAAAGGGATCACTGTGTACTTATGTCTTAAGTTCAGTGGGCAATTCATTCCACATTGCTGGGCCCTCGTATGCAAAAAAACGTTATCCATATGAATTCGTTGTAGTAGTGGGAATAATGAGTGTATGATTGTCAGAAGATGAGCACAAGTATCTTGCTGGTGTATATACATGGGTGAGGTTGGATAGGTATATTTGACTGGAGTCCATGAGTTAAACATAGCACAGACAACAAGTTTTGTGTAGGGTACAGTCTACAGAGCATAGGGAAGGTGTGGTCTGATTGTGGTACTCTAAGGATGATCTGAGCAGCTGTGTTTTGAAGTTTGTGGAGTAAATTTTGAGATAAACAAGACATAATAATTGAGTTAAAATATTCCAGTCTTGAAAGTACAAATGAGCACACAATTCTTTTAGTGACATCAACTGAAAGGTATTTGCGAATGGAGCTGATGCATCTCGGCTGAAGATATGCAGCATTGCATATGTTCATGACATGTTGGTACAATGTGAAAGTACTGTCTAGAGTAACACCTAGGTTTCGTACTGAATTTTAATTTAATTTTGGTGTTGGTGATATTTATTGTTTGAGGTAAAGGATGTGAATGAGAAAGTCTTTGATCAGAATGACCTCTGTTTATCATCATTCATCTGCAGCTTGTTACATGTCATCTATGATTTCATATCAGAAATGCACCTCTCTACACCATAACACATTAACTCATGGAGGTGTTTGCCGTTTTCACATGAAATGCGAATAGGTAACTCATTTTAGGGACTTTCTGAATACATTAATAGATTGACTTCAAACCAATTTTACATTAGACCCATGCCTAGTTGTGCATAATTAAAAAAAAACATTTTCCATTGGTTAGTTTGCTGGCATGAGCAGAATGTGAACAGTTGAGTTTTTTTTGTTTCGTTTTTTTTTTTTGCTTAATAGACCCACAATTTTTGTATGGAGAAGACTCTTTATTCAAAATGTCCACCTTATCCAACTTTTTTCACAGGTTTACCTGTCTGTGTGAACTTCAGACCAGTCTGCCTTAGAATGCTTAGATCTGAAGCCATAAAGTCTAAAATCTGGACGCAAAATTAGATTCTGACCATGGGCAAATTTTGGGGTGAAAGAAAAAACAGGGTCTAAAAACTTTGGGTTTTCCCTCTGTATTTTATAGTGCAACTAAAATGTCCAGATTTTTTGGTATCATTGTAGATCTGAATCTACATTTCTATAATACCACCCACTTTTGTGTATCATGCATGACCTCGATACTACAGACCTTGCAAGTAGGCTACTACTACCTCATGCCCCGTAAACTCGGCGCTAGGACTAGAGGTTAATGTGTTAAATGATAGCAGCAACTTCAGTTGGGTGCAACCGCTCCGGTTGACTAGTGGTTAGAGTGGGAAGTAGTGGGTTTGATCCCTGACCGAGTCATACCAATGACTTACAAAAATGGTACATATACTAATAGCTACCTCGCTTGGCGCTCAGTATTAAGAGGTTAGTGTTAGGACTGGTTGGCCTGGTGTCAGGATAATTTGACTGGGTGGGACATCATTCTACATGTCTGCAGCATGATGCCACAGTGCCAGACATCACTATAAACTGCCTCACTGCAGACATTGTAGTGATATGACTGAAAAAATTGTTAAAGCTACATTAACTCTCACAGTAATTGTCATAAAACTACTTTTTCTTTGTCATACACAGATATACTTTTATTTTTTAGGTATTATGATATGTGTACTTGTGGCAGCTTTACACATTTTTGGTGCCAAGCTCAAGGCTCCAGATGGGCATGATTCTTGCTTCACTGACTAACAGATGATGCTTAATCATGCACCACCCACATTTTGGACCTAAACAATTACTTGAACAAAGGCCAAGTACAAAAATCTGTATCAAAAATGTTGACACAAAAAAATGGAGATCTAAGCTTCAGCTTTCTTGAAGTGTAATTTGCTCTCTGATATTAATTTTAGTTCATTTAGTCTTTTGTTTAAAGAATATTACAAAAGCGTACCTCAGTGTGATTTTAACAAATGTTCACATTTACATTATGGTGATTTAGCTGGCAACCCTGATAAAAATTATTTTCATCAGTGTCACACAGGTAAAATATTGCCTTACTGTTCTAGTTGTCATGATTTATTTGATTATTGATTTATCTAAGTGAATGCAGACATGGAATGATCTGTGTTTATTTCATTTCTATGACAGTATATTATAATTAGTCTGTCTACCTGGATATGTTTGTCTGGTATGTCAGTTACTGATGACAGCATTCACTGTCTTAAACTGGTTGGTTGCAGTATGTAATTCAAGTGAAGAGAAAGCATTATTCCACTTCAACATTTATTTTTTTCACAGAATTCATTCTCTTAGAGGAGTCAATGGATTGGAGAAAAACAATTTCAAATGCATTGCATAGAGGTTCTTGTAAATAGTTTATTTGCTCCCATTAAAGCCCAAATTTTGTTCTTTCCTATTTAAATGACACAATTTTGAAAGTTGGATGAATGATGTTGATGTCCTCTTTGTTTTTACATTGAAAATATCTCAGTTTAAAATATGCAGTAGCAATTAGCAAATTTGCTAATAGAATTAAAAATAGACAAAAAAAATATGCTACTGGTGTTTAATTCAGACCATTATATACTTTATTTAAATACTGCCTGGCCAGCTTTTAACATAACACCAAGATAGCATCTCGAGACGTCTTTTGTTTTATGTTTCAGCTTTAATAATATGCAGGTTTTTATTGTGACTGATTGGACTGTTCAGTCTAGACCAGGGGGCTCAAACTCTAATCACCCTGATGGCCACCAGGGGTCATCCAAGGGCTGCATCTCCTTTTATGTCTCTCATGATTCTTTCAACAACATTTGTTTTGGGGGGCGGTGTGTTTGAGACTCCTGGTCTAGACTATGCCGATAATGGTTACTAATTAATGTAGAGATAAACTAGCCTATTCATGGCAACAGTATGAGTGGGAAGAATTTCAGATGATTTATCAGTATGAAGTTGTCCTTTGTGAACTAATTCAACATTCATATCATTTGCATGTAATCTGTTCATGAAAGTAACTGTATTTTATAGTTGTAGAGTAAATCCAGATGCATAGTCCCTTGGGGTAGGGCTGACCCCATGTGGTTCAAAGCCAGTTGCATGCATCAGTCTTCTCATTCTTGAAAAGTATATATTTGGGTTATATTAGGCAGGGATCTTCAACAGATTCTTTTTTATGATTCCTTATCTTAGTTCCGGATATTAAGGAAATAATCTTGGGCATCACCCTGAGGTCTGAGGATGATATGTATTAACAGTTGTGTTATAACATGTCAGTTATTAAACATACGAGATATCCAACTCTGGAGATATATGAAAATTGTAAAAGACCCCAGACTCCACCATAGAAATGATCAAAATTACAAAAGCTGTACAAAAACCTGGTCACAGAACACTTCTTCTGCCCTGGCCAAGTTTTGTATGATATCACACGTATTGCATTTGCTCACAAACCCAACTGAGTTCTGAAAGCAGGAAAGAAAAGGAATCTTACTGGATAAAATGCTTTAGGACCTTGAAACCAAATGGTTTAAACCTAGAAAACTAGAAAAAGATGGCCATGCACAAATAAAATTACCTTATGCAACTGACATATTTTCTTATCAATTCTCAACATTTGCTTAATAGACTATAATTGCTTCTAAAACAATGAATTATCTGGGATATAATTATTAATTTGTGCTTATTAGATTTACATTTAAAAAAAACAGATGTCGTCAAGGCACAGCAATTTCTAAGTAAATAGGAAATATTTTTCAGCATCAACACGTTGAAATAAACTAGTTGAAACAATAAATTTAAAGGTTTCATTCCTGTATGACAGACTTGTAAAGTTTTGCAAACACAACACTTTTTCTGTTCTGTTTGTCTTGTCTATGTTTTGCATTTGCATTTGAAAAAGACTTTTGAGGGAGTTGAAAGCGTTCAGGTTAGTTAGAAGAGTAGTTTTTGTACTGTGTGTTTTCAGTTTGTTGTGTTTTGTGTGTGTGTGTGTGTGTGTGTGTGTGTGTATATATATATATATATATATATATATATATATATATATATATATATATATATATATATATATATATATATATATAGCCTGTCCTAATTTTAAAACCCAGTGCAATAGGAAGCACATTGTTTTGGACTAATTATATTTACATATACATATAAGTAGATATACCGGTAACTACAAAATCTATTTTCCATCAACAATGCAAGTCCAAAGTACATGTACTATGAACAAGTACTCCACTTGTCACTGTAAGGGCACTGGTGCCTCTATAAACCAGAAGCAAAGAATATGTTTAGTGATACTCTTACAATAAAGAGGACTTTGGTTTGAATCCCACCATTGGATTAATTGTCTTTTAAAAAGACACTTTACTCCAGTTGCAATTTAGCAGCTAAAACAACTTGATTCTGTAGCAGGAATATGAAACATCAACTACATTCATAAACTTGCATTACAATATGTTCTCCAATACAAACTACATGCATCACCTAATGTTAAGTTATATTCTCAAAAATATATAAAATTTTACAACATTGACGAGGTGCCACTGAGATTTAATGGCAAAATTTGATTGTCATATTCTTGATGTATAGGCAGTGATTTCTTCTGGCATAATTGGGTATAGGATATGTATATTTGGAACCAAAGAACCTCATACAGATCCTAAATTTTAAGGGTTCTTCTCTGATGGCAAAAATATTTCTTTAAGTGGTCACTATGTTGTATTTAAATAAGGCAGTATGCACATTGTCTTTATGTACAGGTATATGCAAATTGTGTTTAAATGAGACATTTCGTATTTAGTATTTATACAGAGTTATATGTATATGGACACAAAATTGTGCTTAAATAGGACCATTTAACCTACATAACAGTTACATGTATTATTGTCACTTTATTGTACTGAATGGCACATTCATAGGCACTGTTATACCTGTTAGTTAGATGTATGTAGGTAATTAAATTTCTTATACCAATTGGCATATTTAGTTAGACGTATGTAGGTAATTAAATTTGTTATACCAATTGGCATATTTAGTTTGATGCATATGGTACTTTGATGTACCTTAAATTGCACATTAATTAGATGTACATGAGTACATGTACTTTGTACCTAATGGCACATTAATTAGCTGTATATGAGTACTTTGTACCTAATGGCACATTAATTAGATGTTTGAGTATTTTGTTGTATCTAATAGCATATTTAGTTAGACGTATGAGTATTTTGTTGTACCTAATGGCACATTTAGTTAGCAGAGTTCCTAAACTTGCGAAAAGTGCTACTATACTGGTTGTTGCAGAGACATCTCAATATCAGCATCCTTTCTTAAAGTTGAAAGCCAGTCTATCATCACTAGAAGCCAATATGGTATTGGCAAAGCAGTGTTACTTAACAGATGGCCCAGCAAACTTAAATGATGTTACATTGTGTCATGTCTGCTTGAAAATGATATATTTTCTGAGAAATTTTCCATTATGTCTTGAATCTTCTGAAAGATGCGATGAAACTGCCACATTGCAGACATCATACTATGATTCATAGCGATATGAATGAAAAATTGTTAAAGCATTGTTAAAAATCCAAATCAAAACACCACCATATGTATTTTACAGACACAAAAGAAATATCTACTGATTAGGTTTTGTATGTGATTGCTCTTTAAAAAAAAAGGACAGCAGAGCTTCTTAGACGCTTGTTCTTAATATGAAAGTCTATTTTAAAGTTATTTATATCACTTTATATTTGGAATTTTTGATAACATTGTCTGTCATGCCCAATTTTTGGCCAGTTGGCCTTAAATACATTGAATTTGTGAGTTTATTTTCTTTGTGTTATTTAAGTTGATAAAGAACAGTTGCATTTACTTGTGTGTGATAAGATCTGATAAGGGTCATTTTGTAACAGACTTGCTACAGATATCTTAATTTCATGGTTAATTCATTTTATTGCTTCAGCTCAGAGTGCATAGTATAACAGTAAATACAGCACTTTGATTTACCCAACATAATCTGGCAACTTAAGGAAATGTCAAGGTCACTGAAAGACTTCCTGCACTGCCAAAGAGTGCCCACTGCAAGATCTACAGTAAACTCTAGCTGTTCAAGTATTAGCCTTATGTTTTAAAATTTGAGATATGACACCCTTTTTTTAATTCAGCTGTCTACCAAATGGCCTTTTGTCATATTTGTTAAACAGTTAGGTAGACAAAACACTATGTGAGAGGGCTCTTTTCTCTTGAATAAGGTCTACTCTGACCAAAGATGAGTTGATCTCGTGCAAGCCATATTAGGTTTGGCACAACCTTGGTATGGTGCACATTGATAAAGCACAACTCTGGCCAATTGATAAAGACAAGTTTAACCATTTTTGTCTTCTTCAAGACACTCTTAAACTAAATAATAACAAGACCCAGTTACAAGACAACTCTTTCTCAGTTCTGGTATACATCTCTTAACTCATTGTTATTCAGATTATCTCAGATGACACTAATGAAGCCAAATGCCAGCAGTCAACTCAGACTGAATTTCAGTCACAGCAAGAACCTTTTGTTCATATGCTGGCTTACTTAAATTAAGTATTCACTCACCTCAGGCAAGTACCATTTGCTTATGAATAAAGTCAAACTGCAAATAACTAAGATCTGGCTCTGCCATAGCATAATGCACATGCAGATATATTGTTTGTTCTACTGATTACTCCTAACAAACTGCACAGATCTGGATCTGCCAAGGTATCATGTGGAAGCATATCTGGGTTTGTGCAGTTTGCAGATGGACCCATCATTTAGCTGAGTACATACTGTATTAATAAACTTTATTAATGACATGTTGCTCAACCACCCGTTATGAAGAGAAAAAAAAGTTTGGGCTATTTTTATTACACCTTTTTGTGACATCATCATCACCACCACCTCTTTTTCTGAAGTAGTTTTAGGCATGTTATGAGTAAACAAAATACATCTTTATGGGTTTATTAAAGACAAAATAACATATGTCATGGGGTGGGTGATGATTATTATGATTGTTATTGCCCACTGTCACGGGGTTGTATCAATATAATAATAATAAATACTATAACTATAACCCACCCCTTTTTGGTACTTATTATCTAAGAGATGACCGCCCTCGATATAATTCCCCAGTTCGAGGAAAGATAAGTGGTGAAACTTATAGATGGAAACAGATATAGTGATCTGAGCAGATATATTGAACAAACAAATACGAGCCCCCCATAAAGGTAAACAAACTATTTATATAATTACATAAACAATTGTGAAAATTCCTTTCATTAGGAATATACTCTGCTTTTAGAAATAAAACTTTCACTGAATTACAAGAAAACTCGAATAGATTTAAATAAACCAGCCGATCTGTTACTGAAAGCTTTAGTTCATCATAGGATCAAGTGAAGCAATTGAAGTCAGCGCCTTGTATGATTTCATAACCTGTTAGTCCTCAGTTTTCCGGATAAACTTTTGAAGATGTTAGAATTTTCGCACGATGCAGAATTTCGTCACAAGATTATACGTCTCTCTGTACTTGCCTCTCTTCCTTTTTTCCTCAGCTTAGGTCTCAGGTTACATAACATCAATACATCCAAAAAGCTATTTTCTCCATTTTAAAAAAAGATATAAATAAACACCTCAAGTTTCTCGTTATATATGATACAGGTGAGAACTTTCATTATCCTGTCTCGGTAATCATATTTCTATCAGTAGTAAACAGAAAAGGCTATTAATCGACTCCACATGTCCTCAAATGACAGTCTTTAGTTGAACGGCTAATTCATCATGCATTAACATCACTTAATAATTAAACTCACATGAGACTTTGCATTTTTGAGCCTGCCACAAGTACTCAGTTACGCCATTTCACATTCGCTCTAAATCATACGTGAAATCTAAATTCGGTGAATTCACACGGATTCTCATTAATCATATTAACTAATGTACTGCATTATATTCCTAGAACCTAGTGTTAATGTGAACAAGACAACAAATTAAACAATACGACAAACTTATCTAAGAATTAATGTACGACTTCCTATGCATACCTCAACATCGCTATAATTCAAAAGCACATTATTATACAAATGTATTAGATAAAATCATGCAAGGACCCAGCAAACGTTATATAAATTGCATCAACAAATTACATGGAATTGTGACAATATACCTTTGTGGTTTTGTCACCCAACCAGTTTTGGCTTCTTGCCTTGACCACACTTTTTCTTTCAAATTCCACTTGGAGTTTGTATTGAATTTTAGCTTTTGTCCTCTCACAGGAAACTTACTGACTTCAATTTCAATAAGGTGATATAAAATCCTATGAAATTTTTATTTAACGGGACCAATCAGAATTAAATGTCTTTGCCGCCCTTTTATTCAGAGTCGCTAAAGTCGGGTCAGCCTGACCTGCTAGGTTTAAGTAACAGAATTTCTGTGATTTCTCAATTTTGACAACTTTCACATGAAAATGAAGCTTACCATGTCTTCTTATAATGCGTCTGGCCACTGTACAAAGGTTTAATTGGAAACAACATTCTGACTCTAAAGGACCCTTATCACTCACGGCAATATAGACTATAGTGATATGATACGCACGTGTCTCCATAAATCAAATGGTTCTCTGGTCTCCACTAATGTATTCTTGATAGATCGCTAGAAATTTGCATTTAAACAAATAAAGAAAGGTCACAAATACGTTCTTTTTAAAGTTTCAAAATTTATAGACATATTTCTCCTTGTGACTACCAAATGGTGTACTATTTATTGTCTTGCATAATTACAACAAAGACATATAGATAACTTTTTCTAAACACACAGTCTATAACAGAGAATCATATTTTGAAAGTACAAGTCTTATTTCAGTATACTGAATTTCGTGACCACAGCATCATATGCTGATTTCATTGGTTCACATGGGAGCTTTTATTGTGATGCTCAGTTAGTGCTCTTCGGCACATGGAACCACCTTGCATAATTAGAACATGTGCCATCTGACTACAAGTACATTGCACATTGTTCATGTCTGCAAGGTTCCAAAGTTATACGCATGTGACGATCACATGAGTACCAATTTTGGTCAGGTAGCTGAAGTTTTGTCTGAATCTAAGGTAATGTAGTTAAATTAGATTATTGGTTGTCGTAATTTTAATGTTAGAATCACTGTTTATGAAGAAGGTATATTCCTTCACAGCAGATTTATTTAGACTTGTTTGAATCTGTAAAATGATGGGTTACATGGCAAGCCACGTTTCTTGATATACACACCATATTACTGTTCTTGCATCATCAGAGCTAAACTTGGGATTTACTAATGGCTTTTGTATTTGTACTTGATGCAGCAACATTTGTCCATGTGCAGCAAATACTATTCTGCTTTATATCTTCTGGACTATCGTTTTTGGTAACACTAATAGCTATGGATGACAAAATTCATTATAGGGGCCCCGAGTGGCTGAGTGGTCAAAGGCGCTTTCCGTTACGGATCACTGCCATCTCACCTCTGTCTGCATGGGTTCGAGTCTAAGATTCAGCTAAGGTCGTTACGTGAGAAAGCTTGCCAGTAACTTCTCATGGGTTGGTGGTTCTTTCCGGGGGTTTTCCCAGAGTTCTTCCTCTACCAATAATACTGGCTGCCATGTATAGCCTATCATGTGCTGAAAAATGGTGTTAAATACAACAACAACAACAACAGCAATATTCATTATCACTGTTATCTTTATGCAGAACCATATGACAAAATTATGTATTTTCCTTCCACCCATTTATTTATTTTACTTCTATTTATATTGTGTATGAAATTACAGATTTTCCTACATCACATGTAATGTTTTAATTTATTTAATATTTATTGATCATTTACCATCTTAATTGGGATTTGATGTGCAAGTTATATGCATGACATATGTCCTTTGAAACCAAATATGGTTAATTAACATCAATATTGGGGGTTTTCTCTCATATTTATACCTGATCACTAAATATTTGCAAATACACGTGGCACAGATCAGATTAAATAATAAAATGTTTTCAGAATTTTTAAATAAGAAAAAGTTAATCTTGTGTGTGTTTCACATATAACAGTGTCCAATTATGCACATTTATTATGTCAGGTTACTCCTATGTCAAGTTTTATTGAAAGCTTCTGTGAAATATTCTGTAATATTACACATGTTTTTGCCTATATCCACTTGTAATTTGTGTAGAAAGAGCAGACCAAATTATATGTTAAACTTTTTCAGTGGTATTTTTCATGTTATATTTAAGTCATTTATAGATCAGCTTTAAAAATATTCGTTAAATATAAGCTCAAAGGTATGCAACCAGTGCAAAAAAGTTGTTTAGATAAATTTAATTTTTTGTGCATATATTTAACACTTACATAACTCATGATCTTGGCCATTCTCATGATCCCACATCACATTGAAAAATTAAATTAAATTTTTTTTTTTTAAAAATGTCTGTCATACACATCATACATGTATGAAAATTATCATATATGTAACCTTTAGTAGTCTTTTTATGATCTGTTGTTTTCTTTGGCTTGCACATACATCAGTTGTACAAAAAGGATGCATTTGACATGTTGCATACTTTGTGAATGTTGGTGTGAACCTGAACTATAGTTCTGCTAAATGGTAATTTGATATTTTAACAGCAGGCAGATTATGTAGAGTTAAATCACTTTCCCATGCTACCACAGATAAGAAGTAACTGCTGACCAAATTAAGGTGATGTACCATATGCATCCCTGTAAATTACTGAATCCTTACTTTAACAACACTTGACAAGTGAATAAAAGCCATAGTTTGTTAACTTTGACATCAATGGACATTTAGACAAAGATCTGATTACTTTAACAACACTAGACAAGTATCATAGCTTTCTGTATGTTTCTGATGCTCACATCAGATGTACACAGAAGGATTCAAACCGTCCAAATGAGATCTTGTGCATCTCATATTTTGACCATGTAACCAACATAGAAGTTCACAACATCTCCAGTATGCCATCGGATCCTATGAAGACATCTTGAATGCTCTAAAAAGACACAAACTGAATTGGTGTGGTCATGTCTCAAGATCATGCGTACTGGCAAAAACTATCTTGCAAGGCAAAATGCAAGGATACAGAAGAAGAGGCGGATAAATAAATAGTACATATTAAGTTGTATGTCTTGGTGAAATAATGTACCTATTAGGCCGTATGACTTGTTGGAATTAAATTAGGTTATATATCTTGGTGGAACTAGATACCTGTTACATTGTAGGTCTTGGTGGAATTAAGCACTGGTAGTCATTAGGTTGTATATCTTGGTGAAACTAAGTATCAGTTGTGTTGTCTAAGCTTTTCATGGCTGAACAAAAAAATGATTTTGCCAGTTTTCTTGTTTCAGATGAAGTTAAATGGTAACAAATGTATATAGGTTCAAGTACAATTGCATTATGAAGTAATGATTTTAAGAAAAAACAGTCGTGTTCTTCTTGAAGTATAATTCTAGACCACATTAATTTTATAAATAGATTCATTTTTATTGCTACATATTCACTTCGCCAATACATTTCTTACTGGCTCCCGATATGCATACAGCTTAAGTCAATTTAAATATCCACACTACTCTACCCTGCAGGTCAAGCACAAAGTTATCTAATTTGGGGAAAAGTATGACATCTAATATACAGCTGCTCCATGTTCTGTACCTTGGTAACTTGGTAACATTGGCTTATCACAAATAGGAAGTAAGGGCTGTTTAGCCAACAGAGCACATTTATAAATCAATAACAGTACAGCAGTCAGCTTGCAGACCTCCCCTGTTGGCTGGTAATAATGTGGTCTCACCAAATTATGAGCTCATTTATATAGGATTTCAGAAAATTCAGAGACTCTGAGAACTGGGCATGGCTCAGGTTTAGTACCTTATTTGTCAGCCTTTATTCAGACTGGGAAACATGCACAAATCCACAATAATTTTCTTTGTTCTGTGAAATGGCAAACACTTGGAGAATGCTTTTGAATAATTTTTTGGACATGTGTGACCATATGCTAATTACCCATTCTGATCTCTGCTAGTGGAACGAAAGGAAGTTCTCTTAGTGCTTCGTGTTGAACATCATAATGAGTACTTAGAGAGGTTTGAGATCTGCAAGTTTTTTATTTTTATTTTGAAGACAAGTTTAATGACATTTTTAATATTCTGAAATTGTTCTTAGTAGAAGATGAATATATCAATAGCTAATTTATCTTGTTTCTTTGATGTGCTTTACCTGAGTTTAGGATGGTGTCATGTGGATTTATTTAAAAGTGTTTTAAGTGTCATTGTGCCCTTTTTAAATAGTTTTAGCTCATGTGAAGAAATGCTGTCAGATCTGTTTTGTTCAAGGCAGTTGAATTGTAACCGGTTTTGAAAATACATACTGTCATTATTTTCTTCTTTCAGTTACATTCCGCATCTTGTTATATGTATTTGCATGAATACTGTCAGCTTAAAACCGTAGTTTCATAATAGCTTGGTCTTTGTGTATTGGGGTTACTCGTAGTTCATCTTGAATGCTTAAAATGATACAATAAATCGCAAGGTTTGAAATTAGTGTGCGGTTGAAAGATCTTCAAGTCTGATGTCCCAAACTCATTAAAATTGCCATCAGAATGCTTGAATTATAAAGTTGTCTAATAAATTCTCCTATTTAAAAAGAATTGAAAAAATTCATGGTTCTTCAATAGACAGCTGATCCGATAAACACATGATGTGGATATTTTAAAAATCATTTAAAAGTGAAAAAGGAGATCGGTTTTTTTATTGGTATGTGAATATTTGTTTATTTACCTGACAAGTTTGCAAAGGAAATAGGCATTGTGAAATGGAAACTATGCAGCATTCAATCGGCTTACAATGGGACTACTTCAGACTAGCTAAATCTAGAAACTGGGGAAAATGAAAATTCTGACACACATTGTGATACTTGTATCAAAATTTCAGATACGCACACCATTTACATCTCTTTAGACATTCACTGATTTAGGCATTCTTGAAAATAGGTAGTGTAATATGGCAAGTTAATTAAGAACCTGGTCTAGAATAAGGGTCTCATCAAAATTAGCAAAGCCTCATGTCTGCAGCATAATGCCCCATTGGGAGACATCACTATAAACTGCTACACTGATAGTGATATCACTGAAAATTGTTAAAGCTATCTTAAAAATCCAAAAATCTCTCTCTCTCTCTCTCTCTCTCTCTCTCTCTCTCTCTCTCTCTCTCTCTCTCTCTCTCTCTCTCTCTCTCTCACACACACAGAAGTCACTACGTTCTATGAAGGCATTAAAGTGTCCCGTGGCCAGGTAAAAGAGTGAAGTTACTTGCATGTTTTAAGTGTCTTTCTAATTGAGTAGCTTCTAAGGATATATATAGACCCATTATGACATAATAGGATACACGATAATATGATACACAACATAATTTATGTTGTGTATCATAATACATAGTGTAATTAATCTTAAATACAATATTCAATGTAATAATTGTACCAGTCTAAAACTAAAATATTCCAGCAAAGAAAGGAGAATCCACTATTTTTAGTAGGTACATGATACACAATGGGGATATTAGGATTTTGTCAGTGTTAGCTTTGTTGTACATGTAAATAACAAATGGCAAACTATTGATATATGAACATCATAATTTTTTAAACATGCAGGTTGCCTATTAGGTTCAAAATGGTAATTAGAAAAGCTTATTCAACTGGTACTTTCTTATTTCAGTATCTATTAAATGTTGTATGCATATCTGTTTTATCATTTAAATAGTGGCAGATGGTTCCTATTCATTCTATTTATTCACCTGGAAATGGCTGTTTTGTTTCACACCTGTGCAGAATTATCACAGTATAGGGACCTGATGGGGGCCTGAGGACAGTCTTTGATGTTTGTGTATTAGAAACTTTTCCCTTTGGCAAATCTGTAGGGAGTAGCAACTCTATGTAAATCACTTAATCACACTGTTCAGAATATACTGCCTTTGTAAACCATGTCCTTTGAAGAGGTACACATAATCAGGTTTCTGGTGTATTTTGAGGAGACCAGGGTTAGTAAGTATTAGGGCATAACCGATTAGCATTTTTCAACTGATTTATAATTCCGGATTTTGTGCATGAAATTTTTCCGATTCCGGATACAATTCAATTAATCGGAAATGCTAAATCTGTATTTTTTTTTTTCTAAAAAATCTCATCTTCCGTTTCCGGGTTTCTGGTATCTGGTTTTGCCGTGTCTAGCATGTTACTTAGTACTTTACCATATCTGGCTTCATTTCCGGTTTTCACCCGCCAGTTCAAATAGATTGTCTCACAGCGTGGTTGTGTTGACCATATTGGACTTTTCTGACTTCTTATTTAACTTTATTAACGCACTATCGAATGACACGCAGTGTTAGACACGGTGCTATAGAAATTCAACTTTATTATTTTTATTATCTGAATCGGTCGTTCCTGCCTTGTCCAACTCCGATTAATCAGAAGTTCATACTATCCGGTGGAATCCGATTTCCGGATCAAAAGTCGGTTATGTAAGTAAGTATCACTGGTATTTAGTAGTTTGTGATTCATCATGTAAATTAATGATGTATATTACTATTGAGAACATGAATGTTTCTAACTTTCTTGAAATTTATTTTATGAACTCCAAGCCATTGCACTTGTTCCATCTTAAATACCCAACACTGCCCAGGGGTTCTTATCACTGAGAGATTCTTCTAAACAACTCTGTTGATTATTTACTTTCATTGTCAAAATTAACAAAATATGGATACAGATTGTAATCAGATATTGTATTGTTTATGCCAGGATTGATTTTCTTGTTTGTTGTTGAATGCACTAAAGGGATTTTAGCAAGAGAAGATTGAAGCTTGCTGCCCGATTCATTTACGATATCAAATAAATCTGTGCCGTATCAAAAGAGGGGACACATTACATGAATCCATATCATGCATATCAAAAGCAGTGAACTTCATTCCATAAATCCTTGATATATCAAACATAAATGTAGGCCATATCAAAAGTAGAGACAAACCTTACTTGAATCCATGTCATATCAAAAGAGGGGACACACATTCAATGATTCCATACCATATTAAGAGGTAACACATTCCATGAACCATGCCATATCAAAAGAGGGGACACACATTCCATGATTCCATACCATATTAAGAGATAACACATTCCACGAAACCATGCCATATCAAAAGCGGGGACACAAGTCATTCTAACAGATGAATCACATGCATCTATTAAGAAAGTAACTTCATCTTCAGAACCTTTTTATGCACTGACTAGACTGTTTATGACCATTTGATTTTAAATATCTTTTAATCACAAAATTTGTTAAATAGTGAAAGCAATAAAAGCTCACAGAATCTGTTAATAAAAGATTCAACATCAGGTACTCGCTACTGTTGAATCAGTCAGAATATTTATTAGCCGCAAACATAAAAATAGAATTTGTTAATAAAGGATACTACATCAGGTTCTCACTACTGTTGAATCAGTCAGAATATGGGGACCAGGGTGGTCTAAAGCTCGTTCCGTTATGGATCACTGCCATCTCACCTCTGTCTGTATGGGTTCGAGTCTAAGATTTGGCTAAAGAAGTTATGTGAGAAAGCTTGCCATTAGCTTCTCGTGGGTCAGTGGTTCTTTCCGGTTCTTAGCCTATTGTGTGCTGAAAAATGGCGTTAAACCCTACAACAACAACAGAATATATATTAGCCCCAAACATACAAAACAGAATCTGTTAATAAAAGATTCAACATCAGGTACTCAGTACTGTTGAATCAGTCTGAATATTTTGTAGCCCCAAACATACAAAACTGAATATTTTATAGCCCCAAACATACAAAACAGCACTACAGTGGCACACTGGCATCCTTACTTTTAAGTCTTCATTTTATTTTAGATGAACTAGAATAAGTTTATATACATTTTAGCTTGCATTTTAGTACACATGGATTTATAAAATTTTTAATTTATATCACCTCAGCAATATAATTATAATATTGATTAACAGATGAACATATAAACTTGTCTAGATTGACAATTTTCTGACAAATTCCATTTCTGAAATGAAACAAATTCAGTGTAATGAACATATTGCAAAACCAAAATTTGACTTTGGTCAGGGGTGGATCCTTTTTTATGGTTGCCACCTATTATAGAATCATTCATTTCAAGCATATCTAAGTTTAGTTTGGAGATCTTTAAGTGACAAGACATTTTTTTTTATAATTCAAGCTGTAAAGGGTATGTGTGGTATACCAGAAAAAAGAACATGAATATAGTGTGTGATATCATTACATAATGCAGAATTAAGAAATTTGGAAAACACAATCTATGAACCTGAAAATATTTGTCAAGAGTCAAATGTAACCTGTTTTCATTAATTAATTATATTTATAAACATTAGCCCTTGAGCTGTAAAAATTTAAGAACAAATTTTTGTCTTTCATCATTAAAATAAGAACATTACAGAAGATAGCGATATTCATCCCGTTTCTTGAGACTGACTGGTGCAATAACTTTCTTATAGGGAACATTAGCCCATCTTGTAGTTTTAACAGGGAACCTTTGATTTGCAGTGCTAAACATACTTGAATGTTTAGATATATTTTTGAGTGATGAGAAATACACCTTTTCTAAATCCAAACTAGTTTTAATTTTATCTGCTTGCTGTACATTTACTTTTCAGTTTTGTTGTAAAATAAATCTAATATAGGTATAGACATGCTATTTAAACATACAGCTTGATTTATTTGATTGCATTGAAGATGCATACATTATTCATCAGTAAAGTTCACATTAATACAAACGTTGGTTAGTTACACAGAAATTGTTCTGTAATTCCAACATATTGGTAAATGCAAATAACAAGTTGCAAGATATTGGTGTATGTAAGTAACATTTTGGTATATGTAAATAACAAATTTAAATACAATGCTTTACATCAGTAAACAAAGTTTTTTCTGCAGTAGGGAAATTTTTGTATTTCTTTTAATCAAAGGAATATATATGCACTACGGTATATTATAACAGTACAAACCTGCCCAAGATTTTTATGATTGCCAGGCATGAAGAATCTGCAGAAATTCAGTAACTGTGGCTCAAATGACTATTTAATGTTGTAAATGGGGTACTTAATTGGAATTTTTACGTTTTTTGTCTGATGTCTGGGATGGAGTACTTTGGCTCCCCCAAAATATGTGTTACCTATTGAACTGCTTTTAAATTTAGGGTAGGTAGGGTTTTTTTTCTTTCTTTTTTTATTTGAACATATATTATAATCATTTATAATGTAGTAAGCACTTAAAGGTAGTGGCTAAGATGCACAAATCAATTTTTGGGATTTTCCTCTTCTTTTTTTTTATACAATGAGTGGTTGGCAATGAGAAATGGAGACAGGCAGCCAACCAGAACCCTTTGAGGGGGGAGGGGGGTAATTGGAATTGTATGTATTCTGTTTTATGTCTAGGATAGAATACTTAATTGGTATTTCTATGTGTTCTGTCTGATGGCTAAGATAGAGTACTTAATTGGCTTTAATATGTGTACTGTCTGATGTGTGGATAGATATTGATATTTGGCTGACAAGCAAGTCAACCAAACCACTGAAAGTCCCCTGCTAACAAACTTTCAAGTCATGGAAACTAACAACCTGTTTGTGACAGCTACACTAAAACAAATCCACCAGATGTATATCAATCAGACAATGGTCTGCTTGAGCAGCTCTCTCATAAGAGGTCACTCCCATTATAAGACCACTCTTGCTTGACGCCTAATATTTTTATGCTGTAATATGAAAATATTTTTGTTACCAAATTTGGAAGGTTGGAGTTTTATTAGAATCTCTCACGCTATTTCAGTATTTATTTAAAAAGAATAAAAAGAGAAAGGATGTGAACTTTGCATGGATTCCTGGAAATTCTATTCAGCCAATAAAGTATCCCCTTCAGGGACCTGTGTTTCTCCATGTGATAGGTTTTTCACATATTTGGTCAGAATTAAGCCCAGTTGTTTACCTGTGTGACTTAAAACTTTATCTCATAATAGATAATTTGACCAATGTTCATCATTTACTTAAAATAATACACTTTTGATTATTCACCACAATTCTTTTCATGTGTATTAATAAAGCAGATTTTAAAGAAATAAGTTTGGCAATTAGTGGATTGAACATTCTGTTTTATGTGATATATATATATATATATATATATATATATATATATATATATATATATATATATATATATATATATATTTTACATCCAGAATATGGACATATGGACATTTTTGTCAATAGACTGGCTTGCATAAGCAATCAACATGTGAAAGCTTATGAGCTCTGTGCATGTAAAAGTGGAGTAAATTCTGTCATACACATTGTGGATTAATTAACTAAGATGAACTCCAAAATATGACTGGTTTCTTCTCTGCATTTATCAAAATTGTGAAAGCTGCTGACAACAACTGTTCTGGTATTATTAGTTGCCTTAGGAAATCTAAACACTGAAAATGTAGTTTGAAAACACTCAACAGGGAAAAGCAGAATCATGCATTGGCTTCCATATCACCCCCACCCGTTTTAAAAAAAAATTAATTTATAACTTCATATTTTTGCTGACATGGCTGATGTTGGCCTATGGACTAGTATCAGGTTGTCTGTAATCCATGTTGGAAAGTTCACAACTCTGATTAGTTTATGTATAGTGTTGCAGCATTTTCATGGGAACCTGTCAATGCTGCTGTTACATAGTGTATGGGATTTAAATGAGGCTAATAATTGGAGATAACAATTCTGTGATTAAAATAGAGTCTATAAGGTTCTTTACAACACATATTCTTGTAATACGCTTGAATGTTGCCACTTTGGAAGCAAAATAATTAGTACAGATTTATTAAAATTTTGACTGTCATCTGAACTGATCGTTGCTTGCAGAAAGACTATACCAGTTTATCTCCAATAACAGGAAGAGTTTTATAAATGAAAAACTGAATATTTGAAATGGAATATTTTCCTGAAAAACTCTTGTAGAAAATTGGTAATTGAATTTGTTTTTCATAGAGAAACAAACAAGTAAAATGTAAACTATGCAGCAACGTTCAAAATTGGTAACAATGGAACAACTTCAAACCTACTAAATCCCCGCAAATTCATACTCCATCTGACTTGTTAATTATTATTTGCAATTTTTTAATTGTCACATTGGTAACATTATATGCTATCTCTGAATGGAAAATCAAATTAATATGGACTCTTCACCAGAAGACTTGTCATGTTATCTGGTTGGCCCAGAATGAATATGGCCTTAAATATGGCTGCAATTAAGAATATATTTAAACTTTTGTCACTAATTTTCCTGAATGGATGGTCATATCAACCTAAAGATTTAACCAAGTTTTCTAATAATGTCTAGTTTGTTCTGAATGAAAATAGTATCAAATTACAACCTTGTATGGCTGTCACATGGTGCTTATTTGAAAATCTTTAAACTCAAGAATGCTGTATCTGCTAAGGTTTTAACTCTTGGCAGTTAACAAAGAAAAAAGGGTTTTATCTTGACTTGCTGCCATCGTGGCCATCTTAAAATTTTGCTATTGCTACTTTTACTTCTTAACAAAATGTAATATTACCATGGTGTTTTCATCAGGAGATTTATTGGTGTGTAATTGATTCTTAAGTTTTTAAAAAAAATGTGCAGATCTGATGCCTGATATGGCTGCCAAAGTGATAATCTTTAAATCTTGTTATTGCTAATCAAAAGAAAAGTTATATTGCTTTTGGGGTTATGCCAGAAGACTTCTTATGATGTGTAGTTTTTTCTAATTGAAAATGATGTCTATGTGATGTCCAACATGACCACACCAGTGGCTATCATGAAAATACATGTATTGTTATCACTATTCCTCCAGAATGGATGGTCATATCAACATAAGGTTGTTTTTTTTTTTTAAACAATTGTCTAGTTAATCATAATGGTACCATTGTCATTCAATATGCTTGCTACACAGGCCATTTTAAAAATCTTGTTTGATCTATTTCATCTGAATGAACGTTCATATCAGTACGGGGATTTCATTGAGAGACTTCTTAATTATGATGTCTCTACTTGGTTATACATTGTAAATGGAAATTGTGGCAATCCAGCTTCAAATATGCCACAATGGCCATCTTGAATATCTTATCAATACTTCTAGATGGCTAGGTCGTATTGACATTGTGCTTTTTGCCTAAAGATTTCTGTTGAAGTTTAGTAGATACAAATAGTGTCAGTCTGATAATAAAAAAAAAAATGGGTATAAATACTAACGAACAACAGTTCTGAGATCCAGTGAGAAATCAGATATAATGGAATGATAGTCATGTCACATTAATCAGGTTGTTTTGACCTGGTCAAGTTAGATACAGATGTAAAGGAGTAATATTTAGGATTTATTGATGGGGTTATTTTAAAGTCATGTCAGTAAGTCATATATATATATATATATATATATATATATATATATATATATATATATATATATATATATATATATATATATATATATATGCTTGCATGAAAATTAAGAAAATTGACCAAGTCAGTCAAGTTCAGAGATCAGATATACAGGTGTAATACCTACATGATTGATTAATCAGGTTTTTCAAAGGTTAGGTCAGAAATCAATTATAAATGTTATGATAACTACTACATGGTTGATCAGTCAGGTTGTTCAAAGGTTAGGACAGAAATCAATTTTAAATGTATGACTACTACAGTTGCAAGGCCTGTTAATATTGGGGTTGTCAGATTTGTCAGGCAAAGCAGTAACTCACTTTGCATGAGATAAACTATTAACCCTATGATCAGATAGAGAGGGGGAGAGATAATGGTTGGCTAATCAACAATGAATGAGCTGTCACCTAATCTTACCTTTTATACTCTAGTCCTGTTTTAATAATTCAGATTATTGACACACAACAGTAGCCTGGGGGTATTCAGTTTTATGACCAGTATAGTACAGTTTGATATAACAAGTCAGTGGACAGTCGAGTCCTGTGACCCAGAGTATATTTTGTTTATAGTACTTTTAAACTAACAGTCTACAGATCAACCTTTGCCAGAAATATGTTGTTGTTCGTTCATCGATTCGACGATGTCCACTCTTGTCATACGAGGGTTGAAGGCCTTGGTTCTGTTCTGTGTGTGCCTCTGCAGCAGATTCGCATACCTTGGAGCCTTTGTGTATGGATGTACACAGAGTGCCTTAATTGCTTGTTGTTTGCTCCCAGGAATCAAGGTTTATGTTGAACACTTTCAGTGCAGCTTTCAAATTGTCTTTGAAGTGTTTCTTCTGACCTCCATGATATCACTGTCCATGCTGTAACTCACCATAGAAGAGTCTCTTAGCTGGTGGTCTGGCATGTATACATGTCCCACCCAGCATAGCTGGGACTGCATGCATCAGGATGGTGTCGATGCTGGGTAGACCTGCTTGGGCGAGTACCTCAGTTTCTGGAAACTTGTCTTGCCACTTGATGTTGAGGAGATTCCTGAGACTTGTGGTATGAAAGAGCTTCGGCCTCCTTGTGTAGCATTGGTATACTATTCTAATATCGCATGTGTACGGTAGTTTGGGGAATACAGCTGCCTTGTAGACCTTTAGTTTTGTCTGGATGCTGATGCCTCTTCTATTCCAGATGTTGGGATGCAATCATAATGCCATGTAACAAGCTGCAGATGAATCATGATAAAACAGAGGCCACAAAGACTTTCTCATTCACATCCTTTACCTCATCATGATAAAACAGAGGCATTCTGATTACAACACAAAGACTTTCTCATTTACATCCTTTACTTCAAACATCAAATATCAGCAACACCAACATTAAATTCACACAGTCAGTACAAAACCTTGGTGTTACTCTGGACAGTACTTTCACACTGCACCAGCATGTCATGAACATATGACCACTTAATGGAATATTTTAACTAACAGTTCACTGTGCTTTCTATTGCCTTGCTTGTTCTTGTGGTGCCAAACATTACAAAACCCTGATTGATATACATGCCACTATAAGCAGGATATACAATTTGTATAAATATTCTGCTGTAAGATTTGAGAAGATGTGAGATCAGAACATTATGAGAACTAGTTTAAGAAACCAGACAGTTTGAGGTTTTTTGTGTGGTCATTTTCATTATCATCTCTTCAATTCCACTTTAAAAATTGAGAATATTCTTCAAAAGGTGACTGCTGCATAATAATAGCACAAGTGTACCTTCCTTGTTAGCTATTAGCAACTGTATTCAACCCCTTTCCAAGAAACCATGGCTTACTTCCTAAGAGAACTTTGCCTTAGGCACTGATTCATTTTATTCATGAGCTAGTCAGTTTGAAAACCAGTCTATATTTTTAAAGAAAAGAGTCAGAGAAACACTTTATGGTTTCAGTTGTGGATGATATATGACGTATTACAGCAAATGGATCTTTTCAAACTTAAAAACGTTTAATCAGGAGACAGGACAAATCAACACTGCATTACAAACTTTAAAAGAATACAAGAGTTATGATATCCAGCACTCTGAGCTGTAATTCGGGCATATAATATATAGTTTACACTTTTTTGTCAATTATAATAGCAAAAAGTAATTGTACCTCTCTGGTGTTGGTAAGTATGGAAATGGATGAATATTTCAAACTAAAATGTAAAATTTAGCATTTTAAAAACATAATGGGCATTCTCGATATTTTTGAAAATTTCATTTGTGATGAACAAAATTATAATATATTAATGTAATCATTTGCTTCATGATATAAATTGTTCCTCTGCTGGTTCTTTATGCTAGTGGGTGTCCTAGGAAACCTCACACTATGTCCAAGGATACCTTGGATAATGTCCAAGGTAACTTCGGACACTACATCCTAGGACAAGCTTGGACATTGTAGTATAAAATCTTGGACTTTTACCTCGGACAGTAACCAATACTCCAAGGTTTTTTCTAGGAACATACCTCGGACACCTCACACTATACGTCCGAGGACAATACATCTGAGGTAACCTCAGACACTACATCCTAGGACAAGCTCAGACATCTAAGTATAAAAACCTTGGACTTTTACCTCGGACAGCAACCAGTACTCCGAGGTTTTTCCTAGGAACATTTGTCCAAGGTTTCCTAGGAAACCTCGGAAAATGTACAGCGGGGTAATTTGAAAATTCAGTGCTGTTGTGGTAGGCAATCACCATAGACTGCCTTAGATGTCTTGTTTTTCAGGGAATGTCTGAAAGTCATCTTTAATCCATTTTGGCTTCCCAAATTGTGGTTGAAATGTCCCAATATGAGCATGCTCAAATAGTAGATGTGTATGGTATGACCATTTTAGACGAGAGAAATAGATTTCAAATTGGTATAGACTGAAAAAGGGGCTTCAGCTAACAAAATATTCAAGAATAAGCTCAAACAATCTTGTGGTTTAAATGCTCACACACAAAAGGATATTATGAACATCAAGGGAAATGAAACAGGAAATCACCACTAGATATGTTGATTGTTAATATTAGAGGGGGGGGTGCAATTTTTTAAAAAATGTATGCCTATCGCATCTTTATGAGTTTCTTTACTGACATTTACTGACATCATTCACAATTAATTAGTAATTTACAATTATGTTGATGGTTATATCATTTTCTCTCCAGGGAATGACTCCTCCCTAGCCCCAAAAGGTACTGACACTGTCTAGAAACCCTAACTTGTTTGTATTGCCTCATGTATATGTATATTAGTTTGTCATAAGATGGTCTATTTTGTCTGCATAGTAATATAGACCCAACTAAAATTAATGAATTCGTTCGATACATACTGATAAAGGCTAGACTGTGTGCTGCTGCTAGGTTTGTCCTGAGTTCTGAAGATTCTATTTAATTTTTAATACTGTATCGAAATCAAAGGTGGCAACTATAGTAAGGCCAAAAAGAAAAGCTGATCACACCTTAATAAACAAATCAATTCCTCTACAGGTGATGGAGGAATAAAAAAAATTTGACCACCCTGTTTTAGCATGCAGTTAATGAGATGTGCTATACTGTGTTTAAATACTTTGTGCGCAAATCACATTAGTTATTTGAAATTACACTTATGGCACTAATGTTTAAATTCACTGATGGGATATCAGAGTTCAAAAACTAACTTTTTTATTAACTAGTCAAGCGGACTAACAGGACAAAAGACATACTAGTCCACAGCAAAATCCATTAGTCCGTAAATTGGAACATCCAACTACAAATGAGCTTTTTTTTATCCTCCATTTTTGAAGGCTTTCTGCAGATGCTGCAAAACATGGTATTTACTTCAAGGTTAAAGTTAAGCCACTGCCAACCTCATTTCCACTTCTCTAGAAACGTTTGGTTCCTACTTTCTTTATCATATTGTTTGTCACGTTCCCTTTTGTCCTCATTATTGTCAGTCTTCTGTCCTTTGGCCAGATTTCCCATACCTTGAACAAATCACCACAATGTTCTCTTTGCTTTCTTTGTTTAACTATGATCCTGGCCAGTGCAACAATAATGCTTGGCACACCATTTGTAATGCTTAATATAAAGCACCTAGGTGATCTGGATTTACATAATGGAGTTACAACAAATTCAGTAACTAAAAATAGCAAGTTTATTTGCCTGCTCTTCTGTTATGAAATTCATTTAAAAAACACCAGGAAAGTAAACTTAAAAATATTCACCTGCATTCATTTTTTATTAGTCAGGCAGACTTGTATTGGAACATATTTATTAGTCCGTGAGGAAAATTATTAGCCGCAGACTAATGTACATATGTTAGTTTTGAACTCAGGATATCATTCAAAGTGTCATGCAGAACAAACAATGATTGTATATTGGATTTTTATGTAACATTGTTATGGAAAAATTGGGCAATATTCTGACAAGTCACAGATAAAAGAATTGTAATCAGAAGTCAGGGAAATGTTTAATGTCAAATTTGCTGAATGCAAATGATTGTTCATTACATATTTTTATTACTTTCAATTCAAAATTAGCTGTTGAGAAACTGAGAGAAGCATTATTATGCAAGGCCTAATGATGATGACCGACAAAATGCATTAACTGATTGGTTGTTTGGTCCATTATTACCATTAGGTTGTTCTTAACTGTATTTTTACTCAAGTTTGCTTGTTTTGGTTTTGTATATCAGCTATTTTTGTAGCTTTTTAAAAATCCTGTTAATTTACATTGATTAGATTCCTGCAAATACTAATTGAAAAAGCAGGTTAATAGCCGTAAGAAAACTATTTTTCTCAGGTATTGGTCTACTTTGTTAATACATCTAGGGCCACCATGTTCACGGAAAGTCATTTTGCAATAACCCCTATAGATACAGTTCTTGGGTATGAAAACAAAGATTAATAGTACAGGAATGGTGACATGGTTGAGAATATCCCATGTTGGTACAGACAATGTATCACCAGAAGCACACCACATTCCACATGCCTGATCTGATACCTGGTTTTGTATTCACATATACATGTACATGCAACTAAATGCTTCATATTGATTGCTGTTACTCTAGTAAAGTGCTCTTTAGTATACCAGTCACAAAAATATAAAGAGCAATGTTGGACTTGTATAATATTTTAGAAGCAGATAACTGCTTCTGAAAGGATATGATATGATATGAAGGGATAGATCTCCTATAAATGGAGAATCCCCACTGGGAATGAAATGTGTTACTTTTGAAATCTGCCGAAAATGTGAAATTTGGAATCAAACAGTGTCTATTTTTTGTATGATACAGAAGTTGAAAACTCGGCTGTTTACATGGAGATACAGATGAACTGAAGGGTCATGATATTGATAAAAAATGCTAACCCATAAGGTATACTTTACTCAAGAAGCGGGCAAATACAGCTGAGAAGAACTTGAAAAAACTTTGATATTCTGGTGAATCTTGGAATTGAGTGGGTTGTACAAAAGATTTCCCAACTGAATGGGAATTATACAGGAGCTTGTACAACTGAGTAGATCCAAGAAAAGTCACTTTTCTTGAACATTTTTACAGGATAGTTGCAAGTTCTTTTTCTGTTACTGGAATTAAAGGTTTGAAGGAAATAAGCAAATGAGTGAGTAGAGTATTCTTACTAATTCTGAGAGGTAATTTGCCACACAGATTCGTCATTGAACTTAAGTCCTGTCTGTGATATGGATACGTACTTTTGTTATCAGTACCAATTAGATTGACTTGGTAATCTTGAAATTATTTATCTGATTTACATATTTTAACCTGTTCCTCTTGCAAGATAAATTATGTAGAATGGGTCCAGTGCTCTTTCTCCTGCAACTTGGAAACAATAGCTGTAAGTGGTTCAGTGTTTAGTGAACTATTGAACTAAAAACTAACTACTCTGGACCTGGCCTAGTGGTTAGAATATCCACCTCAGAAGCGAGAGGTAGTGGGTTCGAACCCTAGTCAAGGCATAACAAAGACTTACAAAAATGATACTAACTGCTGCCTCACTTGGCATTCAGCATGAAGAGGTTAGTGTTAGGACTGGTCAGCCTGGTGTCAGGATAATGTGATTCGGTGGGACATCATGCTACATGTATGTCTGGCATGATGCCTCAGTGCACGATGTCATTATAAACTGCCACACTGCAGACATCACAGCGATATGACTGAAACATTGTTAAAGCTATGTTAAAAATGCTAATCACAAACAAATGAACTCACAACTGAATCATCCTGGTAAAACTACTTTATTCTGACCTTAGGCAAGATCAATTTTTACTCCAATTGACATGGTCTTAAATAGCCTATTTGTGTTGCTGTGCATAAAATATCAAGCCAAACCAACCATTAAATAGTTTTATCTCCCATGTATTCAGAGCTGGATAACAAGTTTTTTGTGTGTAATTTTCACCTGAGAATTGAAAAAAAATACATGTAAATTTTATTCTATTCACAACTAAAATTATGCAATACAAGTAAATTTTAAGCTTTTAGTCCAAATTGGTCATTGTGTTGCTCCTGCCATAAGCACAGTCCATTCATTTTGATGGGGTGTTCAATCAAAATAAACTAAATTACCCGTTTTACATATTCTAGGTGTGTCTGATATAATATTACATAATTACTTAAGAGAGCACTGACTCAAATAGAGCCTTATCACTGAATTGCTAGTACCCATTAAAACATGGACACATTCAGACATACAAGATTAGCATCTTGATGACTAGGACTTGGCTTGATAGCACAAATTGACACTTTGCTTTTTTTTGCTTTTTGCAAAATAATTTTTAAAAAATGCAATTTTGTTACAAAGGATATTGAATACCCGATCTATTAAAGTCATGTGTAGAGTTCAAGGAATTTTTAAAAATTATTATTATTTTGGGATATCATACATACATATATATAGTAAGTAAGTAATATGCAAAGCCCATTTCATGTAAATTGTGCAGTAGATACGGTTCAAAATGTCTGGGAGCCATATTTAAAGATCAAATCCAGGCAGAATGTTAAGAGTGGAACAAAAGGATGCAATGGAGATAGCAATTTTATGCAGTAATTAAAACTGTTGTTAACCATTATACCATAAGCATTATATGATGTATCACTTTTCTAGATGTTATTGTGTTGGCAGTATTACAGTTTTATATTATAGCATTCACAGTTTAAATTATGGGGGGAGGGGGCAGGTATCATTTGATGTAGTGGAGATCTCAGGAAATCTTGACTTGGTCAAATTAGCTGTGCTAATTACTAGTCTCTGGATTGAGTTAATGCAGATTTGCACCTTGAAAATAAATATCTATATATTTCCTACCCATGGTTTAAATCTGCTTAACAATCCGGCATGCACCAATTACTTTTGATCATTTTGCCTCCTTGTCATCCTGCATGCACCAATTACTTTTGATCATTTTGCCTCCATGTCATCCATAACAGCTTTCTAGGTGTCATTTTAATGTGGAGAAATTTTATTTTTAAACAATATGTTATACTACTTTATGAGTTAGACATATGCTAGTTAAAAGTATCCAGTAAAACATTGTTACACTGTACACTCCTTGGCATATTCACCCCCAGGTGTTGGTTACACTCACCCCAGGTATTACATTTGCCCCAGGTCATGTCATTGGTATTTTTGTGACTACTCAGTTACATTGATATATTTTCATACCAGAAATAAAGGCACCAGTATATATTTCTACAAGTATATAATTGTAACAAGAAAACTGTTGCTTTTATTTGAAAGAAGCAATTAAGTATTTCCTTTACTTTCCACCAACTGTCATACAATGTATGCCATATTTATAAAGCAAAACAAGGGCTGATTCAAGGGCTGTGATATAGTAACATATATGTACAGTATTAGTCAGGAATGTTTCCATTGATTAGTGCTCTTGAGTAGTTCCCTAGAAATTGATATTTGACTAAAATTGATCACACATCTTGAAACTTTACAAAATCAATGGCACTTGGAATGTAAGTTAGCAACATTTTTGGGTAAAAAGTAATTATGCAAAATATTTTCTGGCTCATAACTTATCAGATGAATAATAAGGTGTGTAATAACTCATTAAATAAGCTCCAAATGAAAAGACATCTAGATGAGTCTCTGTAAATGAAATAACAATTTATGGGGGTGGGGTGGAGGTGGCTCTGCATAACACTCAAGCTAAGCTATCATAATAATTAAGTATACACATTACAAATAATTACAATTCCGATGCTGTACTATTCTGAGAAAATCTAGCAAATACCTTATTTGTCTTTCCTTAAAATCTTCCGAAGTTTTAGAGCCAAATTATGAGTGCCTTCATTCTCAGACTAACCCTATTGATCAGCAATTGGTCAAGGCAAATACTAACTTTTTTTTTTACAAGTTCTGAAAGTTATCCTTCAGATCAGAATGGTAATCACAACCTGAATCTGAATTCCAGTTAGATAACTGATCCAATCAAACTTAGTGGACAATGTCCCTCTCACTGTCTGTCAATGTGGGGACAGAAAAGAAGACCCCCCCCCCCCCCCGATCTTTAACTTTTTAACAGGTAGGCGTGAGGTGCAATCTATCCCCTTTGCCTTTTCAAGATTCTGGTCTCCAGTGGGTCATGTAACATTGCATAAGAGTTCATCATTAGCCCTGCAGCACTCTTTAGACATCAAACACATTAGGCTAATATCCCAAGACAGGTAATAATAGCTTATACATGAGGTTAGAGCTAACCTTAGTAATTAAATCTGACATATTGGTATTTATGTTGAGTAAAGTGATTGACATTGCAAATGCCAGTGTCTGTGTTGAGCGAAGTGATGACAGGGACAAGTACTGGTATTTGTGTTGAGTTAATTGATTGACCTGACAAATACCATATCTATGTTGAGTAAAGTGATGACAAAGACAATTAAGTGCCAGTATCTCAATTGAGTAAAGTGATGACAGGGACAAGTGCCATTATCACTGTTAAGTAAAGTGATGGCAGGGTTAAGTATCATTATCACTGTTAAGCAAAGTGATGACAGGGACAAGTGCCAGTATCACTGTTAAGCAAAGTCATGACAGGGACAAGTGCCAGTATCACTGTTAAGTACAGTGATGACAGGGTTAAGTATCATTATCACTGTTAAGCAAAGTGATGACAGGGTTAAGTATCATTATCACTGTTAAGTAAAGTGATGTCAGGGTTAAGTATCATTATCACTGTTAAGTAAAGTGATGACAGGGTTAAGTATCATTATCACTGTTAAGCAAAGTGATGACAGGGTTAAGTACCAGTGTGTGTTGAGTAAAGTGATGACAGAGACAAGTATTGGTATGTGTTGAGTTCTGTGATGACAGGGACAGGTATAGTGTAGTGGTATTTTTGTTGAGTAGTGTGATGACTGGGACAGTGATTACAGGGACAAGTATTGGTATTTGTGTTAAGTAAAACTATTGACCTGACAAATACCAGTGTATTTATTGATTACAGTGATGTCAAGGAAAGGTAAACAGTATCAGTAGAAATTCACTCATTCTAGGGACATGTACTTAAATTTGTTACACCAAACCCTGAAATAAGACACCATATTCTACAGAACACTTTTACTCTCTCAAAGAAAGTAATTCATCCACATAATAACTATTATAGACTTGCAGTGGAAACCAATGTATCCACATGAACTGGGGTCTAAAAGTGGAGACATTGTATCCACATTAACAAGGAATAACATTATAACAGCTGTGGCAATGTTATATAAATAAAGTAGTTTATTGGTGAAGAGACTGGATATTCTCAGTTGTTAAGAAATTTCCAGGCTCTGACAAGAGGAAAAGATTAGTCATAATTTTTTTATGTTATGGTTCTTTGCCTCTCCCACATGAGGTTGGATGGTATCACCCATTAAGGTCCCATTATTTTAGTTTTCTGCCTTATTGACATCCGGATCATATTAGATTGGATCACTATCAGAATATATTTTTGTGGCGCTAGGAGATAATTGTAAAGGCAAGTGACCCAGTCAAGTCCTTGCTGTGCTCATTGTTTGGGTAAGCTTGTTGTGAATGAAATCATTCAGAGAAACAAGACTGATCAATATGGTTGAAACTCCATGTGTTACTATGTGATTGTAAGACAAGTTCTATGAAGACTGTTCTTTTCTGTAGACATGGACATTGTTGGAATTGATTTTGGGGAAAATTTGTGTTTTTCTCTGATCATTCATATATATATATATATATATATATATATATATATATATATATATATATATATATATATATATATATATATATATATATATATATATAATGCACATTTAATTAGAGTTTGGTATATTTTATGGAACTATGTAGTGAATCTCTAGCTTATCCATTGACAATTGTTTTGTTATAGTGATTAATTGCACAGTAACAAAAGCAAGATGGCAATTGGAGTAAAGTGCCTTACCCAAGGACATACTATACCAACCAATACAGAATTTGAACCCACTTACTTGCCTTTTTTAATATGGCAACCTTACCACAGATCCTCCCTCATTTGGACACCTTTTTGTCTGGCATGTTGCAAGTCGCAACCCTATTCTAATCTTCATGCTGCAAGGAATTTGTTTTGGATGTTTAACCATTGAACTGTGTTTAAAGCCACTTTGATACAGAAAGGATACATATATATAGTTCCATGGCACTGGGACTAAAGCACCCTGTACAAAGATACCATAAAAAGATATATCGTGCCATGGCAGTGGGAATAATTGCCCCATGCCAAGACATGCCTCTTTAATGCATGAAAGATATATAATGCTAAGGCAGTGTGAATACAGTGTCCAGCACAAAGATGTAACTCTTTATGGCATTGGGATTAAATTGCATTGTGCAGTAACACCACTTTATTATATGAAATGATTTATAGTGCCATGGCAGTGGGAGAAAGTGCCCTGTGATGCCATTTTAAAGAGATAGAATGCCATGGCAATGATAACGCCGTGCCCAGCACAAACACATACCATTTGATGGCAGTGGGAGTCAAGTACCTTACCCAAGGACATACTGCAGTAGTTGATCTTGGATGACTTTGATCGGATTCAATCCAGAATCCTTTTGTTTGCAAGTCTTGCTCATTTACCACTGAGCCACTGCAACTTCCTTGTGTGAATAATGTGACCATTGGAATATAATCATTTCTTGATTTAGTTTTTGAAGACAATTGTGTTTGCTAGAACAGTGTTCAGCTGGAATTAAATTACAAAATACTTTGGAAAAGTTCAAGCAGTAATGATTGATTAGTTGTTATGAAGTGTAAATTTTATTTTTAGTCCTGAACTGCAGCAGGTCTTTGAAAAATAGGATTGGCCTGTGTAAAATTTGCCTATTATAGTAGGCTAGCATGTACAGTGGGTTGAGGAATTGAGTAGCAGTTAGTATTACCATGAATATCTGCTTTACAATTGATTGCTTTAATGGGGGAAGGAGGGTACAGATAAATGTGCAGGTATTGTAGTTTTGTGTAGATATGGATAATAATAATAATAATAATAATAGGATCAGTCTACAAGATCTGCAGCATAGAACAATTACATCAGCACTATTAAGTTAGTATTAGATTAGTAACATATTTTCTACACAAGATGTGTTTTATCTTGTATATAAACATCCACATTTGGCTGTGTCCTGGCTGCCGAACAAGAGGTCACAAGTTCGAAACTTGCCAAAGCATACCACATTGTTTTCCTTCTTTTGTGTTCTTATCTTCAGACTTCTTTTAAACTTTTTAAAAAAAAATCTTTACTGTTTTTCTTATTTATCTGTCCTAGGACAAACAATTAATATGGTTGACTTAAAATTAGCCTGCTGGACTCAAGACAGGAGGGTGTGGGCTTTAATTCAACCCCTGGGGATTGGCTCAGGCAGTCAGTCAGCTACAGAGATGTGATCATGGGTTTGACCTTGGACTTGAATTGGCACTAAATGGCCTTTGTGTGTTTCTATTTTGGTGAAATACTAAACCAATCTCATTTAAATCAAATCTCCATCTTCTTTATGAGGACAGTGGGGATCTGATTTTATTAAACTGACACTAAACAAGGATGGCAAACTAAGCTGGTCTCAAAGTCTAGTACATACCTTCTAAAGGTGAAGCATGCCATGCCTGTGGCCAATGACAATGAACCCATTCTTGTCAAGTGTCAGATTGCCACCTTGAGACAGTAGTTTTCTATGTGAAATCTATTAAGAAAGTAATAATGTAAATCTTGGATTTCACAAGTAAGGATGTGGTTCATAAAAAAAAGTTAACCCCATTTTTTTTTTGGGGGGGGGAGGGTTTATGAGATGGCCAGTTTTCCAAGGTCAGTTTATTGTCCATTCTTCCATTAGCATGTTTGTTTATAATTCCTGCTCCTCCTTAACTGTTGTTTGGAATACACTGAAACTTTACACACACACATTCACCTCGTGATCTAGTTGGTTCAAAATGGTGTACTCAGAAGACTGCTTATACTGTGTAGTTGTTGGGCGCTCAGTATGAAAAACCTTCAATCGCTACTTCCTCTGAATGTATGGTTTTATCAGCATTGTGTTTACAATTAAAGTTAAAATGATCAAAGTATAATTTTGCCCGGTAGAATGTCTGTTCCTTCAAGGGACACTTGTTTTCCTAACATTTTATTGTTGTACATTTGACAGAATTTGCCATCTATGTCTTTAATGTTTTATAACATAGTTTATGTTTGTTGAGAGGGTTTACCTTTCTATAGTTTATGTTTTATAGTGTTTTATATTTAAAGTTTTGAAATTTGGACTATGTAGTCAATATTGTGCTCACAAGCTGTTGTACATACATACATACATACATACATACATACATACATACATACATACATACATACATACATACATACACACACACACACACACACACACACACACACAGAATAAAATGAATTTTAGCATGAGAAAAAATGGCTCTAAAACTTGGATGGATCTTCACATACTTGTTTAGGATAAACTCTAATGTGGAATTGAATAGATCTTGACATACAGTGGGGCCTTGACTTACGAGTTTAATTCGTTCCGTGACGGAGCTCGTAACTCAAATTACTCGTATGTCAAATTCATTTTCCCCATTAAAATGAATTGAAATGCAATTAATCCGTTCTGGACCTCAAAAAAAACACTGCAATATCGATAATTCTGAAGCATATCCTGATGTTATAGAGGTCTTTCCAGAACTCTCTAAGGTTGCGGTTTGTGCTCTCCGTCACCTCAAATCCGCATCGGAACAGGTGCTTGGTAAAGAGCTTCTTGAAATTAGAAATCACCTGCAAGTCCATGGGCTGCAGGATAGGGGTGATGTTGGGTGGAAGGTAGAGAACCTGCAGAAAATCAGCGTAAATAGCTCGTGCCTTCTCGCAGATTATAGCCTCCGTCAGGGTATCTCCGGCGAGCTGCTTCTCCGTCAATGCACCTTCAGCAGCTTCTCCATATTTTCATGGAGAGATGTCCGCTGTTTATTAATTATTTTATCGCCCTTGGCTAGCGTGACAGCCTTTATTGACTCCTTTCACTTCAGTATGGTGCAGATCGTGGAAGTGCTACGCTCGTACTGCTTCGTCAAGTCGACTACACGCACACCTTGGTCATGTTTTTCAATAATTTATTTCTTTAATTCAATGCATATCATCTGCTTCTTTGCAAAATAACCGCAAGCACAAATGCGAGCACAAAACTAATGCTTCCATTGCGAGCTGACCACTTAAAGTGAACGAGTGAGACACGGGATGCTTGGCGGATGTTGATGCGTTCACTGTGACGTTTGCTGCACCAACTAGCGGTGGGGTAACTGAAGCTGGCTCGTAACCCGAATTTTAGCTCGCAACTCAAAGCAAAAAATCGGCCGAGAGACAACTCGTATCTCAAAAAACTCGTTAGTTGGGACACTCGTAAGTCAAGGCCCCACTGTACTTGTTTAGGATAAACTCTAATGTGGAATTGAATAGATCTTGACATACTTGTTTAGGATAAACTCTAATGTGGAATTGAATAGATCTTGACAACAAACTTTTAGTTGACAGTGGGACATGATATCCATCTTTCTATCTTCAGTTTGAGTATTAGTTGGCATGTACTGCGCCTTGTGCTTAGTAATTGCTACAGTTAATTAACCTCCAGAAAGCCAATTGGTCCACTTCCAGAATAGCCACACTATTTGGTGCATTTAATTGCAAATGTCCAGGAGAAAATTTGTCATTTAAGCATACACAAAGAAGTAAAGAACCAGCAGTAGGAGAATCTTGGGGAAATTTATGAAGCAAGTTAGTTAAAAGGTGAAAATATCATTACATACAATGTGGCAGTATTGTGATACACTGCACTTGACCAGTGATGGGCATTTTGGGCAGTGTCCTTAAATGGAGCATTGTCTGAGAAGAATATTGATTCTTGCTTTATTATCTGCTTGACTTTGCCAGCCATTGTATCATTTTAGTACAGATGACATTTCTTGCATATGATGTACCTACTTGACTGGTGAATATCAAGATAAATGCTTTTGGATGTTGTACCTGTATGATAGGTGAATCGCAAGATAATTTCTGTTGGATGTTGGACCTACATGGTCTGGTGAAGATAAATACTGTGGGATGTTAGACTTGAATGACTGGTGAATCTTAAGGCAAATGTTTTGAATTTGTTTATATTTGTAGGTATGTATTTGTGTGGTTTGTTTAAAAGGTGACATTTTCATTGGCACTTCAATTCATGGATTTTGTAAGTAGTCCTTTTGTTTTCAGTAGAATACTGTACATATTTGGTTTGTAGCAACCATGGAATCCCAGAAAATTGTTACCCCACAAAAAATAGTGAATTCACAATATTTCATATAGAAATAGCTTACAACATCAAGGACTATGTTTGAAGTCATTATGTTGCCAAATGAGTTTCCACACATTATCTCAGTGAATATCATGTTCCAACAAAAAAACCAATGAGATATGGTAAATGATTACAATGACAGAAAGGGTGCTCATTCCTTTATTGAGAAAATACATAACACAGTGACAGGGTGATAAAGTATTGTTTCCAACTCAGAAGCAAGTACTAACAGAAACATTGCAACAAAAAAAGATATTTGGTTTTGAAGTAAATGCATTAATAGGATTCTGATATCTTTTTGATTTTATCACATCAGATTTCAGTGTCGGCTATGGATTACTTTATTAACTGAAGGCAAATATATTTGACTTCATGTCTCTTTGCCTGTATAGGATATTTAAATTTTACTGGCTTCAAATCTGTTTGCCTGTATAGGATATATAAATTGTATTAATATGTGCATGCTTCTTTCACTGAAGCATAAACCATGTTGGTTTTTACACTAAACCCACCCATCCTCCAGACTTGAATATATAGAATAGGCTTGCTTTCCAACATGTCATAAGAGGAAGCTGATCGAGGCATGTCCATCTACTATTGCATATTTCCAAAAATCATGTTCCAGCTGACAGTGGCATGGAATTTTTACAAGAATATGTCTTGTACAAAAATTGACTCTGTTTTAAGGAGTTTGCCATCTTGCGCTTCATGTTTGTTTTTGTATACCTTTTTGAGACCTGGTAATGTATTATCCACTATTGTGATGATATGTTGTCAGCATGCATAGATACATAGTAGAAGTTAATCTGTACTGATTAGCAACAAGCTTTTTCTGTTCTATAGAGAATGTGTTGCAAATTATTGCATGTTGATTAGTCATAAACATCCATTAGCATAAGTTTATTTACACACAGGAGGAAAGATTTATAAGTCTGAGAAGGGGCCCCTGAGTGGCCGAGTGCCTGAGTGGCCGAGTGGTCTAAAGCGCTCTACCTTATGGATCACTGCCATCTCACCTCTGTGTGGGTTTGAGTCTCAGATTAGGCCAACATGGCTATGTGAGAAAGCTTGCCAATAGCTTCTCGTGGGTCAGTGGTTCTTTCCAGGGATTTTACTGGGTTCTTTCTCCACCATTAGTATTGGCCACCATGTATAGCCTATCATGTGATGAAAAATGGCATTAAAACCTACAGCAACAACAACAACAATAAGTCTTAAGAGAACCAAACTCACTGTATAAAGCAATTTCAGAATGTTATGATCAGATTCAAAACTTTCAAAATTTTCACAATTTTAGCAAACACTCTCTTGGATATAAAAGGTTGTATGGTATACAGTACTTGTATTGTGTGGACTACTGTATGTTATCTTTATGTTCAATGCCAGATAGTATTTTATCAACATTGTGAATATAAATGTGAATTGTAATTTGTTCAATGGAAGGAAGCTGAGTCATTAGTAGATATAAACCTGTATGTCATGGATACTTATGACTCACAGAGCCAATAGTTTTTAATTAATGAATAATAAAAATAACAAGTAGTCTTTCTGGTGTCTTGAATCTTTCAATAAGATTTGGATGGAACAAAGACTAAGGGTTTATTGGATGTGCTGCAAGATTGAAAGGTCCAATTTTGTCAATAAGCCTACCAGCCTGCTGACAACTTGTGTGTGTAGTTTATTTTGGAAATCAAGATGTATCCCATTTATGATTCTTGCCTTTCCGAGTACATGTACTAATCTTACACGTTTTTCTGATCTGCACATCAAGAGAGACAGTATGAAAAGATTGTGGCTTTTCAAGATTGTTATATGTATGAATCTTTCTTACTATGGATGCATTCTCTCTCTAATGAGTAATAATGAATATAGCCTGGACTGAAAGAAACAATTGTCCTTGTGTTCTGTGTTCACCTTTGGGCCATATTTCTATAATTTAATGTGTCATGGATCATTAACCATTTGCTGACCTAACTCCCAACAGCCATCCATTAAAGACAGCTGGTAGCTCCACACAAAGGATGGAATCATGGACCTTGGAAACAAGAGGAGATTCCCAACTTGAGGGATTCATTCCCTGTGATGTAACATATGGACTAATTCCTTGGAACACTGGGATACATTAATTACAAACTGCAAACAACAATGAGCCAGATATGCCCTAGTATAATATACCTGCAGATCATGGTCTGTGTTGTTTGTTCAAGTGAATAGACCCATATCTGCCAGCACATTATAGTCTGGCAAATCAGTATTAATGCAGTTAGACTCTACTTGCTAGTGAGTAGACAGTACTGAAGCAACAATGTAGACCTTGACCAAGGTTTGGACATAATGTATTGGGGTCAGAAGTGATTGAAATCAGGTTTGGATATCATAAATTTGCTAAAAGGGGGGGGGTAGTTTTCAGTAAAGTACAGGTAATGTTACAGTAAAGTTACTTGTGATAATTGTTCAAAATTACCTTTAGCCAATGCATTTGTTATAGAACCTGTACATTTGGCAAAACATCAGCCCTTTGTACAGATGAATAATCCAGTATCACTCCAGTGACCTAAATAGTTGGAATGTCTGCCTTGGATGTGGGAGGTTTCAGGTTCAAGCCCCAGCTCGTTCATACCAAAGACTTATAAAAATAGTGCTGGCAGTTGCCTCATGTGTCACTCAGCATTAAGAAGCTAGTATTAGGACTGGTCGGCCTGGTGTCAGTGTCAGGGTAATGTGACTGGGTGGGACATGAGGCTGCTTGTCTATGGTATGATACCCCAGTGCTAGACATCACTATAAACTACCATACTGAAAACGTCATAGCAGTATGACTGAATTTTTTTTTAATGCAATGGTAAAATAAAATCACACACAAAATCAATCAAGAATTTAAATGTTACATTTGAACAATGTGTATGCAACAAAAGGGTAAACATGTAATTGAAATAAATTATGTGGTTCTGTTTACTTTTTTCCTCAATATTTTTCTGTGCTGTGCAACATTTTAAATTTGCTGATCTTGTCCAAAGTGAAAGTTTAAATAGTATTAGTCTATGCTAAAAAAAAATTATTGTGCCTTGGTGTTTGAGTGGCTCATAATGTAAGAAGCAGAGAAACTATTTGCCCAATCAGAATGATTGATGCAGTGTATACATTTTCTGTTCCACATCGACTAATAATCAACCACAACAAGTAAATATGTGGTTTACAGTTTAAATCTTAGTTTTTCTTAATTGGGAGATGGAGTCCATCAGCTTTTATGAAGGGCAAATTGTTTACATTTGCTTTAGGCTGTTCTGGCTTGCACCATTTTTTTGCAGAATTAACAACACTGTGATTAGCTGATCATCATAAAATATCAAATTCAGGAATTTTATCTTAAAGTTAAGTATTTATACACAAAGTATATTCTCACAAGTCTGATAGTACCAGTTTCAGTAAAACCATTGGGAGTGGGGATAGAGGATTGGCAGATTCATAGGATTTATGGATGTCTACCATTTGATGACATAGTGACCATGTAGTATTGAAGAAATGCAAGCAGAATTATCAAGACCCACTAATGTTGTTTGTTTTTTACAAATAGCTCAGAGCACAACAGCCAATTTTACTTAGTTGAGACAGGATAAAATTTAATAGCCCAGACTTCCATAGATCATTGGCCAAATGAAGATAAAATGTTTTCTATTGTACTGTTTTTAAAATTAGGATCGGCAGGTCTTTTACCATGGAGGAAGAAAGTGCTAGGATCAGCAATGACAAATGGGGAAGGTCAGCGAACAGAAACATAAGGGTTGTTGTTTTATTTCAAAGGATGACTTAGATTAGGAATGATATTAATATGAATTTATATGAATTTTAAACAGTGAAGGTCGTTCATTTTGATTTACAGATCTTGACTGCAGACATAGGAATGTGTGAATAGGATTGTGCTTTGTGGTTTTTGACCATTGGTTAGGAGTAATTCAATGTCTTACTCACTGGTATCATTCTGAGGTCAGATTATCAGCTCCCCACCTACCCTCCCCTCTGATATGCTTATATTAGTATTTACAATTATTATGAATGACATCTGCTGTAACATGATGTATCTGAGGTACATGTACTCATTTTAAACGAGGAACTTAAATTAGACCTAAGTTGATATCAATATTGATGCAAAATTGATCCAGTTACTACTCAACATGGAATTGTATCTTTTCGTTGTTACAGGGCTGTCAAGAATGATTTTGAATTCTGTATGTCTATGTCATAGAAGCAGTTCCCTCCAGTTTATTCTGCAGCGTTTGAACATATTTTTGTATTTTTTGTATATATGCTGTTGATAACATTGATTGACTTTGACATACAGTATACCATTTATAAATCAGCAGAAATAAAGCCTGTATAGGGTTCAACACATCAGCACAATCCAGTAGAGCGTAAGTTTAATTCTTCCAAAAGATAGAAAACAATGATAAGGCACAAAAGGGTAACATCATTAAAATATGAGTTATATTTTCTGTATATAAACTGTTCACTTTTGAAAAGTCCAAGGTTTTTATATGGAAGTGTTATCCTGGGGCATAAAGGTTGTCTCCATTGCCTTTCATGGTATACAGGAGAATGCATGGAGTTTATTCTGCATTCTCAAGCTTGTGAGCAGGTACAGGGTTCTTTGTTTTGGGATTCCTAGGAAAATCACAGCAACTACAAATACTTTGCAATGGTTGTAATGTCTTACAGTCAAGATTGAGTTTAAAACTGGTTACAGGGGAAATCTTTCATTTGTAGATTACACATATTTTCTTGCTCAGCTGACATTTGTTTAAGGGAGCTTTTGTTACTGTGGTATACATTTTATGTGGCAACACAATGTAAAACCCTTTATATTATCAGTCATGCCAAGTTTTTACATAGGATAGGATACGCTACAGAGTATCCTATAGAGATAATGGCTGTAGTCACATTTTACTGTAGAAATGATTGAAGTAGGTATAGGACATGAAAATTGAAATACCAGTTTTTGCAAGTAATTTTTCAATGGAGATGTATCCAAGAATGATAAAAATTCAGTCTCAACTGTCTCTGTGAAGCAGCGTGGCATACTTTTTTGACATGAAAGAAGTGGGGGGTGGACAATTCTCAAAATGCAATTTTGTCAATTTTTAGAAAAACATGGTCCTACTTTTAATTTCATGAAAATGAACAGAGTCTACAACTCTGGATTGTGCCAGAAAACATGTTTATAGCTTCAGTTTTAATTAGGACAAACAATGAAAGCTATACCAAATCACACGTCGTCAGCCTGTTGAGGAATGTGTACTGTTTTCTCAAACCCATATTTATTTTCATGAAATCTAACACAATTGTTGGACATTAGTGACAACTGTTTCATGTTTGTATAAATTATTTCAGCAGAATATTGCCATGCTTAATAAATGCTAAAAAAAATTGGAAATTTGTGAAACATCCCCATATCATTATTTACATCATTCTTTGTCATTATTTTGAATAGAGCTTTCTAAGACTAAATTCATACACATATAATCTTGCCATGACACTGTTCATTTAAACAAGTTTGATACATACTTTGAAGAGAAGACATAAACACTATTTTTGCTTATCTGAATGAAAATCAATATAGATATAAATATAAAATAACTTCTAGAAGTTATTAAATCGAGTTTTGTCCACTAACTCCGTTGACCGACAATGGGGTCAGTGCGCAAAATATTTGAGGGATAATTTGGCCTATGGACTGGTCATTGCAGATATGGCTGAAACGACCAGATAGGACTCCTGAATCGAGACTTCGTACGGTAAATAGAGGTTACTCAGAAATAAGAAATATACATGGATATATTCCAAATTGTTGGAAGCTTAAGACCTTCCATTTTTATTAGTATTACCACCTCTTAATGTATGAAAATAAAACTTTTAAAATTTTTAGCGCTTTGCAAAAATACTTTTTTTTTCTTCCATGGGCCGCTTAATACCATAAACAAGTATCCGGATATGTATGCTGTTGGTTTCCAATGATTTTACATTCAAACGATCCAAATTTATCTCTAAATATGCTGTAACAGCAGACCACTGTTCTGGAACCAAAGCGGCATCAGAAAACGGGAAGCCAGAAACGGTTATTTCCATTGTCAGTCCTATACCTAATTGAAGAGATAAAGGTCATTCATCTCAAGGATAGGGTTGATGTTGAATGGAAATAATTTGAATTGATAGCTTTTAAAATCCAGTTTCCATACATTGCTTAGACATGCAATTCATACATCTTGTTATTTGAGAGGTTAATAAAATTGCAACAACAAAAAAAATCCAAGTAAAAATTAGTATTTCCTTTTAACAAGATGAAAGGTTAGTGATGCCATATTTACATTAGAAGATCAGTAGAGCAAATTCCTTAAATATTAAATTTAAATTTTCTTTAAACAATTCATATTTTTAAAAAGTCACATTTTTGTTTTGGTGAATCATCAGGTTAAAGCAGTTCAATAGAGTTAACATAACATTTTTGTCTCACTGCTTTGAAAGTTGATACAACTGTAATCATCCAGTTTCAGTTTCTGTCCCTAAATTGAGTGCAGTACAAGAGAGATGAAATAGATAATGATTGTGTATTGTTTTACATTTTATCAAGGTGCAGAAAAGATCTTGATTAACTTGTGCATTTCTGTCAAATCTTGAGACAGAGAAGATGCTTTTTGTACTCCATCAAATTTTCATCTCGGCCTAATTACAAAATGTTGACTCTAGATAGTGCAATCTTCTACACAGATATTTGGGTGGAGCAAATCTGTTCAAATATTGCTTGATCACAGTAGAAGTAAGAATTTACACAGGAAGTGAGGTGACTGTTCAGTTAGTTGAACAGTTTGCATTATAAATTATGATCAGAAATATTTTCATGGATTGAATTAGTAGGGTACTTCAACGTTTTCATATGATTTTGTTTCTTCAGTTTTAATATAAATGAGCACATAGAGTATCTAGATTTACATCATATACTCAGTTATCTTCTTAATCACTATTCATTTGGTTATTCTAATTCATCTCGCTAATTTGGTTATTCTAAGTCATCTTATTCACTAGTTATTTGGTTTTTCTAAGTCATCTCATTCACTAATCATTTTGTTATTCTAAGTCATCATCTTATTCACTAGTCATTTTGGTTATTCCAAGTCATCTTATTCACTTATCATTTGGTTATTTCAAGTCATTTTATTCACTAGTCATTTGGTTATTCCAAGTCATCTTATTCACTTATCATTTGGTTATTCCAAGTCATCTTGTTCACTAGTCGTTGGTTATTCCAAATGAACTTATTCACTAGTCATTTGGTTATTCCAAGTCATCTTATTCACTAGTCATTTGGTTATTACAAGTCATCTTGTTCACTAGTCGTTGGTTATTCCAAATGAACTTATTCACTAGTCATTTGGTTATTCCAAGTCATCTTATTCACTAATCATATGGTTATTCCATGTCCTCTTATTCACTAGTCATATGTATCTCCAGCTACCTTTTTCCCTGAACACCTGGCCAGTAATACTGACCATTTCTTACCAAACACCTGGTCAATGTGGACATAAAGATTTACTTTCTTGGTGTGATACCAGTGCCATGATATTAAAGTCGGAAGTTGAGGAAAAAATTTGTAAATTAGATTTTTCTCCCAAAACTTTCAAAAAGGAGATGGGAAGTATAGATACTTTCTCAAAAGGGTTGAAATTGTTGGGTGTGTCCTTGGATAAGGTGGCAGATGGAGTGCAAATGGTTAGTAGGTAAACAAATTTTATATCAAATTCCAACTGTATCATCATCATCATCAGCTGCAAGTGTTGAATAACAAATCCTTATCTTACCCCAGCCACTAGTTAGAACATGCTTGAATTGCATAGGCTTCACATGAACCAGCTTTGATGAAAATGACTAACTAGTGGTCACATTGTCAGTCCTAGGGGCAAGCTGGGTCCATAACACATCTAAGGATGATGAGGGGCTTCAGATTATAATTTTTCAATGCCTAAAATCAGTTTGGAAAAAAAATGGATTGTGATATCAGTGTCTTGTGTTTTATCCTTGTCAAGATGATGATTACCAACAAACATTTTTCTTTTCATTCATTGAGTTGTCTCTCATTAGGTGATTTCATATAGTTTTTATTTATGGATAAATTTTGAATAATGTCCACTTTCATGCTGTTGGATTATAGGTGGATTGCTGGATCATCTCTGTAAGGTTTCTCACATGATATTCAAATGGACAAAATTGGATTTATGCAGAATTGTCACTAAAATACCAGTGGATGAAGTGGATTTATTTTCAGAATTGTCCACAATAGTATCCTAGTGGACTTGACTGGATTTATGTTGACTTGTCATTCATTCGCTGTTAATGGATTAAAACTATAGTGCTTAATGAAATCACCAGTGTCACTGAAGATGCCAGCAAGACAGCGTTACTTGCTATTCTCATGCACTCGACCACCAACAGATGATATTGTGTCGGAGGGACCCCATATATTTGGTAGGTGTGCATTGGTATTTATTTTTTTATCAGTTAATATTACATTCAAAACTTTTCACTCAAAAATTGAAAACATTAAGTTTAAAATCTTTGCATTTATTTAGGTTGGAGAGTTTAAGCATGGTGCCAGAGATAATATTTTATATAGCAGATTGGCCCTGTCTTGTAGGGGAAAGTTTAGATTGTAGATGTTGTTCTTGTGCGGTTAATGCCATATATTAGCACATGATAGGCTATACTTGGCAGCCATTATAACTGATGGAGGAAGACCCCATGAAGAAGCACTGACCCAAGAGAATATTGTCATGGGATTTGTTGGGTCTTTTCTTGATTGCATTTTCACAAGAGTTATGTTTATTTCTAAAAAAATTGTCATAAAACAAAACAGTTTATTGAAAATCACATGCTTTCAGGTCATGCCTTTATTTCATTGTTCAATCCATTTAATATAGAGAACAGAAAAGATGCCCTTTTTCAAACAAGGTGGGGATTTTGCACTACATTTCCAGTTCTAGAAGTGACCCTGAGTTTGTGTCTAATATATTGCCCCTCAATATAACTAGATGAAAATGTGCTATTTTAAAAATGAGATCACATTATACACCTCTGCCTCAATTGCTGGTGAATGATGAAGTTTGTAAATGCCACAGTATAGACAAGTGTGCAACACAGCAAAAGGGGTGAAACTTTGATGAACCATTGGAGGAGAGGGCACATACAACATTTTTATATATGTGATTATCGTACACAAATATTCATCAAATTGTCTTGAATAATTATGGAAAAGAGATCTGAAAAAGTCAAAATCAATTAAAGGCCTTTAAAGTAGGTTCAGTTGAGATGCAGTACTCAAAACTTCATGTATTGGAAAAGTTGTTTCCCTTTTAAGGTTAGACCTTTGTATCCATTGCAAGTAAACACCAATAAACTTGTGCTTCATAGCAAGAATTGTACTTATAAACTCCTGTAGTCCAACCCATTGGTACGCCCACACTGGTTAATTCCTCAAGATGTGATATTGATTGTAACTTTGTTGAGAGCCATGTTACTTGTGTACAGCTCTTTACCACTTATACAGAGAACACAGATCTGTTTCACAGTCCCACATAACACTTCATACATTTGGATTGGGGAAGGAAAAAGAAAAACAAGACAAAAGAAAAAAATTGCATTTCACTAGAACTTGCATGATTGACTTTGATTATAATACTTTAGACTTTGAGGAGCACTCCAGATAAGGCAAAAGCAAGAACTTGTCTAAAGAACATACTTTAATCCAACAAATATAATGACCCCCATATTCATTAGAAGTCATATCATGTTTTGATGACTACAATTAAACAAAATCAAAAAAAATTAATAAGACTTTCACTTGAAAAGACTTATTTAATTAGTATTTAATTCCTATAGTGTGTCATCAGTAGGCAAATCACAGTATTTTATTGATTGATATTTTTTTTATTGTGTTATTTATTGAGAAAATATTTTCTGTTCAAGATAGCAATAATGCTTTTTGGTCATACTACAATTTGCAATTTTGTGATTACACTGTTATGTGTTTAAGCTCCAATAAACAAAAACATAGAAAAAGTGAAAACCAGAAGCTTTGTAAAATTTAACAAATGATTTATTTCCTTGGAAAAGATTGTAAAATTGGAAAAGGAATTTAGTTTTAAGAATCAAATCCAAACATAATCCACAATTAAATTACAAAAATCCAAGTAATGAAATGTTCTAATAGAATCAAGTTTGAGTACTGTTTGAAAATCCAAGATGAAAGACAATGTCGTAGTTAGAGTCTTGTTGGAAAATCTAAGATGGAAGACAATGATGTATGCTTAAGTCTGATTTGTATTTATCTTTAATTCCTTGTAGAATCACAAGATTTAATACTCCAGTGTTGGAAATTCGAATAATAGTTTGATAAAATGTCTTTGTCCAAGAAATGACTCAAAGCACATCAAATATTTCCAAGTATATTAAATAATTCTTTAAAATCCAGCTAAACTGAAGCATTGTTAACATGGATTCCAAAACTTGGCTACAACAAAAGAAAATGACTTAAGGTCATTTGTAAAATCCCAGAACTCACTATATTTGACTAAGACAAAGATTATATTGTATTCTAATATGCAATAAAACAGTCCCCAAATTGCAAAATCACAGGGGGGGGGGAGGAGTCATATGATCACTTATATCACATATATCACATATTCCCAACATGGCCCTGAAGAGAACTAAGCATTTTTACTTTAAGAAAAAATAGTTATTTACTTCTATTCCCATCATCTTGACCTTGACAACAGCCAATCATTTAAAAATTATAAAACCTGTTTATAATGTTCTTATTAACCTTGAATCAAGGTAAGGATTTAGGTCAACATAACTTGTTTACCAAAGAAAATTCAGTCAACCGCTTTGCGAAACAAAATAATAAATTTACATTACAAGATATATATCAAATCAGATATACATATCAACATTAACAACCATTTTCAACAATGAGTTGTATTTTGTTTGTATTTTAAAATTTTGATAATAATTTTAACATTTTTATGAAATAGGAATTTCGTTTTTGCATTTTTGTAAGACAGACTGATATCCACCTTTACCTCGGCACTGTAAGCGGGTTCACTGTTTATCTGAGTATACTAAAATGAGGGAGCATTGTGCTAAAGTGGTTCAGCGTGATACATTCATTCCAAATGGAATCCTTGATCATGCCTGTAATATTAGACCAACTGCTTTACTACAGCATTTCGGGCAACAACACATGGAAGGCTTAGCCCTCAAGTGTACAATCTACCATGTTTTCATGTGAGACTTCATCTGTCTGTTATGTGCCACTATATTTTGGGATGGGATTCAGTTATTCACCAGTGGAGACAAATAATTATTTCTTGGTTAGTGGTTTCAATATTTAAAGGAAATTTTCACCCTGTTTATCAGTAATAATTGACCTAATTATAGAGTAATAGAGTTAACATTAAACTAGGGGTGTCAGCCCGCAGGTTATAGCTGAGTTACAGGTTGCTGTAGTGCATAATTGTTTATTTATCAGCTAATTTTCATCCACACACCAGAGGGAGTTTTGACAGGCTAGCATATATATTACCATAGTTGTCTTTGAACTTCATACATGTATTACTATGTAACTGGAGCAGCAGAGAGGGTGAATCCTACAACGTTTTTAGACAAATTTTGATTGAAATCCTAAAACGAGCCGTCCTATAATCTCATTTCAACCAAAAAAAGGGCGAATCCTACAACGTTTTCAGACAAAAAAAATTGATTGAATCCTTAAAACGATCCGTAGGATTTCGTTGAAATCTCCCTACGAAATCATTTTAACTAAAAAAATGAAAACGATTTTTTAATTAATTTTGGTCGCAACTTGTTGTCATCCACCCTCTCTGCTGCTTAGTGATTTCATCACTGGGTTAACAAAAAATAATAAATGATTTTAACCAGTCTTTATGATGAAAGTCCTTAGGACGAAAATCCTTTGAAATTGCAAAGCAATTTAGGATTTCACAAACAAACTAATCACTAACACCTCTTCTTGTAAATCAATCAGATTATTGGACTGGTCGGTGAGTTTGAAATTAATTCTGGTTAATGAATTATTATGGCATCGCATATAGACTGGATTAACCGGAGACTCAATTATTAAAAATCCTGGAGGAGCTGTTGGTGCAAATGAATAAAGAATATACCCTTGCTGAGCTTGATTTGATCGTTCGAGATTAATTTGATAGCTTCCTTCAATAACATCACACACTAAATTGAGCGCAATCACTGAGGATATATTTACGTTGAACGGAGCGATATGCCTACCGCCACCATCTGGGTCATTATTGTGTTTGAGGATTTTTATTTCCCCTGATGCTGTTTTTTTCCATGCATCATGAATTATTTTAAAACCAACATCGATGGTGTCACTGAGAAGTTTTTTTAGTTCTGGTACGTTATATCCTGGTAGTTTGAATGTTGGAATATCTTCAACGCGGATTTCATAGTCTAATGCAAATTCTGTTCTCGATTTTGGGTTATCTTCATCTAATATATCCTGAATAATTTTTAGGTTAAATGTTTCCATATCGTCGATAATTTTATTGCATGTTTCTACGACGCTGATAAATTCATCTCGGGTGAGAGAACCGGATTTAAGAGATATTAACAACAGTGAAAAATCATTATTCATCGCTGTGAAATTTTTAACGATTTCAGGTTTGTTAGCAAAAGGATACTCTGGCAATGATCTACCATCCGCCCTTTTTGGGAATATGAAACCAAAAAAATCTAAAGTGTTTTCGTGCTCTTTATAACTCTTTATTGGATTATCAGGTTTTATTCTGTCGGTGATATAATCAGATTTTTGTGGTTCTGGTACATCAACGGTTTTTTCCACTGGTGGTAATTCAGGCCATCCTAGTACGGTTCTTATTGAGCTTTGATATATATCTACGACGTATTCTTCTGAGTTTATTTCAATGGCAGATGATAGCGTCGGCTCATGAACCGTTATAGCGATTTTTGATTCTTTTCCAGTAATCGATTTTATTCTACGCGCTAATTCATTATTGATTTGTTCGATTTGGTATGACCCTGTTGGTATCGAAACAACTTTCCAGTCTGGGGTTCCGTCGGGTTTATTCTCATTTGCAAACACTAAAGAATTATTGGGTTGTTGACCACCAAATGATTTTGATCTGATATTAGGCCAACTGTGATACACTCGTAGTTTTGCTAGCGCTATCTCCTTCACCGGAACCGGAGAGGGGAAATTCACACTGAATTCTGGATTCGTTGATGTTATTGATATCATGCTTGTTTGTACTGGGTTCGTGTTCTCCACTATTCGTTGAAGTAATTCCTGCGGTGTCGTCATTATATTCATGTTGTATTTCTAATTTTGGTATCGAGGAATCATAAATACTGACCATCACCGAGAACTCACAATCTGGTAATGTTGATATTATTGAGATCATTTTGTTTTTTGGGTTTGTTTTTTCTGATTCCATCTGTGTTGTCATTGTTATTATACTCATGTTGTTGCTCTAATTTCGATATCGCGGAATCAAAAATACTGACCATCGCTGAGAATTCACTATCTGATATAATTGTATTATCGAGTGACGACGATATCATCAGGGATAACTGCGAATATGCGGTTGATGCAATATGAAATTGAAGTAAGTAATTCTGCAGTTTACTCTGGCTGCATGATGATATCCTTTTTGCTATCCCGGTTGATATACCCCCGATTGTAGCCACCGCAGAAATGCAAATTGGAACTACGACCGGGGCAATCATTATAACCGATCCAAGTATTATTCCGGCGCCAGTGAGAACGCTTGACACCGAGTACACAATAACATCAATTGCGGTGATTCTTCGTCGGTATTTTTTTATTTTTATTTGATACTCCTCAGTGAGGGTTTTGAGTCTATTCTGAAATTCTCTGACCTGATCATAGCGACATTGTGTTGATGAAATCATTGTTATTTTAAAAAAGCTAGCGTTTTCAATTGTGAAATCCTTTCAATTTAGTTATTTACTTAAATCCGCTACGAATTCCACATACCAGGTTGCTGAAACCCCAATCAAATTTTTATCAGTAGCTGTTATAGTGAACTTTTCAGTTGTATCCTTGTCGATGATCGTTGAAATCGTATTATTAACCCCGGATGAACTCGACGATGATATATTAAATTGAGTTAATGGTGTTACTAGTGTTAATCGATAAATACCCTTAACGGTTGCAGTGATATTTAATTTGTTGTTTGTAGGTGTCCACTCAAATGATCCGTGTTGGATTGTGTATACCACGTTGTTGGTTTTCTCATGAGGAATTTTTGTTTTTTCAATGATTGTTATCATCCTCGAAAAATCACCTTTGACGGCTTCGATGAAGTTTTTCGTCTCATCGATGGATTTTTTAATATCAGGGAGTTTTATTTCTATTTTATCCAACTGGGTTCCAATAAATTTATCAATGATATTTCTACGAAATGATATAAACTGTTTTCCGTTATCTTCAATTCTAGATTCAAGTGTTTTTAGTACAACCAGAGAATTGTTTAACTCATCGTTGAGAGTTTTTAATCGATCTGTAATCGTCGAAACGAGTACACCCGGTTTGAGTTTACCCTGATCGGAAAATAACGCAACGGTGTTCTCGATTGCGTTTTGTTGTTTAACCAAAATATCATCCAGAGAAATATTACTGGTTTTCAATTTACCCTGTTTGTCTTGAAATACAACTATTTCATTAGGATCAACATTTGTTAAGTTCAACGTCTCAGCTATTTCATCTTTGATTAGTTTTTTTACATCCTTGACAGAATCAGGTGGTGCAGTGCCATCGGGTTTGGGTTTCAAAGATCTCCCCCAAATATCAATCATGTTATTGTAAAACTCTTTCTCTCTTTAAAATCGTTTTTGACGACTTCGTCGTTGCCAGCGATTACTAGTGTATTCATTAACGACAACATGTGGTGGTTTTCCGCTTGGGTTACTCAAGGAGTTAGAAATAGCGTCAAGGACATTTAATACTTCGCTGCCACATATTGGTGGGTCAATCATCGTTTGTGTTGGTAGCGTAGAATACCAAGTCTTCATTGGAAGGGTTTTTATATAACGCAAAAACTCTTTTGGTGGGGCTAATCCATATGAATCGAAATAGACAATCCCACGTGGATCAATAGCGTATGCAACCCAGTGAGTTCCAGGTCCGGTGCTGTTATCGAGATTAATAATACCGGTTTCAACGCTGTTTGGTTGATGTGGTAATTGATCTTTCATAAAGACACCTCTGAAATTTTTAATCGCGAGTTTTTTAGCAGCATCCATTAAATCAAAATTGGACATAGGAATCTTCGATTCCCGAATTAATAAATCGTTCCTGGTAGTCTTAGACCCTTTCCGCTGTACCACGAATACGGGGTTCCTGGTAGTCTTAGACCCTTTCCCTTTTTTTTATACCCCTTCCCCGTTGCTTTCTGTAGTGCCATCCCTGCTGCAGTACCAACAGCCCCTAACGCCGCCGCCTTAGCCACCGCTGGGGCTGCTGCTGCAATCAATGCTGGTAACGCAGCAAACAACGGAAATATACCGCCTGTTTTAATCATATTTTTGATAGCAGCCGCAGAAAGAGTAATCTGAACACCTTTTTTGGCTGCAAGTGCATCATTGAAATGTTTCACCTGACGAGTTGTCAGCGATAGTTTATTTGCACCACCAGTCATTTGGTTGGGTTTCAACGTGATTGTGGTTCCACATCGCTTAGCCGATTCTGATTGCAATTTTTTTAATTGACCGGGAGTTAACGTAACACTAATAACACTATATGACATTATACATAATAGATTGATTCTAAATCGTTTACAATTTCAATTACATGTTTTCCACTGGTGCATCTACCACTCTCATTCTTCCACCAACACCTTCAAGTAGCATTGATTTATCACTGAGAATGACAGCAACCGCTCTATAATTAGCAATACCACCAGGACGGGTTACACGGGCTCTAAAGTGTATATCAACGACAGATTGTCTCATCAAATCGAGATGTTCCAGTGAGAAGTAATAGATCGGATAGAGGCTTTTAAAATCCAATTGTGATATTTGCAAACCAGTATCCACATTTAGATCACGTGCCATAAACGACAATAGGTTATGATATACACGTGCAATATGGTTGTGAGTGTAATCGAGTTGTATATCCTCAGATGGTTCCTGTTGGCCGTTTATTCTCAGCGAGACTTCTCTAACACCTAACTGATCAAATATCATATGGCTTCGTTCTTGATTACCAACTCGCGCATTATTCTGTAACGCTACGAATATATGACGTGGAGCTGAAACACCTTGTTTTGATGCCAGATGCCAAGTAAATATATCATCAACATTATCCTGTTTGATATCAGTGGTCACTGATAACCAACTCAACAACGACTTTCCTCCTTGTTCCATAAATGATAATAATTTTTCTTCTGCTGTGATTGATGGAGTTAATACTGGCATCCATAATGCTAGTTTTGATAAAATGACTTTACCCTCGGGAGCACCAACATCACGCCAGATTGCATCATTATCAGTACCCTTTCGTACAAGCGCTACTGTGTGTTTAGCTCCATAAATAACTTTTCGGACGTTTCTACAGAATCCAAATATATGATGCAGTGGAATTGCACATGAAAACTGTCGATGCTGTCCTTGCAACGTTGCTACACGTGTTGCAAACCCTAGGTTGTAGTTAATGATATTATTTATGACATCAAAAGTACCAGCTGGTCTTGTATATCCGGCTGGTGCTGGATCAACTGCGGTAGCTTGTGTTGCCTTGACTCTAGAATACTGGTTGTGTTCAGGGTGATCAGTGATATCCTTAGAAAACATCATAGATGGACCCGCTGATCTTGAATAATCATCAGAATATCTCGCTAACCCAATTATTGTTGTGGCCACATCAACTTCACGGTCAATGGATTCAATTTCTTTTCCATCAATGAGATATCTAGCGCTTTCAAATAACGCCATTATGCCGTTATTAACAAAACCAACTCGTGTAGTTGGGTTTATGTCATATGGGGTATCAGCTGCATCATTTGTTACAAGTTTTCCTTCGATTTCGATAAATGCCTCACACGGTAGGAAGTATTTACTGGTATCATGAACTTGAAGTTCAATTCGCGATCGGAGATCTGGTTGTACTGCGTGATAAGAATAAAATTGAAAATCGCGTACAGAATCATCCTTGCCAACTGGGGCGTCTATATCAAATGCTGGATCAGGTGACCTTTTGAACATTTTATTCTATTTATCAGAGTCTAAATCGCGATTTCCCATTTCATCGTCGTGTTTTTTTAAAGCCACTTCCTGCTATCATGTTTGCTATCATGTTATTTTGGTCCTCTTGATTTATCAAGGGAGTCACCATCGACGCTAATTTTTCATCTACTGCGTTATTTATAATTCTACTAACACTTGCAGGCATTTCTGCTGTAGACGGTAACGGTACCGGTTTCTTTTTTCGTCTCACTAATGATGTTATTTTATTCTTCGCAGTTGAAAACGCTTTTCCAGCAAGATCTCCAACAGCACCAATACCCTTATCACGAATAACATCAATTGCTTTCATTCCTAATTGTTTAGCTAACGGCATCACTTTTGGAGCCATTCTCGCAAATAACCCTGCAATGGTATTACCTAAACCATCTCCGTAGTATGCTCTATAAACCGGAAACCGTGAATTAACTACGTAGACGGGGGTTGGTTTATCATGATTGTAGTGTATGATCATTATTTTAAATCAGAAACAATTTTTCAATTGTTATTTATCTAATCGATTCAGTCACTATGATACCCACTTTCCACTAACTCTCCAATGAAATCTCGATATGTGCTGATATCCATGATACCACCCTGAAATAATCGTCTACAGATATCAGCTGCTTCATTAATTATTTCCGGTGAGTTATTTCCGGCTCGGAACCCTCCTACAAGAACCTCTAATCGTGATATATCACTGAGAACACTACCAGGACATGAAACGCTAGCGTTTCCAACTAGACCACTCCCCGAAAATTTCTTCTCATCATATGGCCGTCTTATTTGGAGTTGAAATTTTCTTTTGAAGTTTCTGTAGTCCTTCATCCTTCTATCTAAACTCCCAGTATTTATTTCATACACTATATCAGCCCATTCATTATGTGACATTCTATAATCCGAATAATTGTCCGTGAAAAACTTCTCTTGTGAATCATAGCTGTTAGCAGCGAATTCACCTAAATTGTCTATATCCTCGTTGAGAATTTGTTGTTTAGCGCTCTCGGTAAATATAATTGATCTAGGTAGTCCACTAACTAGTTCTTCCTGAAATCCTTTAAATTTTCGTTCTGAAGCGGTTGATATATCCTGAGGAAGTGATTGCAAGGATTTTTTTGTTTGTTTAGTTCTTTTTGCTATTTTTTCTAACACAGGGAGAAAAGTCTCTTCTTGTTTTTTTCCTTGTTCAGAGATTGTTGACACTATCTCCTTCGTTGCTGTGGTTACTGGTTTAAACAACTCTTCAGATCCCGCAGCAAAATCAGTCTGAAAACTCTGTCGTTGTTGTAGTTTATTCCGTACAGAGTCACGAATTGGTACAAATCTCTTAATTGCATCTAATCGTTCACGAGCCAATCGGGTTGTTAATGCTTCATTGACCATTATTTGAAATCAGAAACAATTTTTCAATTGCAAAACAATTTTTTAATCCGACCTAACACCAGTGACAAAGTCACCACGGAAGTGTTTTAACAGCTCTATCAATGATGAGGAAAGTCACATAATTGTATATAAAAATAATAATAATGTGACTTTCCTCACTTTTTTGACATGTCGGATGATTTTTGATACCACCATGGAAGTGTTTTAACGGCTCTATCAATGATGGGGAAAGTATCATAATTGTATATATAAATAAATAATACTGATAGTTTCCCCACTTTTCCATTGATCATCCATCGATTTTTGACATCCCTTGAGGGTCGGCTAAAAAAAATGATTAATGGTCGGGCAATCAAATAATGATAAATGGTCGGTCAATCAAATAATGATAAATGGTCAGTCAATCAAAATTGTTCATTTTCTTGAATTAACGCTCGTAGGTTTCTAACTTTAGAATTAACCTCCTTTTTCAATTCGTATTCGTATCCCAATTCTTTTCGTATTCGTTCTACGATGGTATACAACGGAGCGAACACACTTACGTCACTGGAAAATGCGAGAGAGTCCTTAATAGAATTCTGAATTCTCTTGATGAGCGCATACTTCTTTGGCAGCATGTATTTATTGTTGTTAACTCCGTATTCTATATCCTGAAAATCAGACATGATTTGATCAGGATTTAACCCATCTGATAGTTCAATATCCCAACCTTTCAATTTTGAAATCTCGGATATGATGCTATTCATGTTTTCAGAATTCATTATTCTATAGCAATGACATATTTCTAAATGAAAAATATGACGCATCAGACGTAACTAAATCGAATTTTTTGTCCAGTCCACTTTGAAATAGCCGTCTTGGTTATTCCCTCTGCAACGAATCGTACTGAGGATATACAAATATCGAAGTGCCTACTGGCTTCATTCATTGATTGAAATATTTTTTCTTCGTTAGTTATCGTATTCAAAGATTTCACAGGTCTCGCTTTTTTCGAGTATTTCCCAGTCCCCCCTCGTTCGGAATTCTCACTTTGTGTAACAGCCTGCAGATTTGATAAAGAATTGTTTTTCGGATTAGAATCGATATGATCAATAACAAAATCATCCTCGATCAATCCATTGAAACACTCGTACACGAAACGATGGCAGTAATATTTCTTCTTTCCAGCACCAAACATCAAATACCCCATACCATTATCCCACCCAACTGGTTTCTTCAGTCTGCGGTTTCTTACAACACCATCACTGGATGCTTCATAATTTGTGATCACAGGGTGTTGTCTGAATTCTTGGTTCATTCGTATATATAATACTATTGTTTGTCTAATTCATTGTTTGGTTTAATGATAAATCTTTCGATGTAGTCTTGAGGAGTTCTTATGATTTTATCCTTGATACTGACTTTGTCAGCGTCAAGAATACTGACTTTGTCAGCGTCAGCGTCAGGGTCATAATTTCTGATTGATTGTCTATTTTTTATTCTTTTATCATAATAACGCTTCAACTCCCTGTATCGCTTTCCACCGCAATTCAAACACAACTGCGATTTCCCCCTGACCCCAACCCCACATAGAATACAAGGTAACGGACCAAGGCTTCCACGTCGAAAGCTTTGCATATGATACCCACAAAACTCACTTCTGCATGATTTGTTACACGGGATTACTGATCCAATCATAAGCCACTTGCAGTGATTCATTATATAAAAATCTTTCATTTAAATGCTTGTTTTAATTATAGCATGAAGGAATTAAGGAAAACGCCTTCGAAAAATGCTGAATTCAATGTTGATAAAGAGTTTAAGAGATTATTAAAAATCAATCCTAGATTTAATCTCGATAGACCCAAAAAACGTATCAAACGTCCAAGAGACGGAAACATGAAAGAGTTTAAGAGATTATTAAAAATCAATCCTAGATTTAATCTCGATAGACCCAAAAAACGTATCAAACGTCCAAGAGACGGAAACATGAAAGAGTTTAAGAGATTATTAAAAATCAGTCCTAGATTTAATCTCGATAGACCAAAAAAACGTATCAAATTTAATCTCGAGAAACCAAAAAAAGCGTCCAAGAAATTACCCTGGAAGGATGCTCAATTCAATCTCGATATAGTCTCTGATACACCAAAGAATAAAATTCTTGATAAAGCCATGATTAGTAAAATCAGAGATTGTTTCAATGAATTTAAGCGTGATGGAGCATCCTATTGTTGGTCAACATTTCGAATTGATGGTGTTGTTGACGCTACCATGAATGATGAAAAAGCAGCAGTGATAATTTCACGTGTTGGGGAAAAACGGTATTTTTTCCGAATCAAATTCATTATTGAAGTCGATGGCAAATGGATTATTAGGGATAAATTTGAACCAATCCTCAAGAATAAAAAAGCTGTCATTGTGAGTAGAGATTCCAAACCAGGGATTCTAACCGGCATTGACAAACCATACTACGAAAGATCTTATCCCGTAACAGCAATGGTTTATGGGCTATATCCGTTAAATGATAAACCCGATATCGCAAAACTAGCTCCTATGAAATATTCGTCAGGGCTTAATTGTGTAGCAACACGGGTAATGGAGCACTTCACAAATGCATCCCGAGGAAATAAACTAACTGATCTAAGACGAAAAAAAATAACCGAGTGGGAACTGACAGTGAAACAGAACGGTGCAAAGATTTCTGATATAGCTAAGTTAGAAACATCATTAAGATTTCCAATAACAGTTATGACGATAACCGGAGAGGTTTTATACGAACCGAAATATAACAAAAATGGAGCACCAATACAGATTATTGATCATAACAAACACGCGTGGACACCTGCGGTAACAGTATTTCCACGAGAACGAACCGTGAAATATATCCCTAAGGAGTTCGTCGGGGATGTTTTCTATGAAGAGAGATTATTTGATGCTATTAATGCGTTGTGTAAGGATGATCCTGTGTCAGTGTGGTTACTTAGAAGTGATGAAGGATTCGATCAATTTGTAAAACCAAATGGTGAATTATATCGCGTTGAAGAATTAGATAACAGAATGAGAAAAATCGCTAATGATTTTTCACCGGAGAGTTTCCATGAAAAACTACTCACGGATAGTTTTACTATTCCATCAGTGGTAGCTCACTTCGCAAGAGAAAAAAACTCATGGCGTCCAACACGAAGTGATTTTCTTGAGGATGTTAAATCGAGTTGCGTCGAATTTGGTCATGGAGGATTGTGGAATACGAAATACTCACGTGATGGTATGATTTCAATTGATATAGCCGCGTGTTATCCCGGAAGTTTTCTCGGGTATGGGGAATGCGCTGAGTACTTCAAACGATTTGGACACCCAACACATGAAATGACTCGTGTTGCGATTAATGGACCATTACCTGATTTTGATTTAACCGGATTCGCTCGTGTGATATCATTCGAATTAGCGTCAGGATTACATCCGTGTAGTTATGTTTGGCTCGGTAGACACCTATCTGAAAAGGCCTGGATGCCAATAGTGTTACTACGATATATGATTGATTGTGGTATGCTAATATCGTTGATTGTTTCCGAGGCTATTATATGCTATCGAGCTCAGAAAGAAGTTTGGCTACCACAACCCGATCTAGATCGTATAATCAACGAACTACGAAAACAATTCCCTGATTTCAATGAAGAAGAAATCATAAATTGGTCTAAGAAGTTATTTGAAATTAAAAAAGAACAAGCAAAAGATCTCGGACGAAGAATAATCGGTAAATTCACTCAAGGTGGACGGTACGACAACGCAAAATATTCTTCGCGGTTGATCATAGATGTCGCTGAATACGATTTTCTTGTAGCGGATTTAATGAAGCAGGGAAAACTTGTATCCCGTAAGGATGCTTTTCTATCCAATGGTGAGAAAATGGGTACGGTTGTTACCTACTGTGATGGATATAATTCCCAGTACACACATTTGAGAAGTTCAATGCTAGCCTATGCTTCTATTAATCTATTTTCGATGATAAATAGATTTCCTAATACCGCGGTTAGAGTGGCCACTGATTCGATGTATATACACAATAAATACAAATCAGCTGTAGCTAAATTCACAGATCCCGAGGAAGCGTGGGGGCGTTGGCGATTTAAAAGGGAGATGCTACATGAGTATTGTGAATCCGCAGACGTTGCCATGGATGATAAATATCTTTGTTGTAACCGCGCTGAAAATCAATCAGAATTTTCTAATGCACCACCGGTATCTGATCCAATATGTCGATACAAGACAGTTTATTTAAACGGTTGTGGTGGGTCAGGAAAGACAACTCGTGCAATTGAATTATTCCGTGGGAAAAATCATACGGATTTCACAAACATGATTGTGCTAACACCGACTCACAGACTCGCCAGAGAGATGATACAGCGAGGGGTAAATGCTTGCACTTATCACAGTTTTTTTCGATGGAAAGGTGACAAATGGACTCCTGAGCGTATGGGTGATAAATTCATTCCTAAAATCATCATTTGGGATGAAATATGCACAGTGTCATTAGATGTATTAAAAACATTTCTTGAGTGGTTGTTAACCAAAAACACAAAAGTCGTCATGTGCGGGGATCAAGGCCAACCACCACCATTTGTCGGTGCATCTCCACATAAATGGCTAAAGGGTTTTGTAGACTACTATGAAGAAATCACCACTGATTATAGATCACTTGATGAACGATTACGCGAGTTCAAAGCGCTAATTAGACTACAACCGGATAGAATCCAGTGCGAAATAGCGCGTGAAGTGATTTCAGAAACTCAAATAAACGATTTCTGGGAAACATGGAAACCAAATGATTTGATAATTGCAAGTAGAAAAATAGTCAGGGACACACTTCAGATGAAGTTATTTGAATTGCATAAAGAAAAATTTGCAACGCTTCCAGTACCCCTTTGTTATAGGCCATCGGATACACGAAAACAGAATATTGAAGTTGATATTCCAGGACAGAGTGAAAAACAGATTCTCGTGTTAAATGATATTGTGCTGGTTGATATCAATGTCGTTGAAGATGCATTGCGTGCTAATAAATCCCCGTGGACGCTAGGATACGCAGCAACAATACACTCTTCACAGGGATTGACTATATCGGATACAATTGTTTGGATGGTGGATAATCACATCGAATGGTCGAATTTAGTCTATCTCGCAGTATCCAGAGTACGAAAAATAAATCAACTTCGAAGAGTTGTCCTGACAGAGTCAGGCGATGATAATGACACAACAATAAGTGATATTGATGTTAGCATCATTAATAAAAAACTCTCCGGTTACAAACAACAGGACAAAAAAAAACAACGAGAATTTGATATTGATGCTGAATTAATAATCACTTTGAAGAAACAACAGAATAATCACTGCGCGAGTTGCAATTGTATAATGCGTTGGCAGTATTCGGATAAGGATCCTCGCCAATTCACCGTAGACAGAAAAAATAACAGTCTCGGTCATGTCAGAAATAATGTGATGTTGACTTGTCTTGAGTGCAATAGACGCAACGGTGCTAGTTAAGACCATGCGGTGGCAATTGAGTATCCTCGGGAATTACCTGTAGTTGTTGTCGAGTAAATCCACGTTGAGGGGCAGTTGAATCCAGTTTATAGACTGGAGGTCTACCAGTTGATCGTGTTATAGTAGATATCTTGTGTGTAGTGACACTCCAAATAGGATCAGTAGCCCTTTTTCTACCCCCTTCAAGCTCTCCTGGTTCGTATAAGTACCTCACAATGACATTACTACCAAGAATTGGTTCTTTGAAATCTTTTTGTGGTTGTACGGGTATTGACTTCTTTTTAATCGCGTTGATAGGTTTCATGTTGATTGTTCTAGTAATCTCGTTATTCAGTGCAGTAATCACAGCTGGTAATCTTTTGACCCATTCACGGGATCGTTTTTCTTGGATGAATTCTTTTGCGTATTGATATCCAAATAACCGCTCAGCAATCGTCCGATTAAATCGTTCTACAATGGCCTGATCGCGATGTAGCGCAGTATGCCCTCGTCGTATGGTGACATTATGATGTTTCATTGTAGATAATACTGCACCCTGAAATTCCTTGCCAGGATCAACCTGCAATAGATTTGGCCAGTGCAGAGGACCTCGTCGATAAATCCTTTCAAATGCAGAAGCGACTTCAGTGGCTGATTTTGTTTTTAACGGTTCTGCTTCTTTGTATCGACTTGCAATATCAACTACGGTTAGCGCGTATTTGTAACCACGATCATGTGGCAGAAATAATATATCAGCCTGATGAACTTCATTAGGAGCGGTCACATCAAAATGCGAGAATTGAATTTGTTTAGGCGGTGGTAGATAAATTTGCCATAGTGCCTGTTTGGATAACCAATTAGCCGCAGTGGTTTTTTTCACTTTTGCAGCGCTAGCGAGTTTATGGACTGCTGATTTACCCCTCCAGTATCCTCTTGGGGAATAATAAATTGATTCCATATTATTAATTACCGGCACCTAACATCAATTTGCTTTTCATAGCCGATTTTATCAAAAATGAAGCCAATTTTTCTTTGAAGGATTTATCAGGAATAGCATTTAACGCATGAATTAATTTCACATCTGCGAGATGCCTGTGTTGCAGATTGCTGCTTTTATAAGCAACATCATGAAGGTAACAGGCCTTATCAATGGCGTTTATTGGTTCTTCACCGGGGTTGGGTTGATTTTGATTATTGAGTCTGATATCAAGTCTGGTTCCCGGTCCACAGTAGCTATATCCGGGAAGGTGCTTTTCTCCGGGGTACTTTGCCCATGGGGTTCCAGGGAGCTTTGCCAATTTGGCTGCGATATCACCTCCTCGTTTTTTTTTAAATCAGATTTCATTGACACAAATCTAAATTTCTTTGTACCACATTGCATGCATTTACCAGAAAGCGCTGATCGGTTATTTTTAGTTGTAACCGTCGTCACATCTTCTGTGCCAGTACGCGTTTTGCACTTCACACAATATAGATCCATAATTTATGTATAGAGATATGGATATAATTGATTTTTCAGCGACTAAAAGAAGAGAACCGGTTAAGCATCATGCAGCGCTACCAAACTCTATCCGGATGATTATAATCGGGCCATCTGGATCCGGTAAAACGCAATTGTTGCTCAATTTAATAATGAGATGGATGAAGTGGGATAAGTTGTATTTAATTGCTCCTAGCGTAGATGATCAACGATGTTATGAAGTGCTAAAAGATTTTAATGAAAACGCTTCAGAAATTAGCGGTGAGAACGCCATTGATTTTATAACCGATATCGATGAAGCACCGAGTATTGATGATATTGATGGAGATATTAACAATTTAGTCGTATACGACGATATAATGTTGGATAAACAAAAAAATCCTGCTAGGATCTTTTCCAGGGGGCGTCACAAAAACACTGACGTGATATATGTCACTCAACGCTACACTCAGGTTCCAAAAGTCATCAGAGATAACTGCAATATTCTTTCTGTATTCAACGGCGTTGATACACATACGCTACGAAATATTTGGCAGACATGGTGTTCTGATATGGACTTCAATCAATTTCGAGATTTCTTTAGTCATGCTCAGTCAAAACCACACGGATTCGCAACAATAAATTTGCATGATCCTCGGACACGATATCGTATCGGACTGGATCAAATATTCGGTTAAAATCATTTATTATTTTTTGTTAACCCAGTGATGAAATCACTAAGCAGCAGAGAGGGTGGATGACAACAAGTTGCGACCAAAATTAATTAAAAAATCGTTTTCATTTTTTTAGTTAAAATGATTTCGTAGGGAGATTTCAACGAAATCCTACGGATCGTTTTAAGGATTCAATCAATTTTTTTTGTCTGAAAACGTTGTAGGATTCGCCCTTTTTTTGGTTGAAATGAGATTATAGGACGGCTCGTTTTAGGATTTCAATCAAAATTTGTCTAAAAACGTTGTAGGATTCACCCTCTCTGCTACTGGTGATGCAGTGTAATCAGATTGTTGATGAATGGCTTCACTGCCAAAACTCAAAAGAGACTAGCAATCAGAGGATATAAAAATATCAGATAATAGAGTGCAAGTGATGTTGTCTGGCCAACTGTCTCCTTTGGATTCATCTAAAGATATTTAAAATGTACTTGGCCAAGTCTACATGGCTAATAGAAGTTCTTGACAGGCAATAGAATGTTCAGAAAATGCACTCAATTAAGTGATTGATGATTCAGGACTGTACCAGCTTTTATCCCTAACGAAAAGGATTGCATATTGCAAACTTTGTTCATTGAAGGTCAATACTTTCCACAGAAGTTTAGGTTTCCGTTATTTTGACCAAGTTTGTAAGTGTTTTATTCTCACTTTTCAGTATAATTAAATGCATAGAGGTTGGGGCTGGTTTCAGTCTGCATTCTCTTGCAAATGATGTTAAAAGGGTCAGTAAATTAGTTTTTATAAACAGCCTATCACACAGTTAAATTTGTGTCATTAAACATCATCAGCTTATTATCTTTAAAATAACTAGTTGAAAAACAGCTATTATAGAGGAGCAAAGATGTTTTGGCAAAAAATGGTCTGCTTTCTGTTTGCCAACTGTCACTATTTATTAGTGTGTCTGTTTTATTTTTTGGCTAAATAATTTTCATTATTCTACTATGGGAAAATCACAAAACCATGCCATACCATTAAGGAACACATATTCATAGAGAACAGCAGTTAAAACAACCATTTTAGGTTACATCTGGCCATAAAAGAGACATGTTGGTGGTCCCATTAGTATCATATTGGAGGCTCCTTTCCTGGTTCAAAGATAACCATTCAGACCCCATGCTCACTAATTTGGGTATTCTAATGTGTGGTGAGACTACATCTGTTTCTGTCAGCTTTTACTGGCTTAAAGAAGGTTAGTTTTTGGTCCCTTGACCAAATAAGTTTATTTTAAAAAGTCCTAAATAAATAAAGGTAAAAAGGTCCTAAATAAATTGCAACACAGAATAACTTTCATATTTGTAACACACTGATGATAATTCCATCTAGTTACAGTACCTCCACAGTTGCATGCTTTGAGCAGTTGAATAAATTATTTTCCCTGTTTGGCATTAAGCATTAAGAGATTAGTATTAGGAATGGTCAGCCTGGTGTCAGGATAATGTGACTGAATGGGGGACATCATACTACATGTCTGCAGCATGATTGACCTGTGCTAGACATCACTATAAACTGCCACACTGCAGATATCATTACAATATGAGTGATTTTTTTTTTAAAGCTACTTTAAAAATCCAAATCACATCACATGTTTTCCCAGTGTGGTTCAGCCTATTTAAGAACAAATAAAACTTGAGAGCAATGTACAAATTAACCACAACTAAAACATACACATCCTGTTTCTCCTGTCTGATTGAAGTAGACAAATAATCTGTTCCTTTATATCTATTATGTTGCCCAGTAAGGAGAATGAGAACAAACACATTGTTGTGGGAACAGATTTATCAATATATGATTGATATTGAAAAATGTCATGAAACTGGTGTGATGGATTCTATTGCCTAGTGCATCCTGTATTGATCTGCACTGATTAAAAAAACCTGTATTGGGCTCTGAAACTAACATTTACATGTATTGTCAGGTTGTATGCCAGATGTTGGAACCTATCTGTAATTCATGCAGCTTATATCAATTACAAGGCATGACCTATGTATAACTGCATTGTAACAGTTAGCTAACATATTCCCTGCCATGTGACTGATTCCAAGCTAACATATTCCCTGCCATGTGACTGATTCCCTTATTACACATAGATCACTGCTACTGCCATAACGTTTGTAAGGAGGCTGGCCCATGTAACCAGACTGCTACTCTTACTATTGCAGTCTTTGCACAGTAATGAATGCATCTGATAATGGTTAAATTTCATGTTACCAGTCTAGCTACATGCTGAATACATACACAATATGGAGACCTTACTAAGACCTAGGTCATCAGATGTGAGGAAAAAATCACGTTTGTTTGGTTAGTATTTTTTGTGTGTGTGTGTGTATGTGTATGTGAAATGTATATTGTAGATGTAGGATTTAGGTTTTATCAAACATGACCAGATGTATGTAGGAGGGTACAATCCTTATCTTAATAGTGCTGCTGAATATATCTCACTTCCTGACTGTTGAGTCAAATCTGCAGATTGGGGATTGATGGAGGTGAGGATAATATTACTAGAGAAATGAAGAAGGCATTTTTGTTCTATCACAGATCTTCTCAGAGATGGCTGAGCAATATTGTAACTCCTGGTAGCCATTTTGACATGTAGGTCAAACAGCATTTGATTTTAGTGAAATTTTATATACATTTGCTTGTTGCTATATATATATATATATATATATATATATATATATATATATATATATATATATATATATATATATGCAGCTCAGGCAGTTAAAATGGATACTGTATAGATAACACTAGAGGATCATTTTGTCCAATCACCAAGAAAGTAACATTTCAGTTTTCTCATATTTAGCTCAACAGTAAAAACTATAAATTATATTATTTTATGACAGTTGCCACAATCCATTTTGTTTGTTTATTTACATATATTTATTTTCTCATGATGCAAACAGAGGAATGAATGAAAATTAATACATTTCAGATCATCTACAATTGTTATCATATAGCATTTTCTAGTTTTGAGTATCTATCTTATGGAATAGATATGCTAAACCACAATTTAACAAACATAAACTGTAAAACCAGGATAATAAACTTGTTTATGAACCTATTGGACTCACATCCAAATTTGTGGAAGCATCTTTATAGTATAATAAAGCAAACATAAATAAATAAAGGCATTTTATGAAACCAAAAATATTTTATGCCAAGGTAGTATTTTTTAAACTAAACTGTATGAAGGTAGGTGAATGTATGGAAAATATGCACACATATAATCACTCGTTTTTTTGTATAAAAATAAATAAATAAGTGCATATATATGCACATGAAGTACAGTGTTAAAATTAAAATAACTCTTCATGGATGCAAAAGCTTCTCTCGTCCACTAATATAGTGCTGAGGGAAAATAATGCACTTTTTAACTCACGGGGCCTTACAGCCAAGTTGTCTTACGGTATGACCCTTCATCAAAAATGTGTCCATCTGTCAACAAAATTTGCTCATTACCACTCAGAAGTCCATATTTTCTATTTAGTTTCAATCAGATTTGATAAGTTTATAGCATCAAAATCTCAGATCAGTTTAGTAATTCGTAACATTCATGCATATTAATAAGGTAATATCAGCTACTTGATTGGGTAGCCTTGCTAGCACTGTGTATGCTATGTTTCTGATTTGATTTTCATGAAACTTAGAATATATCATTAAGATGAGTGATAATAAGCAAAATCCATACATCTTATAGAGGTAATGCTGGATCTGATTGGTTGAGCTTTTCAGCATGATGAACACTGTGTCACTAATCTGATTTTGATCCAAGAGTATTAGAATCTCAGATAAGTTTAATAATGAGCTAGATGATCAAAGAGGATCCATGCATATACACAAGATGATATTGCATCAGATTGCTGAATTTCTTGTCTCACTGCATATTATATTACTGATCCAGTTTTATATCAAAATAGAAGCTTCTTACCATTCTGCAGGTCATATTTCTGATTTTTTTAAAAACAATTCAAACTTGAAATACTGATAGATAGGAGGGAGGGAGGGGGAGGGAGAGAGAGAGATGTTTATTGTGTATATTTCTGTATAAGATGATAGGACATACTTCTCCAAATTAAATTTAATATTTGCGGCAATGGTAGAGATAGCTGTGGTGCAAGGAGTGGGAGAAATTGATCCTGAAAGGGCCTTGATGTGAAGGTGGTGGAACGTGTATTTAAATTAATATTATTTCATTGGAAACATTGGATGGAGGTGGAGAACTGGATACTACATTTATTATTTTACCTCCTCAATCAAAAAACAAATGTGAGGTATATTTATAAAGCATTTTATTTACTGTAAAATGGATTATACTGTAAATATTTATCCTTTTCTGTAAACAAGCGACTTTAGCTGTTTAGTGAGGGAAAGTATTTTAGATTGCTACTGTTTACAACCGTAATTTGAGGTCAACAGTAATTTGAGGTTTCTGTTTGCTTTATTTTACAGATATAAGACAACAGTTATCAGAACAATTAAAATGTTTGGAAAATCGCTTGGAAATACAGACTGCTATGGTATCAGAGTTACAGGAGTTCTTCAGGCGGAAAGCAGAAATAGAACAGGAATACTCCCGCAATCTGGAAAGACTTGTCAAAAACACATGGACAAAACATAAACAAGAGAGACAAAAGTAAGTTGCTGCTTTTGAAAACCTATCTGGTTATTTTACCTGTCAAAGGTGAGACATGTGTATCATTCTTCTGGTTGGCCATGGTGATGACAACAATTTACAGGTCGGTTTGTTAAAATTTCTGAATGTCTGCATCGGTTTTCTTCATCAGAAATTTAAGAACAATAGCAGTACATGTCTTATGTCAGCACTCTTCACACTGGAAATAATAAGACTATGCCAGATGTTTATACCCAGTTTAATCTTCAATGGCAACATCATTTGTATTTATTTATGGTAAAATGTTGTTTTATGAAATTTGTATCCTGATATGTAAGGGATTCCTGTCTTACATTCAGTGGCACCATCAGTGGTGTTTACATTAAGATACCTAATAAAATGTTTTATAATTTCTACATATTTGTACATCTTGCACTTCTAACCAATAATATATTTTGCTATGTTGTGAATATATGTTTTGGTATGCTAAGGTTTGCGGATTCACCTGCTTAAGCAGAAAGTGTTATCATTATGACACTGTCAGGCATGAAACCTGTTGTTAAATCTACTGATGATTTAAAAAGCACTATTGACCCAGAGTCACTAGTGTATGAGGTGATGGCAGATCTGGGTGAACAGTAAGTACCCTAAGTCACTGGTACCCGAGTTGATGTCAGAGCTGGGTTAGCAGTTTGGATCCTTAGTCTTTAGTGCATGAGGTCATTTCAGATCTGTGTTAGCAATATGGACCCTTAGTCTTTAGTGCATGAGTTCATGTCAGATATACTTTGTCAGATCCGTTAGCAGTATGGACCCTTAGTCTTTAGTGCATGAGGTCATGTCAGATCTGTGTTAGCAGTATGGACCCTTAGTCACTAGTGCTTGAGGTCATGGCAGATCAGCGTTAGCAGTATGGACCCTTAGTCACTAGGGCAATTTATTGTGATGTCTAGCACTGGGGCATCATGCCACAGACATATGGTATGATGTCCAACCCAGTCACATTATTCTGACACCAGGCTGACCATTCCTAACACTATGCCATTAATGCTGAGCACCTAGCGAGGTAGCTGTTAGTACCCCCTTTTTTTTATCTTTGGTATGACTCGGGCAGGGTTGAACCCGCAACCTCCCACATCTGAGGCGGACACTCTAACTACTGGGCCAACAGAGCAGTCTCCCTGAGTCACTAGAACATATATTAGGGAAATAATCTCAAACAAAGTTTTAATTTTATTGCCATATTTTTTTCTTCAGAGGTTGGAAGTTAATCATTATGAAGAAACAAGTATAAGGTTTAAAAGTTAAAAGATAAAAGTACTTTTATAATCTGCAAACTGCAAAAGTAAATATTCTCTTTCCTTTAATTTCATGCATTTTATATTTAACTTACTTTTAGTAATATTACAAAAGGTCTTCACTCTAAAAAAGGTGTGGAAATCTAGGGTCACATTGACTAAAGTCTATTAAAACATGGACAGATTCAGGTATGTATAAAGCCATTTTTACAAACTGCTGATGAGATATTACAATAAGCTGTTTTACCCCAGTTTTAGCCCTGGAGACGTATCATGGCGACATGTATATCATGGTGACATGCATACCATGGTGATATTCATATCATGATGACATATGTATGTCATGGTATGTGCATAGTATGTGACATGCATACCATGGTGATATCCATATCATGGTGATATGTGTATGTCATGGTATGTGCATATTACATAACATGTATATCATGGTGACATGTGTATGTCATGGTATGTGCATATTATGTGACATGCATACCATTGTGATGTCCATATCATGGTGACATGTGTATGTCATGGTATGTGCATATTACATGACATGTATATCATGGTGACGTGTATGTCATGGTATGTGCATATTACAGGACATGTATATCATGGTGACGTGTATATCATGGTGTGTGCACATTACGGGACACAAATATCATTGTGATGTCCATATCATAGTGATGTGTATATCATGGTATGTGCATATTACAGGACATGCATACCATGGTGATATAAATATCATAGTGACGTGTATATCATGGTATGTGCATATTACAGGACATGTATATCATGGTGACGTGTATATCATGGTAGGTGCATATTATGATGATTTGTATATCATGGAACACACCATATTATGGTGACTTGTATAACTGCATATACCAATAAATTTTTAGCAATAAACAGTTGTTAATAAGCACTTGCATTGATTTTAAGGTCTTCAATCTTGGCAGGTTGATATGATACATGGTATGTGCTACCTGATGGGCAGATACATGTATGGCTAACTGTAAAGTCTGATATTGACCCAATTCCCACATCCTGTATACCTGTGGCTTATTTGATAATTTGCAACATTTTTTGATAGAACTACTTGAGTCAGATAAGACCCTAATGGCTGTTCTAAGTCAATGTCAGTGGGGATGCTGCTTCATAATTTTTAGAGCTTTTTGAAGATTTCATATTCCAGGGTATATGTGCCTGCACAAGATAATCTTTTTTGCTTTTGAAACAAACAAATCATTGATGGAAGAGAAGTGTGCTTTGCCTTCATTCTGTTTGCCACGTCATCTAATTCATTTATGTAAGCAGCAGTTTGCCCTTAAACCAATATACCATTCGCTTGATTTGTCCAACATTTATCCTACAACTTTATGTGATTTTCCCACTGAAGTATTTTTTTTGTGTCACTTGGTGACATCTTAAATTGGATTCAGAATGTTTTAAATATATATGTTTTAGCTATTTTATTATGCTGATGCTTTCATTACATGTATATGATATTTCATTTAAACATTGAGCCCAGTTGAATTGAAAGAGATAGTCACACATCACCCAACACAATGGTTGAGGGGTTATGGGGTTATCCTTTTCTCAATTACTGCCAGAAGGCAGAGTGTATTGTGTTATGATACTGTCCATTTATCTGTCTACCTGTTACCAATTTAATTTCTACATCACAATGCCATCTACAGTTATCAAACTTTGGAATGTTTTACACTTGGGTTAGAAAGAATAACTGTGGTGTTGTAAGGTCAAATGTCAAGGCCACTGATTGAAAGAAGAAGAAAGTTTTTTGTCACTAACTTTATTTCACCATAGTTAGCAAACTTTGTGGATTGCTTGTACTGTGGGTAAGCAAGAGCCCTATCAATGTCAGTTAAAGGTCAGAAAAAAAGAGCTTGAGAAGAGAAACATTTTCCACAATTTTTATCTGAGTTCTCAATTTTTTGTAGTTAAGTCTTTTTCGGTGACTTGTACTTTGGATAAGGAAGAATCCTATTAACTTTGATTAAAATATCAAAGGTCAAGGTTATTAAATAAGAAAACTGGTTGCTTACAATAACAGTGCATGTAGTTCTACTTGGGAAGAAGAAGAACCCTATTGATTTTTAAGTCAAAAGTCACAGACTGAAAGAATAAAAATTGTTCCAGCATAATAACATTATATAACTGACCTGAATAAACTAATGGATGGCTAACAATAGGGGTAAGGAAAATCATGTTGACTTGGAGGGTCACCTTTTCAAAGATCAAAGTTATAATGATTCTGGTTTCTGAACACGAATTTCAGCTATCTAACTATAAAACTATTAAAAATAAAATGGCGATATACTGTGCTATTCACATCTAGCTCATAGTAATAAGGGTTGTTTGTTGGATTTAGCTATGTTGTCCAGGGAATGACCTCCTTCAGTGTTATGACCCGGTGTGAGCGAGAATATAAATATCAACAGAGAATTGGGCAAGGTTATTGGGAAGAAATAATGCAATATGATCCCCTTTAGAAAAATTACAAATTTAATCAAACAAATTATTAGTAATTTCAGTTCAACTTAAATTGATATCAACGTAATTTAATAGTTTGTCTTGAGTTTAAGTACATTATTTTTGTACACCACTTTATTTACTGGAATAACTATGATCCAACTCTAAACTATTCCTCCTCTTCCTCCCTCTCCACTTTCTCCCTCATGACTACACTTCTTTTGTTCTTTTGACTTCAACTGTCTTGGCTACAGTCTAAATTCCGTTGCCCACACATGACGATTTGGAATCCAATGGAACCGGAAGTTCTGTCCCCTAAAAAGCTTTCTGTGAAAACAAAAGGATGGTAGTCTTTTTCCTTAGCCCACTCATCCCACACTAAATGCAGCTTATCATCAGATAACGACTATTAAATTTCTTTGGTCATGCATTTTTTCACATCGAGATATCCAAGTGTTCTTGTATGGTGAAACAAATGTCATAATACAGCATGGTATCAATTACTTCTTATGCATACACCAATAAATTCCATCACATCAGTAGATATTCCTAATCCCATTATACTAAACAATATCACAACAATCAGATGTATTTCTTTGTCTTACAACTCATACAAAGTACACAAATATTCAAATAGACGTGCTCTGATTTATGCATACATCCATAGTAACTATCTTACATACTTCAACCATGTTTCCAAATTCACAATTCAATCATGTGTAAATTCTAACATAACACAATAATAGCTGCACTGGTAAATGTAGTAAACTTTGAAGTAACCTAATAGCAAATTACAAAATTAATTCTGACCATAAGCTAAGAATCTTATTTCTATTGATATTAGTTATTCTGGTTTTGCACTGAAACAAAGTTACAATTTTATCATTTTCAAAAAGCAACAATAAATATTCATCTTTAAAGAAAATATACCTAACAAAACTGTCAGAAAACATCTGGTCACATAATAGTCGAGGAAGAAACACGTAAATTTTGTTTCTGGAGTCAGTCAAACAATGATTGTATTTGCAGTCTACATATGACAAAACGATGAAAACCATTCTACTCTGCATCTTGACAATTTTGATATAAATACCCTAGTTTGCAAACAAAATACCTACATGCAAAAAGCAGTTTGTCATTGTCTTTCCCAGTTTAATAGTTGGAAATGCCTATCATATGATCATCTGATTTGGTTGATGAAAAAGATGTTATGAAAACCTTCAAGCCGAAACATTCCTTAAATATTATTTCCGATGTTCAAATTTCCAACACAAGTCCACAGCATGACAAACTGTGAAGTGCACCACAGATGAATTAGACGGTCTGCTCTTGGGTTGTATGACACCATTGATAAAGTAGCATGCATTTCCTACACTAGGTGTGAGTATTATTGCTTTGTAATATACCATTAATAAAGTAGCATGCATTTCCTACACTAGATGTGAGTAGTACATGTATTGCTTTGTAATATACCATTAATAAAGTAGCATGCATTTCCTACACTAGGTGTGAGTAGTACATGTATTGCTTTGTAATATACCATTAATAAAGTAGCATGCATTTCCTACACTAGGTGTGAGTAGTACATGTATTGCTTTGTAATATACCATTAATAAAGTAGCATGCATTTCCTACACTAGACGTGAGTAGTATTGCTTTGTAATATACCATTAATAAAGTAGCATGCATTTCCTACACAAGGTGTGAGTAGTACATGTATTGCTTTGCTATTGCTTTACCATTAATAAAGTAGCATACATTTCCTACACTAGGCGTGAGTAGTATTGCTTTGTAATATACCATTAATAAAGTAGCATGCTGTTTCACACATGGAAGTGAGTATTATTGGTTGTAATAAATCATTAGTAAAAGTGCTATGCTATTTATACACATGGTGTGAGAATTATTATTGGTTGTAAGAAACAATAATGTAGCAGTTTTGTGTCACACAAGCTACAAGTATTATTGGTTTTAATACATTATTGATGGTCTTTTCTAGACATCATACAGCTTTTTTTATTTTTCACTTATAGGATGTTGTATTGAATACACTTTCTGTTTCATCATGCAAAGTTTAACATGTCTTATTTAGTGTGTATGAAAACTAGAGTGAAACAAACCATGACCATCTTGAAAAGTTGTAATTGTTAGTCCTAAATAAAAGGGGAAAAAAAACGTGTTTTAGCTAAGACTTTTCTTGATGTCTAATTGAAAATGGTGCTGATATGATGTCCATCTTGAAAATCTTGCTATTGTTAATAATCCTGAATGAAAATATTATTGGATTGAGTTTTCACCAGAATAGTTTGTCCAAAAACGGTGCTGCTTTGATATTTATTATCTCCACTGCAGTGGCCATCTTGAAATTTTTCCTATTGCTACTCCACCTGAATGGATGGATATATCAAGCAAGTTTTCACCAGAAGACTTCTCTTAAATGAAAATATTGTCCATTTGATATCCAGTATGGCTACCATCCCCCAAATCATCTCTGCTCGTTAAAGATGGACTTCATATCAACATCTTGTCAATGGAACTTCATATTCTTCTAAATACTTCTACAGTGAAGAAGGAAATAACACTGCAGACATTGGAGATAGCATGGTAATTGGTACTTGGAGTAAATTAGACTGAAAAAGACCCAAGTTGCATGTGAAGAAGGATGATACATGTACATGTAATTGGACAATTTAATTTGAATTATTGATATGATGAGATCCAGAACACTTGAGTTTTCATGGACCATTAGTAGCCCATCAAAAACAAGGCAGATGGGAGGGAAATATGAAAAAATACAGGTAAAGACATTTTGGTATTCAGCTAGGGCCTCCAATTTTCACACAAATAAATTGCACATTTTTAAAATAAAAATCTGGTGGGGTGAGGAAAATTTAAAAGTAGTGTGTGACAAAAGGCAACTGTAATTTTCTTGTTATGTTTCTTAAATTCATTATTTTGCAATGCATATTTAAATATGTTTGACAGAATTTGGCAACATGAAAAGTAGATGCAGGAATTTGAAAGAAATATTTAGCTTAATCATGAAGACTTTGGTTATTTCTAGGGCATAACCGATTAGCATTTTTCTACCGATTTCCGATTCCGGATTTTGGGCATGAAATTTTTCCGATTCCGGATACGATTCAATTTATCGGAAATGCTAAATCCGTATTTTTTTTCGAAAAAATTTCATCTTCCGTTTCCGGGTTTCTGGTATCTGGTTTTGCCTTGTCTAGCATGTTACTTAGTACTTTACCATATCCGGCTTCATTTTCGTTTTTTACCCGCCAGTTCAAATAGATTGTCTCACAGTGTGGTTGTGTTGACCATATTGGACTTTTCTGACTTCTTATTTAACTTTATTAACGCACTATCGAATGACACGCAGTGTTAGACACGGCGCTATAGAAATTCAACTTTATTATTTTTATTATCTGAATCGGTCGTTCCTGCCTTGTCCGATTCCGATTAATCGGAAGTTCATACTATCCGGTGGAATCCGATTTCCGGATCAAAAGTCGGTTATGCCCTAGTTATTTCAATATTCATTTTTATATTATCCATTTGTCTGTCTGTAAGACTGAGGACCAATCCATATAAAGCAGAAAACTCATCCAAAAATGAAAATCATTGACATGGTATTTTTATGTAGAGACTTTATGTTGTGTCTGGTTGGGTGTTAAAGAAAGGGTGCTATTGTGACATTCAATATGGCCACCACACTGACTATCTTGATAATCTAATCACTGTTGCTAATGAATAAATGGACATATCAATATGGAGTTTTCCCAAAATACTTTTATAATGTTGAGCTGGTCCTAAATGAAGATAATGCTATTTAACAATCAATATGACATCCATAGAAGCCATCTTGAAAATCTTAAATGCTCCTCATAGGTAGCCATCGAACGAGTCAAGAACTAGCAATTGTAACAGTAGCTTTTATTGTGAATTTTTATTTGTTTTATCATTATTCAAGTATGCATCTGTATAGTTCATAATATTTGCACTTGCAAGTGACTTTATGTTTAAAGTAAAATAATTTAGGTCTAGTTGTATGTTGCAAAAGCATATCTATTTTCTTCATTCAAGATGGCTGATATCATTGTTTGCATTACTTGGATAACAGTGCATGAGGTGCAGCATCTCACCATTAGAAGCAGATCAATTTTTCTAACTATATATTCATTAAAAGATATTTTACTTAAAATTATGTGTGTATACATATATAGAAAAATGGATTTGTAATAGATTCCTGTCTTGCCATTTTGTCAGTCGAATATCAGTTGCTCAGAGAAACTCTTGCAGACCTGCCAACTATCATGATTTTGGATTTCACGACTCCTTAAGTCATTCACAGATTCATGTCGCATGCACAAATATCATATTTTCCCCAATTCTCAACCAGCTTAAATCAGGAATAAAATAACTTGACCCTTTAAATGCTCAAGTCACGATATCAGCAGTGGTAAATGGCACATGTATATACTCATGTCAAATATAACATTTCTTAAAAGACAATAAATTAAGATGGAATTTTTAAGATACTGAAAGATTAGCATATATCGTTTTGCTCAAGTTCATATTTGTCCACGCATGCACCAACGCAACTAATTGTTTCATCTTCTATATTAATTCTATTTTTATAATTAAGCTACACTTCAGTTAAAACATTTTCAGTGTTAAGCAAATTTTAGAATCGGTAATTTGCACATGGATTTCTTGTTTTGTTGCTTAAAATTTACCTGTCATGTACTAGATAGATAATAATATCATCATATAGTACACGTATGACAGATAAATTGCAAGCATTGATATGAGCACCTATGGGCATCTGGCAGAGACAATGTAAAAAAGCACACAGCTAGCAAAATGAACAAATATTGGGAAAATTTAGAACACCCAGCAGATTTCAGCTCTAGAATGCTTCAAGCCTTCAACTGAAGACCTGCAAGCTACCATTGTTAAATCATTATAGTTTAAATAAATTATTGAACATAACCTGCCTTTCTCTGCTGGAGATCAGTGACAGTGAAAGAATATTTTCTGCCATGATGAAAAATAAAACAAACTTTAGGGCCTCCTTTAGTGCTAAAAATGTGCAGTAATTTTATTCTAGATCAACCTCAAGGCAAGAAGCCTGAACTGTTTGAAAACAAATGTACCATAGTCCGATTGAGGAAGTTCAAGTCTGCCACAGCAATAAAACATGACAAATAGCATGAAGTTTGTGTATATCAGTAAATTTTGCTGCAAATAAATTTTATGTGTACATAGCTTAAATTATGTGATTGAATTTTATTTTGGGATTTTCGTGTAAAACACTACTGATCATTGAAGTGGATGGAGTAAGTATCATCATTTTTCACTGTGTTCAAAATTTACCTATTTTCTCATCTCTTTTCACTGGTGGCAGTTCTGCTCTTGTATAGTTGTAGTTCAAGGAGAATAAAATATGCAACTTGTTCGGTACCTCCATTGTAAAGTTTCCACTACCAAATAGACTTGCTTACAAGTCCAGCTAATCAGCAAACAACACAGATACTGTTATGCCATCACATTAAGATCATGCAGATCAGGGTCTGTTGTTTGTTATACTGATTAATCCTACCAACTGCACAAACCCAGATCTGCTGGCACATTATATAACAACAGATCTGGGTCTGTGCAGTCTGCAATTGGACTCGTAAGCAATTAAATACAATAAATGAAACTAGAAGTTGACAATTTTAGTAATATGGTGTGCTCAGAAGAGAACGAGAAGGCTGCAAGCAAGTGTTCAGTCTGACAATGAGATGGATATAGCCTGGTAAAACCTACGCATGTAGCAGCCTTTTCTTGTTTCTCCATCACAAACCATTACAGCTTCCAAGGTCCCATATATCTGTTTTCTCATAAATGAGACTTTAAAATGGTTGGGTCAGTGCTGTTGTATTTGAATTTGAATAACTGCCAGATAAACTGGAAGTTGGATAAACAAGTGTAAGTTCTTAATTTGATGCACATGACAAATGAGGGAATGTGATTTTGACCTCAACAAGTTATTTGCTGGAGGTCACTTTGACACTTAAAAAGATCATGAGATAGCTTGGTAGTGTCTAGTCATCATAAGTATTTGTAGATTAACAACAATTGAGTAATAAAGGAAGTAGTGAGGAAATTGAAGTGCAGTTAAATGAGAATTGTATTCTTTCTACATATTGTGTTCCTCATGTATGGGGTACTGTATAACTGGATAAACATGTTATATGTTTTTGCGAACAAGAAAACATGTTTCTTCTTTCAAAAACTGGGTCTCTGTAAAAAAAACTATATATAGGATTTTGAGAAATAATTTGTTATTCCAGGCATGGAAGACATGAAATATACAAATGAAGTGTTTTAATTGATCCTGATATTTATCAAGTAACATATAGAGCAGATAGTGGCAACTTCCTCCAGGATGCAGGCTGAATAAGTGATTTCTAAAACCACACTGTATGATGAAAAATTAACAGATAAAGCCAGTTCATGGGAAAGAGATGTCCTGTGGGAGAATGAAATCAGGCAATATTTAGAGAAAAAGGCAATAGAATGATAGGGGACAACTACAACTTCAAATTTAGTGAAATTTTCATTAAAGGTTTACCAGGATTTAGCTGGTATATTATGCAGTTAAATAGAAATAAATACAATATTGGACAATAAATGAATTGTCAAATCAAAATCCTAGAAAGTTACATAGGATGTATCATATTTGTTTTAATGAACTTCATCCAACAGAAATAACTTCATTGATTCATAATTTATAGAAAAATTATCATTTGAACAGGATGTCCTTGACATATAGGTGTTCAAATTCGTTCATTAAAAGTTGGTTTTATGATGGTTGATAGAGGCCTCACCAAGCTAGGTCAATATTCTTGTGAGAATGTAACTTTTTTTAAACAAAATCAGAGTAGTGAATACTTGCCATCATAATTTGATAAACTCCCATTTAGCCACTGTAGGGAGAAATTAGTGATGTAACTTGGAATTTCTCAGACCTGACTTGTCTCTAGAAACCTAACACAACAAAAGATATTTCATATTTTAAAACCATTGCATGCAAGAGAAATCTGAGGCTTTTATCTGAGTTGCAAATGATATATAAAAATGTTTTCTCAAGCTATAAAAATAGCTTGAATTACAATCTAGGATGAATAAAACCTGTTTTTATTATACAACGTTTAATAGCAACGGATCATTAGCTCTCCTCCGCTTTTTGTGTACAACTTTGTATAGCAGGAATAAACCGTGTTTTGGATTTCCTAAGGCACAAAAATGACTTCCATAAAATGCCCCAATTTTGATCTAATTATGCAGATGATGCTGATCTGCCAGCTGTCAGCTGTTACTAAAATTACCAAAGAAAATGTGTTTGGGTTTTTGGCATACATTATGTTGCCATTTCAACAATTTCTTCTGCAAAAAATGTTTTTTTTATTTGACAGAAATCATCCATGTATAAATGGCTTACAGTTTCATACAATTGACTTTAATCTGCCATTAAATATTGCTGCTGATACTAAATCAAAACAACTTTATTAGCGTTCACAAAAACTGCTTGACAGAGTTAGACCACCTTGTCAGAATGCATCCTGACTTTAAAATCCTTTCAGTAAAATGATGCTAATGTTTGCCATCAGATATAGATGAAAATGTGGATGACCAGAAACCTGGAGATAGTTGTTTTCTTAGCATATGTTATCAACAGCATTGGAAGAAATTTCTGCAGAAAGCCTCCTTTTGACCTAGATATCTTAGCCAACTGCTCTTGCACTTGGGTATTAGGCAGCCATGTGAGAGATCTTGGATTTGATCTGGCCTATTCTTCACTGATGGGTTATGTTGATACCTTTTAGCTCAATCCCAGTATGTCCTGCTCTGTTTCCTAAATGTTTACACCTCTTGACCCTGTCCTAGCATGTCTTGCTAGTTAAGACTTGGAAGTTATCGACACCAAGTGTTCTAAAATTAGGTTCACCCTTTGCTCTGTCCTGTCAGAGATTTTTGGATAGTACTCCCTTCTCATTTGACACCAAGTCTGAGCCAATTTCCTCTCCCATATCTCTGGTTTGTGATTAAAAGTTTACTTTGGCCATAATGATGATGTCATCCTTGTGTGGTGCATATTGGTTTGCTGTTGTTGTGTTGCAGCTCTGTGCTTTGCATTATCTAACCCATTAAGCCGATTTGTCTAATTTTTATGCATTTGGTCTCTTCAAGGCTTGCACACGTGTGCGCACATACACACACACACATTCACACAAGTACACACACACTATCCCTGCTAGAGCCAAAAGTTATATTTCAATCCTTTTTCTACTTTAGCTTTTACTTTTAAAGTAAGGCATTCTGGATTTTTTATATATTTTCAGACGAGAAAATTGGGACAAGTTTTCCACATTCTACTGTTTGACACAGCTTCTGGAAGTCACCAAAAAGCAGAGTCATGACCATCTGATCATGGGGGAGATCTGCCGACTTCACGTCGTCAATAGGCTCACTGAAATCATGGACAACGCAACCAGGATATTTTTAAAGGTAGGGCACTAAGAAAAGAATGAAAAACATTGCACAGACCAAGTGTTCCACTTAGTAAAACCTGTCTTAAGAGACCACTGTCTGTCAAGACCACCTGTCATGAAAAGATAACATTTTTATGCATACTAATAATGATGGCTTTATTTGGAGATGCAGGTAACTTAGTTACATGAACTTACCTGCCTCAAGACCTTCTGTTATGTACAATATAAATTTGGCTAAACAGAAAAAATAATTGAGTTCTGTAAATCAAACACATTTTCCAGTCCATAAACCAATGAAATCCTGCATATATGAAAATTTTATCACATGCATTTAATTCCTCCAATTAACTCGTAACCGTAAAATTAAAAAGCTCAGTTTCATAGCAACTCAAACATCACATATTTCCATGCAATTGAACAAACGACACATACCATGGAACCTGATCATATTAACAAACAAAAGCATAGAATATTAACTGAAATTAAAATTGCTTTTAAATTTTGAACTTGTGTATCTGTGCAAGACATACACCTGGTCCCTCCCTTATTTAATGAGGAAAGCACTATTCTTTCTTAGACTTCCTCCTGGCCAAACTTTTATCTCTCACAGGAGATTTCTGACTAAAGAATTTCGACCAAGGTTGTCACTTTAAATGCCTATTAATTTCCAAGATGTATGCCTTAATTTCACTTGGCCAATCATAAGCAGTAGTTTCTCAAAATTGTTCCCAAGACAAACATTTGTTTTGTCAGTCAAAATCTCTGAACTACGTTATTCAACTTTTTCCTTTGAAGAATGACTATTTGACACGGATCAGAGATTTAGCGGTCTCTATGTCAAACCCATTTTAGAATTTCCCATCAATTTCATTGAATCAAAACACTGGCCCCTTTGAAATTTTAACACTGATATGAAATAAAATTAAGAATAAATGTCAAAATGACCCTTCCAAAATAATCCCTGTTCTAGCTGTAAGCTAGTAACATTCAACATTAAAGGTTCACTGCTTATTCGAAATTCGATACTTCACACGGTCCTATTGACTGTTTTTCACTTTGTTGGAGGATGTATTCACACATGTTAGGATGATTCAATGGTCTTAAACAGAACAGAAATGACACCAACATCTGAGTAAAATTCAACAAACAATTTTACGTTGAAAAGTGAAAATTGATTAGGCACTTTCAGTAAATTAAATCCCAAATATCCTAAATGTCCCAGAACAAAGTCCAGAAGTAGAGAAGATTCTGATTGAATTCCAATAGTCTTAAGTGTACTGATGTGCTAATAGTCTTGAATGTGTTGCACTTTATAATTCTTATGAATAATTTTAAATAAATCTTCTTGAATTTTATCTGAACAAAACTACTTAATCTGTTCATAGATACCCAAAGACCAACATGAGACAGGATTGAATAGTTTGTTTATCAACTCCTGTATATGCACATTTCACTTGACCTTCATTGCCTGGGAAAACCAACTAGCTTTGTGAAAAATTACTGGTGTTATTTTGATGTATTTTGTTTGTTTAACTTCCCTTCATGATTGTTGATTGTAATGATCATTTGTGAACACATAGTACATATCTAATTTTTGTCTGTGAGAGTAGATTATATATCAAGATACTGATTAACATGTTTACTTTGAACTCAGGGATCGAGTCTAAGATTGGGCTAATGTAGTTATGTAAGAAAGCTTTCCAGTAGCTTCTCATGGGTCGGTGGTTCTTTCCGGGGAGGGGGGGGGGGGGTCCCCGGGTTCTTCCTCCACCAATTATACTGGCCACCATGTATAGCCTATCATGTGGTGAAAAATGCCATTAAACCCGACAACAACAACAACTTTGAACTGAGTTCAGGACACTGATTTTTCCATTTGAGAAGAAAACAAAACAAAGACATGGTCTGCATGATATGTTTCAGGTTATTTGCTAAAATTTAAGTAAATAGACCTGACCTTGTTTATAAATTTGATGGCATTTTGCTTTGAAAATGATTCCAGTGCATTTTGTTGTCATAGGTCGGGTGACAATCTCTTGATAAGGAAGACGTGAAAAGTTATTCATCCTAACTCAGTAGGAGCTGTTTAAATCTGTTAGGTTATGATTTGAGAGGAATGTTTAAAAAATTATTCATTGAAATTACAAAGTGCTCATTGACTTGACAAAAAACATTATTTTTGGATTATTTTGAAAACTGGTGGCACATTGATAATCAATACAAAATGATCTGGAATTCATTTGGGACACTATATTTTAGGATGTGTAATAGAACTTTTAGGTTCATTTTGGATTCACAATATTGTAAGTTCCTTTTAAATTTTCACTTTTTATTCTGGAGAAATAAATTATTTGTTTAATTTTACTAAACTTATTGCTTTTGGTTTTTTTTGCATTTTGTTACTTAGTTTAAGACCATAGAGTTGCAACACTTGGCCTTGTTGAAATACATCTCATCTTGAAGTCTTGCTTTTAAACATCTTGTTTACTTAAAAATCATGACAAAATTCATGTCAGCTGTAACTCTTATCACAGCCTCTTTAAAAATCATAATAAAAATTGTGTTCACAATATAAATTAAATATGCATAATCAAATTGACCAACAAAAATTTTTTTTAAAAAAATGAAGAAAAGAATCAGCTACACAATATGACCATTATTACTGTTGGTAAGGATGTTCTTTCAAGAATATTACCTTTGCTAATTGAAATCCTATACTCTACCAAAAGTTTGTTTTCCATTTGTTTTGATCAAACTGACAACTTCACCCATTCACTCTTCAATACTAATAATACTTAGTTTAAGGAAGCAGACTGGTCTTTCTTTGTACAGTCGACTCCGGTTAACTGCACACCCTCGGGCCCGTTAAACGTTAAATGTTAAACTTGTTTTCCTTCCTTCGAACACAATTTCACTGATTCAACCAATGAATCAAGGAATTATAGCAAATTTCAAGAAATTCTATAGATCGCATGTTATTCGAAAACTGCTGTGATGGGTCATCTCCCACAGAAAAAGGGTTCAGCTCCAAAGTCGTCTGCATACTGTTTTTCGTTGTGTTGTCGTTTAAATTTAATTCCGCATTTTCCATCTTTCCAACCATCTGTTTTTTTTGGGCTTGAAATAATTCAGACCGGAACGGTTTAGAGCAATGTTTCCCATGCTGTACTATGATTTTTCCCAAGCTATTGCTCCCTAGTGGGTGTGGATATACATGTATATACCACCTAATGTGTCCTTTACATGTCAGTCATTTACAAAGTCGCATTTACCGGCTTAATTGTCAGCTTATTTGAAGCATTACAGCAGTGGACTGGTAATAACTGATCATGAATATACATTGTGCAGTTAACCGGAATAAAATTGTATTGAATAATGTGCCACAGGCAGAAATTTATTGTGCTATTATCCGGAGTGTGCATTTAAGCGAAGTGCAGTTATCCAAAGTTTGTTCCCATTGAAAAACATTGGGAAAAAATGGGACCGGCGTGACTACGTGCAGTTATCCGGCGTGTGCAGTTAACCGATGTGCAGTTAAATGGAGTCGTTATTTAAAACTGATATTAGAAGGGTTACATTGTAAATTCCAGAAGATAACCTTTCACATGATCAAATAAAGGTCCTTAAAATCAGCATTCAGCAGTATTTGTATATTTTTTTTTAAATAGCTGGTTTGTAGTTTATTCTGGACTAAAAATTGTTAGTACTTGCCAGTCTGGGCTGTTGTATTTTTAAATCTTTTTTAACACCTGTTACTTTCATCGAATCTCAGCGTAAATGCAGCCAGCTGATGTATCCCATAATGGTACTATATTTCATAAAAGACACTTTCACAGGTGAAAGTAAAACCATCATGTGTTTTGAGTTCTGCTTCTGACAAGTAATGTTTCTTTTGACCTTAAGCCTCAAATTTCATGTCACCAGTGTTTTGTAAACTGAACAACATACTTGCTTCAGGTTTCAGTATGCAGTAGACAACTTGTCATTGTAAAAATGTTTAATGTGCTGAGAAGTATAGATAAACTTGAATGAACAAAATTAATAACCGAGAATTAAAAGGATGATGGATCATGCAGCATCATGCCTGGCTACATATAAATCTGGCTAAGTCAGTCGTAAGAAAATGTAGGATAATTTAGTCACATGATATGTGACAGAGAGGGTTTATACATTTACAGAGATGCTAACATGTGTCCTGTATTGGGTTGTCAACTACTGTATTCTTTCTGTTGCAGTTCACAAACTTTAAGAATCATGTTTATACAGTGACTGCTACAGGAGGATGTTTATTACTTGTTTTAATTCAGTGTGAACATTTGTCAGCACTTCAGTCTATGTAGCAGCTCATGGACCATTCTTTGTAAGTTTGATTAATATGTCAGAAAGACATGTAGGCATTAAAACCTACCAAAATAGATCTACAGTTCAGCTGTTAGAAAGACATGTAGGCATTTTAAAACCCACAGAAATAAATGTACAGTTGAGACTAACACTTCAGAAAGGCCTTTGTGCATTAAAACCCACAGAAATAAATGTACAGTTGAGACTGCCACCACAGAAAGGCCTTTGTGCATTAAAACCCACAGAAATAGATGTACAGTTGAGACTGACACCTCAGAAAGGCCTTTGTGCATTAAAACCCACAGAAATAGATATACATTTAAGACTTACACATCAGAAAGGCCTATATGCATTAAAACCCACAGAAATAGATGTACAGTTGAGACTGACACATCAGAAAGGCCTATATGCATTAAAACCCTCTGAAAAAGATGTGAAGTTAAGACTGACACATCAGAAAGGTCTGTAGGCTTTAAAACACTCTGACAAAGATGTGCGGTTAAGACTGACACATCAGAAAGGCCTATATGCATTAAACCCACAGAAATAGATGTACAGTTGAGACTGACACATCAGAAAGGCCTATATGCATTAAACCCACAGAAATAGATATACATTTAAGACTTACACATCAGAAAGGCCTATATGCATTAAACCCACAGAAATAGATGTACAGTTGAGACTGACACATCAGAAAGGCCTATATGTATTACAACCCACAGAAATAGATGTACAGTTCAGATTGACACATCAGCAAGGCCTATATGCATTAAAACCCACAGAAATAGATGTAGTTAAGACTGATACATCAGTAAGTCCTGTAGACTTTAATACCCTCTAAACTAGATGTGCAGTTGAGTTATTTTCTGCATCGAAATTGACCATACTGCTTTGTTTTAGTTGTATGCATGAATAAACACTATTGTATACATACTCCAGGAAACAAAATTTGGTATAGAGTTCACATTTTTGTTGTTTGCATTACCTACATGCCATAGTCATAGTTTTATTTTCAAAGAAGAGAACTCCAAACCCCTAATCCATTCCATGTGAATCTAAATCTTATAGCATAAACTCATTTTATTCCAGTTTAGAAGAAACAAGTTATTTTAAAAATGGATTGTTACAAGCTCCCTGGTCCTAAGGCTGTAAAAGTTTTTATGATCATTTGTCTGTTGTTCCTCATCTTTCATCTGCAGTTATTTGCAACTTCTTCTTAGCAACCACTTGACCACTTTGCACATGATCTTACAAAAGAGAATCCTTGTTGTAATAACAACTCCAGTGGCTTAGTGGTTAGAACATCTGCCTCAGATGTGGGAGGTCATGGGTTCCAACCACAGCCATTAGTCATACCAAAGACTTATAAAAATGGTACTAACAGCAGCCTTGCATGGCACGCAGTATTAAGAAGTTACTGTTAGGACTGGTCGGCCTGTATCAGAATAATGTGACTGGGTGGGACATCATGCTACATGTCTGCATCATGATGCCTAAGTGCTAGACATCACTATAAATTGCCACACTGCAGACATTGTAGTGATATAATTGATTTTTTTTTTGAAGCTACATTAAAAATCAAAATACACACACTCATGCACACACACACACACAAACACACACATATACACAATCTCACACACACAATTCTTGCACCAGTGCCTTTCAGATTAATAAATTTTGGTCTGTGTATCATCCAGTATGGCTCCCATTACTAAAAACAATCCTGATATGCAGGGATGCCCACAGAACTTGGAGTGGGTGGAAAAAAATCTGTTGGTACTTATATACGTTATACAGATATAGGCCAAAATATGTCTAGAGGTGAAGGGGGTGGGGATTCATTCTGCCCCAATGTATGGCCACATATGCTGGCATAAATTTATGAAATTTTAAAAAAAAAATTATACAACTGATCTTCTAATTTGGCCATTATTATCAAATATGTAAAACCTTTAAACCAAAAACTGCTTAACATAATTTGACAAAATTTACTGAGCTGTCATAAGAGGATTTCAGGTTTATAAATGTGAAGCTTGTCAACATACAGATATGACTATTATAACCAGGAAAATCCACCACCCACTTTTGATACAAAGAAGAAAATTGACAGAATGTTGGTGCGATTTAATGTAAATATAAATTTAGGCAGAGAACTAAAATATAGTACACAATTTTAGTTTATTTATATTAGATGCTTGTTGTTGTTGTTGTAGGGTTTATCGCCATTTTTTTCAGCACACGATAGGCTATACATGGTGGCCAGTATTATTGGTGCAGGAAGAACCTGGGAAAACCCCCAGAAAGAACCACCGACCCATGAGAAGCTACTGGCAAGCTTTCTCACATAACTACATTAGCCGAATCTTAGACTCGAACCCACGCAGACAGGTGAGATGGCAGTGATCTGACACAGAGTGTGCTTTAGACCACTTGGCCACTCAGGGCCCCTATATTAGATGCAATTGTGCAGCCAGTATTAGACCTTGCATTGCATATACAAAACATTAAACAACTTTATTTCAGAGAGCTTCTCAAAAGAATTTGATAAAGTTTAACAGAAAGCATCCTGAAATTAAGAACGTTTGAATCAGATGTGCCATCAGATATGAATGAAGATGCAGTTTTCAAAATAAATTTCACTAGAATTTATCCTATATAGTGACCCCAATGTTTTACAAAAATTTTTAAAAAATTTCCATTCAAATCATCGTACAATTTGGCTGTTGGGCAAATATCAGATAATATCCTGCAGACCCTAATTTCTTATCCATTTCCTTTTGCAATGGCTGTTAGGCATTCATTTACTTCAGCTTCATTTATAAATTATTTAGTGAAATTTTACATAAAAACACTGTTTTGAAAATATGTCTATCAAAAACACAGCCATGAATATCCATTTGAGATCCTTGTTTAGTTTTGGTCATTTATTTAAAGGACAGCTGCCCTACATGAACAGAATAGATTGTATCAAAATACATGATACATATGCATTTGTTGCCCAGATGCTCATTGTTAGTGCATATACAAAAATGTGTACCTTATAATGAATTTGGGTATAGATGTAACTACCGTATTTACCGTATGTTTTCGGACACTGTATGTTTTCGGACACCGTTTTTTTCGAGGAAAAATCATATTTAAATGCCTTGTAAGTTTTCGGACGTTGCTCCGCTATAATTGTTTCTACAATTTATGTTTTCGGACACAATCTTGGATTATCTGCTTCGTCGTTTTAATGTAAAATTTACAGTGTGTTTGCCGTTAATTTAACTGATACAAAGTTCGCTTCATTTGGTCGCCAATTATTTAATGCGATCATGAACGTCCATGAACTAATATAATTTAAAATTATTAATTACATGTAATTCGGGATAGTGACAACACCTGCTGCATTAGTCAGACGTGTTACACGAGCTCTAAAGTGTATATCAACAACGGATTGTCTTGTTTAATCAAGATGTTCCAACGAAAAGTAACAGATCGGATATAGATTTCTCAAATCATATTGTGATATTTGCAGACCGGTATCGACATTTTGATCGCGTCACATATATGACAACATACGATGATACACGCGTGCTATTTTATTTTGATCAGACTCGTCATCTAGAGCAGCTTTCTTCGTAGGCGGTTGTTTTTGTGATGCTTCCTCAGAATCATTAATTCGAAGTCGCTTCTGTGGACGGCCTACTGGTCTCTTTGGAGATGATTTTGGCAAGGGCGAGTCCCTCCAAGAACTAGGCAGTGCCTCCTCACTTGTTGCATAACGTATGATAAACTTATTCATCAAATTTATTACAGTACTAACAATATTATGTTTCACAACGATAGCTATCCAGTATACTAACTTTTGTATGTGGTGGGTATTTTATTTATACTTTTTATTTTAATAGTTTGATTCAGCTAACAAAAATATGATTGGTTGTCAGTATAGACATTGTTACACACGAAACCACTTCATACAGGTGTGACAGTTATGGCTTTGATTAGAAACCATGACCCCTGCCTTATATCATTAAACAATACATCAGAGTCGGTATGGATTAGTAAAATTCATTGGCATTGTCCAACAAAACAAACCCCTTATCCCTGAGGCATTATATACAAAGGTTTAAACATAGTTATTGTTCTACAGGTAATAAACCTCTTGGTAGACGATATATTTGATTGTGGGTGCTAAATGTTAGGTACATCGTGTGCTCTTTTAATAAAATCCAGATGGCTGCCTTTTATTTCCGAACACATCTGTCAAAGAAATCCCACCAGTTATATTATTAACAATTAACACCCAGACACTTTGAAATCTCTGACATGCATCACTACAATCTTCGAGCAGTAGATCGTTTCCAGCCGGCAAGCTTTGCTCATTTTAATCTACCCTCGGTTAGGTGGGAAAAAAAAGAAGAGAGAACCACAACAAATGCATCACCTTTATTTAAAACAAATATCAACATATTAATCACGCCGACTCGTATATTGCAAATTGCTTTTTATTTTTACCCTTCGTAGGCGTACATACAACACTCACCCCATTTGGAGCCTCTCACCCTTGGTGCTCTAAGAATAGCCATCATACATGTACCGGTGTTTCGACTCGCGATACTAAAATGTTTCTGCCCAAAATATCTTAAGAATTATAACTCCAAAATCTTTTTATTTAGTTTGTATTAATATCTTAATTACACAGAAATAAAGCTTGCGTGCGTTTGTAATGTAGATTTTAATGATCATTAGCAGAAGGTTAAACTGGATTGCAAGATTACTATGTTAATATGGCGGTTCTTTCGGAAAATACGTACACAATCGTGGCTCTAATACATGTATGGCTTTGTTTTCTGGTGGATGGACATGTATCAAATTGACAAAATAGGCAAGTAATGCCAATTTTTCATTAATTATCCTTTCCGTGGTGTTAGACAAAATACTTGTTTTACTTCATGGCAGCACGTTGTCATGTGAGCTAACGGTAACTTCGTTACGGACGGGTAAAGGGGGGGGGAGGCGGCATAATTCTATCTTCACTTGTATGTTTTCGGACACCTAATCAAAGAATTTAATATGTATTCGGACAACAAAAAAAGTAATTATTTGTTGCAGTCCGAAAACATACGGTAAATACGATAGTACAATTTTGTGTAACAGCAGCACAAAAATGGCTAGACAGCACCAATTAAAGTTGTTTTTTTATAGTCTAAAAATAATTAAGAATTACCACAAAAAAAAACTGATTTTTCAAAATGAGGATTGTTGACATTACCTGTTTGAAGATTACCTTAAAAGATATTTTGGGACTTTTTTGTTGATTATTTTAAGGAAACATTTTTTTAATCAAAAGGACAATGGTTAGCAAAGTCCATTATACAAAGGACACCTGAATAGTAGTATCCCTTGACTGTTCTGTTTAGATAGCTTCATTGTGGTGAGGTCTGTACCAATTGCTGCACAAAATCAGTTGCTTATGCTGAATTCTGGCAAGTATTTTTGTCACTAGCTGAGCAAAAGAAGTGTTGAAATGTTAGCAATATGTTTTTTTATATCATTTCAAATATAGAAAAAGAGGTCCAAAATAACTAAATATCGTATGCCAAGCAGGGTCCATTAACTAACTAGTCCAGAGCTCTTGATATGTATATGTAAACATGATGTACAGGTTAAGAAACAGAACCATTACACAAAGAATTTAACTTCGCAATGCAGGGGAATGTAGCATGTATGTTCAACTTAATTTGTATACTGTTATGATAATAGTGGTCAGATTTTGAAAGTCATTCAAAGGGGTTCTTTTTATATGCCTGCCGTAAGCAGAGCATAGTATGTTGTGATCAACTAGCTGTTACCAATTTGGTTTCTGCACTTCAGCATGGTCCACCATCTACAGCTACTGAACTTTGGGGCTTTCACATGACCTTAAAAAAAACACGAGCATTTTCAAGGTTCAAAGATCAAGGCCAGTGATTGAAAGAAAAAGGTTTTGTGCAAAAGTTATATTAGTAGTAGATTATTCAAGATGGTGCTGGTGTTTAATATGCAGTTCATGGTACTTTTGTTGAATAAACATATCTCTGATGCCAGTCATTTTATCAGAAAATGGACAGTCATCTTTGTATTTTTATTTTTTCAGTGTCGAGACATTGGGGCAGAAAGTCATGAAGAGATCTTGAAAACTCTCAATGAGCTGCAGAAGGTATTTATGATTATATTTTCAGATTTAAGTTTCTTAACATATGTGGACAATTGATAGTGAAGAATGTGCTGTTTAAACACATTGCTTTATTGCAAGTTACTGTGCATCAGCTACACAGCAGAAATGGTCTTCTTCAAAAAGTAAATTCAATAATTACAGGTCTGAAAGTAATGTTAATTATTTTTGTGGCATGTACACGTTTAAAACCATAATGCAATTTTGTCATCAAGACTATAAATAAGTCTATCACTATCAAGTCCTTGAGTACATCACTGACCATCTTAATACCGTCAGTATTATTACAGATCTCATCAAACTTGTCCAATTTTGTTTGTCATTACTTGAGACATTTTCATTTCATTTTAGTTCTTGGCTCATGATAATCAATTATAACGTTATTTCAGATCAGTAAGTATTCAAATTTTGTGTTTAACACCATTGCAGGAACAGACTGTTGACACCTGTCCATTTCAGGTGTGTAGATACAGGTTAAAACAGAAGGATACTTGGAAATCCTGCTAATAATTTATAACAGAAAAAGGTGTACTTCAGGAATTTTGTAGATGTCCATTCCTCACATTTGTACAAGCATAACCATTGGTCCCTTGCCAGAAGGTGAGATTATAGTCAGTGGCTGGATGGAATAAAACTCTTATCTTTTAACTTTCAAGTAAGTCTCAGATGTGTGATATGAATGGCAGAAAGTGAAGGATTATGTGGAGTTTCTCACCAAACAGAGGATTGATAATTCAAAAATGATGTCATATGCTGTGCTAGATGAACCACAAAAGAAGAAACAATTTTTACAAAATTTGAGAAATATTGACTCATTACATATGATAACAAACACAGTGACATGAGGTATGTTGTGCAATAGTTACAGAAATTATGACAGAAATAACCTTGGTATTTGAATTTCAGAACATGCCGAGATATATCTTTGAGGTAGTACTTAAGAAAAATGGAAAATTCTATTAAAAGAACAAAAGCAGTAAAGATCTGTTTCAAAACTTGTTGAAACAGTCTAAGCTAGCAGTACAGATGCCAGACTGAAAGAAGATTCTCACCACATAGCACCATCTGTTCACAAATAAGAATATGACAGACTGAATGGTGAGTTAAAAGCACTGAACAATCTGTACACAAATAAGGATATGACAGACAGAATGGAGGGTTCTCAGCACAGAACAACATCTGCACACAAGGATATGGCAAACTGAATGGGAGTTCTCAGCACAGAACATGATCTGTACACAGTTATTTATATGATGGCAAACTGAAATGGGGTTCTCAGCACAGAACAAAATCTGTACATGACATTGATATTGCAGACTGAATGAGGGTTCTCAGCACAGAACAAAATCTGTACATAGACAATGCTATGACAGACTGAAATGTGGGTTCTCAGCACAGAACAAAATCTGTACATAGATAATGATATTGCAGACTGAATGGGGGTTCTCAGCACAGAACAAAATCTGTACATAGATAATGCTTTGGCAGACTGAAATGGGAGTTCTCAGCACAGAACAAAATCTGTACATAGATAATGATATTGCAGACTGAATGGGGGTTCTCACTACAGAACATCTATACAGTTATGGATGTGGCAGTATGTGAAACTGGATTCTCAGCACAGAACACCATCTGTACATAGATAAGGACTCAGAAACAGCAGAAAAGATTTTGATTTTAATACAGATCAAACAGAGAAGAAAGGCAGATGGATATTTAAGTGTCAGGTAAACGAACTATGGTAATATCCCCACCCCATTATTGTTTTGGCGATGAGTGGTATGATCCCTCTTCAAGGTAAAATCCTGGCAGAATCTCTGATATTTACTTTCTTCGTCAGGCAATGAAGACGTACCAACAGTACCAGGTGGAAGCAGTGACAGCAGAAGATGCTTTGAAAAAAGTCCAGTCCCAGCGAGGGAAAGTGGAGCAGCAGCTTTCAGGCAAAACTCTCACTGGCAGTCGCAAGTTTAAACGCATTGAGAAACAAGAGGATGAGGTGAGGCTGTCTTCATGAAATTGATTCATCATATTTAAATTGATTTTGACTAGATGTAGTCTGTAATCCTTGCTTTAGCAGATGGCATGACATGGGTATAACTTCTTTTAACTAGCAAAATCATTATCATGGTCATGTTGAAGATTATGCATCAGTATTTTATGTTAAAGTTTTTTTTTTCAAGTCTTGGAGGATACTTCACAAGACAACTGCAGTCAAGTCATTGTGGCCCACAGAATCTTTGTTGGTTATTCTATATATCCACCCCAACCAACCCATCCCAGACTTATTGTGTAAGATGTAAATTCTCATTGTTTAAGATCGAAATTCTTATTGTGCATGATTGAAATCACAAGATCAATGTTTAATTTTGAAGCCATCCCAATGATGAACCTAGATTTGATGTGTCTCTCTAAAACACTTTCGAAAGCGTTGCTTAAGGAATGTATGGAGTGACAAAGTGGATCGCTTATTTAATATCATTGTTATTTATCTGTTCCTATTATGTCGTCGATTTTCATTTCACCTAATATAAAAAAGTCCTACGTAAATAGATATATTGTATGCAAGCCATGTTCTGTTGTATTACCTCTGAATATAGTCCTACGTGTAAGACTATCACATGTTATTTATATTTAAGTGCTATGACCCTGATGCCTAAAACAAAAAATCAGTGTCACGGTCTTACATGTAGGACTGTTGTGAGTATTATCGTGATGAAATAATTACTTTACTTGAAAGAATTCACATCACTAAATAGGATGTTACGTTCAAACATCATACACGTAAGTTTATGATTTTTTTTTCCATCTACAACAATACAAAAATCAGAAAATAAACCAGAACAAAAAATGAACCACAACAATAAAATTGTCGGCAATATCAATCCCAAGAATGATCACCATGAATGCCATAGCTCCACATGCTTTAGCTCCATTCCCACCAAAGAAACTTGCACAAGTAAGCACCTGGCATTTGTATATCATATGTGAATGTTAATTACTATAATTAAATTAAAAGAAGGAATGAAAGTACATACATATACCATGCAGTATATGTTTGTCCTCAAAAACTAATTCAAAATACTTATGTTTTATAGTAGACAAAATGCTAAATGCCTTTTGAGTTGACAATAAGGGAATAAGGTTGGATATACAAAGGTAAAAAAGCTGCCACATGTACCATGAACCTTCCTAATTAATTACCAATATTTCAACAAAATTGGAAATCCTCTTTTTGCCAATCAATTGCCAGTGCTTGCATAATACACAGTAGTATGGAACATGATTTATTTTAATGATGATGGAAGGCAAGTCACTTTACAAAATAGTTGCAACGATAAGGATTAACTTTTAATTAGTCATGTTAAGATTCCAGTATAACTACCTCACAATGGCCATCTTGAAAGTCTTGTTATTACTACTGGTCAAATCAAGATGAGGTTTTCACCAAAAGACTTGCTCAGTCATCTTGTTTGTCTGAAATGAAAAGGGTGCCAGTCTAACATCCAATACTGCCACCACATCAGCAGTCTTGAAAATCTCCACCTCCAGAAAGGAAAGTCATATGGGGTTTTCATCAAAAAGCTTAATGTCTAGTTGGCTCAAATGAAAATGATACATTGTGAAGTCTAATATGGCTGCCACAGTGGCCATCTTGAAATTTGTTATCACTACTACACCTAGACAGTAATCATAGGTATTGGGGGTTTCACGGTTACTATCTCACCAGAGGGTGTATCAGTGCAGCTCACTTCTGGATAGTTCAATAAGTTAAGATGGCAGATGTAGATAAGCAAAAAGTGACAGCGGAGGATATAACAGGTATACTGTGAAAAGGCTGAAAAGATTTCTTAAAGAACATGGACAGAATGTTTCAGGCTGTCCAAAATGTCAATAATCAGTGTTCACATGCATATCTGAGATGTTGTGACTTGCACAGAATTTTACATATAAAGAAGAAAATATTGATCACCACATGTACATTACAGTAGGTTGAATGTTGAGAGAGAGAGAGACAGAGAGAGAGAGAGAAGGCGGGGTAAAGGAAAATGAGCATGACAATTGTATACAATGTGTTGCATCCGTTTTTGCTGTTTATGCCCAAAATAATTGTTACTTTAATATAAATAAAATTTACACATAGCAGGGTCCAACAAATTGTGTTTGTTGAGCTTTGTTGTTGACTTTTTTTGTTTCTTTAACCAAGCGTAAAACAGTGCGAAATTCTGAACTATCCGGAACCAGAAATTTGTCTTGGGCATGCGCATTGGAACTAAGGGTGGTAATTTTAAGCGCTATGATCAGTAACTCCTTTGCAACTGTGAAACCCCCTGTTAGCACAATATGAGTGACAAAAAAGCATAATCTGAGCATACAAAGAGTAGTCTATATATTAAATATCATAATTACACAAAATGATAAATTATTTATACACAGCATGTATTTTAATTAGTCTACATCACATGTTTAACTTTGGTCAAAGGTCGTAAAGTCCATAAATTCTGAATGCTGTATTATATCACTTTAGAATTCCTAAATACTGATGGAGTATGTTCTTCATTATAACAAAATCCTATGCTGTCATTCTGCCAGCACTATCAGCTGTATGCTGCTACTCTGCCACCATGATGCCTACCAAATGGATGACTATGTCAGCATGGTGTTTTCACCAACAGACCTTTTATCATACCCATTGTCGGTCCTAAATGAAAATTGTATCGGTCATACATTCAATATGGCCCCACAGTGACCATTTTAAAATTTTTGCCATTAGTACTCTTCTTGAAGGGAGGATTATTATGACTTTGTTTTGGACTGAAAGACTTCTAATGATGACATCCAGCATGAAAAGCTTGTCACTGAAGAATATCAGAGATCAACACTAAACAGTTAAAAATTTGATATGATTTTATGTTGAACTCCTGGAAATTATTTTAACCAAGTACAGTATCTGTTCCATCACCTTAAAGTATGGTGTAAGGAAAACAGTATGATCATAAAGAAAGAAAAAACAAGAGCCTTACTAGTTACAGCACAACAAAAATGAGCAAGGCTGGATAGCGACAAACTCCAGGTTCTATTTGACAGTGTGAGCCTTAATGTGACTTCTCATGATAAAATTCTTGGTGTATTCATAGATAACGATCTTACATGGTGTATTCACATTAAACATGTTTCAGAAAAGGTTCATTCTTATCATTGGCTACTCAGAAAATAAAAACATACATTCCTCTTCAGTATAGGGTCATCTTTTATACAAGTTATATTCAGCCATATCTGGGCTAATGTAATGTAATTTGGGATAATACCTCTAATTCAAACAAAAACTTTTTATGACTCCAAATGAGGGCATGCCATATAAATCTAGATCAGTATATTAACATTTTCCATGATGCAATTAATAATATAAAGGTTATAATAATACATGAAAGAATATTTCATAGAAAGGCCAAATTGAATTATAAAGTTTCCAGAAAAGACATTCCTGTTTATCAAAGCAGTATCTTTCACCGAAGAGATCCTGATGGTACTCTAAATTGAAAGTCTGTTAGGAGTAAAAATTCAGTTATACCAAGACCAAAAAAGAAATTGTTTAAAAAATGTTTTCAGTATACTAGTCCACCATTTCTTTTTTTCATAGTCAATGGCTCAAATGGATGAAAAGCACAATTCAAGTAATATAAACATCACCTGCTTTTCTGTACTTTTGCATCATTTTCGCAGTTGAATTTTTCTCTGCAGGATGATATTTTATATAACATAAATGTTTGTGTTAAAAGATGCCTGTGTGTTTGTTCCAAGCTATTTTGATTTTTAAATCATTTAATTATTTAGGATCCAGCTAGATCCTTCACATCTTGTTGTATATACTGTATTTATTGTACATAACAGATAGAAGGTCTCATGTAGATTAGTTCTGTACTTGAGTTACCTACTCTAATTAAAGGTATTATTATTAAAATTATTATTATTATTATTATTATTATTATTATTATTATTATTATTAATGTATTATCAATGGACTCAACTGTTTGGGTTTGTTGCAGATCACAACATCACTTCTGACAGATTAAAGATTTAATTTTGTATTCTTTTTTAATAGACATTAACACAAACGAGAGCAAACATTGTTAGTGTCTTGATATGCATTGATGCTGTCAATGGAGTTTTACATGTTAACCCTTGTTTGTTTTTCTCAGAAAAAGAACAAATACCAAGTGAGCAAATTCAAGGCCCTTCATGCAAGGAATGAATACCTTCTCAATATTGAGGTTACCAATGCTGCTATAAATAGATACTTCTCAGATGACTTTTCAGACTTAATGGATGTAAGTAGTATACTGTTTGCTGTCTCATTTTGCTTTCTTTTTCACATATAATTTTTGTTTATGTTCTTACCTTTATGTTTTTCATTATTTCTCTGCTGTTTAAAAACATTCATCTTGCCAGGCTATTAACTGCACTGAGCATCCTAAAGATGATTGATTGATTAATTGATTGATTGACTGACTGATTGATATTTTTAATGGTTAATCAGCACATGAACAAACTGTCGCATGCCAGTGCCCATGAATAAAATGACTTGCCCATGAATAAAATGACTTGCCCATGAATAAAATGACATTGCAGATGACCCAGACTGGTTTGTGCAGGATTTCAACTTGCAAACCCACTGCTTATGAATTTGTAGAGATGCAGGTAATGTTACTGTAAATCAGGGTTCCCATGCTACTGGGAAATTGGGAAAAAGTCTGGAGAAATTATACTTTTTTCCTGACTGGAAAAAGTCCATGGATTTTGCAAATATTAACAAAAGTCATGAAAAAACCAGGAATTTTCCTCCATAATTTGATGCCCAATACAATTGCATAATTGAGTTGTAACTCAACAGATTGTGAGTTCAATTTATAGAGTTCTAACCAGAATATTAGGAAGTTGGAGTATGGATCATTTGGGTGCTTTCCAGAAATGTATTTGTTGAGATAATCCAAATGCTTCGTGGATTAGATTCATCTAGTAGACTTTTTGTTTCACAGACAGCTCGATATCCATATCTTTTTTTATATGGAAGGTATATAAAAAAAATAGTCTAGCATCACAAGATGTGGCATTAAAGTATAGCCACTTAGCGGATGAGCTAGCAAACTTGAATGTTGTTAAATCTAGTTCCACCAGCATGAAATTGATATGAAAATTATTTTCTCATAAATTGCGAGTATTAAAATTGTTATGTCTTTAATCAGCTGAAAGATGATAAAACTAATGTGTTCATGAAATTTGATCTGGTACTATCAGTTTTGAGTGCTAGTTGCACAAGCACACAGAATCTCAAAACTGTAATTTTCAAATATTGTAGACATTTTTTAAAATGAAAGTCATATACTGGTTGTATTAAAATGCAAAAACTGAAGAGCACAAAAAGTCTCTATATTTATTCTGAGACCAACTTCCAGAGTTTTGTTGTGTTACATGACCATCAATTTGACATGTGCTCTCTCACACAAGGAACATACAAAGCAGGGAACCAGATTACTATGCTTGATGAATCAGACTAGCCAAGTTTCTTGTAGTTGTTCTTGAAATGAATCTGTTAAGAATTATAGAATATTTCTGGTTTTTACAAAAGATATCACTTTCATTTAATGTAATTGAAATTTTGTACAACAGCATTAAAAAGGAGTTTGTTGTTGATATCACATGACTTTTGGACTTTTGATGTCCTTGTTTGAGATTTGTGAAGTTATGTGAGTAATAATGCATATTGCATGTACCAGGTCAGGTTTCATCTGTGACACATTTCGTCTAGTTAGGCAGAGGATTAAAGACATAACAATTATAATACTTGCCATTTTTGAGAAAATAAATAATTTTCCTATCAATTTCATGCCAGATACATGTCTGTATAACATATAGTTTAAATTTGCTAGGCCCACCAGTAAGCTGTCTTACTGCAGCAGCACATTCCAGATTTTTATATGTAATTGCTCTAAATGCACACTCTATCCTAAATGTCCAAATGTGAAAAATGGAGTTGGAACATTCGGAAGAAACCCAGATTACAAAAAGTTTTGAATCTCTGAGCTGAACTTAGGTGCAAAACTATTACACAGTGACATGTAGCTTGAAGCATTGGTTTGAGATCTTAAATAGAATGCAGGAGAATTGGGAAATTGTCCTTCCTGGTATTATATACTAAGAAACTATAAGAGCCCATGTATCAATGCAGGTTTGGGGACTGGTTAATTCAACTACAAGAAAACAAGTTGATTTTACAGAAAATTCTGTCCTTGTTTATTCAACATTATATAATTTGTAAGGTCCTTTGTCAAAATTTAAATCAACCCTTTTGGAAATGTTTTTAAATGATGGAATTTTCAACCAAATAGTCTTAAGAAGAGTAGGTTGGATGAAAAATCTTGTTTGAGATTTTTTGGCACACATAAATTCAGGATTAAACTTTTTGTTACAAGATAAGATTCTAATACTTTGCATTTATTGGTTTTTTTCATACTGTAATGGGAAACGTTTACTTTGTATAACATGCACATATATTGCTCTAGAATTCTTTAGATTAAAGGTTTGAAAGGAAATAAAATAATTTATGCTCACAATGTTGTTTCCACGCATCAACATAATGCAGGTCAGCAAAATAAAGTTAGAATTTATAATCTTTACATTGAAATGGCTTTAAATGTCAATTTATAGGAATTCAGTCAAATTTGTTTTGTGTGACTCATTTTGTGGTTTTGTACATAATCATCATGTCTGTCATATGTTTTGGAGAGTCTTGAAAGAGAAACATCTTCAGATTTGGAAAATGCATGTTTTATAATCCAAAATGCTCTTTATTTCCATTCAAGAATAGTCACATGTGAACCTTGACAAAATTAATTTCATCCTGGAAAAGACCTGGAAATTTATGGTTAGAAAAGGATGGGAACCATGTATAAATGTTAACAGTAGTACTAAAATTGGGGAAAGGCCTTCAAAACAACATTCCAAAATGGGCTTCTGATACTCGACACCACATTTATACTTACCCACAAAAAATTTCTTTTTTACAAAACCACAAAAATTATGACCCTTAAAAATGAATGAAAATATAATGTTTCATATGTGTTATTGATATATTAGTAACTACCTATAGTAACATTGATATTTTTGTTGTTTCAGTGCATGGACTTTGGCTATCACAATTCCATACGAGGAACCATTATGATATACCAGTCTGCACATTGTAATTTGCGGAATTCACATCAGTATGCCTTCGACCAGCTTAACAATTTGATCTCCAAGATGGATCCTCTTACAGATAAGCAAAAATTTCTGGAGTTGTACAACCAAGCATTTATGTTGCCAAAGAAATTTGAGTTTCAGCCATGTCGCAAGGATGAGGTGAGTGTTGGACAAAGCTATTCTCTGGGTTCCCATGCTACTGGGAAATCAATCAAAAGTAAGGAGCAAGAATAAATTTGTTCCTGAATGGGAATAGGCACTGATGTTTTAAAATATTGATCGAAGTTGAGGGGTGGGATTTCAAGTTGAATTATGGAAGTTTACAGAACTCTTTGGTCGTTTTATGTAAAGTTGCTGTATGGATCATTTGTTTGCTGACCCAGAACAAATTTGTGTACTCAAGCCAAACATTAAGGCAATCAGATTGGTCAAGTCATTTGGTTACTCTTGCATTAGTTTCATATCAAGCAATATCTTGTGTACAGAAATATGAAGACCAGTCTGCCGTCATATTGTGCCAACATGTTAACAACCTATCTTTTTGGTAAATTTAAGAGACAAATGTTCCCTGTTTAACTTTTTTATATACATAAAACCAAAATACTATTTGGTATTCACCCCCACCCCACCCCCATCAGGTTGTGTCCCACTTTCAAATTTGAAAACAAAAAGCATCAAGAATACAAAATATGCTTAAAGCTTTATCATTTCATTGACTTATAATTTTTAACTAGAGTCCTAAACATGATCATCTTTACATTTTAAACCAAATTAAAGTTTTCATTATAAATGAAGAGCCTGCTCAATGATTTTACAATTTTAAATCCATTATCAGTGAAGGAGTGGATGCAAGGCCTGCAGATATGAGAGAGAAAGAGTAAACGCTATGCTATATGCATCCAAAGTATGCATTGTTTAATTCAATTTTTAAAAAAAACAATCAGATTAAGCTGAGAAATAATGGACAGGTTGCTTATACAACCAGAGGCAACATATTTAAAGGTTTTTATTTCAGTAAGGGTTTTACAGAGTGGATCAGGAAGAAATAGATGGATATTGAAATCTTTATTAAATATTTGCTGTTTCCTCTCTCCCCCCCCCCTTTCATTTTTGTTCTACTGCCCCTCTTTTTTGTGATATCTGTTATGAAAGTATGTAAGCAGATTCATGAAGCTGCCAAAAGTAATGTCACAAATATAGTTATTGCATCAAATCTACCTAAATCAGTACAGAAGAACCTGAGTACAAACAGCCATTATGCATCACAGACAAAATATTGGTGAGGAAATAAATCTTCATCTCTTTGAACCTCAGCATCTCAAGACAGTCTACCAGACCAGTTTGCTAGTTTATTGTGACTGTTTCCTACTCTTTCTGTAACAAAATGAAAACTCTCAGAGATTAACTTTACAGCATTTTAAAACTTGACCCATCCTCACCTTAGTTATGATACAGAATTTCAAGACCTCCCATTGACACCTTTTTAGCCTTTATCTGTGCATTTTCTATGAATAGTCCTAAGGCATTGTGCCTCCAAGTCATGTGAACTTGATCCAGTTCCTACAGCAACTGCTTTTTAAGTAATTGGATGCTATAATGCCTGCTCAGAAATACTTCTCTTTGTACTGGTGTTTTTTCCATCACTCTATTAAAATGGCTGCTGTAAAGCCTCCTTTGAAAATGCAAACTTGACCCCAGTGACTTGAAAAACTCTCACCCTGTCTCTTAATTTTTAAAATTCATGTCAAAATATTAAAAATTTTGTTCCATCTCAGATAACATCTCAATTAAATTTACATAATTTCTTCATTAATTTCCAGTAAGTTTATCTCCCCTGTAGCAGTAGTGAAACTTCTCTCTCTGCTTTAGATAATGATAAGAACACAGGAAATCCATTATACTCTTGCCCCATAGATGTGTTATGATAGTTAGAGTCCTAAACTTTTGGAATATTTTCAACTTTGGTTACTTGACCAGCATGATAAATGTTAGTGGTAACCATTACTATCTGATTTTTGGATTTTTAACTTTTGCATGAGTTCGGTGTGAAAATGGCTTTAATATTTGGAAATGCACAAAAATCAAAACTTTTTATTTTTCCTTCTTTCAGATTCGCCAGATCAGTGCCCAAAAAGGTGTCCAAGACCAGCTGGTGCAAAGTTACCAATCCATTGAAAAAATGTTGGATAAACTTAAACTTGACAATGATGAGGTCAGAAGATAAAATAGATCAGTCTTTAATTCTATTTTTTTATATATATTTTATAATATTTGTTTCATGTTTTAAAGTTTAGACAAGACTATTACCCATTTAATGGCTTCATTAGTGTTGATCTAATTAATGTTGGCCATTTGATGGCTTCATTTGTATTGATCTAGGTAATGTCAATCATTTCTTTGATGGCTTCATTAGTGTTGATCTAATTAATGTTGGTCATTTGATGGCTTCATTTGTATTGATCTAGGTAATGTCAATCATTTCTTTGATGGCTTCATTAGTGTTGATCTAATTAATGTTGGTCATTTGATGGCTTCATTTGTATTGATCTAGGTAATGTCAATCATTTCTTTGATGGCTTCATTCGTGTTGATCTAGGTAAATTAATTTATATGATGGCTTCATTAGGGTTGATCACTCATTTGATGGCTAGATAATGTCACTCATTTGATAGCTTCATTAATGTTGATCTAATTAATGTTGGTCATTTGATAACTAGATAATGTCTCATTTGATGGCTTCATTAATGTTGATCTAGGTAATGTTACTCGTTTAATGGCTTCATTAGTATTAATCTAGGTAATGTCACTCACTTATTTGATAGGTTTAAGTAATGTTGATACAGGTAATGTCACTCACCTGATGGATTCATTAGTGTTGATCTAGTTCATGTTTTAAGTCACCTGATGGATTCTTTAGTATTGGTCTAGGTAATGTAAGTCACTCACCTGATACATTTAAGTAATGTTGATACAGGTAATGTGACACCTGATGGATTCATTAGTGTTGATCTAGTTAATGTTTTAAGTCACCTGATGGATTCATTAGTATTGGTCTAGGTAATGTAAGTCACTCACCTGATAGGTTTAAGTAATGTTGATACAGGTAATGTCACTCACCTGATGGATTCATTAGTGTTGATCTAGTTAATGTTTTCAGTCACCTGATGGATTCTTTAGTATTGGTCTAGGTAATGTAAGTCATTCACCTGATAGGTTTAAGTTATGTTGATACAGGTAATGTCACTCACTTGATGGATTTAATGTTTTCAGTCACCTGACTGATTCATTAGTGTTGATTGAGATAATGTCAACCAGCTTAATACCAAGTATCTTTTTTTGTTCCTTTTCTTGAAAACTGTTGAACAAAAGGTCATGAAACTTGATGGGTACATTTCTCATGAAGTGTAATGCATACCATTTTGTCTTATTATAAGCCATATGTTTTTACTTTTTCATCAATTATTTCTGTGTAACTTTGAAATTTTAAAATCTTTAGTTAAAAGCATATGATCCTGTATTCAAGTTTCAGTGTTAAGCATCAAAATACATGTCCAGTTAGATTACTTCATGGTTTCCATCCAATTTTAATTGATAGAATACACGTCTCATCAAAATACATGTACCCATTAGAATATTTCATGCTTTCCATCCAATATTAAGTGACCAAATGCATGTTCCATTAGATTACTTCATTGTTTCCCTCAAATGTTAATTGACAAAATACATCTTACTTTTGATACACTTCATGGTGTGATACTGTCTTTGCATACATGTAGTTGCTTATGCAGGTGTATGTATGCTGTCTTGTAACTCGACTCACACTCTTGGAGATGTGATGATTTAGAATATTTTTTGGACATGTACAATAGTCACAGCATTTTAATTCCATCCTTTAGGGTTTGTAGCAGGGAAGGGAGAGAAGAAACTGTTTTGAATAGGTTTGCTAACAAAATTACATTTCTGCAGTTTTGTGGATTTTCTTTGTAGATCAGCAAGATACATTGTAGAATGTTTCGATTTGACATGCCAAGTGCAATAAAGCTATAGTAATCCAACTACAGCACTCCCTTACTGTAAGGCCTTTAATTAAAACACCATTCCTGTTTGAAACCAATATGATCATAGATTCTGTTTCATGAAGTAGTTGTAAAATTATATTCCAGTGACAGTATTGTAAAAGGTCTCATTTTTCAAATAGACATTTCCATTATATTCAAGTGACAGTATTGTAAAAGGTCTCATTTTTCAAATAGACATTTCCATTATTTTCCAATGACAGTATTGTAACAGGTCTCATTTTTCAAATAGACATTTCCATTATATTCAAGTGACAGTATTGTAAAAGGTCTCATTTTTCAAATAGACATTTCCATTATATTCCAGTGACTATTGTAAAAGGTCTCATTTTTCAAATAGACATTTCCATTATATTCAAGTGACTATTGTAAAAGGTCTCATTTTTCAAATAGACATTTCCATTATATTCCAGTGACTATTGTAAAAGGTCTCATTTTTCAAATAGACATTTCCATTATATTCAAGTGACAGTATTGTAAAAGGTCTCATTTTTCAAATAGACATTTCCATTATATTCCAGTGACTATTGTAAAAGGTCTCATTTTTCAAATAGACATTTCCATTATATTCAAGTGACAGTATTGTAAAAGGTCTCATTTTTCAAATAGACATTTCCATTACATTCCAGTGACAGTACTACAGAAGGTCTCATTTTTCAAATAGACATTTCCATTATATTCAAGTGACAGTACTACAAAAGGTCTCATTTTTCAAATAGACATTTCCATTATATTCAAGTGATAGTGCTGCAAAAGGTCTCATTCATATAAATATTTCCATTATATTCCAGTGATACTACTGCAGAAAGTACAGTAGGAAGCTTTAAATTAATAAAGACTCAATATTTTCAATATATTCAATATTCCATTTTATTCTAGACATGGAAATCTCTTGAAACAACAGAGAAGTCCTTGAGTGAGTTGGTGAACAGGAAAGATGTGGATGTCACTAGTCTCTTCAACGATGACAGTCCCCCACCAAGGTCTCCACTTGATACAGATCGTAAAAAGTCTACAAGATTAGAAACAGAGAGTTATTATTTAAATGTAAGTTTAGTTAATTCGACAGAGTTCCATTATAAACATTGACAGGCATAACTGGTCATAAAGAAATCAATAAAAGTGATGTTTTATCCTTAGTATTTAGTCTTGTATTTGGTGCTAAAAAGCTAAAAGACTTCAGATGGATTCTAGTAGATGTTTGAGTAAAGCTAAAAGTGCTACATATGAAAACTTGAAGCAGTAAAGGATGTTAAAAGACGAAAATAGCAAATAAATCATTGTTCATTGAAATTTTAGCATGTTATATGTGGATTATGCTTTTTCTGCCTGGATTTTGCTTTTTGACCACTTGGATTATGCTTTTTCCTCATCAGGGGTTGGCATGTATGCTAATGGTATTTTGAAACAATTTATTGACCATATTAAACACTGCAAATTGAGTTGCCATGGCTCCCTGAAAAAGGATGTCGGGGCCTACATTGTCCCAAGTTACATTGGCTCTCTGCAAAAGTAGGGCAAGACCTATCTTGTCCTGAGTTACCATGGCACCCTGCAAAATTCCAATTATTTTCTAATGAGGAAAGGTAGATAACAGTCTGAACTAGGTAGATGTCTGTTTTTCAAATACATAAATTTGGTATTTATTGGACATCGTGTAATTTACTCATTTGCATCCTTTGCTTTTCAGAAATTTAGGCAGTATACACTAAGCAACAACAGGATTGCTAGATTACAGGCCAAATACAATACTATTCAGAAAGCTGTAGGAGAGGATAGCTTGTCTTCCAGTGGTCTCCGTGTCAGGTTAGTTATATTGCATGGTGCAGTTGACCAGTTCTTTTATCCAATATCTATGAGATAGTGACATGATGCCCATAACCTGATTCAGCATTTTGGATACTCTGTAATAATCATGATAGTTGACTCTTGTCTCATTTTAGAAGACGTGATGCCTCATTTTAGAAGACATGATGTCAGATACAACTAGAATTTCAGAGCTAGTGTGGCACATTTAGAAGTTCAACACTTATCGTTCTTGACTATTGTCCTAAAATGTTCAGGCTTTGTCACTGTTTTATGTTTTATTAAGGTAAAAGTATTAAAAGTCTTGATGTGGTTCCCTAACAATATGCTGTCTAAATAAGCATTATAAGTGAGAGAAGAAAGAACTAAGATTGAGACATTGAAGTATGAGAGTTTGAAAACTTTGGAAGCCCTACCAAAATGTTTATATGAGCACTGTGTGTCAATGGTAAATCTGCATGTCTGAGTATTTCAGGATCATATATATGCCAGTATACAATATTGTGTATTCACTGTGATACCTTTCCTTTGTTTTTTGCAAGGTGAGAAGTATGTGAAGCATTGCAATGGGTATTTCTTAGATATTCCATATTTGCTTCGAAAGAACCAAAAAAATGTTTTCTTACCACTTGTAGACCACCATCTCTACCTCCAAAACCAAAGAAACGAAGGATTGGCAGAAACCCAGTTATTGGTCAGCCCAAGCTGTTTGGTGGCAACTTAGAAGAGTATATTGAGGTAATGGATTGCTTTCATATGAATGAAGAAGTTTCTTAGAGGCCATGTTATGGTGACTTTTAAATTTTCAAATGGAAATGCAGCTTTCAAAACTGGGAAAGTGAATCAAATCGCTCAGCACACATTGATACTCCTCAGCCACACTGCTCAGTCTCCAAAACAAGAAGATATAAGACTTCATCTGATTGGCTGATAAAATTCATGATTAAGGCAATAACATAGGTCACCAGAACATGATAATGATGGTATTTAAAGAAGGTAACGGTTATTAAAAGAATAATGGTTAATACACATAGTTTAATTCAGAACCATATACCTGGTCCAGCAGTAGAATTTATTATGACCATTTGGTCAATAATCTGGAGTCAACCATACTGTATTAGTGCCTATATAAAATACTATTAAACACTAGGTAGGTTTATAATGTGCCATTTATGGTACTCTTGTTATTCAACACTCCTAAATATATATTTGTTACTTGTACATGACTGTCACACATGTTTTGTAGGCTAAACTCGGAAGTTCATGGCATATCTTTTTCAGCTGCATGCAGTGACTACCACAGATTTTGTATAGGCTAAAGGCCAGGTTCATGACTACCACAGATTTTATATAGGCAAAAGGCCAGGTTCAGGACTATCAGGTTATACATAGGCTACAGACAGAGTTCAGGATTGTCACAGGTTTACATAGGTTTCAGGCCAGGTTCAGGAATCTCAAACTGTTGCATAGTTTGTATGCTTCGGGCCATGTTCATAACTGTCACAAGTTTTATCGGCTACAAGCCAGATTCAGATCTGTCTTATATTATTTTTTTATTTTTTTGGTATAGACTAGATTCATAACTGTGACAAATTTGTTTTGCAGGCTACAGGCCAAGAAATTCCATTGATCATCAAGAGTTGTGTTCGAGTGATAAATTTATATGGTAAGTAGATATGTTATTTATGTCCATTTTAATAGCAGTAATACAACTGCATCGCTTTCCATTTCCAGGACTCGTCGTCCCCCATTCAAACTAAATGATTCCCTTCTCCATTTACTATTGGAGGTCCAGAATTAAAAGAACAAGATCACTGTCTGCAGTCTGACTTCTGCATCACAGTCAACATATGGGATACTATCCTTGTTTTCCTTGGATGATTTGCACTTTTGAAATGTGCTTTATCACTCATCCAAATTTGCCTTCATTTTTTTTTTTTTTGTTTTAATGTATTTTTGAATTCTAATTACCTATCAATTGACTTTTAATATGTGCATTCTTTGCTGTATTTGAATGTTGATATGTGTATTGATAATGTATCATCAGCTTTGTATCATGAATCCTGTAGATACACAGGTATATCTTATTTGCTTGATAATTATTGGTCTTGTAATCTTTTTCTTCTGTTGCCAGGTATGCATCATCAAGGTGTATTCCGGATCTCTGGTTCACAAGTTGAAATCAATGATATGAAAAATTCCTTTGAAAAGGGTAAGTAGACATCTTTTTCAGCAAGTAGCTTAAACAGACTTTGTTGTTCAATGTATTGTGCAAATTTTTCTTTGAAGATCAAATCTAAACAATACGAAGCAAATTTCCAGATGCCCATGATTATTTGAGTTTAACTTTGGGGTGATAATACGAAACACATTTCCATGCACATGGTTTGTTAACTTTGAGATGATGATATGAAGCATCTCTTCATTTCAGGAGATGATCCACTGACAGATGAAGATGCATCTGAGAAAATCAATTCTGCAGCAGGAGTCCTTAAATTATTTTTCCGTGAGCTTCAGCCACCACTGTTTCCACTTCATCTCTTTGATGAACTCATAAATTGCAGCAGTAAGTGCCTACAAAATATATTAATAATTTATGTTCCAAGCTTGTTTTTAAAAGTGGGTTTTTTAATGTCTTGCCAGCAAAATTGGGGTGGGGTTATTACAGTTTAATGTTGTTCATCCAGGTGTGCAGGCATCCATTTTAGTGTCTGGATGATGCAATAGCTTCCAGTGAACACATTTCAATGCAGCTTAATAAGTTTGGAGAACTCTGTTTATTTTGGGGTCAGTAACTCCAGGGTCAAGGGCACTATGTCTATGTGTTCTTTTTTTTAAAACAATGTTTCAGCCACAGTGCACCATTGCTGGATTTGCACAATATAAAGGTTTCCCATGTTACTGGGAAATTGGGAAAGTCAGGAGAAATAATAATTTCATCCCGACCATGAAAAGTCCATGAATTTTGCAAATATTGATGAAAGTTGGGAAAAACCTGGGAACTTTCTGTTAGCACTTTACACCAGAAGCAATCACATAATTGAGTTGTAAATAAACCTATTCGGAGTTAAATTTATGAGTTCTAACCAGAATATTCCAAGGGTGCAGTATGGATCATTTGGGTGCTTGCAATAAACATATTTGCTGAGTAAATCCAAATGCTCATTGGATTATATTCATCTAGTAGACATTTGTTTTCAAAGTCAGCTTGAGATCTGTATCTTTCCTTACATAAAAGGTATGAAAACCAGTCTAGCATCACAAGAGGCCAACACAGTAATGGCAATGCGTAGCTGCTTACCGGATGGCCTAGCAAGCTTTTAGCGTTGTTAGATCGAGTGATACATGCATGAAATGGATATAAAAATTACTTTTTTTCTAAGAAATTGTGACTATTATAATCATTATATCTTTAATCTGCTCAAGGACAAAATAAAACTGCAGCACTGATGATATGTGACCGGGTCGCATGAGTACACAAATATAACAACCCACATTTTCAAATGTTGTAGAGAATTTATTTTAAAGAATATTAAATGAAAGTTGTATACTAGTTGTAATAAAGATACAAAAACGAAACGACATAAAATGTTCAATATTTATATAGTCTGAGAACAACAGCTGTTTGTTGTATCACATGACCACTATGTTGACATGTGCTCTTTGCCTGATAAATCAGACTGGCCAGATCACTGGTTTTACAAAAAGTATCTGACTTTCATATAATATAATTGTAATTCTGTACAACAACATAAAAAAAAGAGTTTGTTGTTATCATGTGACTATTGGACTTCTGATGTTGTCATTTGAGATTTGTGAAGTCATGTGACTAGTAATACAAATGGTGAGTACTGGGTCAGGTTTCATCAGTGCCATAGTTTCATCTTGTCTGTCAGTGGATTAAAAACATAACAATTATAATACTTGCCATTTCTGATTAAATCATTTTCCAATCGATTTCAGGCAGGTATAAGTCTATATAAGATATGTTTACATATTCTAGGACCGCTGGTAAGTAACTACCATCTGTCACTACCATACGGTAGCGGCATATATATATATATATATATATATATATATATATATATATATATATATATATATATATATATATATATATATATATATTAAAAAATGATATGAGCTGCTGTATCAATACAGCTTCAGGGACTGGTTTTACAAATTACAAGAAGACCAATTCATTTTACAGAAAATTTAGTCCTTGTTTTTTCAACAGTCAAAAATTAAATCAACACTTTTGAAAATGTTTTTTTAAAGGATGGATTTTTAACCAGATCGTCTTAAGAAGATTAGGTTGTTTGACAAATCTTGTTTGGGATTCTATTGGCACAGATAAATTCAGGGTTAAACTATTTTCGTTACAAGACAAAATTTATAATTACTTGAAAAATATATATATATATATATATATATATATATATATATATATATATATCATTGTGTAGAATTAAATATTTATGTTCATTTCGTTATTCCCATTTAGCAACATAATGCAGGTCAGCAAAATAAAATAATTTGTTTTTATTCTGTGTATTGAAATTACTCAACATGCCAATTTATAGGAATTTAATCAAACTTATTTCATGTGATACATTTTGTGGTTTTGTACATGATCATTTTAGATGTTTTGGAGTCTAAAGTGAGAAATATCTTTAGGTTTAGAAAATTCATGTTCTATAATCTAAAATTTTCTTCAATTCCATTCAGTAATTTTCATATGTGAACATTGACAAAAATTTCATCCTGGAAATGACCTGGAAATTTATCGTTACAAAAGCATGTAAACCATGAAAAAGTTCTGCAGAAAAAAAGAATTTAAAAACTATTGCTAAGAAAAGGAATTGAGTACATCTCTGACCTTTAGACTGAAGACTTGTCATCACTTTTATATTTTTTTTTAAAAGTGGTGGGGGGCTTTCTTCAAAAGACTCTTTATGGTGCCAAGTTGGTCTTAAATGAACACTGTGCTGATCTGACATCCAGTATGGCTTCCACAGCAGCCATCTTTGAAATCTTTTTGGTTCTACTTCTAGAGGGAAAGTCAGTCTGAGAATGGATTTTCACCAGAAGACTTCTTACGATATTTCATTGGTACTGTATGAAAATGGTGCCAGTCGTACATCCAGTATAGTCACCATTGCAGCCATCATGAAAAACTTGTTATTGCTGCTTTTCCAAAATGGAAAGCCCTATCATGGCTTTTGCCAGAAGATTAATTATGATATCTAGTTTGCCCGAGATGAAAATGATTCAATGCTGACCTCAAATTTGGTAACTTTCTTGAAAATTTGCTAGGCACTACTCCTACATGGAAAGCTTTCACCAGAAGACTTATTATGGGATCTAGTTGGTACTGAATCAAAATGATGCCAATCTGACATCCAGTAATGCACTTGAAAATCCTGTCACTGCAGATTCTGAAGAGATATAATGACATCAAATTTTTTTTAAAAAAATCTTTAATGGTGTTTAGTTTATCCTAAATGAAAATGTTACTAATAAGACATGCAATGCATTATGGTTGCCATGGCAGCTAGTTTAAAGATCAATCACTCAGGACTATCCAAGGATGTTTCAACACTCATAAAGAAACTGTATTATTTTAAATTCCTTAAAATGCCCTCAAGCATCAGCCCTATTGTGTAACACGTTGTTTTATGTGATCTTCAGAAATCAGCACCAACAAATTTAGGACTCTTAAAATGGATGCATACTGTTCATGTTAATCCAGTAAGATTTTATTTTAAATTATATAAAAAGACCTTTTCAGTAAAAAAAAAAAAAAAATTCACTATCAGCTTAAAGAAATTAAATATTTTAAGAAAAAATTAAATCAGTTCGGATTAGTCACTATCAGTTTCAAAGAAATTAAACTTTTAAGCAAACATTAAAATCAGATTTAGGACTCTCACAACTTGTAATTAAAGAGATATATTTGATTTTCAGGATTGGAGGAGCCTCAGAAGATAGAGAAGATTAAGGAACTTCTATTCACCCTCCCTCGGGCCATACTAGTGATAATGAGATATCTGTTTGCATTCCTTAGCCAGTAAGATAATCAATTTAATGCATGTGTAAAGTAAATCTCTCAACATGTCTAACAACTTTAATACTCTTTACCAGATACATGTCTAACAACTTCATAATCTCTTTACAAGCTACATGTCTAACAACTTTATAATCTCTTTACAAGCCACGTGTATTAAGAACTTCATAATCTCTTTACAAGCTACGTGTATTAAGATCTTCAAAACTCTTTACAAGCTACATGTCTAACAACTTCATAATCTCATAACAAGTTTTATGTCTTGACAGCTTCAAAATCTCTTTATAAACTACATGTATAACAACTTCAAAATCTCTTTATAAGCTACATGTCTAACAACTTCATAATCTCTTTACAAGTTTCATGTCTTAAGAACTTCAAAATCTCTTTATAAACTACATGTCTAACAACTTCATAATCTCTTTACAAGTTTCATGTCTTAAGAACTTCAAAATCTCTTTGCAAGCTACATATCTCTGAACTTCAAAAATCTCTTTACAATATACATGTCACACAACTTATAAATGAAGCTTTGAAAATTAGGGTAATCATTAAATTGAGCAGTTTTTAAGATGTTTTCCTTCAATAGTAAACCTTTATGAAAGAAAGTTGCAGAAATCAACTTGTATTTGATTCACAATATTTACTTTATCCCAAGTTAGGAGTAATCACTAGAACAAACAACAAAGACCTGATCTACAGGAACATTATGCTTCAGCAGATCAGGGTCTTTGTTGTTTGCAGTTTGACTTGACTTATTAACGAGTTTATACAGTAGTAACATGACATTGCAGCATTATTATTTAACTATTGGCAGTTAGATGATTATAAAGAATTTCTGGCTTATGTTAATTTGATTTTAAGTTCATTTTTCTTTCTTAAAAGAATAACAAAGTATGCCACATGCTGCATGTATTATTATTATTATTATTATTATTATTGAAGATGTCATAAATTTTACATCACATGGACACTTTGGTGAAATGTCTATTTCAGTTTATCTGAGTATTCTGATGAGAATATGATGGATCCATATAACCTGGCAATCTGTTTTGGTCCAACACTACTCCCAATTCCACCAGACCGAGATCAGGTCACGTTTCAGGGCAACGTTAATGAGGTCATCAAATCCATCATTACAAGCCAGGAGGACATATTCCCAAATGATGGTGGAGAGGTATATGAGAAGTGCATCGTAGATGACGGGTAAGTCAGACAGAACATAAAAAGTACTTTGTTGAAATCCTGAGTATGCCTTAATGCTTAACAGCCTGACTTTGTTTTTTAATGCTCAGCCTTATTGCAAAAAAATGCATCTTATTTAATGATAGTGATTGTCAGCAAACTCCAAGGCAGGAATGAGCAATCAGGAATCTTGTGCAATTTTATTAGAAACCTCCTTGGCCAGTCTGTCTGAGCAATCAGGAATCTTATAGTTTTGTCAGAAATGTTCTTGGCTGGTCTGAACAATCTAGATTATTGTACAAGCAATCTGGATTATTATACAAGCAATCTGGATTATTATATAGTTTTGTAACGTCATGGAACTTACTGGCATTAGTTGATAATTGTCAAAACAGCACATTGTTAATAGCTGATCCAACTTTAAAACAGAAAGTCACACTTTAAAATGTCTTTACCATAAGAGAAAATCTAATGTCAGTAATGAATTAGGTTTACATTGAAAACTTAAGTGTAAACTTTCATTGATGTTTAAACACATCAGCAAATAAAGAACTGTATTCAAGACTGTAAAGTAATGGCAATACATGTTGGCACTGTGTTAAAGACTGGCAAGGTATGACATGTGAACCTGTCAGGGTGGTGGCAATACATATTTGAACTGTGTTAAAAACTGTCAAGATAATGGCAAAGCACGTTTGAACTGTGTTCAAGACTGTCAGAATGGTGGCAATACATGCTTGAACTGTGTTCAAGACTGTCAGAATGGTGGCAATACATGCTTTAACTGTGTTCATGACTGTCAAAGTAATGGCAATACACATTTGAACTAGGTGCTAATGGTAGCTTGCTCAATGATATAGATGTGAACAAGTAAAAAATAAAGTCTTCTCTTATCCCTTTGAAAAACAAGACATAATGATACAAAAATAATAATACAGTCCTCTAACCAGCACTGATCGAGAGTTGATTTTCCTTTTATAAATAATTATGAATTTTAAAATATAAAAAATTTGGACTTTTATAACTCGTAACCAGTCTTCGTCTATAACTATTTATTAGGTAATCCAGTGCAATATATTCTGTATGCAGGACAATAATTTCAACTTAATGAGTTGTAACTAATGTTTATGTCAGTGTCAACTATTGTGAAATGATAAAGTGATGATGGAAATTTTGGAGTTCTTGCCAGTTTATGTGCACTAGGATTGCAGTAGGTCAGGTGATATTATGCTGAAATAGATTTTCCTATTTGTTGCTTGGAAAATATGATCATATGCATGAATAAATGCAAGACATGGCTGTTCTCATGTTTATCAGAAAGGTTTTAGACCTTAATATTGAATTCTATGATTGGCAGTAATGTTGATTATGTACCAAAACTTATCATTGATGGTACAAGATGGCAGCTTGCACTGGTCAGATATGTAACTTATGCCCACTGAAACTTGAATACTACTGATTGTACTTGCTTATAAGTCAAGCTGTAAATAACAAAGATCCTGAAATGCTATAGCATACTGTGTCTGCGCATCAGATGCTATCTTGTTTCTTCTACTGATTATTCCTAACAAACTGCACAGACCGAGATCTGCCAGTGTATTATGCGATGACAGATCTGGGTCTGTGCAGTTTGCAATATGATTTCTCCGATAAGCGAGTACATGTGGTATAGTTCTATTGATAATCCACAATCATTGTTTGTATAGAATATCTAATTTTTTTTCAAATATGTCATTATGTTTAAAGTTATTGATGTTTGGTTTGTTCCATTTAAACTTAAAATGATTTGATACTTTTCTCACATAGTATGAAACAAATAGAATAAATATTGCATACAGTATGGTTTCAATTTCACAGCAACGATAATATTGACGGAATGGAAGAAGAAGAGGAGGAGGAGGAAGAGTCAAGCTCAATACAGAGTGATGATGAAGAAGGTAGTAAAATAGTCCTAGAACACTGTAACTACATAGCTTTAATAGTAAAATATATTCTTTCTTGGTGTACAAATTTTAAGCCATTCAAGGAGAAACATTTCCATCAGTCTTCTCTATTCATGCTTAATTACTCCTAATTCTTCCTGTTTATTTCCAATTGTCATCATTATTGCTAAATTGCCATGCGCTATGGCTAAATAATAGTCATACAGTGTTATCATCACCAGAGCCTGTTTTCTTTGCCTTGTAATTATAACAGGGCCACTTGCAAAATCAAGGAAGAAGGTCATATGCATAATTTATGCCAGCAGTTTGCCAATTTTATTAATCGTAAGAGTTTTCAACATTGTCATAAATCACAGGAAGAATGTGATTGGATTTCCTTGTTTTTTAATGAATAGGTATGCACCTTTTTTACGAATCATTGTGAACATGAGTAAAATGTTTTTGAAAAGTTTAACCATTATGGTTTTTACGTTTTTATTAATGAGTCAAAGTTTCTCTTCCAAACACAGCCACTTGTCGATCACTACAAGGGACACTTTCATTGATATGTAAGAGCATGTTTTGTTGAAGGCATGCATATTCATGAGAAGTGAGGTAATCAGAGGCAGGCAGCCCCAGGTGAAAAATTAGTGTACTGGATTTTCACCTGTGGTTTGCAATGATGAGTTTTCAAAGGATTTTAAATTTGTAGTTTATCTGGCCATAAGGCCAAGTGAACTTTCAGTATGGTTCATTGTCATGCATAATCTGCTTTCTGTTCACAGCTGTTACAACTTATTCTCAGAAACTGCTTGACCAGATTACAAACTATTTTTACTGGAGCATTCTGGCATCAGGACCTTTCAAATGTGCTGAAATGATGCCAGTTTGTTACAAAGTATTGAAAGCCTTCAAACAGACTCGCGAATGCCACTGAACGGAAATGTACCAGAACTGAAAGTCTTATAGTTTTTTTTGTTCAAATGATGCAGATCTGACATCAAATAAGGCCATTGTTACTAAAAATAGTAAAACCTTTAAATGTTCTTTTTTTTTAAATCGCTACACAGAATTTGAGCCTGAGTGGTCTAAAGCGCTCTCCGTTACGGATCACTGCCATCTCACCTCTTGTCTGCGTGGGTTTGAGTCTCAGATTTGGCCATGTAGTTATGTGAGAAAGCTTGCCAGTAGCTTCTTGTGGGTTGGTGGTTCTTTCTGAGGGACTTCTCGGGTTCTTCCTCCACCATTAATACTGGTCACCATGTATAACCTATCGTGTGCTGAAAAATGGCGTTAAACCCTACAACAGAATTTGAAATCATCCTAGCATGAATGCCATTCAGATTTATGCAAATACGAGCATGTCACAAGTTAGTGCTAAAAATATTTTAACATTTAAACAACTTCTCATAATGAACCACTTCATGAAATTAGACCTTCCAGGTATAAAGGGTTTTTAGGTTTGTAGAAATGTTACCAATTCATCTTTAAATCTGGCCACTGGTACACTAGTAAAAAGGAAAGAAATAGTCTTCAGGAACCTTCTTTTAAAATGTACTCATCAGAATTTGATATAAATTATCCTTTATTGAGGGTTGAATACATATCAATAGAAATTTTCCTGGATTAAGGTGTTTTTATTTGTATACACATCAATGGAGTGAGTGGGTTGAAATTCTATTTACTGGAGCAGTTCTACAGGACTTGTTATAGCCATGGTTAGTTTTGACATCCTTCTTGTAAATAGCTGTCATCCTAAATTGTTTTTGTTATTGCCTGTTTTCATCTGAAACTATATAGTTTACCAGTTTTCCTCACAAAGGAGCAATATGGAGAAAAACTCAACTGGATTGGTTTGAGCAATCTAGTAGTGAAGGCAGATGTAACAAAATCACTTTGACTTTGCCTTTGTCACCTAGCCATTTTAGTTGTCATTGCTATTCACTAGATAGCCATACAAGGCCAGAGGACAAAGTTAAGTGAAACAAAAATACTAGATGGCAAAATAAATTTATGAAGAACACAAAGCAATCCAATTGATATCATGAAGGCAAGGGAAAATAACATTTATGTCCATCAGGAAGAATCTTGTACAAATATTTGCATTGAAGAGTATCTGTTTGATATCATGTATATTATAACGCAATGATATCAGAGACAAATACTTTCTCGACAGATGAGATGTAAATGTATAATCTCATTGTAAAAAAATGTATGTTTTGCAGTTTTTCTTCTAACTGATGTCTCAAAATTCTCTGTGCAGATAGCATGGACAGGTCGATACTAACCATGGATGTAATATTAAATAACTGGACTTCCTTAAGGAAATTAAGCCTTTGAAAACTCATGCTGTCAGTAATGCTCGCACACTTCTTATGGTTGGTTTCACATTTTACAAATATATGACCCATTTTCTTGTATTACACATAATGGTATCCAAATTATAAGAGGAACCAAGCTCTCGTCCATCAAATAAAGCTTCTTTCCATGCACCATAGTAACATGGAACAAATTACACAAAATATTGCAGAAAATCCTGACTTATCTCACAAGCAGGAACTTTCCATTTGATAATGTAATTATCAGTTACAGGTAAGAATAGTGATTCTCGTAGCTGTTCTGTTGAGGTACATTTCTCTTTTGACCATCCCAGTAGCCATGTTGGTCAGAGTATGAAGGGACAAAAATATAGATTGACAGCTTTCACTACCTTATTTCCCATTATCTTGACCAAAAACATCCTGTTGTTTAATAGTCAAGTGTGATGAATAGTCAGGTGTGATGAATAGTCAGGTGTGACTGCATCAGTGTAGAAATAAATATCATGATATGAATTACCTTGTCTTGCTTATGAAAACAATCATCATATAGCAATTTGAAATTTACTCTCTTTTATAATCTTTTTTCAAGGGGAAGAAAAAACAATTTAATGTAATACTGTTGTGAACATTTTCAGATTCAACTTTGGGTAAGATAACAAGCTGTTTTAGGCTTGCATAGACTTAATATTTCTAGTTTATTTCACCACATAAATCTTGTGTTAAGTTTTATCTACACAGCAATTTTTAAAATAATTTTATTTTAAATTCATGTTTTTAGTCAAGTGTGTCCTGTCCAGCATTATAGAATAGATTATAGTTTTTGTGCTGGTGGATATTTGGGTGAGACTGAAGTATAACAGCTTACAATATCCAATTGTACAAGGACTTTAATTTACTTATTATATACCCACAATAATACCCGGTTTTGTTAAACAGTAACATGTTTAAGGATAGAGGGTATAGTTTTATCTGTTTATGAATTGTTTTATGGGAATAGATATTGCATAGTGGAAATAATTACAAGTTGGTGTCCTCTGATGGACATTTTTAGGGAAGCACACACAAAGATGATAACATAATGACATATTATTAATTTTGAATATACAAATATACTCAATATAAAAAAATGAAAATGATTCCAAAGGTTTTGTTTCCTTTTCTTTTCTAATCCATTTTGGGACCCTTTGAAAACTGCTCATACCTTGCACCGGCCCTGCATAGTATTGACTAATGCTTCATGATTTCAGTATTATCATAGCATAGACTTTAAATCATCATGATTACACTATATGCATATCATAGACTATTCATCTCCATGGTTACAGTATTAGCACATAATAGGATAGCATTTACTTTAGGATATACCCTGTTAGCACAGCATAGACTATAAAGCTCTGTGATTCCAGTATTAGTAAAACATAGACTTTTAATCTCCATGGTTCCACTATTAGTAAAACATAGACTATAAAGCTCTGTGATTCCACTATTAGTAAAACATAGACTTTTAATCTCCATGGTTCCAGTATTAGTAAAACATAGACTTTTAATCTCCATGGTTCCACTATTAGTAAAACATAGACTATAAATCTCCATGGTTCCAGTATTAGTAAAACATAGACTTTTAATCTCCATGGTTCCAGTATTAGTAAAACATAGACTTTTAATCTCCATGGTTCCAGTATTAGTAAAACATAGACTATTAATCTCCATGGTTCCAGTATTAGTAAAATATAGACTCTAAATCCCTATGGTTCCAATATTAGCTCAGTGTAGACTCAATGCTTCTTAGCAGATTTGGTGATACATTGGGTGGGGTAAATAATTGTCCACAATAGGTATCTTCAGTTATTTTCAAATATTTTCCCCATATATAATGTAAACTCCATTGTTGTTTCTATAATACCCTCCATCCTTAAATTGCTGTTCCAAATTCAAAGTAAATGTAAATGTTCTTTAAAGAATACTGTTTCAATTACCAAATCAAGTATAAATACATGGTATGATTTATCATATTCGTCTCCTGTTCATCATCATTGACTTGTCGTAACATTGTGTTACATAGCAACAAACTTGTTGAGTCCAGTGTGTACTAAAAGATACACAGTATGTCCATGACGATGTCCAATAAGAGAAAACTAATGGGTCATTACAAGTAATGTGAGGGGTATATAATAATGCTATTTGTAATGTGGTTTTTTTTTTTTTTTTTTTTGTAAGCTAGAAGTTATTTATCCATGCTTGACATCTTTCATCCATGCTGGAGAACTTATTTTGTTGTATAAACTGCCAAATTTTCTGTGGCCTCATTACAGTGAATAGTATTTTTTTCTGCAAAAGTGGTGTGCATGACCGAATTCATTTTGTGATTGTGTCCCAGTCTTGCTTGAAGTATTAACATTTTCCCAGCTAAGATTTACTCTTAGGTGTCTGAAGTACTCTATTTTGGATAGAAAATAGAAATGTGGAGTAAAACAAGGGCTCAAGACTATTAATTAAGATGTAAAGGCAAATTTGCAATCCGTCTTTACATTGTAGTGAAATTTCTCTATGTAGTAGAGAACAAAAATTTGAAGTTGTCTTTTACTCCTTTCTGTTGTTGATAAATACGGAAATACAGTTAGAAATAACCAGTATATAAATCAATTAAGAGATTTTGAGAAGTTAATTTCTTCCGCATGTAGGATATACCCTTGTCAGTTTTCATTCATCCAAGATGCCATGTTAATTCTTGATGAGGTCAGTTTGAAGTAAATAAATGTAAATCATAAAATTATACTGGTTATTTTGAATTTTTGGTGATGCAGATTAACAGTGACTCCCCATAATACTAATTTTGTAAACAAAATAATTGGTTAATTAGAAAACCAACAATCTTAAAAAAAATTGTTCCTGTTATTAAGTCCAGATCATTGGTGTTTTACTAAATGTACATTGTTAACTATAATGAATTGATTATTGTATAGGCAAGTTACACAGCTTCTTACAATGTAATTGTATGTTTACCACTTGTTACTCAAACATTAATATGTAATTGACAATATCCCAAGCTTGCACATGTTCATGGCTAACACATAATGCTTAAAGAAGAAATTAGATATTGCTTTTAGAGGGGAAAAAGAATAAAAATGTTTTTTACTGTGGTAATTTTGTATGTACAGATCAGCAGCAAACATTGCATAATTATTCATAATGAATTTACACATTTACTGCATATTTTTCCAAGTTACCCAATTGCTAGTATGTAGAGTATAAGTTACAGTAATTATTTTGTTACTTTGTTGATCAATGTTGAAGTTCAAGGTACTAGACAATATCACTATATAGACATCATAGGACATGCTGTGTTAATCAAGGTACCAGAAAATATCACTATGGACATCACAGGACATACTATATTAATCAAGGTACTAGACAATATCACCATATAGACATCACAGGACATACTGTGTTAATCAAGGTACCAGACAATATCACTATAGACATCACAGGACATACCGTGTTAATCAAGGTACCAGACAATATCACTATATAGACATCACAGGACATACTATATTAATCAAGGTACCAGACTATAATATCACTATATAGACATCACAGGACATACTATATTAATCAAGGTACCAGACTATAATATCACTATATAGACATCACAGGACATACTGTGTTAATCAAGGTACCAGAAAATATCACTATAGACATCACAGGACATACTGTGTTAATCAAGGTACCAGACAATATTACTATATAGACATCACAGGACATTCTATATTAATCAAGGTACCAGACAATATCACTATATAGACATCACAGGACATTCTATATTAATCAAGGTACCAGACAATATCACTATAGGGACATCACTGGACATACTATGTTAATCAAGGTACCAGATAATATCACTATGTAGACATCACAGAACATACTGTATTAAACAAGGTAACAAACAATGACTATATAGACCTCACAGGACATACTATATTAATCAAGGTACCAGACTATCAAAGTATGGACATTTCAGGAAATTATGTGTTAAGGTACCAGACAGTATCACTATATGGACATTTCAGGAAATTATGTGTTAAGGTACCAGACAGTATCACTATATGGACATTTCAGGAAATTATGTGTTAAGGTACCAGACAGTATCACTATATGGACATTTCAGGAAATTATGTGTTAAGGTACCAGACAGTATCACTATATGGACATTTCAGGAAATTATGTGTTAATCCAGGTAGCAAACATATCCCATGGAAATGATTATATTAGAATGATATAAAAAGAAATACAAATATAAGGATTGAAAAGGGGAGAGGTAGATTTTAAGATTTTATAAAATACAAAAGTTTATCAGCAATCATATACTTTAAATCACAAACCTTTGAAGGGCATAAATCTTTATCAAATTTAGTAAGCAAAACTTATTTTTCTGTGCACAAAAATAATGTTATCAAAATTTATATTTTTTTTAAAGACCTACAACATTTATCCAGACAGTCAGTTCTGAAATGTTTCATTAGTGATAGATATTATATTAATTGTCATGATTTCAATGTAACACCAATACATGGGGGAGGGGGCCTTGTACATGTTACTTTAAATTTACTAGGAAATCACACTTTGTGTGCTAGCTGCATGCTAAATGTGGTTCATCATCACCTTGTGATTGAATGAAACAATTATCTTCATGTCATGTTGACCAGTGTAGCATGCAAATACATATATTGCATTTTAATTTTGTACAATAATTACCACCCACATTGTTTTTGTCCATAAGTAATTCACTTTAATTCTGTGTGAATAATATTCTAAAGTTAAAAATTCACTAAAATGCAATAGCACTAAAATATTATTGACATCATACTGCAGTAATTAATGCCTAAGAAATATTTGTAGTTTACGATAGAAAAAATTAAACTACTCTTCTTGCAATAAACGCATTCAAAATTTGATATTATAGTTTTCAGGTATTCTAATTGATGTATACTATTGACTGCTTCTTAAATAAAAACATTATCGCTTGGAAGGAGTCATCTTTCTTGAAATGTTAAAGTATTTTGGCCCTGTTATGTACTTGCTTGCCAAGTCATTGGGTCTTACATTTAAATGAGCATCTTTCTAGTCAAGAGAGCAGTTTATATAACTATATTTAAAAGATATCTTTCCCCAATCCTCTTCTGTATAGATTGTTACATTGCTTGAGTTATTCTATTGTTCCCTTCTTCTATAATGTATACATGTAGAGTAATTGTATATCTTTCTCAATGACAGATTTTGACTTTTCCTTTCTGTATTGGTCTTAAAGCATGCCATACATAGCAGTAATCTTGAATATCTAGGTACTTTTTATAAATATAAAGTCATTGGGTTTTCACTAAATGACTTCTTATTATGTTGAGATTTTCTAAATTGGAAATCGTGAAAATGGTCTCGAGATTTCTACTCCATAATGCAGTTATGTCAACATAGGGTTTTCATCAGAAGACTTCTTATGGTGTCTAGTTGTCTAAAATAAAAGAAGCCAGACTGACTCAATATGGCCACTATAGCAGCAATTTTAAAAATCTTGCTGCTACTCCACCTAGATGGAAATTATTACATGCATTTGATTTTCAGCATACGATTTCTTGTGATGTCTTGTTGGTACTAAATGAGCTATTATTTGTTATGTCATCAGGGGATTTTATACGTGTTAAAACAGTGCACGAGTTTTGGGAAATTCGTAGCAGTGGTATCAATGTTTCCACCACTAGTTACCAGATTTTCAATTTGTGAAACATATAACAACATTTATTTTTATTAATATAAATTTGTCTGAAACAATCCTACAGTAAAGGTAGATGCATTCTTCCTCATTGGTAATGTAGTAAGTAATATTTCATTGCTAGAGTTTATGTAATATTTAGCTGCTATATTCAAATATTCCCATCTCTACTCTGAAGTCTCAATACAAGTCGAAACAGGACCATGTTCTGTATGATGGCTAATACTGAGAACTTGGTTGTGTTCTTTTTAATTTTGGACTGCCAGTTTGTAATTGGAGGAGGGAATAACCAGCATGGACTAGACACCTGGTGTTCTAGAAAAGAAAAGCAATACAATTGTAGCTGGTAGTTTTGCATAATTGTACGCCCCTCATCAAAGTTTTTTTTAAACATTTTACTGACACATTTAGTTAATTAATATTTGTAAGATTTATAAATATTTAGATTGTGATGGGCCTCAAAAGCTGTTTTTATAAAACATAAAATGCACAACACTTCAAAAGGGAAAGATAGTTGTGGACTTTGTGACAAAAGATGCATTTATCCCTTCAGATTTACCATGCCAAAAAATCGCTACAAGCTGAAAAAGATTTAAACCTAGAGTAAGTGGCAGTGCAAATGCAGGTTCATATATTCATAATTTATGTGAATGTTGTGGTGTATTTAAATTCATACCAAATATTTATAGAAATAAATACAAAAATGATTAAAAAGTAGATACCTTGATTTTGGGGCTGGGTTTCATTAATTAAATGCATGATTATGAAAGTGCTTCACAATTTCTACTAACCATGACAACCTCCACTGGTATTTTTCATATACCTGAGTTTTTTGTAAACAAGGCAGATCATTGCACTGCTGTCTTGTTTTTTTTTTTTTTTTGTAATAAGAATTAAGTTCTAATGATGTTGTTTGATAATAATTTAGTCTTAGTTGGTGTTGTTTGACAAGAATTCAGTCTTAATTGGTGTTCGATAATAATTTAGTTGTAATTGGTGTTGTCTGGTAAGAATTTAGTCTTAATTGGTGTTTGATAATAATTCAGTCCTAATTGGTGTTAATTGATAAGAATTTAGTCCTAATTGATGTTGATTAATAAAAATTCAGTCTTAATTGGTGTTGTTTGATAATAATTTAATCTCATTTGATGTTTAATTAGAATTCAGTCCTAATTGGTATTGTTTGATAAGAATTTAGTCTTAATTGTTGTTGTTTGATAAGAATTCATTCACACTTAAAAAATGCATGTTGATCTAGAAAACATCATGCTAAAAGAAAGTGAAGTTTAATGTAAAGGAAAGGTACATAATAAGTTTCAGCGTGATTTTGTTTACCCCATAGTATTGTATAGTGAGACAACAGTCAAATGTTCTGGCACCAGATGCAGTGGCATGAACAGTTTTGTCAAGTTTTGGTTCTTTTATTTGCAAATATTTAGGCCTGATGATCATTATCCATCTGTCCGTTAACACAGTATTTTTTATTGCTAATCTTTCTGAATGAATGGTCATATTTGGATGAGATTTTCACCAAAAGACTTAAAGTTGGTTGTAAATTCAATATGGCTATAACAATGGCCATCTTGAAAATCTTATTTAAGAATATCAGAAATGGTTTTAGTACTCGGCAGTTTTAAGAAGAAAGTCTTGTCATGGATTCAGGACATTATTTTTGATCATTGGAGTATCAGTCCTTTTGAGGCGCTTTTGTTTCTTAACAGCAAGATAGGTTCTTTTAAAGAATCCTTATATTATAATTGGCATGAATTTTTTTACTCTGTGATTAATGTCACAGTGATAGAAGATTTGTGTGGTTAAAATATTTTCTGTTGCTTATATTTCTTAAACCACAAGATGGATTTTCATATTTGCTGGAATTATTTCAAAGCCAACAGTTCTGTGATCTATGTGCTTGAAACTTTATATGAGTTACCAGTGCACATGCAAATTCCAGATTGTCTCATTTCAGACAATTGGTACCAAAACAGCTGTATGAAGGTCAGCCGGGACACTGGTATTATATACTTAAAACAAAGATATTTCAAAGTACTACTTCTTTTTCTGAATTCACTTGTCTAGCTTTGACTTTGATTTAAAGTTAGTTTCAGTTTCACAGTTTTACACAAAGATCAGTTTTGCTGCATTTCTGCTACAGTTTTCATATTTTCTTACAGATACAGAAGTATACGAAGCCACAGCATTGTATGACTTTTCTGGTCGAACAGGTCGCGAATTATCATTCAAAAAGGGAGATAATCTGATTCTTTATACCAAAGCTTCAGAAGATTGGTGGGAAGGAGCTTTTGCTGGGAATGAGGGCCTGATTCCTGCTAATTATGTATCAATCAAGCACCCGTAAGTATCAGCACATGTTTGGTTAAAGTCTTACCATGATTTACTTTGTCTCCTTCAAGGCTTGGTGCCACTAATGTCTTTGTATATTGTCTGACCTCCATGTTGCCAAATACATTTTTAATGCAGTTTAATTTTGAAGGATTCATTAAGTCTCGTGTTTATTCAAAGCAGTGATGTTCATTCATTGTTTTCTATAGGAGTTTGATTTCATGTCAAGATTGAATATCAGAAATTCTGCTAATAAAGCATTTGGTCACGTTTCCAGTCTTTAAACTATTATCTAATGGAGATGTATTGTCTACTTCAAGATGCCTTAACTGCAGTGTACAAGCCTAAGACTTGGGTAGAATACTGATCTGTGTTATTAATTCTGCTGGCGTATACAACTACCAGTAGAACAAGTTATTCCTCTTTCTGCCCAATTGCTTCAGTTTATATAGTTACTAAAGGATATAGAGTGATTATGATATATATATATATATATATATATATATATATATATATATATATATATATATATATATATATATATATATATATCCACACACTTACTCCCAACACATAGCCATTATGATATTTATACATTTCCTACACACAGTGATTATGATATATACACCCTACAGGTAGTGGTTCAAGATATATTTACTCAGTAGACTTCAGAGAAAAGGTACCAGTACTAGATTAAAGTCATTAAGTTGGCTTATTAATTAATATAATTATTAATTATATTGGCTAATTAGTCCTTATTATTTTGATTCTTAATTCCAGTATCATCCTGTATCTAAGTTCATATTATAGTTCTGCAGATCACAATAAAATTTGCTTTACTTGATGACCTCAGATAACAACATGTTCATTGATAAGATTAAGATGGTCTGGCCACCGTTGCAGTAACATATGAACCTGTTGAATATTTTGAACCAGTTGCTTTGTTATACTAGCAGACAACAATATAATTAATATTTTGAAACTGTCCCTTTATTATATTTACAGACAACAAATATTTGAAATAGTTCTGTGATGTAAGTATAGACTGGTATCTTGAGGATAGTCAAGAAGTATATTTATAATAAAAGTCTAAATGTTACACGAATAGTAAGCACCAGAGCAATGGAGTCTCAGATTTCAAAAGCATAGACAACTTTCTAACATAAGGGGAAGTAACTGTGAATTTTATAGTGGTGAAGGAATAGCAATATTTACTTTTACTTCCTTTTGTTGGCTCTTTTCTCCTTTCATTGTGATCTATTTTTTTCAGTAATCTTTATACTGTGATGTATCTTTGCACACAATTTTTAACATTAGCAATCCAGAATTCATACAACAAATAATATAAATTTGTAAGGAAACGTTATGTGCAAGGTGACTTGCCTAAAACAAAGTCACACAAAGTTCTTGACCTGCCAGCATTCTGTTACAATAGATTTAGTTCTTCATTTAAAAAACAAGTATGATATGAAATTTAAATATAACAACGCAAAGTAGCAGACTAAATTACCTTGTTAGCTCTACTGGTCAACACAATATAACAGACTTAGTTACCTTTTTAGCTCTATTAGTGATTGCAAAATAGCAAACTAAATTACAGTGGAACCCCGCTATAACAGGATAATTGGGGTCCAAGAAATTGGATCGCGTTAATAGCAGGGTCGCCAAATTACTTCTTATAATATCTGGCTGGTCTTCAATGAAAATGATACCAATCTGACATCCAATATGGTCATCATGGAAATCTTGTTATCACTACTAAATGGAAAGTCCTATCAATATGGGGTTTTCTCCACACAGCTTCTTACCATATCTGGTTGGTCCTAAGGGGAAAGTCCTGTTGACATGGAGTTTTCAACACATGATTTCTTATTGTATCTAGTTGGTTCTAAATGGAAAGTGATATTGATCTGGCATTATCACCACACAACTTCTTATAATTTCTAGTTGGTCCTAAATTAAATTTAATCCAATCTGAAATAAAATATGGCCACCTTTGCAGCCATCTTAAAAATGTTTATTTTTTTCTCCAGAATGGATAGTCATATGGACACAAGGTTTTCACCAAAAGATTTTTTAAAATTATATCTAGCTAATCCTAAATCAAAATGATGCTCACATTACAGACAGTACGGAAGCAAGTTCAGAAAGCTTGATGATCCTGTTATTGCTGCTCTTCCTGAATGGAGTGATATAGGGTTTCAGAATTCTTGTTTGGTTTTAAATGAAAATGATACTGACCACCTTTCACCCAGTATGATCACCAGAGAGGACAAATTGAAATATTTTAGTGCTTAAGAATAGCAGAGATGATTTTCAACACTCCGCTGTTAAAAAGAAAAAATTTGAATTTCTAGAAATTCTGTTTGACCAATAGAGCCAAGAGTCCTTACTCTTTCTTTTATCAAGGTTATTATTCTATTACACAAGCTGTATGTGTAAAATTGATGTCAAGCTGTCAGAATTGTTTGAGTCACCTTGTACAAGTTATTCATGTAGGTTGTAATTATGCAGTCAAGTAATTAATCCTTTAGCTACTACAGCTGTTGTGTTCTTGTTTGTTTGTTTGTTTGATTAGGATTTTTAACATAGCTTTAACAACTTTTCAGTCATATTGCTACGATATCTGCAGTGAGGCAGTTTATAGTGATGTCTAGCATGTAACATGATGTCCCACCCAGTCACATTATTCTGACACCAGGCCAACCAGTCCTAACACTATCCTCTTAATGCTGAGCGCCAAGCATTGTGCAGTTTCACTACTGCTGAGTGCTATCATATCAGTTGCTGATACTACTGAGGCTGATTGCTAGGCTGAAAACTAGAGCATCATCAAGGAACTACAGAAACTGACAATAAAAACATGGGATTATGTCTGCCTTATCATCCAATTTAAAAATCACTTGCATCTGATGTTGAAATGGGACTGAAATCAATATCTGATCCATTTTCTAAGAATGATCCATTAAACTCTTCGATATCGCTTGCACCGAACCCTTTAAAGTTAATCATATCTGAATTGGAATCCTTCTTTGTTTATCTCGAAAACACATGTGTCGTAAAGTGTGGAAAATCCTTTACAGTGTTGTTTAAATTGAACCTTTCAGCTTTCAAACATGTATCGAAACTTTAATCCTATCTTTGGTCATGATAATCAAAAACATGTACATTTCCGTACTTTCAACCAATCAGTATTTAGTTAACACAGGTATTCTGCGCACATAAGCGACACTGGTGTTTCGAGTACTGCTGAACTTAACGCACATAAACAACACTGGGATAGTAAACTAGGCTTGTTGGCACTGCATGTGTCAGTGGAGTTCAGAAGCTATTTACAGGAGACACTTAGATGCGGTAGTCATAGCTAAAGGGTTAATCAGCTTTTGTAATGTGTACCATGTATAATAACCACAATATTACTTGTATATTAAGATTATTGGATGAGAAGATTGTTCATTTTTCTAACAATTTGATTAATACTGTGCATCACATATCTTGACTTAATGACCTTGGCTAAGAAAAAGGCAGTTTAAGTTCATTTTCAATGCTGCATCTTTCATTGTATGGGTTATTATAACATTGTTTGAAGATTGCTTCCTTGTATTTCATGTACCATTTTAAAATCAAAACATTTGCTGCATAATGATGCCACTAATGTAAACATGGGGAAGGCTTTCAGCAATGAGCATTTATAATTATGGTACAAATGCATTGATGGATGTGAATGAATGGTATATTAACCTCATGCCAGAAACTGTCTTATTGTTTCACTATTTGAATTACCTTGTGTGTGTGTGTGTGTGTATGTACACACACACGCAAACACACAGTATAAGAAATTTTTTACATTTCAAGTAAAATGGAAAATTACTACTTCGGATACCAAGTCGAGATCAGATACCCTATTTTACGGGGGTCCCAGGTGGCCATGTGGCCTTAAATAGATCACCATTACTGATCATTTCCATGCCACCCCTGTCAATGTGGATTCGAGTCTCAGGCTCTGCCAATGTGGGTATGAAAACTTTCCAGTTGCTTCCAATAGGCTGAAAGTTTTTCTTGGGGTTTTCCTGGACTCCATACTCAAATATTTGAAGCACATTAAAACATGTCCAAAACCCAAATGTCATCTTTTTAGATATGCACTCTTTTGTCCACACTGAAAGCTTTGCAGAACATTTAAATTTGACAGCCATTAATTCCAAAGCTAAAGTTGTGCATACAATCTGGAAGAAGTATTCTGTTCAGTCTGTTGGTTGTCTAATCACATCAGATATGTGCCTAATGAATGGGCAGTAAAGCAAATGAAGATGCCCTGCAGTCACCCATTTCAGAATGGAAAATTCCATATACTGTCATCAAAATCTGGGCCCTGAGTGGCAGAGTGGTTTAAAGCATATGCTTTACCAATCACTGTCATCTTTCAGTTTTGTGGCATTTGAGTCTTGGTCTCGTCCAATGTTGGTATGTGCGAAGGCTACCAGCTTCCTATGGATCAGTGTCTTGGAAATTTTGGGAATGAAAACCTCCACCAGCAAGTTTCAGATCCTCGAACTCCATTTGTTTGGGAGAATTGCATCCCATATATTGAACAAATAACATGCCTGTATACATGTATTGTAATTTTAGTGCTTTTCGTTGGAAAAGTACTGTGCTGGAATGACATCCAAACTAAAACATAATATATCTTGATGCTACACACTTGGTATTAAAATTAGCTGATTAAATTGCTGTGGCATAGGTTAACCTACCATTCATTTCCCCGTCATTCAGCATGCTTATAAGTTTTTTTACATGTGTGACATCATCATGACACAAGTCTCTTATTGCAATACCTGGGACAGATGTTCAATTCATATTTAGTAATGAACCTGATTTATGTGGGGGGTTTCTGGAACTGGATAGCACATTTTAAATGGTTAAATCTAAGGGGAAAAATGCATTGAATCAAACGTAGGAAATCTTGAAAGTGGGACAGCCTGGCCAGGTGGTAAATATAGATTGTTCAACGATACCTATAACACATGTAAAGCCCTTAACTGCAGTCAACAAAATTAAAATTTCTCTTTTTATCTTTGAGAGAACCAAGGCAACAGTCTTTTTTATTTTTTAAATTTGATACAGAGGGAAATAAAATTAATCAAAAAGGGAGATTGTACCAAACTGTTGCTTCAGTTAGAATTACCTTGGTCATAGCATGGCATTTGCATTAATACATAGCTGTCAAGATGTTTCATAAAAAAGAGACCAT